>VDFB02018296.1:31386280-31771607 GCA_007258455.2 Sequoia sempervirens | reverse complement strand
ATTACTAGAACGCTTTGAATCGTATACCATTGATAATATTCCGCGGAAGGATAATCAGCATGTAGGTGTAATGGCAAGCGTTGCTTCCCTTGTATCTCCTAAAGATCCTTCTATTGAATTTGTAGTTCACACAATCACAAAGCTGTCGATAGATGAAAAGATAAAAGAAGCGTTAGTGACCAATATTGAATTCTCTAGTGAATGGTACACACCGATATTTAATTACTTAAAGGAAGGTACCTTTCCTAAACCAACCACTAAAAACACTAGAGCTCATAATAGGAAACTTGCAACTCGATACATAATTTTAGCTGATGGCTTGTATAGAAGATCCTTTGATGATCTCTTGCTTAGATGCCTTAGACAATCAGAAATCCCTATAGCCCTTGAGGAAGCTCATGTTGGTGCTAGTGGGGGGCATTTTGGGGGAGGATTGTTAGTTCAAAAGTTGATCTGCATGGGATATTTTTGGTGACATATGGAACAAGACTATTTTGTTCATGTTAATAAATCTCACAAATGTCAAGAACATAACAATTTAATCCATGCTCCTTTCGAACTTCATGCTCAAATTCCTATTTGGTCATTCTTGGTTTGGGGTTGGATCTCATTGGAAAAATATCCCCGCCTTCTTCTTTTGGACATACATTTATAATTACTGCGATAGCTTATTTCACAAAATGGGTAAAGCCCATTCCTCTTCGTTCCACAATTGCTGATGCAATTTGTCATTGCACATTGGAACACATTATTGCTCACTTTGTTCTTCCTTCCGAATTAGTTTTAGACTATAGTACACCATTTAAGAACAATTATGTAAGGAAATTTTTGGAAAGATTTCACATTCAACATTTTTTTTCAACACCTTACTACCCATAGTATAATGGTCAAGCAGAAGCAACTAATAAAACTCTTGAGAAAATCTTGAGGAAAGCATTAAGAAAACATAATAAATATTGGCACACTCAATTATCTTACGCATTGTGGGCCTATCGTACAAGTGTTCGAACATCCACAAGAAATACACCTTATAACCTTGTTTATGGTGCTGATGCAATCATGCCTTTAGAGTTAGAAATTCCTTCATTGAGAATTGCTCCTAGAGGGCTTATTGATGATACCACCTATAAAGAGAAACAATTACAACAACTTGAAATGCTTGATGAACAACGCATCAACACTCTCGAGCATCTTTAAGCTTATTCAAAAGGAATGGAATGAAGTTACAATGATAATGCCATTCCTCGTTCATTTAATAAAGGTGATTTTGTTACACCCCAAATTGTAAGGTTACTATTACTACATAGGGTAAATGTGAATATAATGAGAATTCTGGAGATGAATTAAGAATGCTTGTACCTTGTTATCAATATGAATGTTATCTCACTTAATGTTGTTTCATTTGGTGTTATCTCAGTTGATGTTATTCATGGTGAAATATTGCTTAAAGGAGAATAGATGGTTATTGAATTATTGTTATTCTAACTGTGAAGATATTTATATATACTGCTTATTGTTATGAACAATTGATTGCCAAGGTATGTGCTAGTGGTTGCAGGTAAATGTCCATTTCTCCAAGGGGAGGGGAAGTATCACTTGGAAGAAGATCTTGGTCGGGTAAATGTGACTATCTGAGCATAAACACACACCACCTTAGATTGAGTGAACTGAGTCAATTTGTGGGAAATAGGTAAGTCATCCTTAGCCGATATGTTTGCATTAGTAAAGGTCTTGTTTACTTTGAATGCATGTTTGGGAGATGTTTATGAATCCTTCCTTTTGTTACTATGATTGTTCTTAGTTTGGTCAAGCCTCTTTGGATGAGTGAGACCTTCATTACGTGTGTATCTACGTTGATAAGAGAAATATACATCAGATGTATATAGGTATATATGTTGAAATGACAACTCATGCATACAATTATATAATATGCATAGGAATATCGGTTGCACATTTTCAATATATACACATATATCTACACACCTTGTACCTACTTATCAATGAAGAAGAAATGCATATATGACTAATATTATATATATTATTTGATGCATGTGAACTAGTATATAAAGGTGTATGGGCATATATACTTGATAATAGATATATACATACAAATGTATATACAAGTGTGAGTATATATAAATATATACACGAGGGCATTCATGCCTGAGAAGAATGTGTGTATATATATTATTACATATTATTATTACTTTACCAATATTATTATAAGTACAAATATATATGTGTGAATATATAATAATTATTTTATATATATATACATACATATACATATATAAATACAAAATATTATTTAAGAATATATATGTATGTATATATATATATATAATATTATATATAAATAATGTTGAGATTGACTATCTCCATTGGCTAGGCTATTCATGGCAAATAAGAGCATTTTAAACTAAGTCGATACCTTTGTTAGCGCATGATATTCATGCATTAGTTTTGTCTAAACTTATAAGTGCATAATTGCCTAGGGTGAAAGGCGTTACACATATGTGAAAACATATGTAGGGGAAATGTGCCAATTGCCACCCATGTTCCAATTGTTGTTTACTCCAAAATCACCTGACCCCCCAATAACCGTTTACATTTTAGTCATTACATTGTTTTAATTATACCAATAAAAATTTAATGCATGGGACAGAGGTTTAAAAAACCCTTTTTGAGCACCTTCCGCTTTATGGGTTCCACAAGGCGCGTTTAAATACCCAAAAGCCTAATTTTTCTTTTTAAGGTCCTAACTCGCTTATGAAGAAGCCCAAAAGAAATTTTTTCAAATTGGACCTATTTTGCACTCTGCACGAATGTGCGAAGTTAGCTTTGGCAGCTACTGGTATGGCTCCCCTAGTTAAATCCATGTGACTATAAGAAATTAAAGGAGGCTGATATAGTTTTAAACTATGGAAATCGAATTATTTCCTAATTGATATAAGTCTTATCTTCTAAACTTGGGAAACAAAATATTTCTAAATCAATATGATTTATATCTTTTAAACCTTGGAAAATTGAATTGGGGAAATTAATCGAAATGACTACAAAGCGCATATTGGACTTAGGTTTATTAATGCCGAAATGGCAAATATTTGAATTCAAAACAAACATGGCTTTGTAGGAGATGTGGACTTGATTCAACACGGCTTTGAGGAGGTTGCGCATCACCTGGTAGGAGGAAAACTCAGGGACTGTTGAAGGGCATTTAAATATTTTGACTGAGTCAAAAATGGTACCAAGAATGAATCCAACATAGTTATGAAATCTTGTCAACTCAGCCTGTAAAATAGGTTATGTGTTCATGAATTAACACGACTTTTTCTCTGATTTATGAAAGACCCGCTATTTTATGAATTTGGCACCACCTCTGTGAATAAATTTTGTAGGTGTTGATTTCTAAAATTCTCCATGTGCTTTGGAATTAGTCTTCATAATGTTGGTGGGAGTTGGAGGACGACACACCCTATGAATTGTTGAGTATGGCATGGAATTGGCGCCACCTCCAGGATTGAAAATGTCAAAGGTAGTGGTGTCAATTCACATGCCATGACAGTAGGAAATTGTTGGAGGCTGGGCTCTATAAATAGTCGCCCCAACCTTCCTAATTGGCATTCATTCGTACTTACTCATTTCATTTCATTCACTCACAACTTTCTCATTATTCATCAGCCTTTGTGATATGTCATATGTGTATTATCTTGTGTGTTCTTGTATGTTCAGTTTGCAATCACTGATTGAACAATATACACAACCATTCATCATAATTCTGAGTGACCATAGTATTTAGACAGTTTTCACATTTCTATGAGTTACTTTTATCTTGGAGAGAAACGTTTTCTACCCAAGGAATATGTCACTTCTACTAGTGATTTCTGAGAGTGGGAAAGATGGAATTTTTGTGAGGAAATTATCATCTTCTGAGGGATTGGGAACTAAATTCAAGAACCTGGATTGAATTGGAAGTGGAAGCAACTTTATCATCAATTTGGGATAAGCGTAAACAGGGATGGGGAATTCTTCTTCTTACTATTTATTTGGAATTGATGTGATTTCTATACTGCCTGAAATGTCTTTTCTATAAGCGCAATAGAAGTAATTGAGAGTGTTTTGAATAAGAGATTTGAAGCTTTTAGGCTGCTTTTATTATGTGTTATTAAGTACTCCAAGATAGGAGAGTTTGCTTGACACAAATACGTAATTGTATTAGATATGTGAAAGAGGTAGCTTGACACAAGCATTTAACTATACTATATATGTCAAAGAAAATTACTTGACCGAGGAATTCAACTATGTTACATGAGGTACAACATAGGTATTTAATTATACTAGCCATAGTTGAAAATGGGATGCAATGTGTTTGTATTTACTCCATAGTAGGAGATGGATGTTTGTCATCAATATTATATACTAGGTTAGATTGAACATGTACAACACATATGATACACTTAGCTAAGTTAGTTATTTAACTAGGGAAGCTTGTGTTTACTCCTAGTAGAGGCCATCCAGTATGGGAGAGGTTTAATATACTTATATCCAAGTAGATTGTTTGAAGATAGGTTATCTGGGATGATAGACTATCCATTGAAGGATATACCTATCTTATGTGCTTACTAGTTAAGTAGGTTATACCAAGTAGATTATATGGTGATAGGTTATCTGGGATGACAGACTATCCATTGGAGGATATACCTATGTGTAGCTTAAGATAGCCTTAAGTCAAATCGACTCGGAGTAGTATATGTGATAGATGACTCTTAGTCGTTTACTAAATTAAAACTCTTTTATCAAAGTAGTGCAATGTACGAGACTCCACTTAGACTGTGTGATGCTTGAGACTATATTGTCAGTTCATCGTGATCTAGTATTACATGCTAGTTCGAGATTGTGGGATTACAAGGTTCTAGTTATGTAGGACACAACACTATGCTTAGTTTGGTTGTCGTTATCAGTTACTCTCCCAATCTCTTCGTCGAAGGGAAGGGCCATCTATCGAATGATGGATGTGGGGGGACCGCATTATGAGTCCGTGGTTGGCGGAAAAGCGCCCGAGTGATGCTTCTCCTCCACAATAGGTGACAAAAGAACCAAGATTTGAAAAGGAAGATCCTCGACCGTCTTACAGCTATTTGTTCTAAAGCTTATTGGAGCTACATTTGTAAAGGTATGCATTCTTGTTACGTGTACTTGTGAAGTTAATATACTAAAGTGGAATCCTTATTGTAATATGATATGGCATCTTGCTCATATATTTTCAATAAAAGAAAGAAATTTTTTATTGCAAAAACTTGTTAGCACGTTTATTTACTCGCATGAAGTAAATTTAGAAATTTTCATTGTACTGAAGGGTTGGCACATTACAGATTTAGTGATATATGAAAATCAACGTAATGTTAATGTCGCCCCAGGTGAAAAAGGAAAGTTTAGTCCGAATTGGTTAAGACCCTATTTAATTCATGAAAGCTATGGGTCTGGAGCATATACATTAACCAAAATAGATGGTACACCCCTCAAAGAACCTATCAACGTTGTGCATTTGCATAGATATTACTCTTAAGATCTCTTTTGAATAGTATGTATAATAAAGCATGTTGTTAGATTAAGTAGATGGTTGTCTATTGTATCTCACATTGCTTCATTCTTTACAGACATTATTGGTGTGTCTTGAATTATGTGGAGTAATTGTTCATTATGTTGAATTATTACTTTCTTGTGCATGCTATTCAAACTCATGTGTGTTGTGTTAAATTAGATCATTGCATGCATTTAATTTTACAATTAGATCATAAGTGTTTTCAGTTTAACACAAAACACTTAATTAGAATGTAGTATCTAATGTAAACATAGGTGTTTAGGTTAGATCACATATAATTAGATCATGGAAACATTTATTAAATAATCTTACTAAGATTGTTTAATAGATCACATTGACATCTAACTCAATAACGAACTCATAGAAACAAACTCAAATGCTCATATATGTATCATGAAAGTTTATGTACATAATCATCACATGTGGCATAACATGACATAGCTAGTGTGGCCTATGGCTGCCATACTCCTCAAGGCTTGGTTATGGTGCTCATCGCGAGATAGATGATTGTGTCTTTCTCATGGAGCTCATTGCAAGATGGTAATTGTAAGGAATGTTAGAAACACGACATGCTATATGTAAATGTAAATAACTATATAAATAATAAAGCTGCAATAGCACATCATTACCAAGATCTCCAGCCCGCTAATCGAGATCTTGACGAGGGATAATGGGTCCCTCGTGTGTAGGAAGCATGGAAGGTGCTATGTTACTGCCCTCCCCACGCTCATGAATGGTCTCCTCTGGCTTGCCCACCTTTGGCTCATCAAGATCATCACTCATCGGCTATGGATCCTCCTCATCATCGCTCTCCTCTAAGTCCTTTGCTCTATCATCATCATCTGTATCCCCATCTACGGCTCCATCCTCTCTCTCATCTTTGTGACCTGGCAAAAGTCCAACATCGCCTGCGGGATGATGTACAAGGAAGACGTGTAAATCGTGCTCTCACTCACCACTTCTCATAGGCTATAGTGGTACCTACGTCATCCAAGTTTGATACTGGGGCACATCCTAGTCCTCATCATCTGAATCACCAAAATCAACATCATTAACCATGGGATGTCGAATGTCTCTTGGTCTGGAGCCACTCCATGCTGCTCTCAAGTATGTAGGTCATGGCCTAGGAGCTAGTTGAACCTGTTCAAACTGCCGCATGACTCAATCATAATAAAAAGGCATAACTATATAGTCATGTCGTCCAAGTAAGAACCTATCCTGTTGCATCCTCACAAGTTTTTGTGTGAGATCTTGCCTTTGGGGTATGGCGCAATAGGGCTTCCATGCTATCTCATCCTCCTCCAGTAATCATACTGAACCCTCTAGTATAAGAGATCCTCGTACTACCAAACCCGTCTAAGTGTGTAGCTGAATACTCATGGGTAACCCATGGCCGTTATTGTAGGATAGCCTGTTGGCCTAGAGCACATGATTTGCTCGAAGTCCCAAACTTGTAAGAGTGTACAATGCACTATGCTGTGTAGCTCTCAGTATACAAGCACTCGAGATCATAATAGAGGTGAGCCAACATACTATGACCGTATTGTACCCAAACCAAATTTTTTGCTTCATTAAGGCATTTTGCTGAAAGAGTCTAAACTTTGTTTAAATGATGTCAAAATACAGTTTTTGGGTAAGTCAAGAATGGACTTTGGTTAGTGTCATGTCAGTTGTCAGTAGCAATTGGTCAGTACTTGGAGGTCAGAACTTGAACTTGGGATGCAGAGCAAGACATTTCATGATGGAGAAGTACTTCACGACAGGATTTTACTCCTACAAGGACATTTCAGTGGCCAAAACAATGTTCGAGGAGCATAAAACAGACATAAATTTCAAGCTGAAAACATTCTAGTGTGCTTGTAGCTCAAGGGCGCCTAGCTTTTTAAGCTGTCAAATGTGCTTGTTTTCGCTTGTAGATGGATTCAATCTCTTCAGAATTAGCCCAGCTTCATAATGAGCTAACATGTTAAGTCATCCGAGTTACAAAACTTCGACAAATACAGTCCGAAGTTGAAGTTAGGAAGAGAGTACACATCAAAAAGGCTGTTGAAATCACCATTCCGGTGTGCCTGTAGCCCAAGGGCCCCCTTGATTTTGACCTGTCAGATGAATGAATTTTCCAATTCTATTTCCTGGAGATCTTTTCCAATCTAGTCTACTTCTGCAATGCACTAACATGCATTATGATCCGACAAGCTGAGTGACCGTAGCATAGGTTCTACCGAACATGTCAAACAAAACGTGGAAAAAGTTGAAAAACACATCGATGCACCTCTAGGCCAGGGGCGCCTAGCCTTTAGGCCTGCTATATGAGGTTTTTTGCAGTCACAGTCTTCATGAGACTTGTGCACAATCTTCCTAGCTATCCATCGAATCTAGCCATTAGCTCACAGGATTTGGCAGTAGCTTGTGAATGAACAGTGGAAGTCACTGAAGAAATTAGGCAACCAAAAAAATGGCTTAAGTATGGGTATGTTCAGTTCCCTAGGAAAACACACCTCTATTTTTGAGGTCTTAGAAGCAGTTTTCTCACTTCCTCACCTCTAGAGACATCTCTTCTCGATGCTTCTAGCTACGCAAAGAGACTGATGGTGCGCGAATTGGAGCACTCTAGCTCCTAGTGTCAGGGGTCAAAGTATGGTGTCCGGATGAAAGTTACACTTGTCAAATTAGTGATTGTGCTTTCATAGGCTAGGGGCGCCCTTGCTTTTGTGGTTCCTAATGCAGCTTTCAGATGCCTTACATACAGTTGTGGATTGCAGAATTCTTCTAGTCACACAATGAACCTATCATCCAATCAGCAAGACTTGTCGTTCACTGTCAGCGACAGTTTAAAGCGTGAGATGGCAAAATGGAGAAATGACTTAAAGTCTGATGATCATGCATCAATTTAATCAAAGACACCTAATTTTTTGAGGTGTCAAACGTCATTTTTAGCAGTTGCGGCTCCCAGCAGACATTTCATCTCTGAGATTTAGGCTTCGCGATGGATATCTAAGCACAGTCACAACATCATTCAGGCATCCAGAAATCAATGCTCAACTGGGGCAACCGTGACAGTTTCAATAAAATCTCTACTTTTGATTGAGGGCCCCTAGAGAGACAAGTTTATACTTTCCGGAATTAGAAAAACATTCTAAGGAAACCTAGTTCGAGAGATTTCAGTTAACTCGTCAAATGACATGAATTTTTTAGTTCCTAGCAGTCAACCATGTAAAGTGCGCTTTTGCTCAATAAGCTTTAAAATTCGACTTTGCAGTCACTTGAGTGAAACACGCATGTTGAGTTTGAACTAATTAATTTAACATTTTTTTTTTTTAGACTCAAGTCAATGCCAGTTGAGCTAAGTAGGGTCCAATTAGAAGGTTTCTTTTGAAATCAAGGTTCTATTCTGGTAGTTGAAGAGCAAGCAAATTTTCTCATCTGAGTGGGAAAATTTTTTGGCAGTCAATTTTTGAAGGCCTCACAGACATTCTTTTGTAGGTACAAGTCCAGATTCATCGGTAGAATTCAAGACAAAGTGGCGATTTTAATAGAATCAGAGCATCAAAACTTCTATCGTTTGTCTTAATTTCTTTCGCATGTTTGAGAATTTGACGACTTTTGACAAAACAAATCATCTGGATTGGTTCAACACAGCTTCTTTAGCAAAACCCATGTGCTAGAATTTTTTAGGAAAATTCACTACAGAGCATCAATTCTCGAAGCTTTGATTCTCTCAACTGAAATTCCTTTGCATGGTGGAGTAGAAGTCAATTTTTTGCAATTCTGACATTCTAGGTTATCTTAGAATCTTTTTCTGGACTAAACCCATATTTCAGATTTTCTCACAAAAATTGCCCCCCGCAGCCCTTGCTGCCCTCAATTGCTTTTTTCGGAAAAGCTTTTGCATGTCAAGCTAAATGGTGTTTTTTCACAATTATGACCTTTTGGGTTGTCTTAGAATCATTTTCCGGAAAAAACCCACACCTCAAAATTTTTCGTGAAAATTGCCATTCGACAGGGTATTTTTAGCCTCAAGAGGCTATTTTTAGCTTTCCAGAAAAAGTTGTTAGAATATAGTCGTGTTCACAGTCAATAGGGAAATTTTTCAAAATGCAGTACACATAGACTGAATTCAAGACCAAATCGGTCGTAATTCGTGATTTCATTAGAAAAGTTGACACCAGTTTGTATCAAGCGCATTCGGAGAATTGACAGGCGATTTCATGCCTCGTATAGCTGATTGTCTTCCAAGGCCGGTTTAGAGGGTTGGTACCATTGGAATTTTGCATGTGCAACAAGTTCGTTTGCATTCCTCACAACCAAAGTGTTCGCAGTCAGACTTCAGTTTTGTCATGCAACACTCTCCCATAGAGAAAAATGTGAGAAGCATCAAGTTTTAGAAGTAACAGGGGCCATCACTTCAGTTACAAAGCCGCCAAAGTTATCAGTCAGTGAAATGCCGGTTTAAGTGTGCAGATATTTCCAGGATTGCTTAAGTAGTGAATTGACAGTTAGGACATGTGATGATCCCCAGATGGTGATGCAGTCAACAACCTCGTTGAGGGGTTAGTTGCTCGAGATAGTGGCCAATGATTAGCCAATTATAACCTACAGTTATTTTCGAGGATAGAACCAAAAGCATGCAATTTGAACTCTAGTTCCATCTTTAGTTCTCTTTGCTGCGTTCGCATGTCTATCTTATCCTCGAAAATATCTTGGAGGACTTGGAGTTATCTTTTAGGGTTTTCGTTAATTGATGGTAGTATTCCAGTTAACTTGCTTTCATTAAGGACGTGCATGCTCACACATTGTCCATTTAGATTAGATGTATCGGTTAACTGACGGTAGCTTTCCAGTTAACTGTATAGTTTGCTTTATTAGGGTTTAACAATAAAATCTTGCATGCCTTGCAAGACTCTAGTTGACTCAAGGCGATTTTAGGGTTCCCTACACCTTTGATGTCTATAAATAAGAGCTTTTGCTCATTTGTAAATAACTTTTGCTCATGATAGTAACCTTGCCAGTAATATTGTTATTTTGTATCTGTTCATGAGTTTATATTATGATGATAAATAGTTGTGCCCACCTTGCCTTCACGTTATTATCATGGTATTTGCCCCTCTTAGTTAAATATAGTGGCTATTGATCGTTTATGGTATGCGTGGATGCGCCAATTCAATTTGCTATTGTAGTTGGCTATTAGTTGGAGCAAATAGTTGTGCCCACCTTGCCTTCATGTTGTGATTTTGTACCTACAGCTTATCGTTTAATGTGTGTGTTAATAAACCTATTTAGTCGAGCAAATAGTTGTGCCCACCTTGCCTTCATGTTGTGAAGCTATACCCGGTTTATCGTATATTTGTTGTCTCCAATAAACTTCTTTCCAGTTGAGCAAATAATTGTGCCCACCTTGCCTCCACGTTGTGAATCTATACCTGAAGTTTATCGTATAAATCATTCCTGCTCCATTTCCTCATGCTCTGTTTTCTTGAGGAGATTGGATAGATTAAAAACATTAGTTTAAGTTGTAGTTAAAGATCTGCAAAACCAGAGAAAATCCTTAGCTGCAACGTTCTTGGTTTTCTTAACCTTGTGCCTCTTTCAATTGAGACAAAAGGATAGGAATTAGTTTACTTTACTTTTTTCAAGCATTTGTGCGCACAACGAGGGAGCTTCCCCTCCTAATTTAAAGAGCACTCATTATGCAGTGTGCATAGCTGTCTGTAGCAATCAGCACTACAGAGGTGCTAATTGTTACGCCAACAGACCCCAAGAATAAACAGTCCAATGACGCTTCATCTTGTGAATAGTGTGAACGAGGCCTCCATCCAAGTGTGTGCCTTGTCCATTAGGTACAAGAGCTAGAGCCATGGTGACAACCATGATTCGTTGGAGCAACAATGAGTGCATGTATAGAAGCCACTGAAGCTCAATGAGAGCCTCGATGTCTCGTGGTCGAATAGAGTGACCCACACAATACTTAATGTCCTGCCACATCTTCTTGTGTGTGCAATCTTCCTCGATGCGGATGGTCTCACCCCAGATGGGTAGTCTTAAAATACAATGTACATCGTCAAGGGTCATCTTCATCTCTCCTGAAGGTAGAAGGAACGTGCATGTAGCTACACTCATCTCTCTACTAATGCCATCAGCATAGCATCATGATACCTTATGGGTGGCATGGTGTAGATCTAGAATAGACCATTGTCACATAAAATGTCAACCTCCTCCTCGGAAAGCTGGGTAACCTACTCCCGGAGAAGGGTGAATAATCTGCCTCCTAGATGCTGGCGAGTGTGTGGCGGAACCTGAAAGAAACGAAAGAAATCTGGCTCCTAGATGCTGGCGAGTGCATAGAATGCTGGTGAGTTCTATGCATATTGTTGTCTAATAATAGAATTGATTGTGAAGTTATCGAGCATTGTTACAAAAAATTGAAACTCCCTAAAATTCACACCTTAAAGCTTGAAATTGAAAAGGAAAAGAAAAACCTATATTATGCTCTTTAATAGTGATCTTGGGATTTCCTCTCTGTAAAAACACTTTTTTTTTCTTAAATATGATTAGATTTTAGAAATATTGTTGTAGACATTTAATTCTATGAATATCCTTGATAATGGGTGTTCGACAGAGATAGAGATGCCAAGGCCGAGTTCTTCAATTGTATAGACTTTTCTGTTAAGATGGGATCTGAACTAAAACCCTTACATCTTCATGTAGCTCTCTGTGCAAGAAACTTGTGAAGTGACCACTGGAAAAGACTTGGAAAGTGACTAACAGAATTATGTCTGAGATGTAACTCTTCAGGAAAAGCAGGTAGAACAGTTTGAAGGTTCAATGTGGAATTTTATGTTTGAGAGCTCCACCTATGCCACCTCCATGATATATGTGAGAGTTTAAAGCCTTGTATATCCACTCACCCTATGCTTTTGTGCACGTTCACACTTATCATCCATTGAAAGCAAGTGAAGTTAATTGCAGTCATTACGAGCCATAACTTGTGTTAATTTTTCCCTCCTAACATAAATTTCTTTCCCTTAAGTTTATACTTCATTTTGTGGGTAGATTTCATTATGACTCCTTTTATATAGGGATTAGGAAATAACTTCCATTTCTGTAAGAAGAGCTACATTACCAGCAAAATTGCTCACTAATATTGCTATGGAGATCTTAAACTGAGCTTAGAGAGTTATAGCCTTCTTAGTGATCAGAATGACTAGCAGTGGTCAAAGTTGTTCTCTTTTAATCAGCATGCAGTCTAAGACCTTTATCAAGGATGGTGGACCCACAGGTGGTCTTCCCTGGCAATTCATACATCTGATTGCAGTGACAAACAGAAATTGCTAAACTGTCTTGCTAGAGAAATAATGTAGTTTTTATATAAGGGTGACATGCTTCTTCTTACCCCATGCAATTTAACCACTGCTATGAGCCAATCTAGATTAGAAATAGAATTTATGTTCGTCAGATTGTGGCTAAGCAATGTTGGACTGTGAAGAATATAGAGATTGTGGAAAGTAAGACCACATAAAATGTTCTAAGGGCCTATAGGCATAAGTGTATGAGCTCGGAGAACTATGGTGATGGATGGACATTAGCCTTTGGTTAAAGATTTTGACTTTTATACAGTTAATTAATTAGCAAGCAACTAATTAATCTAATCACTCTCTTCATTTGTAATGTAATTAGGCCCTATTCTTTTTCATTCAGAGCTTAAGAGTTGTTCATGAATAGGTTCAAGTCCAAAAGGTTTCTGAACAGGTGGAATCTGAAACATTTGGATGCCAAAATAAGTTGGGCGTATGTGAAAATATAATAGACAGTATCAATACCCCATTGATACTGATCAGAAGGGTTTGAAAATTGGCCTTGCTCTGAAAAGAATGCGTAGTAGTCTAGGGGCTTCCTAATTTCATCAGTGTGTTCTCCAGTGATTTTATTAAAATCTAGATTCTCTTGAAACCTGTTATCAGAGTCTGCAAATTCTCTCTTGCTTCGCTATAGCAGCTTGAGATAAATCATACTGGAGGGTCTGGTATACATGCAGGAAGATTCAATTTCAAAGTACTTGCTCACTCATAGTCATGATGTATTATTTTTCTGTTCCAAGCCTTTTAAAACTGGAACCATACAGTCCAAAAGCCTATAATTATATTTGTTGCATCTTATAAAGTCTATCCTAGTTTTGTTGCTTTACATTTCCATTGTATAACGACTCAGATGTTGCTTGTTGAGTTAGCCTTGATTACATTCATAAGAATGGAAACTATATGGCTAGATAGTGAAACACTTATTATGAAGCATATTAAGCATTTGTGAAATGTGGAGGCCAAATTCTGGTTCCCGACTAAATGATTTGCATTACTTTACTTAGTATGTGTATTATATGCTCTATGAAAAAATGACAACTTGCAACTCTCCTTTGTTTCAGCATCCGGATATAGTGGAGTGCTCTGTTTTGGGTATACCAGACACAGTCTACGGAGAAATCATATGTGCAGTTGTAGGTCCAAAAACTGAGGCACAAAGAATAGAAGCCAATTACAAACCTTTTATTACCATTCAGGATCTCCACAAATGGGCCAAAGAAAGAATTTCTCCTCACAAGGTTGTCAGTTTGTTCTTTTCTTCTTTCCATATATTGTTTCTTCTGTATTCATTTCTTGTGTTTGAGATGTTTTCTCCTGATAATTACCACCAGCTAATGAAATAAATTTTCATTGTTTTGTTTGATTGGATATGCATGCAACATATTGAAGCATATGTCTCCCGAAGTACATATGCATAATGACACATGAACCAGGATAACAAAACATAAAACAACACAATGCCATAGCAAGTGATTAACTACAGGGTATAATGAATGCTTTCCTTGAGTCTCAAATATTCTTTTACCATTGCAGATTCCTCAGTCACTGCATGTATGGGAGTCATTACCTTGTAATGCTATGCGAAAAGTATGCCTTCATTTCTATTCCTAATGGTTGCTCTAGTTATTAATTCTACTTCTGATTTCAGAAGCAAGATTTGTTTTAAAACTCGTTTATGAATTCATCAGTCCTAAATTGTACGGCCAATACCCGGTGAATAAAAAGGAGCTAAAGGAATTAATATTAAGTTCATGACTTCTTTGGTAATGCTATTCCATTTACAGATATTTTATTTTGGAAATTTTTTGGAAGGTCTAACCTATTTGCTGTTCAGGTCTAAGTTGTTTGTTGTTTAATTGTATAGTAATGGAAGGTGATGAACACATTTTCTTGATCTGGCAGAGACCTACAAAATTGCTATTTGTTGGCAGGACATTTACATTATGAACAAATATTGCAGAATTGGACTGTATAGAGAAATTATTGAGATATAGGTGTACCCCTTTACATGTATTTTTTAATTAACAGAGTTTTCTCAAACGGTTGATAACAATATGCATTACTCCTGTCTCTGTTTTGCTTTGTGGATGAATGTTCAATTAAAGGCTGTTTTTATTTAGATTTTTGATATATTGTCCTTTTTCCTTGATGCAACCAGATCATTTCTAGTCTGCAATGTTGAAGGTAAGAGGATTCATATGAATTGTAAATGTCATTTAAACAAACTGGAGCAATGCCAATTTGAATATTCATCTCGCTGGGAAGATAATTGGACATCTATTAAGAAAAATTATGGACTGGAGTGCATTTGTTAAAGCTATCCTGTAAGTGTTGTCATGTTCCATATCATTATTTTGATCACAGATGTATAAACAACAAATGGAGTGTTAACTACCCTTACTGTTGATGTAGAGTCGCCAACCTTGCTGACGATGTAGGCCCCTAATAAGCATGGAGTAACTTCAGGGTATCAATTATCAACAACGTAAAAGTCTATGAAAAGCCGTTGAAAGGTATGTTACTGTTCCATAGCGGATCAATTCTTTTAGACAGGTCAGAATCCCAAAAATCTTACAACATTTTGGTCTCTTTGCTGCAGCTCTTTGTTATTTTAAGTGGTTTTGTGTAGATAATTATTTCGATTTTGGCATATTTATACTATTAACACATCTAGGAACAAAATAGTCGATACAGGAAATAAACACTAATTTACACAAGAAATCATTGGGCTCCTGTTTAAGAGACGTGAATTTCATTACTATCGTATGCAATGGACATGGTCTCATAATAGTTGTATAATCTAACTTTATTCGGGGAGAACCTTTTTGCCTTGATTTAACCACGTGGGTGAAGAAGCTTTATATGCCCTAGAATATAATTCAAGCTTAGATTGTCTTTATCTCATACAAGTGCATGTATACATTGTCATACGAATACTAGGTAGTATCATAAATAAAATGGAAGTTCAAAATTACATATTATAATTCAGTTTCATTTATTAAATAAATATATGTTTCATTTATTGGTTCAAATGTAGAAAAACACCTCACAACACAAGAGATCAAAATTATTGCTTATATTTGGCCTGCCCTTTCTAAGCATTCCTACTTGATTATTATATCAGATTTGGTCATAAAAAGTCATCTCCAAAATGTAAAATTATTGTGGTCTAATTATTAGAGAAGCTTAATGACATCAATAGGAAAGATAGTGTTAAATTGATTCAATAGTGTAATGACCTCTTCCAATTGAAATTATAAAATTTAATAATTAATTTTAAATAAGTATAATTATTTATTACTTAATTAATTAGATGCAAATAATAATCGAAGATAATAAATAATGATAATAATAATTAATCAATTGAACAAAAAATAATTTGAATTAATGATAATTGATTAAAATTATTAAATAATAGTAAAATATAAATAATTATTAAAATAAAATTGATAGTATCTGACATTATCTAGAATATTCAAAATAAATCAATAAAATATATTAAAAAAACAACATAAAGCTAATATTAGAGAGATTTAAGTGGAAGGAAATTGATTATTTTCTTTAAAAAAATAAAATTAAACAATTATCTTTATTATTAAAATAAAAAATTTGAAGTATTCAAAATAAATAAATAAAAGAGTTAAGATTTTTACAAACTAATATGAATGATGTAAGTGAAAGAAGAATTAATTAATTTTTTAGTTTTATTTTCATAGGAAAATATTAAATAGATAAAATAAAAAATATATATTTTTTAAAAATAATGGTTGATTTTTTTTTTAAATAAATTTTAACAACACTTAATAATAAATACTCAAAAAAAAACTTTAAAGAAATATTATATATAAAGGAGGGCAAAAAATAATACCTTTCAAGTTGGTGCAAGTTGGGTATAGTTCTACTCTTACTATGATAAAAATTTAGTTAATAATTGGTTTAAAATTTGATTGAGGAAAATATAAATTGAAGTAAAATTGTATTTTCTTCTTAATAAAATTTAAAATAGTAGAATTTTGGTGATGTCGCATCTACTATTGCCTTCGGTAGTTGCGGCTAGGGCATGTCGCGGATACCCATGGTTGACCCTGGATGCCATTGCAACAATTGATGAAGGAGGATGGCGCCGACAAGCATTTGGGGGTGGGTATGACTGATCAAGGAAAGGAGCATGTTACGGGGCCTCTGAGAAGGGTAGAATCAACCCCAATGGTATCCTTTGATGAGGATATTGCTAGTGAAGTTGCGGAAAATGTATTATATTTTGTAGAGATGGGATTGATCAGTAGATTTTGAGGTTTTTGGCCATGCTTGGTTGAGTTGCATCGATAGATTTCAAAAATTTGGTAGCCTATTTTGGATGGAGATGTGGAAATTTACCCCAATGCAAGGGGGTTTTTTGTGGTGGTATTCAATAATATGCCAAGGATAGGAACAATGTGCTATGTGATTATCAATGGAGCTAGGAGGAAAAACATTTGTTGTTTTTGAAGCCTTGGCACCCCTCTTTCAACCAAACTATTAAATCCTTTGACATGGCTCTGGTCTTGGTAAGGTTGTTAAATCTCCCTTTACATTTTTGGTTTGAATCCCACTTTGAAGCCATTGGAAATTTGTTGGGAAAGTTTATGGGGGTGGATGAGGGCTCTTCAAGCTTTCTACACACCACTTACACTCACATATTGGTAGAAATGGACATCACAAAAGATCTTTTGGCGGATATCCTTTTGAAAATTGTTGGTGGGGATTGGATGCAATTGCTTGATTACGAAGGTTTACGGTTTTGATGTCGCAGATGTTATAACACTGGTCATATTGCCACCCATTGCTCAAAGTGTAAGATGGTGAACCAAGCAACTTGGTGGAAGGAGGTATGCCCCCACCATTACTCGGTGGAAAAGGATAGTTAAGATGGTAGTGCCCCAAATTCTCTAAAATCTAATTGTAGGAACCATCAGGTGAATCTCTGATATCTCTAAAGGCTATTGAAATTATCTTTTGAGGTGTTGGATAGCGTGAAAGTTAATGTTGCTCCTTCCCCAAAAGTCGTGTTGGAGGGTCAAGCTGAGAGCCTAATTGCATCCTTTGGAGAGAAGAGAACCCCTCCTAAGGATTATGGAGAGCCTTTATGGCTAGGAGATTAGGAGGCAAATTGGGAAGTGGTTCAAAGGAAGAAAAAGAAGGGTGAAGTTGCCTTCAATATGTTGCTTCACTCTCATGCTAAAGGGGGGTAAAAATCTTAAGGGTAAATTTGTTCTTGTCTTATAAGGGTTGGGGTAGGTGGGCGACTCAATTTTCACCATGACGTGGCTTTGGTTTTTTGGTTGGTATGTTTATATACCCCTAGCCTCTGAATGTAATGTTCATATTTGATATTTTTTTATTAAGAGGGATAAATACTTTTGATTGAGAGCTATGAACCAGTATATTAATATATATTAAGAAGGGTAAATGCTTTTGACCGAGAGCTATGAACCAGTGAGGTCACAAACAAGGCACCTCATCCCCAATACTTCCACCCAAATGGGGTTTGAACCTTGATGGCAAGAATAACAACACAACAACTCAACCATCACACCATGCCACTATTGGCATTAATATAGATATTTTAAATACATTTTAGTTTTAGATTTTTTTTAAATAAATATGGATTTAATATTTTTCTTTTAATATGATATTACTCCACAATCTCTTAATGTAATTATTATATTAGTATTATATTAGAATTTTTTTAATCTTGTAAAAACATTCCATCATAAAATCCTACCAAATGAGAAAACAAGTTTTTATTTAAATTTTAAATTTTTTTATTAACAATTGTTTTTACTTGTTTAAATATTAAAATTAACAAATTTCATGTAGTTGCAAGTACTTGCCTATTAATTGTAGTAATTATATATGTTGCCTAGTAGACAAATTATTTGTGAAATGTCAATTTAGGGGCTAGTTAGATAATAGTTTGAAATAATAGATTCTTGAAAGTCATGTATTGTAGCCACATAGTGGCAAGGAGCTATTTTTGTACAATTGTAATACAAATATTTAGTGTTTAGTTGATAGACGAATCATGACAACAATTTAAAGGTTCGCTATATAATAGTTTGAGATCAAAAAAAATTGCAAGTTGAATGTATCATGATTTTATTAGGTTTAAGATATTATAATTGTTAGGGTTGACTTTGACACCAAACTTGATTCATATTAAATGCAACTATGATTGACATATTGAAGTTGAGTTTTCTTATCAAAATAAATATTTGTAAAATATTGATGAGTAAATGACTTTTTTCATTTGATTGATTAATTATAAAAAAATAGAACATAAACATTCAATATGTTTTTGATAAGTTAAGTAGCATTTATAGGGCGTTATACCCATTACATGAAGAGCCCAAAGGGCCAAAAAGGAACCAAGTTCATCAAAACATCATAGAAACTATACTAAAACAACAACAAAACAGACATAGACACAACACATTGTTAGCTTTGACCCAACACAAAACAAACCTGACCACTAAATGTCCACACCTTCCTATTTCTGGATGAGGAAGTTTAGAACATCATCTCGAATCCAGTTGGGACCTTCAACCACAATATTCCTATCAGCCTCCTCCTTGATGACATCAGAAAGTGTGACGATTGATCTATAAATCATTTTAATAGTGAACCGAGTCAACCTATTGAATTTTTTTTCAAGTTTTACAACTCGCTCCTGTAGCTTGCTGATGTCCATGTTCTTGTAGTTCTTCCACTAGGTCTCCTCTTCCTCAAAAGCCTTGGGATCCGAGGAGTGGGTGGAGTCCTCCTTGAGCATTATGTTCATGTCTGAGAAATGATTAGGGCCCTCCACAAAGTCTTCTTCCATCTCTTCAACAGTGTCTTTCTTTTCTTCAGCTTTGCCACTAATTTGCTCTGAATCACTTGAAATATCATCCAATGGAATCCCCCCCTTTTTTTTTTCTTTTCCAGTTTATGGGACCTCCTCACACTAGTTTGTTCTGTTTGCATATCAATGCTTGCGACCACCATAGTGTCATCGTTGGAGTTTTTTTCCTCAACACTTTTTCCTTCACTGTTAGTGACCAACAAGTCCACTTGCCACGTAGTATCTTTTTTCCTCTTCTTCTTAGCAGTGGGTCTATTGTCCATCTTGATGGGTTTGGTCCTTAGGTTGCATAACCCAACTGCAGCCTTGGATTGGGCCAACTCAACCTCCCCCTTCTTTTTTGATGGGGTTTAGACTTAGGCTCAACATAGGGTTCACTTTCAAGCTTGGGGGTTTTCCTCTTAGGACCCATCGAAGCAACAGGGGATGGTTTATCAGAGGCAAGTTCAGGTGGTTCCAATTCCTCCACACGAACAACTAAAATTGGTTTAGGAGGGCACATGACCAAATGGAAGTGATAGAGCCTAAGGATTAGGCCTTGGTGTAGCGGCAGGGGAAGTAGATGATTAGGATTGAGAGTGGCAGCATCATGGGATTCTTTGATCGAATATTCTAGGGAGGTTATGAAAAAGAAGGGAAAGTTGAGGAATATTTCATAAGAGCAAGACACACCTTGCCCTAGGGTTTTGGAAGTGCCTCAAGATCGAAACTTGATTGCTTTTTAACCAGTTTCTCATTGTCCTTGAAGAAGGCATTGAGACTCTCCAAGTCTTGTGTTTTGGTTTGCTTCTTGTACTTCTTGTCATTGTAGGAGAGGACTGTCGCCTTGCCAATCACTTCCTCATTCACCTCAAATGAGATGCCTCCCATGGTGACTCTCCTATCCTTCCACGAACTAGCAAATTGGGTCAACATTTTTTCATTGTGACCCACCAAACTTTCTAAAAGCAACACCAATCCTCCCTCCATATAGATATGTCATGCTATGGGGTGCTTGCGAAATTCTTCGCAGTTGTTGGGCTTGGTCCTGATCCTATCACCATCCATCTCGACCCACAACACATAGAAACTAGCCTAGAGAAACAAAGTTAGCTAGAAAATGGACTAGTCGTTGGTGAATTTACCTTCCCTTAAAACATCAAATACCAAGCCACCAGGGACAGTAAGCTGCAATTAAAGCAATAAGGAGTTTACATGCTTTAGTGGTCATTCCCAAAGACACCAACACCATGGGGCCATAATCTTTCCATAAGTACCATATGTAGACACTGAAAAATGTCCTAGTTTGCAAGCGTAATTAAATAATTTTTAATTATTTAATTAATTCACATCTTAATCTTTATTTCTACTATGATCAATTAAATAAAATTAATCATGCCACTAATTCCCCCTCTTATTCAATAATTATATAATTTATTATGTATTTAATTATTTCCTTATCATCATTCATCTATAGTTAAATAATTGTCAAAATTATTTAATTATTTCCCAATGTCTCTCTCTTATTAAATGATTAACTTAAATTAATTATTTGATGCCTCATGTCCATTTTCCTCTCATTTATTTAAAATAATTATATAAATTATTTTAATTAAATGCCCACTTGCCTTTTTCCCTCAAATAAATAATTTGGAAAAATTATTTGTGCCTCCACTTGTCCAGAGATTCCTTTTTCTTGAATTTAATGATTTCTAATTTTAATTTGACCATTATCCCTCCACTTTCTCATTTTCAAATCTCGGCCGTTGATTGCCTTTGGGCTCTTTCTAATCTTGACTATTTATTTTGTAACCTCCCTTTTCCCATGTTGCATGTATCATCGTTCGTCGATCTTGGAATCTTTCTAGAAGATCGATCTTGTTTGTCCATTCGAATGGTTGTTTATAAAAGAAGCCTTCCTCCATTTTTTCCTTAGCAACCATTTTGTCTCCAACTTTCTACTTGCTATTTGTAGGTTATTACACAAGTCTACTTCAAATCTGAGGGAAAAGTTTGCAAAAGGAGAAATAGGAAAGACGAGAAAGAATCAATTGTGATGGGGAGTACTTCATTTTGAATGCTTTCATTCTTATTCCTCTTTGTTTTTATTCTTTTGTTCAGATGTTGTTTTTAGCTTAGAAGTGTTGGCTATCACTTTATCTATGCTAAATTGTCTTACACCATCTTACATTGTTGAACTTAACGTGGATTCTTTCATCTAGCTTGCTTTTTTGCAAGTTTCATGAATTTTTTGTTGTAGATTTATGTCATTTTTAGACAAAATCCCAGTTTTTACAAATTTCTTCATATCTTCCAAATGGCTGCGATTTTTTCTACAAGATTTTCACAAAAGTTTTTCCATCATCTAAGGAAGCTACAATAGAAAAATTAAGGGTTTATTGCCATTTTTGTAGGAGTTATCATGATTTTATGTTTTTTCATAAAATTAACTTTTTGAAAGCAAATCGACAAATTTTTCATAAATTTTTACATTTTTGGAAAGCTTTTGAAATTCTAATGGGGATATATGTTTTATAGATTTAATTTGGAGTGATGTTACTTGACATAAATCTCATCATCTCAAACATTATCTCTAAAAGGGGCAAAATGTAGACACCCAAAATTGTCCATGTGATAACATTACTTAGTCGATACATGACCTTGTAAGACATCTTGTAATATTTTACCCTATGTCATTACGTTATCCCACTTATCCCATTTATTCCATTTAACCATCTTCTCAATTAATTAAATAAATCTCATTTATTTAATTAATTCTCTTTCACATGTCTCAAAATAATTGAAATTAAATATTTGAATTAATCCCTCACTTATTACCACATTGCAACATGTGTCACATGACTACAACTCTTCACACAAATAATTTATTTATTATTTAAATTATGAGATTCCTACTTACATCTTATATTTAGCCCCACTTATTTGTGTGTCATAGGCATCTTTTCCTCCAAAATAAATAAAAGAGTCCCACTTATTCCCTCACATCCTAATTTTAGCCTCATGTCATAACCTACTTAATGTGTGTCATAGGCACTAAAATCAACTTTTAATCCTAGCCATACACATCACATAATTGACTTTTAATCTTGACCATTAAATCATATTAGCCTTCTCCTATAAATCAAGCCTTTCACGGGCCATTTGACATCCATTTTCTTCTGGTATCTACATTTTGCCAAAATTTCTTCCAATCTTCTCATCTATCTATCTATTTATCTTCTCCTATCATTTAAATCTTAATGTTATGCTGGAATAGTGAGTAACCAACATTCCTCCAACAATCAAACCTTCAAAATCTTGCATTCTTATGTGAGGTGGAGAAGAGAAATAGAGGTAAATCGAGTTTAGCGTGGATTTGGGTTTGCATTAACTTGTTATTTTGATTTTCATGCTTGCTCATACTCTATTGTGCTAGATAGGGTTTGATATCTTGTTGTTTTAGTTTTATATCTGATTTTCCCTAACCACATTGGTGAACCTGACATGAATCCTTTAATCTAGCTTGCTTTTTTGCAGGTTTCATTAACTTTTTGTTGCAAATTTATGTCATTTTTGGACAAAACCCCAGGTTTTACAAATTTCTGCATATCTTTCAAATGAAAGCGATTTTTTCTAAAATATTTTCATAGAAGGTTTTCCATCATCTAAGGAAGCTACAACAGAAAAATTGAGGGTTTATCACTGTTTTTGTAGGAGTTATTGTAATTTTATGTTGTTTCATAAAATTAACTTTTTGGGCACAAATCATCAAATTTTTCATAATTTTTTACATTTTTGGAAAGCTCTTGAAATTCTAATGGGGGTCTAGTTTTTACAGATTTTATTTTGAGATCAAATAAGGTGCTAAATGATTCGATCTTTGTTTTCTATAGGGTTTTCATAAATCCACATTTTTTGGTGCAAAACAAAGAATTTTTCTGTCTTCTTTAATTTTTGGAAAGCTCTCAAAAAATTAGTAGGGGACTCTTCTTTGATTTTTTAGTTTTCAGATTAAAAATGTCTTGAAATAATCAAATATAATTTGGCTACGTATCTAAAATTAGAATTTCCCTTGTCTGATGAGCTTTTTTTTTAATCATTGCACTATAATATCATTTTCTAATTTTGCAAGTGAATCTAAGGAGTTGGAACAACGTTGACATAATTATCTACAATAGATTTAAGGACGAAAACAATCAGGTGCACACATTCCATCTTTCATCTCTAATCATTGCTTGTTGACACACTTCAATTTGGGGTTTAAATGGAACAAATTGTTTGATCGCACACTTGAATTATGGGCTTAAAAAGAACATCTTGTTTGTTGTCACATCATTGAAATTGGGTTAAAACGAACAATTGTCTTCCTACACATTTGTTTTTGGGATCTAAAAAGTACAAGTCCTTGAACTATCTTACACACATTTCGATTTTCTAAAGGGAAATTAACAATTGCGAGTGTGAATAAGTGCATGTGTGTATGCTCTCTCCTCGCACCACAAGGTGATCTTGGAGATCAAAAACACCTCACTTAGTTCACTTTTTTCATACCCTTCTTAAGAGGTCTATTTGGAGACACACCACTCCAAGGGACAACCTCAATCGAGGTGTGAATCAAAAGGCACCCTCCTTTGGGAGTTGAAATCTTATCACTCTTGGCTAAGCCCCAAACAACTTTATACCTTTGGGAAGTGAAGGTGAAGGGTGGGTTA
Source organism: Sequoia sempervirens (assembly GCA_007258455.2). Lineage (NCBI taxonomy): Eukaryota > Viridiplantae > Streptophyta > Pinopsida > Cupressales > Cupressaceae > Sequoia > Sequoia sempervirens. The sequence goes on along the minus strand of VDFB02018296.1, from coordinate 31,747,076 downwards.
CCCCTTTCTCCTAGTTGTGTGGCAAGATTTTTCTTTCAAATCATCCTAAGTCAACTTTGTGCATCCTAGCTTAAGACCTAATTGGCCATATCCACTTGACTAACATTAGGCTTGTTATTGTGTATTCAAGTGTTTGCTTAATCATAATATTTAATCTTAAAAGAAAAATTTATCATTGTGTTTGGTGTGTGTGTTTAAGCATTTAGATGTGAGATATTGTGTTTGATATTGCCCCACTCAAACTTTCAATAAACATTTTCCACATCATGCAATCTTTCCAAGCCAAATCGTTCTAGTCATTCAAGAATCACATACTAATCATTTAAAATCATCATCGTAATTTGAATCATGATTAAATTACCACATATCTCCATCTCTCCATCCTTAAATTACTATCCTATACATCTTCCCAATCACCTTTATATGGTCCATGCTTTTGCATAAACCTTTCATCCATCCTTTTGCATAAGCCGTATACAATCCACATCATTATCCACTATTCCCCATCCATCCTTGCATAAACCTTTGATAATACGCCATCTACCTAATCCATTTCACACTCATACAATTGAGGTCTAAAAGTATAAAGTTCTTTGGAGGTTAGCCAATAGTGACAAGATTTCAACACCCAAAAGAGGGTGTCTTTTGATTCACCTCTTGATTGAGGCCATCCCTTAGAGTTATGTGTTCTCCAAGCATGCCTCCTAAGAAGGGTATGATAAAAATGATCCAAGTGATGTGTTTTTTTATCACATAGGCACTTGATTAACACTCGTAGTTGTTAATTTCCCTTTAGAAAATCGAAATGTGTGTAAAACATTTCAACCACTTGTTCTTTTTAGATCCCAAAGCCAAATGTGTAGGAAGAGAGTTGTCTGTTTTAACCCAATTTCAATGATGTGATAGCAAACAAGATGTTCTCTTTAAGCCCAAAATCCAAGTGTGTGATCAAACAAGTTGTTCTTTTTAAGCCCCAAATTGAAGTGTGTTAACAAGCAATGATTAAAGATGAAAGATGGAATGTGTGCACTTGATTCTTTTCATCCTTAAATCTGTTGTAGATGTTGATGCCAATGTTGTTCTTGCTCCCTAGATTCACCTACAAAATCAGAAAATGATATTATAATGCAACCATAAAAAAAATTAGCTCAACAAAAAATTGCAATTTCAAATACATGTGTTTAATATAGCCGAATTAGATTTGATTATTTGAAGAAATTATTGATCTGAAAAATAAAAAATCAAAGAAGAGACCCATGCTAATTTTCTGAGAGCTTTTCAGAAGTGTGAGGAAGGTAGAAAAATTCCATGTTTTGCACCTAGAAACATGGATTTGTGAAAAGCTTACAAAAGAAAAGGATTTGATTTTTTTGCATTGTATTTGACCTCCAAATTAAATATGTAAAACAGAGACCCCCATTAGAATTTCAAGAGCTTTCCAAAAATATAAAAATTTCTGAAAAATTCTTAGTTTTGCACCCAAAAAGTTAATTTTATGAAATAACATAATATCATGATAACTCCTACAAAAATGATGATAAACCCTCAATTTTTCTGTTGTAGCTTCCTTAGTTGATGGACAAACTTCTGCGAAAATCTTGTAGGAAAAATCGTAACCATTTGGAAGATATGAAGAAATTTGTAAAACCTAGGGTTTTATCCAAAAAATGACATAAATTTGCAACAAAACGTTAATGAAAACTTGCAAAAAAGCAACCTAGATTAAAGGATTCATGTCAGGTTCACCAATGTAGTTAGGGTAAAAAATCTTAGGGAAATGCATAAACAAATTATAATGAAACCCTAACAAGCACGATAGAGCACAAACTAGCATGAAATGAAAACAAGAAAGCAAAGCAAACCGATCTTCAGGCTAGATTTGATTTATCTCCATTGCTCTTTTCCACCTCACATAGTATGCAAGATTTTGAAGGATTGAATTATTTGATATGTTGATGTTGATTGCTCATTTTTTTCATCATAATGACAAGATGGAGATGATAGAGGAAAAATAGATGGAGAGATGAGAAGATTGGAGATATTTTGGTAGAGTGTGCATACTAGAAGAAGATGGATATCAAATGGCTTGTGAAAGGTGTGATTTATAGGAGAAGGCTGATTTGATTCGATGGCTAAGATTAAAAGTCAAATGTGTGATGTGTATGGCTAGGAATAAAAGTTGATTTTAGTGCCTATGCGACATATTAAGTGGGTTATGACATGAGGCTAAAATTATGATGTGAGGGAATAAGTGGGATTCTTTTATTTATTTTGGAGGAAAAGATGCCTATGACACACAAATAAGTGGGGCTAAAAATAGGATGTGAATGAGAATCTCATAATTTAAATAATAAAACTATTTAAATTATTTTTTGCATGTGAAGAGTTGTAGTCATGTGATGTTGCAATGTGGTAATAAGTGAGATTAATTCAAATATTTAATTTGAATTATTTTGAGACATATGAAGGGGAATTAATTAAATAGATGAGATTTATTTAATTAATTGAGAAGACAATTAAGTGAAATAAATGGGAAAAGTGGGATAATGTAATGACCTAGGGTAAAATATTAGAAGATGTCTTACAAAGTCATGTATCAACTAGGTAATGTTAAGACATTGATAATTTTGGGTGTCTACATTTTTCCCCTCTTTGAGATGATGAGATTTATGTCGAGTAACATCATTTCAAAGAAGCTAAGGTATGGATAGAGGAAAAAAAGATGATTCCCTAGCCACTTGAGGAAGTGAGGAGTAAGATAATGAAGGAAAGGGATGATAGAAGAATATGATGATGCAAAAGATATAAAGAAATGAGATGATGATGTGAATTATATGATGATGATGATGCCCCTTCGAGAGGATAGGCGGGTTGGACAAACACAGGTATGCTCTTGAAATGAATGAATGAAATGATAAAGGATAGATATGGTGAATGATACAAGATGGGAAGTGAATGAAAGAGAAGAATAACACGTTATGATGCAATAAAGTGAGCAATCATATGTTTGATGTAGCACTAGATGTTATGCACCAAGGTATAAAGACCAAGGTGACGATGTGTCTCATGCCCCAACATAATACAACCTTGTCTAGATACAAGATATGAATATTAGGTAGGAGTGATTCAGATTTGATACAAATGCAATATAAAAATGATAACACACACAAGCAAGTATGCACAAATAATACAAAAACAAAGGTATTGCCTCTGTAAAGTTGTAAATCGGTGAGTAATTGAGTGATTGATTGTGATGATAGTGTTTTCATTGCAGGGAATGATATATCCCTAGATCAACACGAGGATGATTGATTGATTGATTAATTGATTGGGTTTACAACAAGATTAGGATTAAGACCATTGATGCAATTGGATAATTTGGCAAGATTGATTAACTTGGTTGGTATGGTTTTAAGGATTGATTGCTTGGAATGATTTTGATTAACTAGATGATTAGATTGATTTGATTGAAGAATGAAATTGATTGATGATTGGATTGATGAAGAAATGATTTGATTTGATGATAATGATTGAATTGATTAGAAGAAGTAATGTGATTGATTAGAAGAATGGACTTGATTAAAAGAAGTGATGCAATTGGATAATTTGATGAAGAAATTGATTTGAAGGATCGATTTGAAGAAATGGTGAATTGATTTGATGTTTCTCCATTCATACCCTAGGTTCTTTGAAATGATATTACTCGACATAAATCTCATCATCTCAAACATCATTTCAAAGAGGTGAAAAATGTGGACATCCAAAATTGTCCATGTCATAACATTACCCAGTCGATACACAACCTTGTAAGACATCTTGTAATATTTTAACCGTGGTCATTACATTATCCCACTTATCCCATTTATTCCACTTAATCACTTTTTCAATTAATTAAATAAATCTAATTTATTTAATTAATTCCCCTTCACATGTCTCAAAATAATTCAAATTAAATATTTGAATCAATCCCTCACTTATTACCACATTCAAACATGTGTCACATGACTACAACTCTTCACATGCACAAACAATTTAAATAATTTTATTATTTAAATTATGAGATTCCCACTCTCATCCTATTTTTAGCCCCACTTATTTGTTCGTCATAAGCATCTTTTCCTCTAAAATAAATAAAAGAATCCCACTTATTCTCTCACATCCTAATTTTAGCCTTGTTGTACCCAAAACCAAATTTTTTGCTTCACTAAGGAATTTTGCTTAATTGAGTCTTAATCTTGTTAAAGTGATGTCAGAAGGTCGTTTTTGGGGTTTTTCAATATGGAGTTGGTGTTAGTGTCATGTCGGTCTATTACTGAAGGAATTTAAGAAAAGTGAAAATCTGAAGGAAAATCATCAAAATTCTCTCTGGAGAGGGGAGCACATTTCCAAAAGGGCGCCCTATCTTTTAGGGGCTCAAATCTTGTTTTCAGGGTTTGTCACCTCCAACAGACATTTGTCCGGCATCATGTCAGCTTCGCAATGGGTTATCAAGCTTGTCAAACAGACCTGTTTCGTGCAAGTTATGAAAGATATAGTGCAAAATGAGAGGAGAGCTAGAATTGGCTAACATTGGAAAAAAGAGCAGCTTTTGAAAAAGGCGCCCATCTTTTTGAGGTGTCAAATGAAGGTTTTTGACTAAATGCCACCTGAAATGTTTCTCACATTTGTTCAAGCTTCGCGACACATTCGTCAGTGGGTGAATCTGAGTTGCAGAAGTGCCTGAATCAGAGGTCAAACATGGGGTCAAATCTTAGTCAAAATATCAAGGAATGAGCAAAAGAGCACTTTTTCAGAAAGGCGTCTAAGCTTTTCAAGCCTTTAATGCCTTCTTTTTGATGATCTCAGATATTCAATTTGTCTGTGTTACATTCAGCTTCCCGTTGCTTGTCTCCGTTAGATCAGAAGATGACTCAGCAGCTTGCAATCAGAGTTTTAATGTTATTTTGGTAAGTTCCAGAAATGGCTATCTCTAGGAGTAAAAGAGCAACTTTTGAAGAAGGCGCCCTTGATTTTCACCCCTCAGATGATGTTTTCTGGAGAAATGTTCCTTTGCAGCTATCATGCAAAATGATGCTAAGGAGAATACTTCTATTGAGGAAGTTTCTAGATTGGTTATCAAGACTAGCAAGCAGTTCTTGGAGAGTAAACGGAAGCAAACGTTAGTTCTTGTGACAGAGCCGCTAGAGAAGTTTTCTTCATTGCCTTCTACTTCTAGGTCAAGACCTCGGGTCAAGGCTATTGTGATACCTCCTGAAGGGGTTAGACTCAGTGGAAACACGGGAAAGAGAGCTACTGGTAAGAGAAAGCAAAAGCAAGTTGAGAATGTACCTGAGATTCCAATAGAGACAGTCATTCAGGCTTAACCTCACGTTTCACCTCCTAGTTCGCCACATATACAACCTATTGACATAGATTCGGAGCCTGAGATACCAATTCGAGTTGGACCAGAGACAACTGAACCGCCACAGGTGGATACATCAGGGACAGTCTCTCCTCGAATTGATGATATTGTTTAGTCTTGTTGGCTCGTGAGGTCTTTGGGGAGACAGAGGCAAGAACCTTCGTATAACCTTGATTTATCTGAGTTCGGTGAGCCTTATCAGAGAAGGTCGAACAAGAAAATCAAGAAACAGGTGCATATTGAAAAGACTCCAGAATAAGAGATTGTTATAGAGGTTGTTGTTCCTCCAGAGGGTAAGAGCCTAGATGAAGTCGAAGTTGGTGACTTTACTTTCACTAAGGCAAATCTTGGCAGGAGCACTCGAGAGACATACATGACTCTTCTTAAGATTGTTACCAATAATCTTGAAGAACGCATCACGAAGGATGGAGAGGATAAGGCATTGCTTAAGGCCGAAAACAGTCAACTTCGTCAATATGTTTCTGATCTTGTTCATGGAAATTCAAGTAGAGCGCCTGTTCTTCCTCAGAATACACTTGCAAAACAACGAAAGCTAGATCAGTTAGTTAGTCATGGTCGACTTTTGGACAACTGGATTGAAAGTTTAGTTGCTACAAGTCAACATCTTCTTGCGGATTTGTATCAGTTGAGGAGTGATGCACATAAACTTCGTCAAAGTATTCAATTGCTCAAGATTTCAGTTGCAAAGAGTTTAGTCAAGGATCGAGTTCTTTTGTCTCAGTTGTCTGTTGCATACGATGCCTTGGAGATTGATGAAGATCAAGAGAAAGCTTTTACTTGGAGAAAGCAACACCTTTTCAAAATGGAGATATGTGAAAAGATCTCTACCAAGTTGTTTTCACTGAAAGATGATGTGGTTGGAGTACTTGCACTTGTCAGTGGTTTTGTTGTTCAGATTTCGTGTCATTATCTTCTTGAGGATGGCATGTATGTTGAATTGGATAAAGTACAAGCTAAATTCGAAAAACTGATTCGTGATAACCTTGAGGGAGATCCTATGGCGGCTAAATTAGAGAATATTTCAGTTATTTCAGCTAGTTTCAGAAAGGCGACTGAAGATGTTAGAGAAGGCATGCATACAGTCAAGGAAAGTGGCAGAGAACTGAAGAAACAGACTGTTGTTTTGGATAGCATCAAAGTGCCAGAGGACAGAGAGATTGATGAGTTCTTGGTCGAAGTGTTAGACCGAGATGACATGGAGTGATCTACCAGTTGGAACCTGCAGTTAATTTCAAGGGTTGAGTCAATAGCAGCAGTTAACTCGACTTTTAGTCTTGAGTTCACTTGTTGATTTCACACGTGCTTATCTCTTCCTTGGAATTATCTTCATAGGAGTTAGGTTTAGGGTTTCCAGTTAACTAAAGGTAGTGTCCAGTTAACTTTGCTTTAAATAAGGATGTGCATGCTTGCACACGGTCCACTTAGGTTAGATGTACCGGTTAACTGATGGTAGTTTTCCAGTTAACTGTATAGTTTACTTTATTAGGGTTTAGTAATAAATTTTGCATGCATTGCAAGACTATAGTTGACTCAAGGTGATTTTAGGGTTCCCTACACCTTTCTATGTCTATAAAATAAGAGCTTTTGCTCATTTGTAAATAACTTTTGCACGAGAGAGGAATATATGTTGTGCCTACCTTGCCTTCAATATTGCTCATTCTGTATCTGTTCATGCGCTTTTGCTGTTATAATGAATTGTTATGCCACATAGGGTTTCATGCAATTGTGATGGTGAATTCTTTCCTTAGTTTGATCAAATCTATTTTTGTGTTCAATAAACTTGTTCAGATTGAGATGATAGTTGCGCCACCTTGCCTTCAAGTAGAGAATCTGAGCTTGGTTATCGTGTGTTGTTGTGAACAATAAACTTGTTCGGATTGAGCTAATAGTTGTGCAATCTCTCCTTCAAGTTGAGAATCCGTATTCAGTTTATCGTGTGATGTTACCAATAAACGTGTTTAGATTGAGCTGATAGATGTGCCACCTTGCCTTCAAGTTGAGAATCTATACTCGTTTATCATCTGATAGTCAAACCTTGCTCCATTTCCTCATGCTCTATTTTTCTTGGGGAAACTGGATAGATTTTAATTAATTGGCATAGTTGTAGTTAGTAGTCTGCAAAACCAGAGAATACTCTACTACAACGTATATAGTGTTCGAGAAAGTGTTGTACCTCTACAACTGAAACTAAAAGACAGGATATAGTTTAGTTTATTTTCCTTTGCAAGTAATTTTGTCAAGCACAACGAGGGAGCTTCCCCTCCTAATTTGAAGAGCACTCATTGCGTAGTGTGCATAGCTGTTCGTACCAACTCTTACTCCAAAGGTGCTACACCAACAATTTTCTGGCGCCCATCGTGGGGCACGAGGCCTCAAAAACTTCATGTCACGGTTATGACTATCTGGCGTCCTACTGCTCCAGTACAACAACCAGCACTAAGTTCGCCTATTATACAGCGGAATTTAGTCTTCATCGAAGTAGAACAATCAGATATTATCAGTAACTTGCACACGTTTATTTTTGAAAATCATACATCTACCGCTCAGTGGTGAAACGTGGCTACAACTCTGGATAAAGAAGAAGAAAAAGCAGATCTTGCAGCAGGTAGACCAGTTTTTCCACCTCTCGCGTGGAATTAAGCATCCTGGCGTACCGAGTTTATATTAGAAGGAGAGGTAATCCTCCCATTCAGCCAGATCCTATTTTCCAAGAAGCTCTTGATCAGTTTACTGAATCAGAAATTTCCGAAGAAGAGATACACATTCCAATTGCAGAGATGGGTGATCCTAACAATGATGATCGTAACAATGACGATCACAATAATCACAACAGTTGTAATGGAAGAAATGCAAGACGTCCAGCCCCCTTGCCTTGGGGCGACAATATTGGACCGTTAGCTCTACGAGGACATCATGAACTACCCAAGGGTTCACGCAAGTTTTTCCTGAGATTTCATGGCGATGGTTCCAAACATCCAGATGAACATCTATCAGCATTCACGGTGGCTTGTTCTGTTTTGCATGTTGTGCATGAAGACATTGTCATACGTCTTTTCGTGGAAACTCTTGAGAACAACGTAACAGACTGGTTGAATAATCTTGAACCAGGAATTATCACCAGTTGGGCCATCATGAGCAAGAAGTTCTTGGCAAGATTCAAGCCTGCCGAAGACAGTCATAGATTATTTGCACAACTCTCAAATTCAAAGATTGAAAAGCATGAACTGATGAGAGAATCGTGGCAAGGTTTAATTGCCTTGTTATACGTCTTTCTCACACTTTGAATCTATCTGATGATATTTTGATGAGTTCTTTCATCAATGTGCTGCCGTCAGAAATTGCTTTTTTCCTGAAGATAAGCGAAGAAGATAATCTACAACACCTTCAGGAGGAAGCTATAAAGCTTGAAGATAACATGATTACAAGCAGCAAGATGAAAGATGATTCGATCAGGCCACTTGTGCAAGCGTCGGTTGATCCATTGCTACAGAAGGTAGCAAATGAGGTGACAATACTGAAGAGACAGTCACCACCTCAAGGGAAACCAACCTTGCCTGCACCACCACCTTTTCAACCACAACAAGCGTACCAGCCGAGAAGGAATAATTTTCAGCTGTACAATAATTTCAAGTCTAAGTTTCTGCAAGGACAGCCGAGACAAAATAATGAAGCTGAAAAGGCTATGGTCTTTTGCACATTCCATGATTCAGTTGAGCACACCGGGGCTACTTGTCCGGAAAATCAAAGAATGAATCAGCTCATGGGATTTTCTGATTCTGCTCCTAGTTTAGACTTCATACCTTCCAGTTCAAACGTTGTCTCTACACAGACGGACGAGTTTGATGGCGACTCCGCAACGGGATACTTTGATCGAGAACCCGTTAATGAAGAAGAAGAATCCCATCATTTTTCTCTCGCAGTGAATCACAAGAATATCACCTCACCTGTGTTCACACGTGCTTAGCATTTCAAGGCTTAGAAGGAGGAAGAGGAAAGCGGAATTTGAATACAAAAGCAAAGCAAGTAGCTTCTACTTCCAATAAAAAACCTTCACAAGAGAACATCTTGCCAGCAACTTTAGATATGTCTTTAGCAAGCTTTGACATCGTGTCTTCCATGATGAAGACAAAGGTACATATATCTTAGCTGGAGTATTTGCAAGATCATCCAGAACAGCTGGATAGAATCTTGAATGTTCTTAAAAAGAAGAATGTCGTTCAGCCGACATTATTACAATCCTTAGTTCCTGCAAAATAGAAGCCCAGGCCATTTTATATATCTTTATATATAGGAGGTTTTAAGTTGAGCAATTGCATAATTGACAGTGGAGCTTCAGACAACGTTATGCCCTTACAAATTATGAACGCGTTGGGACTTTCATGCACCCCGACTTAGGAAAAGTGTTATTCACTTGAGTCCAAGCTGGTGTCGTTAGTCGGTCAACTCAAAGATGCGCAAGTAAGGCTAGCATCGTGTCCAGAGAAAAAGATCATGATGACCATCCTAGTGGCTGATATTCCTACTAGCTACGGGATGTTACTTAGTAGAAGTTTTCGCAAGGATCTTGGAGGAGAAATACAAATGGATTGGTCATTCGCGACAATCCCATTGAAGAAAGGTACTTTTAAGCTGGAACCGGAAACGAAATCAAAGTTCACAGTGGTGAAGTCCCAGGACCCACATGCTCAAGTATTGTATCAAGATATGAGTCCAGGAACATATGCTATGGTGTTCGAAGTGACGGAAGACTGTCAAAATTTTGCACTTTCCACATAATTGTCAGAAGAAGAATCGAAGATGTGGACAATGCAGTTTGATGGCAGTTGTTCGACTTCAGGCTCTGGAGCGGGAGTAGTGATTATCTCTCCTGAAGGTCATTTATATCCTTTTGCATATAGGTTGCAATTCGATTGCACTAATAATACTGCTGAATATGAGGCACTTTTGTTAGGTCTCAAAAACGCAAAGGATATGGGGATCAAGTTGCTTCAAGTTGAAGGAGATGCAGACTTGATCGTTAAGCAGGTCAGAGAGCAATTTCATGTAAGAAAGAATCGTCTCCAAAACTACAGGCAGAGGGTATGGAATGCAATCAACTAGTTTGATGCATTTAATATCAAATATATTTCAAGAATGAACAATAGCAAAGCTGATGCTCTTGCAATTTTAGCTGCTCTTTTTATGCCTAACTCTGACTTTCGTCAAAACTCATTTGCTATTGAGTTAATCTATAGACCAGCTGTTCCTGATAATTCAGATAACTGGCAAGTCTTTGGTGACGATGAAGATATCAAAGAATTTCTCGTCATGGGAGATAACTACAAAGAATTGTTCTTTGAAGGAAGTTCAACTCCTTATAGAGAGTCAATTGCTAAAGAATTTGAGGTTATAAAATTTGGGATCATACAGTTGAAAGGAAATTAGATTCCTAAAGGTTTTGTATCCTTAGAGGATATTTTTGACAGGCATGATCGTTACATCCAAGATCAGAAAAGGTCAGGGGTAAATACTTCATCAGAATATAATCAAGTCAACATAGGTACTGAAGACAAGCCTCGGCTTGTGAATTTAGGCAAGTGTTGTACTCCTGAGGAGACTGAGAGGTTTATCGCCTTGTTCAAGCAGTACAAGGATGTTTTCGCTTGGTCATATGAAGATTTAAAGATCTTTACACCCATTGAATTGTCTCACACAATTCCACTGAAGTCTGAAGTGAAGCCTTTCAAGCAGAAACAAAGACATTATAATCCGCAAATTCAAGATACTATCTACGTGGAAATTCAGAAGATGGTGGACTCTAGAATAATTTTTTCCCATTCATCACTCCACCTGGGTGTCAAATATTGTTCCTGTGCGCAAAAAGAAAGGAGAAATTAGAATTTGCGTTGATTTCAGGAACTTGAATCAATTGTCCTTAAAGGACAATTATCCCTTACCTATCATGGAGCATACATTGTAGACAGTTATCGGATCAGAAATGCTATCACTTCTTGATGGTTTTTCTGGTTACAATCATATTGCAGTGGCTGAGGAGGATCAGTTCAAGACAACATTCACCACGCCGTGGGGAACGTTTGCTTATGAAAGGATGCCTTTCGGCCTTATCAACGCCGGTGCTACTTTTCAAAGAGCCATGGATTTAGTGTTTGGGGATCTTAGGAATAAGATCATAGTCGTCTATCTTGATGACTTAACCATTTTTTTAGATAAACGAAGTGATCACTTTTCACACCTTGTGAAAGTGTTCGAGAGATGTAGGTATCACAAAATATCTTTGAATCCGAAGAAGACAATCTTTGCGGTGACGGAGGGCAAGTTACTTGGTCATATCGTTTCCAAAGAAGGTACCAGAATAGATCCGAAACGGGTGGATTCAATCAGATACCTATCTCTCCCTACAAGCAAAACGCAGGTGCACTCCTTTTTCGGTAAAGTTAACTTTATCCGAAGGTTCATACCTAATTTCTCAGAGTTGACGAAGGAGATTTCAGCAATGATGAAGAAGACGTCTACTTTTGTGTGGACGAAGGAAGGCAAACATGCCTTTATTAAAATCAAAGAAGCTATTGCTAATGCACTAGTGTTAGTTCGGCCTGCCTTTCAGAAGGATTTTATCCTTTGCTGTTACACATCGGAACATTCACTGTCTGCCATTCTAACACAGCAGCTCAGCGAGGAGGGAGAATCTCCTATTGCTTTTATGAGTGCTAATTTTAAAGATGCTGAGATGCGTTATTCTCAGATTGAGAAGAATGCTTATGCTGTTGTTAGAGCTGTCAAGAATATCATGGATTTGGGTTTGCATTCACTTGTTCTTTTGATTTTCATGCTTGCTCATACTCTATTGTGCTAGTTAGGGTCTGATATCTTGTTGTTTTAATTTTATCTCTGATTTTCCTTAACCACATTGGTGACCCTGGGGTGAATCTTTTAATTTAGCTTGCTTTTTAACAAGGTTCATTAACTTTTTGTTGCAGATTTATGTCATTTTTGAAACTAACCCCAGGTTTTACAAATTTCTTCATATCTTCCAAATGGATGTGATTTTTTCTACAAGATTTTCATAGAAGTTTGTCCATCTAAGGAAGCTACAATAGAAAAATTGAAGGTTTATCACCGTTTTTGTAGGAGTTAACATGATGTTATGTTGTTTAATAAAATTCACTTTCTAGGCACAAATTAGCAAATTTTCCAAAATAAATTACATTTTGATGCAGAGCAAAGGAAGAAACAACAATACTTAAAACAATTCAATCCTTTACCAAAATCACTTCAATTTCCTTGAATTTCTTCATGGCTACAAAGCCCAACTCTTCAAAACTTGAATCTAAACCTTTATAAAATTAAAATCAGACCCTCATACATCTGAAAAATCATCATTTTGATAGAAATAAACCAATTACACAACCTTATTCCTCTGTTTTATCAGATTTACAAATTACTTGCACCAAAAACCCAAATTTCGCTTGAAGGGAACCAAAACACTAAATCGGGTGTAATTTTCAAGAAAGATTGAATCTCAAAAAAATAAATACATTTTTGAGCACCCATTTCGGCCATTAAAAACATATCTCATTTTTAGGTATACTTGTTTTGGAACACATGCTTGTTGTCTGGACTTTTTTGTTACGAAATAGGTCGAAATAAGGAGATATGTATGCAAACAGTCACCTATAACTTTCACAAACCATAAATTAACCCAATCGCTCTGGTGATAATTTACAAGACCTTTTTAGAAACATTTCCTCCAATTTTTAGAAAAATCCAACGGTTCAATTTGGAGAAACATGATTTTTACTGAAAACTGTTACCCTAGCAAGGGTTTTAGACAATTTTTAGAAAAACGACTATATCTTGAACAATTCTTAACTAAAATGCATGAAACAAGAAATATTTGGAAGGTGACTGATAATATCAACTTTTAAAATCATTCTTACACATTTCAAAGTCCGTACAAATCAGTACATAATCCTAGAATAGTCAATTTTCTGAAAATGTGCATAAAAACAGAGTTTTTTCATTATTTTCTTCAAGGTATCAATCACCAACGACCACAAAAGGAGTTCAAAATCTTTTTTAAAGGAATTTACACCATGGAAAATCAGTTTCCAACTGTGTTCAACTTCCTATCATTGATTAGTCTCTAATGACCTCTTAACAACTAATTGTTGCTTAATGCAACTTTTTACATTTTTTGCAATTTTGAACTTTTGTGTTGACAACTTTTGGATACATTGACATATTTTAACATTTTCTTAAATGACCTAAAATAAATGATAAATGACTCAAATAACCTTAATACAAGGTAAGAACACAAAAATTGAATCAAATTCCTAAATTTCCACAAGGAGGCATAATTGTGTCAAGGTGCTCCTGCACCACATTTCTGGAAAGCTCTTGAAATTCTAATGGGGGTCTATTTTTTACAAATTTTATATTGATGTCAAATAAGGTGCTAAATTATCCAATCTTTTTTTTCTCTAGAGTTTTCATAAATCCACATTTTTGGGCGCAAAATAGAGAATTTTTCTTACTTTTTACTTTTTTGGAAAGATCTCAAAAAATTATTAGGGGTCTCTTCTTTGATTTTCTAGATTTCAGATCAAAATGTTTTGAAATAATCAAATATAATTCGACTATGTATTTGAAATTACAATTTCCCTTGTTTGATGGGCTATTTTTTACAGTTGCATTATAATATCATTTTCTAATTTTGTAGTTGAATCTAATGAGTTGGAACAACATTGGCATCATCATCTACAACAGATTTAAGGTCGAAAAAAATCAGGTGCACACATTCCATCTTTCATCTCTAATCATTGCTTGTCAACACACTTCAATTTGGGGCTTACAAGGAACAACTTATTTGATCACACTTGAATTTTGGGTTTAAAAAGAACATCTTGTTTGCTGTCATATCATTGAAATTGGGTTTAAAAAAACAACTTTCTTGCTACACATTTGGCTTTGGGATCTAAAAAGAACAGGTGTTTGAACTGTCTTAGACACATTTGAATTTTCTAAAGAGAAATTAACAACTGTGAGTGTGAATCAAGTGTGTGCATGTATGCTCTCTCCTTGCACCGCAAGGTGATCTTGGAGATCAGAAACACCTCACTTGGTTCAATTGTGTCATACCCTTCTTAGGAGGCTTATTTGGAGAGACACCACTTCAAGGGATGACCTCAATCAATGTGTGAATCAAAAGACACCCTCCTTTGGGAGTTGAAATCTTGTCACTCTTGGCTAAGCCCCAAATAAATTTATACCTTTGGGAAGTGAAGGTGAAGGGTGGGTTACCTCTTTCTCCCAACTGTGTGGCAGGATTTTGCTTTCAAATCATCCTTAGTCAACCTCGTGCATCCTAGCTTAAGACCTAATTGGCCATACCCACTTGACTAACATTAGGCTGCTTGTTGTGTATTCAAGTGTTTGCTTAATCATAACATTTAATCTTGAGAAGAAATCTGATCAAAATAGGAGTTTTTTTGTCATGTCTGTGTTAGAGAAAAGGAATAATGATGATACCTCTAAGTCTTTGGACACAGGCTTTCATTCTCAAGATAATCGTGAGCTGGCTTGGCTTGATAAGGTAGCACAAGTGGAAAAAGGTTGGATTATTGTTAAGGGAAAGAAAGTTTGATGCAGGAGCATCCAGTGGTGTGAGGGCAATCTTGCATCACCCAAAAAAATGATTTCCATTTTTGTTCGTGTTGCTTCTTGTAGATGTTTTTGCATTTCTGGATACTCTTTTCGTTGAATAAGAGTTTCCAACTTTCAAAATTGCTTTTTTGCTTTTTCTGCTCAACTGTTATTTTTAGCAGGTATGAATTTGAAGGCGTGGGAAGACAAAAGTTTATGGGAAGGTTTAGGACAGAAAAATAAGCACTTTGGTGAAAGAATCAGGCCAAGATCATTCACGGTTTGAAAGTTATTCAAGTTTCAGTTTCTGGTTTTTGCCCTGAAAAACTTCCAAGTCCAATTTGAGGACCTAAATGGTTCTGAATGGGCCTGAAAATTTGCGGATCGCCAAAGTGGGCGTTGTCAACCTTATTTTTTCAAGCATCATCTTTTCGTGAGCTTTCCGAAAAGGTATTATCATTGAAGATCTGACGGTTGGATTAAAAGTTATGGCTTCCCGAAGTTGGTGCATATTTTCGAATGTGAATTTAAATTGAATTTCAAATTGTAATTTTGGCGCCAAACCGCCAAAACTCATAACTCGAATGTTGTTTTTGGCTCCAGGCCGAAAAGGGGGCTATTTATGGGCTAGTTTCTGATTTTTGGAAAAAATTTTGGCGAAAAGAATTTGCATGCTACGAAAGGGGATTTGGGTAATTTTCTGAACTTCTGTAATTTGCATGTATCACAGAGCTTGAGGATTTGGAATTCTCTGCATGTAAGAGTTCCATATTTTAATAGAAAATATTATTCTCTATTGTATTTTTGTGTCTTGGGTTTGCTCCCTCGTCAAAGTTGAACCCTTTGGGCCTTCTTTTGACATGACTCTTCGCTCCCACAAGAGTGGTTCTAAATGTAATTCATGATGGGTCTTGTTTGGGTGTTTGTTTTTGGCTGGTTGCGGATTGTCCTTTCTAATGCCTTGTCTTTGATTGTAAAGGGTTTCGGGTCCCTTCAAAATCTGTTTTTCCTTGTATCAAAAAAATAATAATCTTGAAAGATAAATTTATCATTGTGTTTGTTGTCTGTGTTTATGCATTTACATGTGAGATCTTGTGTTTGATATTTTCTAAGTCAAACTTTCAATAAACATTTTCCATATCATCCAGTCTTTCCAAGCCAAATCACTCTAGTCATTCAAACAATTACATACTAATCATTTTAAATCATCATCGTAATCTTAATAAAATATTTTCAAAAAGTGACACCATTCCAACATTACAAGAACTAGCACAAGAGCTCGTTCATATACTTCATGAAGCTTAAACAAGCCAATCACATTTAAACCAACAAATCATTCAAGGAACCATGACATAATCTAAAAACTTCAAACAAACCAATACCTCAAATGCAACAACTCATAGCACAAGCCCAATACCTCATGGCTACTTTTCAAATCCAACAAGCACAACATCAAATTCAATCACGCCATTAAAAAAATTCACATTAATCCTATGTGTCACCTATATCATCATATCAACCTCATCCATCCACATATCATGTTACCCCTTCATCAACTTATCACACCTCTTCCAATGTCAACCCTTATCCATATCAATCCACCTCTCAACAACCATTATCCTATGCAACCCCTCCATCATTATCACAACACTAAATTATACCACAACATGTCCAAACACCATTCCAACCTCAACACATTCAACCACAATCCTATGTGTCACCTTCATCATCATGCCAACCTAGCCCATCTACCTATCATGTCAATGCCACACCAACATATCCACACATATCACAACAAGAACATAGGAGCCCAAGTCTAGCTTGGCAACAAGATAAAATGCCCTCAACTTCATACCAATCCCAAGATCTTTTATCTACATATCCCACCACTTCACCTTACCATGAAATTCATTCATGAAACAATCAATGGCCTTCGCAACAAGAACATGCACAGCCATGTCCATATTTGCAAGAAGACCTAATGATCTTTGACAAGGGAGAAACCAATCTAGAGTATGTATCCTATGAGTCACCTTCATTATCCAATCACATGCCAACGCATGAGCTAACTATTCCTATCCCAACACCTTCATGTCATCCAAATCATAATCCTTTGATCCATCAACCTTCTAATTCATCAAGCCCTCCACTAAAGCATCCCTTAGAGATGGCCCTACAATAATTGGTCCAAGCAAATTTGATTAAGCTACCACTAATAACACCCTTTGAAGAAATCCACTTTAAACCCCATTAGTATAAAGTTGATGAATATTGTGCATACCATAGGTGTAAGGCCATCCCATATCCACTTGTATACAATGTAAAAGATTGGTCAAGAACCTAGAAGATTGTGGTAAAATTGTGTTAGATAAAACCAATCCATCTAATCCCATTATCCATCCCACAAGTCCTAATCCTAAGCCTATAACAACATCCACTATTATTGTCCATCCATTATATTATCCATCTATCCATACACTTGCAAAGGATGTGATCCAAAGGCTATTAGCAAGGAATAAACCATCTCCATGTTATCAAACACCTATCCCTGAGCCTATCCAAGAGCGCCCCATTAATGTGATTATCCCTTCAAGCCCATCATTTGACCCACAAGCCATCAAGCCTATTCAAGAGCCTCCTATCATGAGCCCAAGTCAAAGTCCATCATATTCTTTTATCTATGAATATCAAGAACCCATCAAACTTACCCAAAATTATCTTACATCCATTTTCATGAAACCACAACAGTTATGTCAAGAGTTTAACCTTAAGTATGTGGAAATAGTAGCCCCTTATTCCAATCAATATCAAATCATCTCCATCCAACCTATTTATAACATTTATCTTTTCCATGATCAAGATGAAATCCATAATGAAGAACTTATCCATGAGAACCTTGATCATATTCATACCCCCACTACCATTCATGAACAAAACACCCAAGATCCACATAATGAAAGCCTTGTTGACCTACTTGAACATTCACCCCGTTCCATGGCCATCCTTTGAAGATAAGAAACTTCCCCTCCATCTAGCCCTATCTATGATACACAAACTTCCACTTGTCATGTTGAGACATGTGCCTCCCAAGCACACATTAGATCAAATAGATAACTTGGACCTACATGAACATAATAAAGATCCAAATGATCCTTCAACATCAACTATCAATCCCACCTCAAGTCCACCATCATATCCTATTGGTCTTACCACCTTCATCTATGAATGTTCCTCCTTAGGACAACAACAACCATTGTCCTCCACTTCACCTAATAATGAACTTGTGTCTAGTGTCTAAAAGACACCTAATCCCATTGTACATCACATGCTTCAAAACATGAACTATCAAGGTAAATGCTTAGGCCTTTATGAACAAGGTATTTTGGAGCCAATCCATGTCAAGGTCCCTCACGCTCTTATGGCCTTGGATATACACCCCAATGACACCAATCTCAAGATGTTGGTACTTCCTCCGTGCATCCTAAGTCTGCCTCCTTCCATCATAAGCCCTATCATACACCCAAAACATATGTTGCCATTCCACCTCCATCATCCTACAAATTGCAAAAGCATGTGACCGTACACCTTCCACCATCCAATCTACCACATTGCTTCCAACTCCTAATATCCCTCCATCTAATCTACCTCCACTACTCCCAACACCTAATATCCTCATTATCCAATCCCCTTATCCACCTACCCATAAATCCTCTAAAAATCCTAATCATGACCAACAAATGCATAGATTGTCTAAACATAAAGCTTCCCCTCATTCCACCAAACCCAAGCGATTCCAAAATAAAAATTTGGATGCCTAAAATCAAAATGGTTTGGGTACCTAAGCAAAAAGAAATCAAGTCAAATGAGGCATCCACATCACAAAAATCCCAACCATCCTATTCCATCCAAAAATCCCACTAAAAATCCCACCATTAAAGTAAAAATCATAAAAATACTAAGTTTGTGTGGGTACTTAAAGCACTTTGTCAACAATCTCTTAAGCAAACATTGCCATTGTTTTGTACACCACGTTTCCATCAAAAGCTTCAATGTTTAAGATGGTGTGTGCAACCGTTTGTCATGAATCAATTCGCACATGCCTCCATCTCCCCATCCTTCAACTACCATCCTACACATCTTCTGAATCACCTTCCTATGGTCTATGCTTTTGCATAAACCTTTGATCCATCCCTTTGCTTGAGTCCTATACAATCCACATCATTATGCACTATTCCCCATCCATCCTTGCATAAGCTTTTCATAATTTGCGATCTACCTAATCCATCTCACACTCATATAATTGAGGTCTACAGGTATAAAGTTCTTTGGAGGTTAGCCAATAGTGACAAGATTTCAACTCCCAAAAGAAGGTGTCTTTTGATTCACCTCTTGATTGAGGTCGTCCCTTGGAGTGGTGTTTTCTCCAAGCAGGCCTCCTAAGAAGGGTATGATAAAAGTGAACCAAGTGAGGTGTTTTTGAAGAAACACACACTTGATTAACACTCACAGTTGTTAATTTCCCTTTAGAAAATCAAAATGTGTGTAAAACAGTTCAAACACTTGTTCTTTTTAGATCCCAAAGCCAAATGTGTAGGAAGACAGTTGTTGGTTTTAACCCAATTCCAGTGATGTGACAATAAACAATATGTTATTTTTAAGCCCAAAATCCAACTGTTTGATCAAACAAGTTGTTCTTTTTAAGCCCAAATTGAAGTTTGTTGACAAGCAATTATTAGAGATGAAAGATGAAATGTGTGCACCTGATTGTTTTTGTCTTTAAATCTATTGTAGACGCCGATGCCAATGTTGTTCCAACTCCTCATATTTACCTACAAAATTAGAAAATGATATTATAATGCAGCCATAAAAAAATTAGCTCATCGAAAAATTGCAATTTCAGATACATGATTTTAACATAGCTGAATTAGATTCGATTATTTGAAGAAATTATTAATTTTGAAAATAAAAAATCAAAGAAGAGATCCTTTCTAATTTTCTGAGAGCTTTTCATAAATGTAAATAAGTTAGAAAAATTACATGTTTTGCACTCAAAAACATGGATTTGTGAAAAGCCTACAAAAGAAAAAGATCAGATTTTTTTGCATTGTATTTGACTTCCAAATTAAATATGTAAAACGTAGACCCCCATTAGAATTTCAAGAGCTTTCCAAAAATGTAATTTTTTTTGAAAAATTCGTTGATTTGCGCCCAGAAAGTTAATTTTATGAAAAGACATAAAATCGTGATAGCTCCAACAAAAATATCAAATCATCTGCATCCAACCTATTAATAACATTTATCTTTTCCATGATCAAGATAAAATCCATAATGAAGAACCTATCCATGAGAACTTTGATCATATTCATACCCCCACTACCATTCATGAACAAGACACCCAAGATCCACATAATGAAAGTCCTATTGACCTACTTGAACATTCACCCCGTTCCATGGTCTTCCTTCGAAAAGAAAAAAATTCCCCTCCATTTAGCCGTATCCATTATACATAAACTCCCACTTGTCATGATGAGACATGTGCCTCCCAAGCACACATAGAAGATCAAACAAATAACTTGGATCTACATGAACATAATAAAGATCCTAATGATCCTTCCACATCAACTATTAATCCCACCTCAAGTCCACAATCATATCCTATTGGTCTTACCACCTTCATCCATGAATATTCCTCCTTAGGACAACAACAACCATTGTCCTCCACTTCACCTAATAATGAACTTGTGTCTAGTGTCCAAAACACAACTAATCCCATTTTCCATCGCATGCTTCAAAACATGAACTATCAAGGTAAATGCTTAGGCCTTTATGAACAAGGTATTTTGGAGCCAATCCATGTCAAGGTCCTTCCACGCTCTTATGGCCTTGGATATACACCCCAAGGACACCAATATCAAGATGTTGGTACTTCCTCCATGCATCCTAGGTCTGCCTCCTTTCATCATAAGCTCTATCATATACCCAAAACATATGTTGGGATTCCACCCCCATCATCCTACAAATCACAAAAGCATGTGACCATACACCTTCCACCATCCACTCTACCACCATTGCTTCCAACTCCTAATATCCCTCCATCTAATCTACCTCCACTACTCCCAACACCTAATATCCCCATTATCCAATCCCCTTATCCACCTACCCATAAATCCTCTAAAAATCCTAATCATGACCAACAAATGCACATATTGTCTAAACATAAAGCTTCCATTTATTCCACCAAACCCAGTTGATTCCAAAATAAAAATTTGGATGCTTGTACACATAAGGTCAAAAATCCTAAAGGTCCTAATGCCTTAGCATACAATTGCAAAATGTCAAAGGGAAGTACATCCAAAAAACAATATAAGCCCATATCTTCAAAAGAGAAGTCTAAAAACAAAATGGTTTGGGTACCTAGCAAAAAGAAATCAAGTCAAATGAACCATCCACATCACAACAATCCCAACCATCCTCTTCCATCCAAAAATCCCACCCCTTTCAAAAATCCCACCAGCATAACAAAAATCGTAAAAATACGATGTCTATGTGGGTACTTAAAGCAGTTTGTCAACAATCTCTTACGAAAACATTGTCATTGTTTCGTACACCACCTTTCCATCAAAAGCTTCAATGTTTAAGATAGTGTGTGCAACCGTTGGTCATGATTCAATTTCCACATACCTCCATCTCCCCATCCTTCAACTACTATCTTACACACCTTCCCAATCACCTTCCTATGGTCCATGTTTTTGCATAAGTCCTATACAATCCACATCATTATCTAGTATTCCCCATCCATCCTTGCATAATTCGCCATCTACCTAATCCATCTCACATTCATACAATTGAAGTCTAAAGGTATAAAGTTCTTTGGAGGTTAGCCAAGAGTGACAAGATTTCAACTCCCAAAGGAGGGTGTCTTTTGATTCACCTCTCGATTGAGGTCGTCCCTTGGAGTGGTGTTTTCTCCAAGGAGGCCTCCTACGAAGGGTATAATAAAAGTGAACCAAGTGAGGTGTTTTTGAATAAACACGCACTTGATTAACACTTGTAGTTGCTAATTTCCCTTTAGAAAATCAAAATGTGAAACAATTCAATCACTTGTTCTTTTTAGATCCCAAAGCCAAAGATGTGGGAAGATAGTTGTTTGTTTTAACCCAATTTCAATGATGTGACATCAAACAATATGTTATTTTTAAGCCCAAATTTCAAGTGTGTGATTAAATAAGTTGTTTTTTTTAAGCCTCAAATTGAAGTGTGTTGACAAACAATGATTAAAGATGGAAGATGGAATGTGTGCACTTGATTTTTTTCGTCCATAAATCTGTTGTAGATGTTGATATCAATGTTGTTCCATCTCCTCAGATTCACCTACAAAATCATAAAATAATATTATAATGCAGCCATAAAAAAATTAGCTCATCAGAAAATTACAATTTCAAATACATGTTTTCAACATAGCTGAATTAGATTCAATTATTTGAAGAAATTATTGATCTAGAAAATAAAAAATCAAAGAAAAGACCCATTCTAATTTTTTGAGAGTTTTTCATAAATGTAAATAAGTCAGGAAAATTTTCATGTTTTGTTCCTAGAAACACGGATTTGTAAAAAGCCTACAAAAGACAAAGATCTGATTTTTTCGCATTGTATTTGACCTCCAAATGAAATATGTAAAACATAGATCCCCATTAGAATTTCAAGAGCTTTCCAAAAATGTAAAATGTTTTGAAAAATTTGCCAATTCGCACTCAAAAAGTTAATTTTATAAAAAAAAACATAAAATTGTGATAACTCCTACAAAAAAACTGTTTGGAAGATATGAAGAAAAAATTATAATGAAACCCTAACAAGCACAATAAAGCACAAACTAGCATGAAATGAAAACAAGAAAGCAAAGCAAGCTTATCTCGAAGTTAGATTTGATTTATCTCCATTGCTCTTCTCCACCTCACATAAACATGCAAGATTTTGAAGGATTGAATGATTTGATATGTTTATGTTGATTGCTCATTTTTCATAGTATACTGATAAGATGGAGATGATAGAGGAAAAATAGATACATAGATGAAAAGATTTGAGCAAATATTGGCAGAGTGTCGATACTAGAAGAAGATGGTATCAAATGGCCTATGAAAGGCTTGATTTATAGGAGAAGGTTGATTTGATTCGATGGCTAAGATTAAAAGTCAAATGTGTGATGTGTATGGCTAGGATTAAAAGTTGATTTTAATGCCTATGACACATTAAGTAGGTTATGACAAGAGGCTAAAATTAGGATGTGAGGGAATAAGTGGGATTCTTTTATTTATTTTGGAGGAAAAGATGCCTATGATGCACAAATAAGTGGGGCTAAAAGTAGGATGTTAGTGGGAATCTCATAATTTAAATAATAAAACTATTTAAATTATTTGTGCATGTGAAGAGTTGTAGTCATGTGACACATGTTGCAATGTGGTAATAAGTGAGGGATTAATTCAAATATTTAATTTGAATTATTTTGAGATATGTGAAAGGGAATTAATTAAATAAATGAGATTTATTTAATTAATCGAGAAAGTGATTAAGCGGAATAAATGGGATAAGTGGGATAATGTAATGACCTAGGGTAAAATATTAGAAGTTGTCTTACAAGGTCATGTATCAGCTAGGTAATGTTATGACATGGACAATTTTTGATGTCTATATTTTGCCCCTCTTTGAGATAATGTTTGAGATTATGAGATTTATGTCGAGTAACATCATTTTAAAGAAGCTAAGGTATGGATAGAGGAAAAATACCATTCCCTAGCCATTTGAGGAAGTGATGATAGAAAAATATGATGATGCAAAAGATATGAAGAAATGAGATGATGATGTGAAAGATATGATGATGATGATGATGATGATGATGATGATGATGATGCCGATGCCCCCTCGAGGGGATAGGCGGGTTGGACAAACGCAAGTATGCTCTTGAAATGAATGAATGAAATGATAAATGATAGATAAGATGAATGATACAAGATGGGAAGTGAATGAAAGAGAAGAATTGTATGTGATGTTGCAATAAAGTGAGTAATCATATATTTGATGTAGCACTAGATGTTATGCACCAAGATATAAAGATCGTGGTGACGATGTGTCTTGTGCCCTAGCATAATACAACCTTGTCTAGATACAAGATATGAATATTATGGAGTGATTCAGATTTGATACAAATGTAATATAAAAATGATAACACACACAAGCAAGCAAGCAAGCGTGCACAAAGGATACAAGAACAAACAAGGTATTGCCCCTTATCAAGTTGTAAACCGATGAGTAATTAATTGATTGATTGTGATGATAGTGTTGTCATTGCAAGGAATGATATATCCCTAGATCAACACGAGGATGATTAATTGATTGATTGATTGCTTGGGTTTGCACAACAAGATTAGGATCAAGACCATTGATGCAATTGTATAATTTGGCAAGATTGATTAACTTGGTTGGTATGGTTTTAAGGATTGATTGCTTGGAATGATTTTGATTGACTGGATGATTAGATTCCCACCATACCTTGCCTCGGGCTTATTCCTAGATGATTATTGTCACATTAATAAAGGAAAATAGTGGATTTTAAATAATCTAATGGTTTATTTTAATAGTTGATTTTTAATAATCAAATAACTTATTTTAAAAGTTGATTTTATAATCAAATGTCTTTATTTAGAAATTTATTTTGAATATTATGTATAATTGAGAAATAAGGAATTAATTGATTAGATTTTAAATTCCTTAATATTGCCAATGCGAGTTGATTTATTTTGAGCATGAACAAATAATGCTAAATATTTAAATTGATTTCATGTACTATATCGGTGCTTGGATTGGGTTTAGGAAACCCTAACATTAGATATTGAGTTGCCTGGAATGCTTTTTAAATCATGTTTCGTTCATTCTCAATGTTGAGAAAATGGGGTTAATTGTCTAGTAAGTCTTCCAGAGGAGTTCTTTAGGTTGGGATGTTTCATGTAATGGTTCGATTTGCAAATCGCCTTAGGAAATGGGTAGAGTTGTATCATGTTGTCTCGCCCGGTTTTCACGAACGGGGTTGGTTTGTGCCTCCTTGGGATTAGGAGAGGGTTATGTGGTTTGTGCCTCCTTGGGAAGGAGTGGGGTTAGTACTTTGTTTCCTTCAGTGTTTGGGGTGAGTTTCTTTTACTTGTTGCCTCCTTGGTTTGGAGAGGTTGTCTTATCAAGTTTACCCATTGGATTGTGGTTGTGTTGTCGATAGAAGAGTGGCTCTTTGTGGGGGTGTGGCACACAAAGGGGCGCCAGGGTAACTCACCTAGGGTTTAATCAAGTGATAATTTAAGAGAATTAATGGAGAACTTTCACACTAATAAAGATAATGAATGCCTCTCTTTTGAAGCTTGCATTTGTTAAGGCTCGAGATGAGACGAGACACATAGTTTTGCATGAGGGTCCGGCGGCCGGTAGAGGCAAGCCAGGGTAACCCAAGATGGGGGTCCGGTAACCTAGGAAGGTTGAGCTAGGGTAACTCATGAAAATTTATGTATGACACTCTTCCTACGTCAGCAGTCAGTCAGTTATTGTGTGGTGTACATATGACATTCATGATCATTGTTCTCTGGAAGCATTGTAACTTTGTGATTAAGTGATATTGTGGTTGTAGTTGTTTCAGTTCATTTATGTTTTTGCCTGTGTCTAGTGGTAGATGGTCTTGTATAGGAATTCCTGGTTAGTATCTCCTAGCATGGGGGGTGAGCCTTTGGGTATCACATGGTTGGGTGGAACGTGCACCTTAATCTGTTAGGTTGTCTTCTTGATCGTGTGGATGAGATTTCCAGTTGGAGAGCTCGTGGGATCCAGTTTCTCTTCTTGCTTTATTCTTTCTGAAATTATTGTAATTTTATTACCCCTCATTGGTTATCGAGGTGGAATTTGTAATATGTAATCATACTTATTGGATTCATCTCATTCGGGGAATGAGTGTTGTAACCTTATTGCTATGTGATCATTATTGAAATCATGTGGTACTTCATATTCTTTGATGTAAATTATCATGTATGAATGTATGTGTTCTTATTTCTTTAAGTATTTAAATGTTGTGGTTATAACTCTTGTTTCTTGTTTGGGTTTAAGTAACTCAGTCTCATAACCTTAGGGGATTGGTTGGCAATGGTTAATGAACTTGCCTGTGAATTGTTCTCTTTTAAAAAAAAATTAGTTAATTTGTGTAGTAAATTGCGACTTCCCCTAGGGTTGCATGGTGGGGCGTTACATGTCAAAATATGCATATATCCCAACACTCATTCAACCACACAAACAAACATAGTAACATGTGGAAGGACTCACAAGCTCAAACAGATAAACATCATTCAAGAATGCATTCAATAGTAATCAAGACCCTTACTAATGTATACACATCAGACTAAGGATGACTTACCTACTTCCCACATAATAACCCGACTCAATCAATCTACTGTGAGTGTGTGAATAAGCTTAGATAGGTTGCATTACTGGTTACTCGACCAAGATCTTCTCCTGAGTGATACTTCCCCTTCGCCTAGAGGAATGAACATATACCTACATCCACATTCTCAAAACATGTCCAAGGTAGTTAGCTATTCAATAAAATATGCATTACACATAATACATCTCATAGTTAGAATATTAATTCAATAACCAACCATTTCACACATATTAATTTCTTCATATGACATTAAATGAAATAATGTTCATTCATAATGCATTGATAACAAAGTGCAAGCACAATTAATTCATCCACAAAATTCACATTATATTCACATTTTACCCTACATAGTAATAGTAAATAGTAATTACACAATTGGGGTGTAACATACTTCCCCCCTTGTGAATCATCGTCTCTGATGATCTATAGCACTTTAACATACAAATAAAGTTAAATAAATTTTTACTTGCCATTCTCATAATACATAAGATTTATAAAACATTCATCCTATGTAGCATCACTCCTTGCAACCTTGTCCCTCTTGGACCTTGCATCAAGTGTCCTTGCTATCATATAGAGAAAACTTGTATGTCTCACACATACTCTCTCAAAGAGCTTATGTGTTGTATTCATAATATTTCATATGTACATCCCATGTACAATAATATTTGAATGACACATTACACCTATACTATAGTGACTAGAAAGCACATTCTCATTGACTCACAAATTTATCCTTAGTATAATCCAAATAGAAAAGGAATAACAATACATTGTACACTACTCTGTGGGTCCCATCCTTCCCTTTGGTATTTACACCTTCAGATAAGCATAAGTTGAGTTCGCCCATCTCTTACTTATCTATTTACTCTAACCAAAAGTAATGATTTTGGCCACTTGTCCATCTTGAGCACAATGTTGCTCTTGGACATCTATCAATTCCGATACTACTTCATACTTAAGCTTTGTATCGACAAAGTTTCATTGATTTGTTTGATCTATTACTCCTTTTTACAAACTATCAAGTTTATGGTTGACCCTATTCCCTAGCCTATTTCATCCTAATAGAGTTTCTAACCTTCCTTTCCATATAATGGATCAAACCTCGACATTAGAATTTTACAAGTACTCAACAAATCATTCCAGATTTGGTTTTCCTCTTTTGCCTGTTTGGCTATATTGTGGATTCATTCAATTGAATGTCTCGTAGTATGATCATGGTCCACACAACCTTATCATTATTTGCTTGTTCACAACTGAGACTACCTTCTCAGGAATTCTAAGCAACTACCTCACACAATATATTACTTAAGACCAAAGTCCCATAAGTCAAGTTTCCAACCATGTTGGTTACCTTGGTGAGTTTGTCCACCACAACATTATGTCAGTTTTGCTGACATAGACAGGTTAAACTATCTTACATTCTACCACTACCCCTCTAGAATCTCAAGAGAGTACTCATGTCTTTCCAATGACGACATCCCATCTTCATTTTCTGGCACACTTGACATTATCTTGCTATGTACTTAGCAACATCTTACTCCATCTTTTCTCAGTTTTTAGTGGTTCCTCACCCGACAAATAACTGTCACCCCAATGTCCTACCTTTGACATTGATTTCCTCATTCCATCAATTAATTCTCCAAAATTTTGGGTACATAGGCTCTTTTACATCCCATAATATTCAATTCTTTGACTAAGAGAAACCTATTTGTGGTCTCATTCCACATTTGATTCCCAAGTAATAATGGTTAGGAGTTTTGCGGAGATAAATCCCATTTATCTTAGGACATCCATATTGTGGATTTCTTCTATCGGATTATTTTCAAAGATGTAATCCATCTTTTAACTCAATCTAATTTTCCCAATAAGAATTGGTACCAATTTCAAGTATTAATCTTCGTTCAATCATGTCGGTTCCTAGTATATATCAAATTTAATTGCATACCTAATTACCAAGCACAAAATTTTCTTGTCAACTCAAGTGATTCACTTAATCATATAGGTAAGTCTCAATCTCAGTTCTAATTATATAGGTTATTCTAACCCTATGTGTTCCAATCAAGACCAAATGTACAACTCAACCAAGTAAGTTATTCCCAACCTACAGGTATTAACGAGTAGTCTAGTACATATTCCAACCTAATAGGTAGAATTTAACCTAAGATTTCTCTTTATTCAAATGAACTTTTCATCCCAAATAGGTTAATCTAAACCCAGGGTTTCATTCGGGTATAAGGTATGATCAAATAATCATTCCAGTAAAGATATTTTGATGTGGTTCACATAACATCACATCATATCTTACGTACTTTCTCTATGGATTTATAGTTAAACTTTATCATTCCCAAGGTTTGATATCATAGTTAGATAATAGTTCCAAGTCACTTCACAATATTGACATATCTCACACTAAACACATAGTCTAACTATTTAAGAATAGGTCAACAATAGCTATTCCCCGTAAGGACATTGGAGTAGTAAGACACTTTCTTATAAATCATAAGTAATCTAGATCTTACCTTGTCTATCCCATAGACAATGATCTTCCTTTTCATGACCAAGTTATCTGCCTATCCTTTCTTGAAGGCATTAATGATAATAGAAATTGATTCTACAATCAATATATATGCAAGGTATGATGTGATAATAGGTCACAACTCTTGACCTTTCCACTATCTTTCTCCAAGAAATTTCAATACCTAATCCTCACGGTCATCAATTACATGACTTAATTGTCATCATGACTTACTAAGAAGTCAAAGTTCTTCCAAATTGAAAATATATCCACATTTTTCATCAGGTGGGGTACTTAATCCAAGTCAATTCACTATCTTTCTTCCCCCCTTAATGTTTTCACGACATTCGTTCAACTCAAATTTGAACTCCTAGCAAATATTTGCTCTCATAAAATGATTTAATATTCCTTGTTTTTGGCTTTCTATGGCCTTTTCTTTCCTTAATGGCATACCTTGAATATACTTTTTCCCAAAGTAGATTTATCGTGGATTTCTATCTCATGGATTCAACATTTGGATCGTCCAATAGGAGATCTAATGAATAACTAACAACCTTACAAGCTAAGAGGTTCTCTATTATTCCAATTCTCTTTCCAGTAGCCTTTTTGGTGGAGGAATATCCATACTCACAAAGCCTCTTTTTTTGATGTACTTTTCAACTTAGAGTGTTGTTTCCTTTCAACTTCTATTGATTTTGACACATAATGTCACACTATATTCCATTTCCTTTTGGAACCTCTAAAAATATGTTAGCTTTTGTTGACACATTGGCGAGTTCTACTTATACTCTAACCAATCTATTTCCTATCCAAACCTTTGTTAGATCAATACGATTTACCTTTTCAGGCTTCTTTCTCACACTCACCTTTCCAAGTGACTTTGTCCCAACTCTTGGTAACTTATTCCCTCATAACCTTTAGAGATACCAAGGTTGTTTGGTTCCCTTATCATCTTAATCAAAACTCCAAATTGTTCTCATCAATTTTTTGGTTGGTGGAACCATGTCCACTTTGTTGGTTACTTCTTTTCTGGCCATTATGGTTTCTTCCCTTACTCCTAAGGTACTAACTCTTGCCTTGAAAGATCCTATCCTTGTACAAGAATTAGATTTATTTCAAGAGTTATCCAACCTCTTGGATACCTCCTTTTTTGACTTTCTACTTCAATCCATATTATGCCAACAATGCATACTCATGGATTTGTAGTATTCTTCCTAAAGCCAAGATTCCTTGACTCTTTGAAGCTATAGGTTGTTGTCAATAAGGGAGATGATATCAATCTTCTTTATCCCTCAGTTTTTTATATTTATTCCGTAGGATGAAAGTATATATTGGTTATTCTTCTTAACCTTCCTACATAACCTGATTGCATAATCTTCCACAATCCAAGGGGATATATTAAAAAGTTGTTGATTTACGAGTTCCTAACTCCAGAGACGACTCTTAACTAGTCCCAAACTTAAACAAGTTTATAGGAATCTCATCGTCCTTTTCATTTCCCCATGTTCTTTTCTCTTGCCATGTTGGCATAAGAACATTTCATCCATTATCTTTCGATAAGGTTTATGTAACATTTACGTAATGAACTCATAAGCTCTAGTGATGAACTTGGTAGCTTGGATACCACATGTAACAACCCAGTGTTCTTCATAGTAAAATGTCCAATGCTTTCACCTTAAGTGAATAAATCTTGATGCCATTATATAGCAATAAATTTTATCTTCCAATAATATAAATTACATGCATAATTGAAAACACAAATTCTAATTTGTCATTGCATTACAAAGTAATTTTATAATTCTTCCAAAACATAGTTACTATATTGAACAAATATGTCATACAATATTCAATAAGGATTCCACTCTAATGTTGTCTCTTAGAAATGTACCCTATGTAGAGTTATGAAAATTGAGCTTTCTAGAGAAACATGGGATCATTTCAAGGTTGTGGGTCACCTAGCAATGAAATGAACCTTCAAAGAAGGTCGGCTTCCTTTGGTGTCACCTAAACTAATGATTTTGTAAGGGGAAAGGGAGAAAGAGAGCATAAAAATAAAACTAAACTATGGTGATACACCAAACTGATGAGATCAATGGAATACTTAGACTACACTTGAAAATTGTCAATGACCATAAGGTTACACATCAAATTCTGCAAGCTTTGCATTAATATATCACAAACAGGTCTGATTCACACACTTTTTCAAAAAAGGAAAAGATTTTCACATATTAGAATCTATGTGTGATTATATAAACACAGTTTGTGATTTATATAATGATTTTTTTTTACAAAGGAAGGTATGAAAAATGCTAGATTAAGTTATAAGGGAATAAAAGAAATTCACGAGATAACTTGATCATTAACCCGAAATGCACAACACTTTGCAAGAACAAGATGGAAATCTGAAACATCGATAGTGGCCAAGGTAAACTTTGTACTTTATATTCCAAAAATCAAGTGAGTTACAAAGCATACATCGACTGAGAGAGGATTGCTAAAAATCACTAACTCCTTTCAGTGTATTATCTGAACTGTCTACAAAAGGAAAAAAAAATGCCCTATATACCAAAAGATATCAGCCCCTTAGGGCTTACAAAATATCCGACCACAAAGATCTGCCCATAGATCTTTTTGATGAAATTAATGTTGCATCCTCATGTCCATGTCTGTGTGGAGTTGCTCTCAGGAGAAGCCTTCAGATCTTTTGTAGCTACTACATTCACTTCTGGTCCTCGTGTCTCTCTCGAATCTCTTCGTCGAGCTGCTTCGAAAGCTCCTGAGGCATTATCATTAATGCCAATCTCTCAGAGTATATCCATGTTTCCTTTGCTCCGCTGATCCTTTTCGCCGGGGGGACCATTCAGTCAAATCGTCAATGGTTCATCTTTGGCCTCCTCTGGTTGGTTGAACACACTCCGTGTAGGATTCCCAAAGGGTCAAAGGTCACCTTATCAACATCGCATCTTGGTGAGACATTAGAAATGTCTCACCGATGCGATTACACCATTATGCAGCTTTCGACATAAGGCATGATGATCGGAAAGAGCTCATAGCGAGCACAAAAGTCATATCTATGTCACAGAATGGCATCGGCGAGACAATCATTTTCGGCCAGAAATGATGGCAAGCTCTCAAGATTCAGACCGATGCACAAGATGTCATCGAGACCCCAACTTGTCAGGAAGACATCATACAAAGTGTAAAACTTTCTCCCATAGTCTCCCCAAGCTCAATCATTACGAACCATATCGGCAAGAGCCTATTGGTGTTACCTCAAACGCATTCTGCTCTTACTCAAGCTCAACATTTCTTTCGGCGAGAGATGGTTAGTCGGCAAGACTTTACGTCGATATCAATTTCTCTCGGCGAAGCCCCTGCCAGTCGTCGAGACATCTTGGCGACTTGACCTTCCTTTTGGCAAGTTGGGATCCCTTCGGGGGACCACATGCCTTCGCTAAGACATCATGGCAAATCTATTTTCTTTTGCTGAGCCCATGGTCGGCAAGACTTTATGACGAAGACAAGATGTCATGACGAACCCATCTCGTGTTAGCAAGGCACCATACTCTCGGCCGGACCTCATGCAGTCGGCGAGACCTCACACGCAGAGATACACATAAAGAGTCATAGTGACCCGAAGGTCCTAGCAACCGGTGCATTTGAACAAATAGGGCAGACTGCTAGTCAACAAGACAACAAAAAGGTCTTGCCGACTTTCTTCTTTGGAGAGTTTTATGCCAAAATGATTGAGGCATGCTTTTCAACTGAGCTCTTTTGTGGAATAGCATCAGATGCATGATTTGACTCTTGATGCAAATATCCCATGTGGCCTTTATGAACATTTAAAACATAATTATCCTGCCTGATTGAGCCCATAGGTGAAAAATAGGTAACATTTTTGGTGACCTCAGCTGGATGTTTGCCTACTAAACATGAAAACCAGTAGCCTAGGATTATCCATTGGGCATGGAGTCATTAGAGAACCAACACCACTTGAAAACAACATTGCCAATTGTTATAACTCAATAGAGCAGCAAGAGACACCCTTGAAATTTATGAAAACCCAACACAAAAGAAGCAAACTATCTAACTTTGCTCAAAAGCACTTAGGGAAAACAAAGATGCATTTAAACCTACCCTACACTAACCAGTAAGAAATTGGTCAAGCAAAACCATTAACATGATGGTTGAAATAGTTGCCCTTTCTCCTCAATATGCAATGATTTTCAAGCTTAATGGCAACTAAATAAAGATGGTATACTGAAAAAAGTTTGAAAATGCAATGCACTGCCTCATGGAAGAGGGTGACAAGCTCACTTACCTCCTTAAACTGATCATATGCATTTGTATTCAAAGGAGGATAAGTAAATTGAACACACTCTTTTTCGACTGCAAGTACATCCTTTATGCCACTTTCAGCTGTGGCTCCATATGTGAGTGCTTGATTAACCATTGGCGCTTTATTAAACTCCATCTGGGCTAAATCTCTGATCAAACAGCCCCTTGTAAAGACAAAAATTGGGCTCTCCTTGCTCTTAATGTTGATTTGCTTGTGAAAATCTGCTTCTTTTCTGTCTCACACAATGGTAATCTCATTTGAATGAAATGGCTCAGAGGTCAATGAAATGTCCACTTCATTCACCCTATCAAATTGGTCAAATGCTGTCAAGTCATGGCTGTCTTGGATTGTCTGCATATTGATCAACACACCACCATCACATTCCTTAGTATGTTGATCAACATTTAGCGTTAGGGATTGTATCATAACTTTTCCTTCAACTTCCTCCACAAAATCAGGAAGCTCATCAAGTAAATCAGTAAGGGCTTGAGGTACAGGCTCTCTTTCATTTGATATACTGATATCTACCTAATGGGCTTCACTTAAAGACTGCTTATAATCCAAGCTTGAAATGAAAATCTCTAGGTCATCCCATAACAAATCCTCATCATTTTTCTCAGTACCAGTACCTCTGATGATAAGAGGACTATTGTTTTCCTCAGTACGACACTCTTGAGAGAAGAAAATTTTGTGGTTTGTTGCATCTATATGTTGTTCACACTTTACAGGTTTAGAAATATATAGCTTAACATCAAGTCCTGAAAAAAAACCCTTTATTATACTTGAGAACATGTCTTCTCCAAGTTCATGGTTAGCTTTCTCATGCATAAGATATCCTACATCAACTTCATGATTTTTTCTTTTAATATTTAAAGGAATACTCATATCTTTCAAGACATACTTTTGTTGATCATGCTCATCTTGATGGAAGAACACCTTGCCATTGAAATATTCATCTTTTTGTTGTTGAAACCCTATCACTAATGGTTGTTTAGACATGCTTTTTCCAACCTCATTATCAAAACCAAGAAGTTCAAAAAACAAATTAATCAGGGTTTCATCACTCTGTTCAACAAAACTAGGAAGCTCATTAGATGAATATGACATAACTCCATGTTCAACTGTCATTTCTTGTTTAGAACTTTGTTGTCCTAATTGGCCTTGTTCATCAATCACTTGTGACAACCCTAATTTTTCATTTTGAACTTCATGCTCAAATGTATCAATACCCAAAAGAGTTTCGTCTACCTCAAAAACCTCTTTAATCTTCTCACTAGGCTGACTTTGTAATTGAAAAGACCGCTCTTGTGGGATAATGGATTGAGTTTTCTCAACTACAGGCTTTTGCACAGGATGATAACTCCTAAAATTTGGAATTTCAAACTTAGGGAGCTTAATTGAAGAATTAGAAGACTTACTTTGTTGATCTTGCTGATTGGTTAGAACAGTCAAGGATTCTTCAGAACAAGTGTCTTCTCGCTACTCAATCCTTTGTTGCTGCAATTGATAACACCTTATAGCTAGATGTAAAGGATTTGCCTCCTTAATCTTTTCCCAAAGGATTAAGTTATCTTGATCAATAAGGATTAAGCCTGGAACATTGAATCTCATGTAGTGAAGTCCTTCTTCAAAGAAAGGATTTGAAAAGGTAGCAGCTGATTGGGGAATTTGAGAAAGTTGCTCTTCAGGAGAGTTAGACTGACTTTGTCCAAACTCTTGTACTAAATGGGATTCTCTTTGTGTCTCAACCTCCTGCTGATGAACATAAGCTTGATAGGCAAGCTCCTCCTGCTACCTATTGACCTCCTGCTAATTTTCAATTTCTTCAAACTGTTTTTGGAAATACAAAGACATATTCTCTATACTCACTTTATCTAAATTTTGAGGTTCATATGAAGAATAAATTTTCCGATTGGAGACAAAATAACCCTCCTGGGGTTGTTGATGAGCATAAGCATGCCGTTGTTGAATTGTGCAGGGGTGGGTGGGTGGTAGGCCAATTGAGCTTGCTGGTAACTCGCTGCTACATAGTTATTTTGAGGAAAACTAATGGTATCTTCAATAGGGTATGACTGATAAAAAGATGCAGGAACAATACCTTCATGAAATGGTGAATGGTAAGACATACTACCATGAAACCAGCACTTAGACTGCTGAAACCAGTTACTTTAGGCTTGGAGTCGCCAGGTATGTTAAAAAATTTCCTCCAAAGGCAGAAAGTACTATTGTACGCACCAAACAACAGTAATACATGGTACAAAAGGGACTAATACAGTCAGTTTTTCTGTCCCACCGGGCGTGCCAGAAACTGTTGTCTCTTAGAAATGCACCTTATGCAGAGTTATGAAAACTGAGCCTTCTAGAGAAACATGGGATCATTTCAAAGTTGTGGGTCACCTAGAGTTGAAATGAACCTCCGAAGAAGGCCGATTTCCTTTGGTGTCACCTAAACTAATGATTCTGTAAGGGGAAAGGGAGAAAGAGAGCATAAAAATAAAACTAAACTATGGTGATACACCGAATTGATCAGATCAATGGAATACTTAGACTACACTTGAAAATTGTCAATGACCATAAGGTTACACATCAAATTATGCAAACTTTGCATTAATATATCACAAACAGGTTTGATTCACACACTTTTTCAAAAAAGGAAAAGATTTTCACAAATTAGAATCTATGTGTGATTATATAAACACAGTTTGTGATTCATATAATGATGATTTTTTACAAAGGAAGGTATGAAAAATGCCAGATGAAGTTATAAGGGAATAAAAGAAATTCACAAGATAACTTGATCATTAACCTGAAACGCACAACACTTTGCAAGAACAAGATGGAAATCTGAAACATAGACAGTGGCCAAGGTAAACTTTGTACTTTATATTCCAAAAATCAAGTGAGTTACAAAGCATACATCGGCTGAGAGAGGATTTCTAAAAATCACTAACTCCTTTCAATGTATTATTTAAACTATCTACAAAAGGAAAAAAAAATGCCCTATATACCAAAAGATATCGACCCCTTAGGGCTTACAAAATATCCGACCACAAAGATCTGCGCACAGATCTTTTTGATGAAATTAATGCTGCATCCTCGTGTCCATGTTGATGTGGAGTTGCTCTCAGGAGAAGCCTTCAGATCTTTTCCAGCTACCGCATTCACTTCTGGTCCTCATGTCTCTCTCGAATCTCTTCGTCGAGCTGCTTCGAACGCTCCTGAGGCATTATCATTAATGCCAATCTCTCAGAGCAGATCCACGTTGCCTTT
Organism: Sequoia sempervirens; assembly: GCA_007258455.2. Taxonomy (NCBI): domain Eukaryota; kingdom Viridiplantae; phylum Streptophyta; class Pinopsida; order Cupressales; family Cupressaceae; genus Sequoia; species Sequoia sempervirens. The sequence continues at coordinate 31,710,421 of VDFB02018296.1, read as the reverse complement.
GCTTCGCTGATCCTTTTCGCCGGGGGGGCAATTAGTCAAATCGTTAATGGTTCATCTCTAGCCTCCTCTGGTTGCTTGAACACGCTCTGTGTAGGATTCCCAAAGGGTCAAAGGTCACCTCATCAACATCGCATCTTGATGAGACATTAGAAATGTCCCACCGATGCAATTACACCATTCTGCAGCTTTCGGCATAACGCATGACAATCGACAAGAGCTCATAGCGAGCCCAAGAGTCATATCTATGTCACAGAATGGCATTGGCAAGACAATCATTTTCGGTCAGACATGATGGTGAGCTCTCAGGAGTTAGACCAATGCACAAGATGTCGCCGAGACCCCAACCTGTCGGGAAGACATCATACCGAGTGTAAAACTTCCTCCCGGAGTCTCCCCAAGCTCAATCATTACAAACCATATCGGCAAGAACCTATTGATGTTACCCCAAACATATTTTTCTCTTACCTGAGCTCAACATTTCTTTCAGCGAGAGACGGTCAGTCGGCAAGACTTTACACTGATATCAATTTCTCTTAGGAAAACCCCTACCAGTCACCGAGACATCTTGGCGACTTGACCTTACTTTTGGCGAGTCGGGATCCCTTCGGGGGACCACATGCCTTCGCTGAGACATCATGGCGAATCTATTTTCTTTTGTCGAACCCATGGTCGACAAGACTGTATGACGAAGACAAGATGTCATGGCGAACCCATCTTGTGTTAGCAGGGCACCATACTCTCGATAGGACCTCATGCATTCGACGAGACCTCACACGTGGAGATACACATAAAGAGTCATAGCGACCCGAAGGTCCTAGCGACTGATGCATTTGAACAAATAGGGCGGACTGCTAGTCAACAAGACAACAAGAAGGTCTTGTCGACTTTCTTCTTTGGAGAGATTTATGCCAAAATAATTGAGGCATGCTTTTCAACTGAGCTCTTTTGTGGAATAACATCGAATGCATGACCTGAATCTTTATGCAAATATCCCATGTGGCCTTTGTGAAAATTTGAAACATAATTATCCTGCCTGATTGAGCCTGTAGGTGAAAAACAAGTAACAATAATAATTTCACAAATTACAATATTCTAGGAATGTACACAATTACAAACATAGCTCCACCAAGCTTCTTAGCATAAGAGATAGATGGTCCAAGAATCCACCTTTCAAAACCTCAGTCTTTTGTCACCTACTGAGGTGGGGAAGCATCACTCAAGTGATTTTTTGCCAACTAAAGACTCATATGTGATCCCTTGCACATATATCAATGATAGATGGCCCTACCCTTTGACAAAGGTATTGGTTGGGTAACCCTGTACGACATACCACTTTGAGCTTAGTGTACACATGCATGAATGATAGAGTACACCTTTAGCTCACTGCATCCAGAAACTTAGAATTTTAACTTCACAATGATCTACCACACTCACATCACACACACACAAATTCACATCTATCCGCTCTATTTCTTTGTACTTATCTCTTGCACCTCTTTCACCACTAACTCATCCTATATTTATACCATCTTCACCTTTGAAACATATCCAAAGTTATCCATCCATCACTAAATTCAAATTATATCGGTGCCAAAACATCCTAGGGTGGAATTAGAATGAGGGAAACCCAAACACATGCTTGATGAGGATCCAAATAGGTCCCAACATGCTTCATCAACTTCAAAAGTAGTGTTCAACACAAGGTTGGCCAAACGAGTGTAAAAAACATAGAACGATTAAGCACTCACAACCCTTAGCACAATCCAATCTTTCCAAACACCAAAATTATCTTCAACACAATCATAACAACTTATCTCTAGAACCACAAGTCATAAGACTTAACCAAAAGGAAATTCAAACCAACAACATTTCTCCCAAACCTCAGCTAGAAACACAAAAAACCACAGTTCACAACTGGTGAACATAACTCACTGTACAATGAATTAGAAGCCAAGAATTTGGATATAGAAGCTTCCAACAACAATGATCAACATATTTGAAGCACACAAGCATAGGAAAAAATTCCAGAGAAAATTCCGGAGCAACCATTGAACACCTGCAATCTTTCTTCATTACAATTTTCTTAATATCCTCAACATATACAACCAATAAACTGCATCCATGACATTAATGACAACACAAACCAGTTGATAACCAATTGACCAGTTGACATCAATGACAACACCTTCATTCTTGCAACAATCTCCCCCTTTTCATTGATGGCAACAGGTGATGTGAAAAATCATCAAAGACAACATACTAGCTTTGAACACACTTTTGATGATTTTGCTTTAAGTTTCTCCCCCTTGGTAGATAATATTTTTCACATGATACTCTTCTCTTTTTCACATGATACTTTTCTCCTTTTCACATCTTCTTCCTCTCCCCCTTTGACATCAATGGCAAATGAGAAATATATTTTACATTGATTTCCCCTTTGACTTTAAAAATAAAATACTCATACAATGACAACACATGACACTAAATGCTCCCCCTGAGAGGTAGCCACCAAAACATTAGTCCAGAAGAAAGATAGATCCATAGACCCACTAGACTAATGCATCTCCATATGCATATAACTCAAGAAAGGATGGGCAATGACCCCTAACTTCTCCCAAGGATACTTAAAAGTATCTTTAGGAAGAGCCTTCATAAATATATCAGTAATCTGATCCTTCGTAGGCACATACTAAAGCTTTACTTCATTCTCCACAACCTTCTCTCTCAAGAAATAATATTTGATAGATATATGCTTTGTCATCAAGTCCATCACTAAGATTTAACATCCAAGATGAATTGAGCTTCCACAATCTAAGGACCATTGAAGAATGCTACCAAATGGCTATAAGGGCGGAAGAAAAAGTGAAAAGAAGGAAAGACAAGACAAGAAAAGTAGAGGTAGAGGCAAAGGTACATTTTCTTCTTCAAAACAATCCAATGAAAGCCAAGGAGATGCGCATAAAGAACAAGGACAATTTGTTGATCAATGAGGTGGATTTAGAGGCACTAGAGGAAGATTTGGTGGAGGTAGGAATTCAAACATGTTTTCAAGTAGGTGCTATATTGCAATGAGTTTGGACATCCAACATACAAGTGCCCTGAAAGACAATGATCCACATCAAGTGGTGGAGAAAGGAGAAGTGAAAGAAGGGCTCAATTTGTGCAAGAAGATGAATGTGAAAGTTCAAATTCTTCAAATGTAGTTGCTACTCCAGAAGTTGGGGACTCTTTGATGCTTAGAAGACAACTCCTCAAGGAAACAAAGGAGAAAGAACTAATGCAAAGGAGAGCTCTATTCAAAACTACATGCAAATGCAAGGATAAGGTATGCAAGGTAGTCATAGATTCAGGTAGCACTGAAAATATGGTCTCTAATGATATGATAGATAAGTTGAAGTAACAAAAATTTCCTCATGAAAATCCTTACAAGATATCATGGTTGAATGATAACCAATACATCTTGGTTAGTGAACAAGCTTTGTTTGAATTCAATATTGGTGGTTATAAGGATCAAGTTGTTTGTGATGTTGTACCAATCGATTGTTGTCTTGTTTTGCTTGGGAGACCATGGAAATATGACAAACATGCCATATATGATTGTAGAAGTAATAGTTATCACATTAAGCATGAAGGGAATAGTTTTACACTAACTCCATTGCAAGGAGGTGTTGAGGATCAGTATAAAGAAACCAAGGTGATTGTGTTTGGAAAGGAGTTTGTAAACAAAGATGAAGAAAGGGGGATAAAAGTTGCAGCCACTTCAAGGTTTGAAAATGTTAAGGCAATAAATTGGAAGAATGCTTTGAGATTGGAAGGGGGGGATGATATGTTGGTGTCAAGGATAGGTCAAGAGAGGTCCAAATTGAATTGATTGATAGAAAGCAAGATGGGCTAAGAAAATTTGAAGAAATTTTGGTTGGGACAATTTTATGTCCTATAATTGCTACAAAAGTTGAGGGGCAGTCAAGTCTTGTCAAGGAAGAGGCTACTAAGATTGACAATACAGTGGTATATAGGTTTGAAAATGAAAAGGTTTCAAGGATAGTGAATCTAGTGCATAATACCAGAGGAAAGGATGAAGTGATTTAAGTAGAAAGGAAAGGACAATTGCATGAAGATAGGTATGCTACAAGTCTATTGACAAACATTCAAACAAATTTAGTAGAATTTCCTAAAGGAAGAACAATCAAACAACAACCATCAAGAGGAGGACAATATGATCAAGAAAGGAATTAGTTCAAAGGAAGAAATGATGCAAGTTTGAAGGAGTCACCAAGTGGATATGCAGATTGGAGGTCAAGGTGTGATCAAGGGCAGCATGGTTTGATGGTATACAGTCCTCAAAGGGGACTTGAGACTTTCTTTTGGTTGGGTGTGTGGTGCAGGAGCACCAGTCTATTTCAAATGAATTTGGTCAAGTTTGTTCTTTGATAGGTTTCCTTAGGGGTTTAAAGTCTTTTGTTGAGTCAATAAGGTCTAAATTGATCATTTGACATGTATTAGGGGTTCATCTTTGTAAATGTGCAATATTGTCAAATTTGATGTAAAAATGCAAGAAAATGTAAGATGGTAAAAGTTGTCAAAAGTGCAACATTTGGAAGGTGAAAGGTCTAATGTCATGTTTTGGTGTGATTTGAGTCTAGAGTCATAGGAAAAGGTTATTTTGTCATGTATTTGAGGTCCCCAAGTTCACATTGTCATATTTTGACATATTTGTAAAAGTTGTCATCTTGGGAAAAAGTTACAAAAGTGTGCAAGTTGGAATGCCAACAAGAATAAGTTGAAAAAAATAGTTTGTATCAGTTGAGTCAATTGGTTCTTAGGTGTAAAGGGTTTAAATACATTGGGATCTTGTTGTAAGTGGCTTTTGGTGGCTTTTGAAGTGAAATAAAACTGAATTTCTTTGTTTTCTTCTAAATTTTTGTGTAAAACACTTTATTCTCAGCCTTGTTATGATGTCATACTGTGGCATATTATTCTAAAAACTTTTGAATTCATTGGAGATGTGAATTAACTTCAATTTGCATTTGGCTTGAGCATTTCATATTGGATTTGGTGGAAGTTTGATTCATTTTACTATAACAGGTCCGCAATACCTTGTTTTAAGGGTTTGAGGCTTCAATAATGGAATATGACCCATTCCACCTACTGTCTTTCTTGTTACTGAGCAAAATGGGTCCAAGATGATAGGGTTAGTAAATAGGGTAGGATTTTTAAGCAAGAAGAAAGGGTTTGGTGAAGTTTTGAGGGCTGCCCCTGGGGTATTTTGATGAATTTAGGAATGAAAATGATGGGTTTAAGGGTTTGATGAAATACTATTGGTATAGGTTGTGTGATGGACTTGTGAGCATAAGCAAGAATAATTAGGTGTGTTGGAGGCAGTATTAGAGTTGTTGGAGGCCAGGAACATCATTTTTCAATAAACCCTACTCAAAACTAGTGAAAATGAGGGTTTGTAATCTTGGTGATTTAATGGTTCTTTCACTCTTGGAAAATTGTTGATTTGGGACATTAGAGACCTGTTGAGAAGGTCTGAGTGGTTATTTGAAATTGGGAGTTAGTTTTTGAGGCACTTGCTTTGGAAAACAAGCCTAATTCGCCTTGTAGATCAGCATACCAGTCAAGATTTGAAGGGGTTGGTACAAAATGACCCATGGATTTTTTGAGGTATGTTTTAGTATGTTTTGAAGGGTATCTGAAAGTGTAAGGGTTTTGTTGGTTGTGGGGCTTTTTGTGAGATAATTTGAATAATTTAGGTCTATAGACCTACTAGAGAAAAGGAGAGTTTATGTGAAGTACCCTAGTTAGGGTTTTGAGAATCAAAGTGTTGATTGGGATAACTTGAATTGTGTTGTTTTGGATCAAAGCCTTCTTTCTTTGCATCAAAGAGTCATCATTGACATTTTTACATGAAATTATCAATGCATGATTACCATCATTCGAGGATTCCTCTGTAGAAGAATCAAAACTCTTTTTCCTGTTCTTACAATCCTTCTTCACATGTCCCGATTTCCCACAGTTCTAACACTTTACCTTACTCCATCCTTCTAACTTACCCTTCCCTTCCTTGTTTCCCTTAGGTTCCTTTTTCTTAAGCCTACCTTTTACAAACAAGGCATCTTGGATTTTCATTTGAGACTTCCTCATCTCCTCGGATAGGAGAGTAGGAACTATATTATCCATCTTCGGTTCTGCACCACTACCACTGATAGCAACAATTAGATTTTCCCAAGACTTTGGTAAAGAACAAAGTAACAAAATGCATTTATCTTCATCTTCTAGCATTACATCTACAAATGTTAATTGACTTAGAATCAAATTAAAAGCATTCAAATGATTTACAACAAAATCACCATCTTTCATCTTTAAAGAATACAATTGTCTTTTTAGATACAACTTATTAGTAAGACTTTTGGTTTGATAGATATCACCTATTCTCTTCCATAGCTTATATGTGGTAGTTTCATCTGAAACATTCAAGAGAACATCAAAAAGACTTAATCTTATGGTCCCTCTTGCCTTCTTATCAAGTTTAGCCCAATCCTTATCTAACATCATTGTAGGTGACTTTGTCTCATTGCCAACAGCTAACCATTGATCTCTCTCTTCAAGGAGAACCTCCATTTTTAGTTTCCACATCTCATAATTAGATCCATTGAATCTTTCAATATCTAAACAAATATTAAAACTCATTGTAACAAACTTATTTCCAAAATCAACAATAACACAATAGTAAAAGCTCCCACTACAGCCATACAACCTTCAAACTTTTAAGAGAAAGGCATCACAAACTCTACCAACCATTAGCTCTAATACCAAATGTTGAAAATGGAGGTAATTATGTAGCTTTAAAACTTGTAAAACTATTATACTATAGATCTAAATAAGTGTTCTTTGTTAGAAATTCTTTGTGGATGATTATCTGTTTAGATTCATTTTACCATTTGTAGAAATAGGTAGAAGATTGTAGAAGAATAAGACCAGAAGATAGAAGTGACACAAAATATACCGTGGAGAAACCCTTTTGGAAAAAAAACTCCACCACCAAAATCAATAGTGCTTGTATTATTTAACCTTAGAACAAGATTACAATAATTCTTTATCAATCCTTGCTTGAGATGCTTCTTTTTCCTTCAACAATTCTTTTTCACAACTTGTAATAAAATATGATAAAAATCCAACTTGCTACAATTTATAGACAATAATGAGCCTTGTAAACTCCAAAGAGTTTACAATTACAAAGCACAAAGCTTATCTCACAAAACCTACGCCTATTCTTTGCAAGTAGACTTCTTCCATGAAAAACAATGTCAAACCAAGTCCTTCATAAATTTGGGCATCCAAAATTGAAGTCTTAACTCAATGTTGAGTACAAAGATATCTTGTAAGCTTCCCCTAAAAGTTGGCACCCAAGAATGGGCCCACTTAACTCATCCTTATAAAATATCTTATCATGCAAAAGTGTTAACTGCAAGATGCCAACTTGGGTGCCCAAGGTGGGTCCAAGTCAATCTTTGTTAACTGAAACATATCTCCCCACCATTCATGCAAATATCATGCATGATTGATCATCCCAACTTAACTAAATGTATCACCTATTATTTGTCATGCAACTCAAGTCATTAGTCATGCATTCCAAGTCAAGTGAAGTCAACTAGCATTCAACTGAAACTAACTACATGCAACTGAAGATAGTTGAACCATAACTTAACTTAACTGAACTGAACTGATACTAAACTAAACTAAATCGAATTGAACTGAACTGAACTGAACTTCATGCATGTAAACATCAATCCCTAACTTCTACGATCTTTACATGCATTACTAAAGTGTTATATTTCTCCAAACAATTAACTTTACTCAAGGTGAGTTCCACCTTCCATGTGGGTGCCCCATGTGCTCCTATTTTGTAGGAGCTCTTCTTGGGCGTCCCCACATGTTCCTATCATTTAAACTTAATTACAAATGTTAATTTACATGTTCATTTCATTCAAATTTAATCTCTTTCTCATCCTAGTGTTGGGGAACACTTTCCAAGGACTTAGAAGATACATGAAATAATGTTTAGGATTGCAATTAAATGGCATCCTATTTCCAAAAAATTCAATCTACATCTATATAAGCACTCTGTGTAAATTCACTATCCTTGGTATACCATAAGCCATAATCCAGAGTGCCATTCAAATATCTGAATATTATTTTAATAGCAACAACATGTGTTTTCTTAGGATCTTGAAATCTAGCCACAAGACAGACAACATGCATAATAAATGGTCTAGTAGCATTAAAATACAACAATCCACCAATCATAAATCTATATTTTCTCTAATTAGCCTTAAGTGAATCATCATCTTTACCTAATTTGCAACCAGTCACTATATGAGTGCATACCAGTTTGGAACCATCCATCCCAAACTTCTTCAACATCTCTTTCACATACTTAGACTGTGAAAGAAAATTCCTTTCTTTGTTTGATTAATTTGTAGCACAAGAAAGAAATTCATCTCACCAAACATATACATCTCAAATTATTTTTGCATTTCTTCCACAAACATCTCACACAGTTTCATTTCCTCCAAAAATAATATCATCAACATATACAACCACAATCAAGATTTTATCATTTTCAATTTTAAGTTATAGATTACTATTTGTTGTACCTTTGTTGACACCTTGTTGAATCAAGTACCTATCTAGCCTTGCATACCAAGCTTTAGAAGCTTGCTTTAATCCATATAAAACTTTCTTCAATCTATAAAACCATATCTAGTTGATCTGACAACTCAAATCCTTCTGGTTACTCCATGTAGACCTCTTCTTCTAGCTCACCATTCAAAAATGCATACTTAACATCCATCTGATAGACCTTGAAATCTTTATGAGCAGCAAATCCTAAGAACATCCTAATAGCTTCCATTCTTTCCACTAGAGCAAAAGTCTCCTAAAAATCTATGCCTTCTACTTATGAGTAGCCCTTACACACAAGCCTTTATTTGTTTCTAACCACTTCTCCATTCTCATTTAACTTATTTCTAAATACCAACTTTGATCCAATAATGTTTTTATTTGCCGGTCTTGGGACCGATTCCCAAGTTTGATTCTTCTCAATCTGCATAGGTTATTCTTTCACAATTTCCACCCAATGTTCATCTTTACATGCTTCACTTATAGTCTTTGGTTCACTCAGAAAGTAAACACAAATTTACTTCACCAGCAATAGCTTTGCTTCTTGTCAATACGCCTTTTGTCTTGTCTCCAATGATTTGACTTTATGAATGATTCTTCTGCACATATCTAGGTGTCTTAGGGGACGCCACTGAAGCTTCTTCTTCTTTTTCTTCATTATGCTTCTCTTGCTCATCCTTTTCCTATTCTTCCAAAACTTCTTCAATCATTACACAATCAGATTTGTATCCATCAACATCAATTGAATTATTCATTGCTTCATCAACCTTAACATTTGTACTTTCTACAATCTTTCTCAGACTTTTATTGAAACATCTATAAGCTTTTCTTTTAGTAGAATATCCAAGAAAAATGCCTTCATCACTTCTTGCATCAAACTTTCCTAAATTTTGATCATGTCTGATATAACATTTGCTTCCAAATACCTTGAAATACTTAACAGTAGGAATTCTTCCACACCATAGCTCATAGGGGGTCTTTATATTGTTTTCTCTTGCTTAAACTTGATTGAATAGATAAAAAACAGTATGAATAGTTTCTCTCTAGTAAACTTCCAGTAGACTAACCTCAATAATCATTGATCTAGCAACCTCTCAAATTGTTTTGTTCTTTCTTTCAACAACTCCACTCTGTTGAGGAGTTCTCAAAACAAATAATTGTCTTTTTATTCCATGCATTTCACAAAACATATTAAACTCATGGGAGGTGAATTCACCACCTTTGTCAGACCTTAATCATTTTATCCTCAAATTTACTTCATTCTCAACCATAGCTCTGAATGTCTTGAATCTATCTAGTGCATCAGATTTCTCTCTAAGAAATGTAACCAATGTATATGTAAAATAATCATCAATCAAAAGCATAAAGTACGTTTCACCTTGTAGACTTCTCACTCTTGTAGTAGATTGTTCTTTTAATCTGTAATGGTTTCTTGCTTGCTAACTAATAATTTCACAAATAGCATTAATAGGCTTTGTAATCCTTGGTAAATCTCTCACAACCCAAATTTCACTAATCCTCGCCAAGTTATCAAAATTCATATGACACATTCTTCGATGCCACAACCAACTATCATTAATCTGAGTCATAAAGCATCGCCCATCAACACCCTTAAGTTGATAGATATTTTCTTTAGATTTCTTTCCTGCAACAATTGTTGTTCCAGAATCTTTCTTGATTTCACATCTTTCATCCATAAATACAATATTATATCCTTTACTACACATTTTTCCAACACCCAAGATATTATACCTTAAACCCTTAACATAGTAGACATCATTAGTATTATGCTTACCATCAAAACTTACTGAACCTATCCCACAAATCTTAGCACCAGTATCATCTCCAAACATAACTAAGCCTCCATCATATTTTTCAAGTTTAACAAACGTACCCTTATCACTGATCATGTGATGTGAACAACCATTGTCAACAACCCAATAGTTCTTTTCATGTTCAGCATGTAGGGTAGAGATTATAGTACCTTCATTTTTCTCCTTCTCCGAAGGGTATTCCTTCACCTATTTTTCAGAATTAGAAGAAGTAGATTAATCTTTTATCACCAAGAACAAGCATTCATTGTCATCAGGATCTCCACAATTAGATTCCTCATTAGTTATACTAGCATCCTCATTCACATAATATGCTATGTTGATCTTCTTACCTTTCTTTTCTTTATCATATCTTTGTTTATTCCTCTTAGCTCTTTTCGGAAACATGGAAGCATAATGTCTAATTTCTCCACAACTAAAGCATTTAAAGGGTAACTTACCTTCATACTTGTTAGAGCATTTCTTCATCCTTCTCACAAAGTTAGCTTCTACTTCATCAAGATTTTCTTCATTTGGATCTTCAATTTTTGTAGCCTTAAAAGAAGTTTCCGATTTGGATTCATTTCTCAAATTTAGCTTTCTCACCTCATAAGATGTTAGAGTTCCCAACGGCTGATCTTTAGTGTAAGTCTTGTAATCTATAAGTTCTTCAATAGCACATACCTTTTTGTTGTAAGCATCAGGGAGAGTTCTAAGAATTTTCTTTACAATCCTAGATTCATCTATTGCAACACCAAGTCCTTGCATTCCAACTACTACCTCATCCAATATTTGTACATAGGCTTTAACATTCTCATCTTCAGACATACGTAGGAGCTCAAACTGTGTCTCCAAATTCTGCAACTTTGCCTCTTTGACCCTTTCATCTCCTTCATGTGCCTTTTCCAGAGCATCCTAGACTTCCGTAGCAATCTTCAGATTTAAAACTTTAATCAACTTACAATGTACAAGAGTATTCTTGAAAATGTGCTTCGCCTTATTGTTCACTTCATGTTCCTTGATCTCATTAGTCATACTTGGACCATTAGCAGGAGGAGTGTAAGTATTTATTAATTTAGTGATCAGATTAGATGCATAGAAAATTAATTCAGAATTAGACACAATAACACAACAGATACCTTGGGAAAACCCTCCTCCTGAGGGAGAAAAAACCCAGCAACAATATATGTCTTATATATATTAAATCTCAAGGATGAATCCTTTACAATGAAGGCCAAGGATAAGGTACCACAAACTGATATAATCACAGCATCTATGTGATGTAAACTGCTAATGAAGACTTCTGCCTTCTACACAAATGTCGATCTGACTTTGAGACAATTCACACCTTGAATGTCTTCGCACTTGAATACAATGGAGTGAAAGTGAATGAACTGAATTGGATTACCAACAAATGAAACTCTACAAGTATATATACATGTATGTAGAAGAGACTTGTCTCTTCAAGTAGCAAGTCGGCCTTCAAAAGTAATATCACAAATTATTGTTAAGGAGTCGGCCACCAATAAAATGAAATCCTTTCATAAATAATTCCGCCTAAGAGAATTGAGGTCGGCCTCATTCAATTTGAATCTCTCTATAAAATTGTGCCTTTAGGAATTTATAAATTAAATAGCCTCATGTGCTATTATTTAATTTATCAAGTAAAGGATAGATCTGCTAGAAGAGACAACCAAAGCTGCAATAATCATCAACACTCCCTCTCAGCTAGGGAGGATACTTCCAACTACACAAGACAAATCACCTCATCATGATGTCTACCACAATGACTACAACCAACTGTGAAAAGAAGAATATCACCTCATAGTGATATCAGATATCGCCTCAACACGATATCAACCATAATGGCTACAACCATACTATGGTAAGTACAAGTGTTCATCACTTGCGTGATGTTGTCACTTCAACGTGACTTTCACCATGACTCTCTCAGAGGGTGAAACACAAGTACAAAATATGTCATGGAGTCACACACGACATCCACCATGACTCAGCTTAGAGGGTGGAAACAAGGGCTTTCACCTTAAATTCCTCCGTCTCAGAGGAAAATGCATTAACAAGGGCTTGCACCTCAAATTCCTCCGTCTCAGAAGAAAATGCATTAACAAGGGCTTGCACCTCAAATCTCTCTCAAAGAAAAATACATTAACAAGGGATTTCACCTCGAACTTCTCTCACAAAGAAGAACTCATTAATCAGGCTCACTGATACTGAGACTCCTTCTCAGTCAAGGCTAGATTCTCCATCATACCAAGCTTATCTCGAAAGTATACAAACTTTTATCCTGGAGAGAGGCTTGGTGAGAATGACTGCCATCTATACCTCAACTGTATAGCCTTCCGTAGTACCATATCTCTAATATAGTGGTACTTGATCTCAACATGTTTGGTTCTATCATGAAACACGAGATTGACATAAGGCTTCACGCAACTCTAATTATCACAATGAATGATAGTAGGCTCCATTGATTATCCAAACAATCATGGAAGGAGCTTACGGAGCCACACTGCTTCTTGAGCTGCCATACAAGCTGCAATATACTCTGCCTTGGTTGTATTCAATGTCACGGATGACTGCTTCTTGCTACACTAGGATATCATAGCAGAATCCAAACTGAAGAATATCTCAATCCATATCCAATTGTGCCACACAAGTATCTCAGGATATCCTTTGCTGCAACAAGATTGCCATCTTCTTTAGGCTCAGTAGGCTCCCTCTGAATCTTCAAGCACTTGCATCAACCTTCTGACCTCTTCGTCCAAGATTGCTTGCAACACTTTGACTTAGATAATTGTTTTCTAGTGCACACCTTTGGTATTGTAGAGAGTTCAGGATAGTCCTCCTCATCCCATATCTCACTATTCTGAATAGGTTTGTGGAGCTACCAATGACAAATCCAAATGACAGTCTTGAGCAATTCTGATCTCAATAGCTGAAGGGATCTTCTAAGGTTTTAGCACCTAGCTTTGCAATACAGTAATCTTCACTTCTTCTCAATGAGTTATAAAACTTCCTCTTGACCCATGTTTCAGAGATTGCAAAGAAGACTTCTGGAAGTGAACTCCCTCTAACCACCAGCTCAATTCCATGGCTGCAAGTTGTGACTTCACACTTTTTTCTTGAAAGCAATCTCTTGGTCCATCCTAATGCACATTAAGAAGAGATTACTAATAGTTCATATAGCTCAACTATTTCGAAGAGAACTACCACTACTAGAAGCATGCATGATTTACTCTCTCAATGTTATAGCATGAATTAATAACTATACAACAATTCATGAACATTAACCATGCAGTACTTATCTTAATGAAGGCAAAATTTTGTATGCAGAAACTGAGGGTTCGATATCAACGATCACAATATCTGCTCTCTCCACCCTTTACAGTGACGTCGATCGATGCTGCTCTCAATGTAGAGTCTTGACTTCGATTTTAACTGATCACACATCATTGGAGTTGAAATCTTCATGGGATTGGAACATTGTGTAGGATCATCATCTAAACTACATAAACTCGATGATCTGACAACACAAAATAAGATTCAATTAACTTATCCCAGTGGAACACATATAACCAACGTCAGATCTGCACAACTCAGTAGGCTGAGTTTCACATAAAAAATATAAATGACAAAAGAAGCAAATAGTTATCTCTAAAAAAATCAGACACTCCTCTTCAGGTTTGCACTTTTCCTAAGATCTGTATCAATTTTTATTCCTGAATGCTGATGAGCAGTAGTTGTTTCTTACATACCTCACATAAGTAGAAGTTCCTTCTAAAAAAAGTGTGTTCTCCACCAGATGTTTTAGGCAGAGATATATAATGAATAAGCCAATAGTAGATTATTATCTCCAGCAACAAACACAGATAAGCACGCACACCCCCAGGGAGTATTAGATCTCACTAGTGCGATATGCTCTGCCCTTAGCAGTGGCGTTGCACAAAACCAATGACTCCAAATTAATAATGAGGCCATGAGTTCTAATGTCATAGCAGCGTTATAGTAGCACACAAACATGTGAATCCGTGAGTTCTGAGTTTTGAGGTCATAACAACGTCATGCTATCAAACCTCAAATCTGATGACAAGAACTCGTGAGTCTGGACAACACCCATCGCTATTCCGACGACACTCATTCGGCATTAAAGAGATCGCATGGCTTCAGAAGGTCGGTGCATATATAAGACGGTAGCAAAGATAAGCCTCAAACAGGGGCCTCGACGAACTCAAAGCCCGACGCTGGAGGAAGATCGCATGAATGCTAATCAAGGAAATCCGATCTCACCTCCATGTGAAATAACCAAACTTGGGAAAGCAAGAAGATGATAGGGCACTCAAGATGCCAGTGTTGCATTGATGTCACAGGCCCATGAACTCTCAGGTGATGACGACTAACACAGGGTAATTTCAAAGCAAGAGTTTCGGTTGCCTTTGAAATGCCTGATCTTCAGACTTCAATCTAGAACTAAAGTCTAGATGCCAAAGCATGGAACACTACTCAACACTTTTATTGAACTGAGGGAGTGATACTCAATATTCAACAAATGACCAGGTGCAGGTGCGAATAATGAAATCACTGGAATGAGTCTGACAATATTAATTTCTCCATAGACTTGACGACTTTCTTTAGAATGCAATGAAGATAGGAAAGACGGATCCTGGGAAAATCAATCACATGCCAAGCTGCTTTAATTTGATTTGAATTTTGAATCTGACTGGATCTCCACACAAATCCTGCTCTGATACCATATTAATTTAGTGATCAGATTAGATGCATAGAAAATTAATTCAAAATCAGACACAATAACACAGTAGATACCCTGGGAAAACCCTCCTCCCGAGGGAGAAAAAACCCAGCAACAATATATCTCTTATATATATATTAAATCTCAAGGATGAATCCTTTACAATGAAGGCCAAGGATAAGGCACCACAAACTAATATAATCACATCATCTATGTGATGTAAACCGCTAATGAAGACTTCTGCCTTCTACACAAATGCCAGTCTGACTTAGAGACAATTTGCACCTTGAATGCCTTCGCACTTGAATACAATGGAGTGAAAGTGAATGAACTGAATTGGATTATCAACAAATGAAACTCTACAAGTATATACACATGTATGTAGAAGAGACGTGTCTCTTCAAGTAGCAAGTCGGCCTTCAAAAGTAATATCACAAATTATTGTTAAGGAGTCGGCCACCAATAAAATAAAGTCCTTTCATAAATAATTTTTCCTAAGATAATTGAGGTCGGCCTTATTCAATTTGAATCTCTCTATAAAATCGCGCCTTTAGGAGATTATAAATTAAATAGCCTCATGTGCTATTATTTAATTTATCAAGTAAAGGATAGATTTGCTAGAAGAGACAACCGAAGCTGCAATAATCATCAACAGTATTCTTGTAATCTTTCTCCACATCATATCCACAATACTCTAGATATTCTTCTATCAATACTTTCCAGATAGCATAATCAGTTCCATCAAACGTCGGATAAATATGAGTAACTTTTCTAGTCATCATGGACCTTCCTTAAGTGGTTAAGCTCTTTTCCAAGGAACCAAGATCTGAAACCAATTGTTGAACAAGAAAATTAAGAGGGGGGGTGAATTGGTTATAGCAAATTTAAACTTTTAAAACATTCATAGGAACTTAGATCAATCACAAATCCTTAACTCCGCTAGAATGATTTAAACATTAAGTGCAAGTATAGAAATTGAAAACCATCACACAAACACAGTAACACTAGATTTATGTGGAAAACCCAATAAGGGAAAAACCACAGTGAGGATTAACTCACACTAGAGAGAATATCAAAACTAATTACAAAGGCTCACTGCCAAAACAATGACTCACTGTCTAGATTGGGACACACTATCCAATACGGTTAACCATCCGGAGGGATCACTGCCACATAGATACAAAGAAGATAGAAGATATATGTTACAAAGAGAAGACAATCTCAATGCAACAAAGATTTCCACCACAATTTACTCAACCACTTGTAGACATGCATGAATGATATAGTACACCTACAACTCACTGCATCCAAAAACTCAACATTTAGACTTTGCACTAATCTTCCACACTCACATCACACATACACATGGATTCACATCTATTTTGCACCTATCCAATCCATTTCTTTGTACTTATCTCTTGCACCCCTTTCACCACTAACTCATCCTGTATTTATACCATCTTCAACTTTGAAACATATCCAAAGTTGGCCATCAATCACTAAATTCAAATTAGGTTGGTGCCAAAACATCCTAGGGTGGAATTAGAATGAGGGTGACCCAAACACACACTTGATGAGGACCCAAATAGGTACCAACATGCTTCATAAACTTCAAAAGTAGTGTTCAACACAAGGTCGGACAAACCAATGTAAAACACATAGAACAATTAAGCACACGCAACCCTTAGAACGATCCAATCTTTCGAAACACCAAAATTATCTTCAACACAATCATAACAACTTAACTGTAGAACCACAAGTCATAAGACTTAACCAAATGGAAATTTAGACCAACAACATTTCTCCCAAATCTCAACTAGAAACATAGAAAACCACAGTTCACAATGGTGAACATAACTCACACTGTACAATGAATCAAAAGTCAAGAATTTAGATATAGTAGCTTTCGACAACCATAATCAACATATCTAAACCACACAAACATAAGAGAAAAACCCAGAGAAAAACCTAAAGCAAGCACTGAACACCAGAAATCTTTCTTCATTACAATTTTCTCAATGTCCTCGACATATACAACCAATAACCTACATCCATGATATCAATGACAACAACAACCAATTGATAACTAATTGACTAGTTGACAACAATGACAACACCTTCATTTTTTCAAGATGGAAGATATTATAGGATGAGACATCGTATTGCTAATCTATACTTGAATGATCACTTGATCATATTTACTATTGAATGAAACCCTAGGTTGAGAGTAACCTATTTAGGTCAAGAAGTATATTTGATTAATAATTGAAACCCTAGGTTAAGAATTAGCTACTTGGTTGGACTATTTACTTGATTACCCATTGGAACCAATAGGTTGAACATAACCTACTTGGTTGGGTTGTTTATTTGATATTTGTTACGAACGCATAGGTTTAGATTAACCTACACAATCAAACTGATTGATGATTAATCCTGGGATTAGGATATACCAAGGTTGAGACTCACCTATGTGATTAAGTTGATCACTTGAGTTTGCAAATTACTATTTGTTTGGATCCATATGTTGGTTACCTATTAAGTTGGATTTGTTACCCGATTGGTTGTTTTATAATCTTGATGTAAAGTCATATTGTTGCCAAGATTCTACTCTTGAATAACCCTTTTTACTAAGGAGATTGCACTCTCAAATAGAATCATTTACTGATATCATTTCTTTTCAATTGAGGTCATTTATTAATGAGATTATACTCTTAATGAGAATCACTTATTGTCGTGATATATTCCGGAATGGAGTCAATTATTTATGAATATTTATTTTATGATAAGATGAAGCTTATGTAGTTATACTTTTGAATATAAAGTTATTCCTAGGATAAGATTGTCTAGTGAAGGGAATAGGTTATTTCTAGGATTAGATTATCCAGTGAAGGGAATAGCTTGTATATGTGAATACTTGAGAGAAGTATCTTTGTGATTTGAAAAGGGAATAGGTTATTTTTGAGGTTAAAGATTACCTATGCATAGTATATGAATGGTCATAATCCAAACTGAGCTATGGTAGTGTATGTGAATAGGATAATTGTCACTCAAAGTAGTGGGTGAGAATACTTTGGCCAAAGTAGTGTAATTTTCCACTAGTTGCACTGCCAATTCACTATGTTCCTTTTATGCATATTAGTTTAGGATTGTAGTGGATACAAGCTCTAGTTATGTAGAACACAACACTAACCTCGAGAAGGCTATTGTTATGAGGTTACCATACCAATCTCCTCGTCGAAGGGTAGGGCCATCTTACTAATGGAGTAGATGTGCAGGGGACCGCATTTGAGTCTGTGGTTGGCGGAAAAGTGCTTGAGTGACGCTTCTCCTCATCAGTTGGCGGTTGAGATTTGAGGATGTTTGCACTAGTATTGGGGACAACTAGAGTGTATACACCAGGGAATGGAGACATCTAGAATTCATGCACCAATGCGGCGAGAACAAGACTATTTTGTATATCTATTTCCAAATGAAGCTAAGAAGAGCTATGTACGTATCTTGTACCCATTTATATGGAAGGTTGTAATCATGAATGATAAACTTGAGTTTATTCAATATGAAATCAATATTAAATGGATATATTTGTGAAATTACAATGAAGTGCAATGAAAGTTTAGAATAGTGTTTATTTCAAATGTGCATTAATTTACATTATGGAAAAGAAAAGAAAAATTGCTATGTTATGGCATCATGGTTTATTCACTTAAGGTGAAAACTTTGAAATTTTACTGAGTAAAACACCGGGGTTGTTGCACATGGTATCAGAGCTACCAAGTTCAGCTCTGGAACCTATGAGCCCATTACATAATTATTATGTAAACCTTATTGGAAGATAATGGTTGAAAAGTTCATTTGCGAAGATGGCAAGAGGAAAGAACAAAGAGAAATAAAAAGGAAGATAAGATTCTAAGAAACTTGTTTAAGTTTGGGACTAGATATGAGTCATGCATGGAATTGAAAACTCCAACTCATTAAGATACACCCTTGGATTGTGAAAGATTATGCAATCAGGTTTTGTAGGAAGGTTATGAAGGATAACCAATATGTATCTTCGTCCTAGGTATGAAATAGCTAAATGACTCTGAGGGATAGATAAATTTGATGTAATATCCCTTATTGGTAGCAACCTAAGGTTGTAAAGAGTCAAGAATTTTTGGAGTTAGTAAGAATACTATGAATCTATAAGTATGCATTATTGGCATAAAATAGAAACGTCAATCGAAGTAGAAAGTCAATGAAGGAGGTATCCAAAAGGTTGGATAACCCTTGAAAAAATGTGATTTTGAACAAAGCTAAGATTTTGTGTATAATTAAAATGAGAAGATTTAGTACCTTAGAATAAGGATAGAGACCAGAATGGTCAAAAATGAAGCAATCAAAGAAGTGGACATGGTTCCACCATCCAAATTTCACAAGATCAATTTGGAGTTTTGATTAAAAATAAGAAAATAAACCAAGAAACTTTAGAGTGCTTAAGGTTATGAGAAAACAAAGTTACAAAGAATTGTGATAAAGTCCCTTGGAAAGGTGATTATAAGAAAGAAACTTGAAAAAGTAAATCAGGTCACTCCAAAAAAGGTTTGGTTAGTACATCGATTGGTAGACGTGCAAATTGAATTCACCAACTAGTCAATAAAAGTAAACTTATGTTTGGATTTTCCAAAAGGAATTGGAATATTAGAGTGCTTCTTAGCTTGTAAAGTTGCTGATTATTCATTAGATCTCTTTATTGAGGATTCAATTTTGAATCAATGAGATTATAGATCAATGATGAATCCAAATTTTGGGAATAAGCATGTTCAAAGCATACCATGGAGGGTAAGGAAGACAAGTAGTAGTCAATCAACTATTGAAATCCAAATGACAATGAATGATAAATCAATTCGAAAAAAGCAAGTGTTTGCTAAGAGCTCAACTTTGAGTTGAACAAATATTGTGGAAACACTAAGAGGGGAAGAAAGAGAGTGGAATGACTCAAATAAAGTATTCCACACAATGAAGATCATCAATCTATTTTTTATTTGGGAGAACTTTTGATTTCTTTGTAAGTCATGATTTCAATCAAGCCATATATTCCATGACCATAAGGATAAGGTATTGGAATTATTGGAGAAAGATAGTGAAAGGTCAAGGATTATGACCAATGAATATTTATCACACAATACTTAATATATGTTTGATTGGAAGATCGGTTGATATGATCATTGATGCCTTAGGAAAGGATAGGTAGTATGCCTATTCATAAAATAAAAGTTTATTGTCTATGGAATAGGAAAAGAAAGATGTAATTACTCATTGTTTTGAGTTATTGAGAAGCATTTGTGCTTGGTAATTAGGTATGCAATAAAATTTGATATCTTTTTGGGAACCATCATGTTTAAATGAGAATTGTTACTCGAATTAGTACAAGATGCTCATCGAGAAAGTTAGATTGAATTGAAAATCGGATTACAACTTTGGAAATGATCAAAGGACAAAAGAAATCCAAGGTATGGATGTCCTAAGATGAAGGAGATTTATCTCCTCAAATTATCTAACCATTTTAACTAAGAATCAAATGTGGCATGAGTCCACGAAATAGGTTTTCATTTAGTCAGAATAGGCTAATATGGGATGGAAAAGAACCTATGTACCCAAAATTTTGGGAGATTAAGGAATGAAATGAGGTAAGTTGATGTCAAATTCAGGACATTGGGATGACAAAATGATTTGATGAATGGGAAACCACTATAATTTGGAAAAAGATTGAGTAAGATGTTGTAAGGTAAGTAGCAAGTTATTGCCCAATATGCCAAGAAATGAAGACAGGATGTTGTCATTGGGAGGACGTGTATACTCTCTTGAGATTTTAGTAAGGAAGTGGTAGATCATTGGAATAGTTTAATCTTTCTATTTCAATTGAACAAGACATAATGTTATGGTGGACAGACTAACCAAGGTAACCAACGCTGGTTGGGAATTTTGATTTATAGGATTTTCAGTCCTAAATAATAAATTGTGTGAAGTAGTTGCTTGATATTCCTAAGAAGGTTATCTCAGATGAGAACAAGCAAATAAAGATAAGGTTTTGTGTAAACCATGATCATCTTATGAGAAATTCATTTAAACGAATGCTCAATATGATATTTTAAGATAGGCAGATAGGCAAAAGTGATAAACCAAATCTTGAAGGATTTGTGAAATACTTGTATTGCAATAAAATTTCCATCATTGAAAATTGGTCCATTATTTGGAAGAAAGGTTGAGTCTCTATTAAGCTGAAATAGGTAAGAAATAGGGTTAACCTTAGACTAGAAAGGTTGTCAAATGGAATAGAAGATTGAAAGGATCAAGAAAAAACTTTGTTGATACAAAGTTTGAACTAGGAAGCAATGTTAATCTTAAGGAAAATGGTGAAATCAGTGATAGACGGTCTTGGCTTTTGAATTTCTTGATGGTGTAAATACTAAAGGGAAAGATGGGACCCATGGTGTAGTGTACCCATGGTGTAGTGTACATACACTAACATTTCTTATCTATTTGGGTTACACTAAGGACAAATTAATTAGCCAATGAGATCATGTTTTCTAGTCACTATGAAATAAGTGTCATATGGTATATAGTTACTATTGTACTTGAGATGTACTTATGAGGTAATATGATTACAATGTATAAGCTCTTTGAGAGAGAAAGTATGTGTGAAGCACACAAGTTCTCCCTAAGCGTTAGCAAGAGTCACTCAATGCAAGTTCCAGGAAGGACGAGATTGCAAGGAGTGGTGTTATGAGGGAAAATTATTTTATAATTCTTACATGATTTGGAAATGGTAAGTAAAACCTTTATTTGACTTTATCTATATGTTTAAAGTGCTTTAAATCATCGGGGATGATTCATCACAAGGGGGGAAGTATGTTACACCCCACCTTATTATTACTAAGTTACTTTTACCTTCACGGGTAAGAAGGATGATGAATGTAAATCAGGTTTTGATATGTTTGATAAATGAATGAAATACTGAAATAGGTATTAAGATGTTATTACTTTGAAGGAGTAAGTATAGTGAAAGAACATGTATATTGCTATATGAATATGCTAATGTTGTATGATGCATGTGGATTTCATGTGAGTGTCTAACTACTGTTAATATATGCTAAGTTGGATGCAAGTACAAATTCAAGCCTCCGAAAGGGAGGGGAAGTATCACTCGTGAGAGGAACTTGGTCTAGTAACCTTTAATATGTCCTTACTGAGCTTACACACACACTCACACCCTGGTTAGTCTAGTTGAGTCGATTCAGTGGTAACCAAGTAAGTAACCTTTGAGGAAGGATTGAAGTGTTTGAGAAAATTTGTTTGATTTGTTTGATTGTTTGATCAAGTTATCGTGATTGAATCCTTGAGTCTTTGAGCTCTTCGTATAGTTATCTTTATCTTTATGTCAATTCATATGTACATTAAATGTATACATGTATATGGGTATATATATATATATTGATTCATGCATGAGAGCATAATCATGTGCATATGTATGTAAGTATAAATACTTTCAAGTATACATACACAAGGAATCGATTATATATATAAATACACTTAATGTATATGCATGTTGATGAGAATATGAATTTATTCATGTTGATAAGAAATGGTAATGTGATATATGTGTTTAAATGAAAGAATTGAAGTAATGATATATATTTTTAATATATGTATATACTACTATATGTGTGTAAACTACATAATTGAAATGTACATTGCATATATATATCAATGATATCAAGTTTCCACAATCCATAATGTTAATTGCTAAGTGATTTCTAGCTTCAATTGTGTGCAATTTTTTTGTATCAATGTTTCGGATCACACTCCGTGATCCATCATCAGGATGGCAACAAAGAGCAAGAAGGAGAAAAAATGATCATGGATGATGGATCACGGAGTGCGATCCGAAACATTGATGCAAAAAATTCACACACAATCGAAGCCAGAAACCAAATAGCAATTAACATATATATATCATTATTGTCCAATTGTACGTAAATATATGTGTGTGTGTGTGTATGTATGTATGTATGTATATATATATATGTTTATATGTGCTTGTGTGTACACACGCGTATTGTTTATAAAAATGATAACATGATCATATTCATTCAAATATCGAATGTATTATTTAAACAAACTTATTCGTCAAAGGATATATATATAGGTAATCCCACAATAGTGGTTTACAATTTTTGGCCAAATTGGACACTAAAATTATTATTTTTAACTAAATCTTCACATTCGAGCACCTATAGTGGCTAAACCGTGAGGAATTTGAAGATGATGAAAAATAGAGTCTTGTCACATTTTGTCTGTAGATTCTAAAAATATTTTTTTCAAAATTTTTGGAATCAGATTGTACTTTCTTTTTCCATCTCCCACGAAAACTGGTTTTTTTCAAAAAACATTTTTAATTTTTCAATTTAGATTTGTAACTCTGATATCTAGTGTTTCCACTTGGTTAGATAGTTTTAATTGAATATTTTTTCTTTAATCAAGTTTCGAAGCTAAACCAATTACAATTCGATATAGCGCGACGTATAACGCATAACTTTTTTTGTATATATCAAAATTCAATTTTTTTTTTTTGTTGGATCAAGGACTTCAATATCTGGTGCACTCATATTTTTCAAATTTTGTTTTGATAATCTACTATTTTTCCACATGTGCAGAACAAAGACCTTCATTTTCGGTGAAGAACCTATGTTTAATAAAACTAAAAAACAAATACATAATAAAATCAAAACATACAAAAATTATATTCATTGGATAGATCGTTCCGAGGACTATTTCATTCCATAAGGGTTTCTAAATACTTCTCCATTTTCATCCTCAACCCGATCTCCCAAGCGTAAAAATAGACTTTCTTTGTGTCTCGGAGGGGATGAGGGGCAAGGGGGGTTTGAATGAATCCCTAGGGGTTCGGCCGAACCATGGTTCGAGAAAACCTCTTCAAGGGGGTTCACTCTAACCCCCTTTGCTATGCATTTTTTTTGTTTTTTGGCAGCCAAAATTTAAAGGGGTTCGCTCGAACATTGGTTCGAGCGAACCCTTAATGCGTTCGGTCGAACCAGTAGGTTCGTACGAACCCCCAAAATCACTTTTTTTCTTTGGGGTCATTTTTTGTGAGTTTTCCTTCCTCACTTGAATTGTAAACCACTATTGTGGCTTCACCCATAAATATATTGGTCAATTAATGAATATATGTTAAAGGTCGATTTAAGGAAGATATAACACTTTGTATTATTACACAATGTTATTGTAAACCCACGCATGAGAGTTTTGAAAGCTTTGGGAAACATTGCTAATATAACCACGTGTTGTTTAAATGTTAAGTGAATATACCACATTTCTTAAGCTGCATATATTGCATATAATGTGTTGATTGAGCAAAGCATATAGCTAATATGCAAAGCATAATGAGTTAATATGTTGCGCACTATTTAAAGGTGGCGAGTTAATTTCATTGTGTTGTCTATGAAGATAAAGCAATGCTTTAAAGGCAAGTCGATTCATTTGTTAAGTGTTAAATGCATTATCAAAGACCAAGTCAACTTAGTAAAACGTAGCCAATTGAAATATTCTATTGTGTAAACAACAATGTAAATGATAGGGAATATTGTGAATTTTTGGTGCCATATTATGAACTCAATGATTTAATAGAAGTCTATTAAACCTACAAGTTAATTTCCATATAGAACATGTGCAAATATGAATCGGTCAGCATACTATTGGAAAGAGAAGGTTCAACCTACTGTCCTATTTTGATGAGTATTGAGATAGGATTTTTCCACCTTCTAGTTATCTTGTCGAGTCGATTGAGTTGAGCTGAGAAGTGTCATTTTATTGGCCTTGTTTCTAGTTTGTAGATGCTAGTTTTTGTGTATAGATAGAGACACTCTCACCTCATGTTGGAACACACATTGATATGCATTGCATATACATTATCACACAATCTCCCTATTCTACTACTTTTTATTTGTGAAGTTCTTATTTTGCTAAGAGTAATTTGTGAGAGGAATTGAGAAGGAAATAGTTTTCATTTGGCTAAATGAACTAGTGGGTTAACTGGATTATAGTGTAAAAAAGGCATGAGATTCTACTATCTTTATGTTTATTTGTTTTGAGAAAGATTGAATGGCTTGATTGTGTTGTTTGAGAATTTCATTAGATTTCTTGAATAGAGAGATGATCTATTTTCTTATCAAAAAGGAAAAGAATCTAGTTGATATGATTTCCTTATGAGTGTTTGTACATACTTGTCACATCCCACCCTAGTGACTTATATACACTCTTAGTTTTGCTTGCTTTAAGAATGTTGAATGTTGCAAATGTTGTGTATTTATGCATGAATGATGGAAAACTTATGATTTTGCTATGGAAATGCAATGGATTATGTACCATATTTATTCCTAGATGTTCGTACTGCGGTGAACTTAGAAAGGAAGTTTATATCTTGCAGTGATTGAGTTGATTGAAATATGTTTTGATCGTTAATGAGATGATAGTCTAATCCTTCTTCGTTTGTTGGAGTTGGATACAGGAAAGCGTTCCGCAATGCTCGAGAGCAGGGAAGTATCATCTGAGTAGAGAGGTAATGTTGTATGTACCCTGAAATCGCCATCTGAGCTAAGGTTGGTCTCTGGATCTAGTTAACCCTAGAAGTGAGTATCCTGCATCCTGTCGTCGTAGGTTATCGAGTGAACCTTGAGTGGGTTGTCATCGGTGCTATTAGGGTTAAGAAACTAGTTCTTTTATCTCTTTGGTCTTTGACGTGCTTAACTTGGGCTCGTGTTCAGTAATCGTACCGTTGAGAGTAACCTTGCTTAATAAAGCTTATGAATATTTATAATAATAATAAAATATTATTATTATTATTATTTATTTTGCCAATGAGACTAATTAATGTTATATTGATATAGAGAGTTTATTTTATAAATAAATATGTTTTTAACTATAAGTAAGAATAATAAATTTTACCATCTTGTGTTAGACGAATTTACATTTAAATTAACTTATTTTTATACAATGTACATTCGTATTTTGTGGAGGGATAAGTTTAAGCTGTTTAACTTATGAGGTAAATATCCGCCATGTTATTGATTCAAAATAATCCGCCAGTAAAATGACGTGGTTTTATTTCAATGGAAGCATCCGGAAAAATGGAGTTTGTAAGGAGCGACGTGAGAAGTGGAAAATGCATGGCTTGGAAGTGGAAATGGCGCGGCTTGCAAATCAACCAAGAATCACCATTGATCATGCTTAGCGGTCGTGCGTCCTTCATGGAAGTGGCGGAAATTAACTCCGGAAATTTTCCTTTAATTCGTTTTGGAATCCCTGTATTCGCGTTCTTGGATGGCGTGGTGGAAAGAAGACACAAGGGCAGTTTTAATAACTACCTGGAATGGCCAAACGAGGGGAGGTTATCTCATGTAAAAGTTTCATGGAAAGAAAAAGGAGGGATACGAGGAAAGAAGATACGACAGAAGAGGATTATTGAGGAAGGGAAGAAGATTTCGTCCTAAAATAGACGTTACAGGAGGGAACGCGGAAACCATAAAAGGCAGAGGCGTTTGAAGTAGAGGCGAAGAGTTGAAAGATCATTTGGACGCCTTCATCTGAATTCGCTATTGAACTAGGCTTCAATTTGCAGGCACGTAATTGCTTACATTCTTTCTGGATAAGAAAACATTTATTGTGAGTTTTACTAAGGAGCTAGTAAGAACTCTCATAGGAGTTATGTAGATTCAGGAAATGCATTTTGACTGAATATTATACACTTTCTTTCTACCTGAGTCTTTCAGTGAAAGAATTCTAGAGTGTAAATTATGAAATTCTTGCCTCATGCTTAGTCTTTAATTTTTGATGAATATATAAGGAATCTCTCTTGAAGTGTCTTTTTGAAGTAGTAAAACTAAGTAAAGAGGATAGTAAGTTAAAATAAAGAGGGTATGCTAGGTCTCTTGCTGGTTGTCAGGAAAGAACAACCGTAATGAAAGAACTGATTACTGCCATTATGCGTTTTCTGATAGACGTATGTGAAATGGGTCTTAGCTTATAAAGTGCCTAACTTCTTTTGATTCTGTTGAAAATATTATTGATTTACATTGTATGAATACAACAGTATAAATAACTCGTATAGAATTAGATGAAGGGAAAGTTGCTTCCCTGAGACATAACTGTTGAGCAATAGTGTCTGGAAACGAAAAATACTATAGAAACAAAATTGTGAACTACACTGCTAACAAACAGTATCACCTTGATGACTTATGACAACTCCTAGTATGAAGTCAAGGAGTAAAAGGGTTTACTTTTGTATGAAAGCATATGAACTGTAACTTAGCTGAATTAACTCAGAGGAGTTAGTTGAACTCATGCAATAATTGTATATTTCAAGGTTCGAAGTTCTTAGAAATCTGAGGTTTAGTTAATTATCTTTAAGTAATAGTTTGTATCAATAAAAACTATATGTGTACATCAGGCGAGCATATGGGTACGCAATTCTTGCAGAAAACCCTAGTTCTTGAATTTCTTGACACTCGTGGCAGGTAGCCAAGAAGTATGAGAAAGGGTAGAAAAACCCTAGGTAGGTCATAAATTATGTGCCCTAGGACAGGTGTCTAGATTTGAGAAAGTTACGAAGAAGTATTCTCCAGAAGCCCTAGTTTGAATAAGCTTTTCCAAGTCGGACAGGGTGGGTGAGTAGCACAGTAGTGCAAATGCTATGGCCATAGTAGGGCAGATGCCACTAGCTGCCCTAACACTCACATGTAACTCAGATATCTAGCTAGCCAGAAATGCCGGCTTAGTAGGAAGGAATCCTCGGTAGTTAGGCAGTGCCAGTTAGATAGGGTTCAACCACCAGAGCTCAGATGGCTGTTAGAGGGTTAGTCCAACATCACCTTTCACAAGAAGGGCAGGGCCCCCTTCCAGTAGGAAGGTGTGCGCGGGGGACTGTACAAGTCCGTGGTTGGAGGTAAAGCACTCAGATGATGCTTCCCTCAATTCTTCAGTTGGCAAGCCGAGTCTTGGAAGACGCTGAACAGATGAGGACTTCTTAACCTTTCTCTTGTACTTGCTTGTACTTATTTTGAAATGTAAATAGATCTCTCATTATATTCTGTAATGTAAACTTGATTTCTTTGTCTTGGAAATTGTTGTACTACAATGTTATAAAAAAAAAATGCTCTCAATGTTGCATAGATGATTATTGTTATTTACTTTGATTTGAGTTCTAACATGTGGTATCAGAGCGGGGTTGAACACTAGGGCCTAGGAGTCCACCATGATGTTACAATCGATTTATGCTTATAAGCTAACATGTGACACCGTGTACCAGACATGGTACGTACTAAGCAAATTGCGTGGAAGTCCATGGTAGGGAACGCTCATTACCTGCAGTGTAAGAAGGAACGTGAAGCGTTGACCAAGATTGTAGAAGGAAATAACGTCGATGGCGAAGGATGGCTGCGAGACGACGAAACCTTCACTCCCACGATAGAGAGAATCCGAGATGTGAAAGCGAAGATCAAGTGGTCTGAAAGATCCGTAGCTTCTGTCCAAGCTGAATTGGACAAGAAGGCAGCCGAGAGGAACCAGAAACCTTCTCCTTCATGCCATGTTCCAAGTGAGAACAGCTGCAAAAACCCAACCAAAAGACTTAAAAATGAAGGGGAACACCTGCGTGTGCATACACTCCCTGAAATAATCATTATAAGCTTTGATGAGTCAAAAGGCTATACCCCTCTCACTCCCTAAATAAAACCATCCTTTATATGTAAGCCGGAGGGCAAATGAATAAAGTTTGTAAGCAATATTGCTTAATAAAGGAAACTACATTGTGTGTTTGGTTAAACAAGAACTTATGGGATGAAATTAATGTTTTCTTTTATATTGCAATTAAACATGATATGAGATTGCGATACTTATATGTGCAAACAAATGAAGTTGAACTCGTAAACTAATATAACTTTAAATGAAACTTACAGGTAGTAGATAATCTTAACTATGCGAACTCGCAGTAACCCCGAAGGAAGGTGAGAGGTGGGCCAGTCTTCTGGAAACCTCAAGCATAAAATTGATCAGTTACTTGCACTCCTGCAAGACACGAGGGCCAGAGTGACCCACTTGGAAACTGAAAGAGCCAGTCAAGAACCCTTGAGAGGGGGAGATTTAGTGAGCCATGGTGGTGAATCCATTCCTCATGAGCAGGAGGATGAGACAGTTGGGGAAGAAACCCATAACCCTGAGAAAGAAAGGATGGCGATAGAGTTGTCATGAGATGTGAGGAAAGTGGTTCCCCCAAAATTTGATGGGGCGGATTCAGAAGATGCCGCTGAGGCATGGTTAGTAGAAATGGAGAAGTATTTTGAGATCAGGGATTATACTGATGACAAAAAGGCTTTATGGGGAGCCTACCGGCTATCTGGAGAAGCGTCCACTTAGTGGACAAGCAAGAAGCTTGAATTAGGGCCGAGGGTTAAAGGGCTAACTTGGTCAGAATTTGTCTCCATTTTCAGACAGAGATGGCTTCCTCAGCTATATTATGATTAGAAGCTAACATAATTCTATCATTTAACTTAGGGAGAGCTCTCAGTTAACCAGTATTGGGAGAAGTTCATTAGATTGCTCAAGTATGTTCCGCAGTATCATGGTGATGAATACCCTCGGGTGCAGAGGTTCATCTTGGGATTGAAACCCCAAATCGGAGGACAGGTGGATCTGTTGGGTCCAACTACCATGGACCAGGCTTATGAGAAAGCTATCAAATAGGAACAGAGGTTGCAGTCTATGGCAGCGGACAGAGAAAAGAAAAAGAAAGATAAATTGGCTGCAAACCCTAAACCATTCAAAAAGAAAGGTGATAAAGAGGAAAGCCAACATAAGAATGATAGAAGAAGTAAGGAACACAAAAGTCGGGATTGAAGAGATAGGAGGAATGGGAATAATCAGGGCAATAACAATAAGAAAAATCATGATGATAGAAGAACTTCCGAGAGAAGGGGCCCACCTGGGGGATGTTTCACATGTGGTGGGGATCATTATGTGAATCAATGCCCTACCAAGGTAGCAGGACCGACTCCTAGGGGGAACTCTCTACCTTCTCAACAGACGACGTTCCATCAACGTATCCATGCAGCAGTTGACAACCGGCAAGCGGAATACCAAATTACACCAATTGAAACACCAGGTAAGCTGTTTGGGACCCCTGTAACAATTTTAATTGATACTGGAGCTACAAAATGTTTCGTGTCGCCTAGGGTTTTGAATAAAATATCTAGAAGGGCAGGCTTTATTCAAAATTCTTGGTCTGTAGAGTATGCTAATCAGTCCAAGGCTCAGGTAGAGCAATGCCTGTTTGAGGCCCAGGTTGAATTACCCAATCTTTCTACGGAGGTGAACCTTTATGTAGCTCCCTTAGGCACATATGATGTTATCCTTGGAATAAATTGGCTTTGGAAGCATAGAGCTCGAGTTGATTGCTATTCCAAAATGGCGGAGTGTCTAGATGACCAGGGCCGTAGAGTATTCATTCAAGGGGTAGAACGACCAATCAAAATAAGACAAATATCTGCAATGCAACTAAAGAGAGCTAGATGTAAGGGTTGTCGAGTGTTTGCAGTTAAAATGGAAGAAGTCATCAAACCTTGTGAGACTCAGGAGGCAATCTTCTTTGACGACTTGATGTTCTTCGAGTCGCATAAAACTGCAATAGAGGGTTATGGAAAGGGAGTAGAAATAAAAGTTTATGACTGGGAAAAATATCCCTATCTGAGGGAGTTTGCAGATGTATTTTCAGAGGAGTTACCTGGTTTACCACCCAAAAGGGCATTCGATTTCACAATTGACATACAACCAGGGGCTGAACCGATATCTAAGGCACCTTATCGTATGACTACTACTGAGTTGTTAGAGCTGAAGGCTCAGTTACAGGAACTCCTTGAAAAGGGTTTAATCCGACCCAGTGTCTCACCATGGGGAGCCCCAGTTATTTTTGTTAAGAAGGATGGAACCCTAAGGTTATGCATTGATTACCGTATGCTCAACAAGGTAACTGTTAAGAATAGATATCCTCTACCACGTATTAATGACCTTTTTGATCAAATGCGTGGGGCAGCGGTATTCTCCAAGATTGACCTTCGGTCCATATACCATCAGTTGAGACTTAAAGAGGAAGATATCCATAAAACAGCTTTTAGAACAAGATATGGGCATTATGAATTTACAGTTTTACCTTTTGGGTTAACAAATGCCCCAGCTGCCTTTATGAATTTGATGAACAGTGTGTTCCGAGATTGCCTGGATAAGTTTGTTTTGGTGTTTTTGGATGATATTCTGATTTACTCCAAAAATGAAGAGAAGCATCTTCATCATTTACGCTTTGTGTTGCAAAGGTTGAGAGAAAACAAATTGTTTGGCAAGTTGTCTAAATGCTCATTTTTCCAGAAGGAAGTATAGTATTTGGGGCACATTATCTCTGCCAAGGGTATTGCAGTGGACCCAACTAAAATCAAGGCCATTCTGGAATGGCCAGAGCTGAAAAATGTGCAAGAAGTTTGAAGTTTTATGGGGTTGGCTAGGTATTACAGAAAATTTGTGCCTAATTTTTCTAGGATTGCTTTCCCTATTACCTCACTTCAGCGTAAGGGAAAGAAGTTTGTGTGGACGGACAAATGCCAAGAAGCATTTGAGGTTTTGAAAGAAAAATTGACATCAGCTCCGATTTTACAAGTACCTGATCCAGAAGGGCATTTCGTAGTTACCACAGATGCCTCAGGGGAAGGATTAGGTGGAGTGCTCATGTAAGATGAAAAAGTCATTGCGTACGAATCGCGAAAGTTGAAAGATTATGAACTTAATTACGCTCCTCATGACCTTGAATTAGCTGCCATTGTTCACGCACTACAAGTTTGGAGGCATTATTTACTAGAAAAACCTTTCGAATTAAGGTCTGATCATAGAGGGTTGCAATATTTATTCACTCAACCCAACCTTAATGCTCAGCAAAGAAGGTGGCTTGAGTTAAATTCTGATTATGATTTTGAGATCAGCTACATCAAAGGAAAAGAAAATCGGGTAGCAGACGCCCTAAGTCGGAGGAGACATTTAACCTCCATGTTATCAGTTCATACCAATTTTCGGGAACAAGTCCTCCAATCCTCTTTAGAAGATGAGCATTATCAGCAAGTTAAACTAGCCCTATTGAAGGATCCTCAAGATCACAGGTATGATGGATTTTAGTTTGATACTGATGGGGTACTTAGATATAAAGGAAGAATGTATGTTCTGGATGCTGGGGAGTTAAGAAAGCTAGTTCTTCATGAGATCCATGATGCACCCTATTCTGGACATCCTGGGGTGACTAAACTTATGGCAGATTTGTGACCCTTGTATTTCTGGAAGGGGATGAAGAGAGATGCTGCGAAATATGTGGCAAAATGCTTAGAGTGTCAGAAAGTTAAAGCTGAGCACCTTCACCCAGCAGGCTTACTGTATCTGCATGAAGTTCCTGGTTGGAAGAGGCAGGTGATTAGTATGGATTTTGTTCAAGGACTCCCAATGTCCAGAGGTAAACATAATTCAATTTTGGTGGTGGTGGATAAGCTCACCAAGGTTGCACATTTTATTCCAGGAAACCTAACCGATGGAGCACCAGCAATAGCAAGGAAATTTGTGCAAGAAATCTTTAGATTGCATGAGGTTCCAAAAAATATCATCTCGGATAGAGATGCTAGAATGACCTCAAGGTTTTGGCAAACACTATTCGCTTCCCTTGGGACTCAATTGAACATTAGCTCTGCATATCACCCAGAGACAGATGGTCAGATAGAGAGGGTGAACCAAGTACTTGAGGATCTTCTGAGAGTTTACTGTATGGATCAACAGTATAAATGGGAAGATTATCTTCCGCTTGTTGAGTTTGCTTACAACAATACCTATCATTCCGCCATTAAGATGGCACCATTTGAGGCATTATACGGGCGCAAGTGTCGCACTCCTATAAGCTGGGATAAGCTAGAAGATAGGATTAGCCTTGGCCCTGAGATGCTTTCAAAAATGGAAGAACAAATCAGAGTGATTAGAAAAAGGTTAGCTGAAGCAAATGACAGGCAGAAAAGTTATGCAGATGCTAAGAGAACACCCAGACATTTCGCTATAGGTGAAAAAGTGTTGTTAAGAGTTAAACCTCAGAAGAGTGCTATCAAATTTGGAAAATCCTCCAAACTTGCGCCAAGATATGTGGAACCGTTTGATGTATTGGAGGAAATCAATCCTGTGGCTTATCAGATTGCTCTACCGCCAGCCCTATCTAGAATGCATAATGTTTTTCATGTTTCTTATTTAAAGAAGTATATACCTGGCAGTAACCATGTAATTAACTGGAATGCTTTACAGGTGCAGGATCTAGGAGTGGTGTCGATCGAGCCCAGCAGGGTACTCGAGATGCGTAAGATCCACTTACGAAATCGAGAAGTGATTCAATGTAAGGTCCAGTGGGACCAGTACTCTGAGGATGGTGCCACCTGGGAGGATCTCCAGGATATTAGGCAGAGATTCCCTCATCTTTTAGAGG
Organism: Sequoia sempervirens; assembly: GCA_007258455.2. Classification (NCBI taxonomy): domain Eukaryota; kingdom Viridiplantae; phylum Streptophyta; class Pinopsida; order Cupressales; family Cupressaceae; genus Sequoia; species Sequoia sempervirens. Next base: position 31,676,565 of record VDFB02018296.1, on the reverse strand, counting down.
ATTATGAGCTTCCTTTTTAGACTCTTTTTGTTATTATCATGTTGTATAAAAACTCAATATCATCGAGGACGATGACTCTTAAGGGGGGAGAGATGTTACATCCCACCCTAGTGACTTATATACACTCTTAGTTTTGCTTGCTTTAAGAATGTTGAATGTTGCAAATGTTGTGTATTTATGCATGAATGATGGAAAACTTATGATTTTGCTATGGAAATGCAATGGATTATGTACCATATTTATTCCTAGATGTTCGTACTGTGGTGAACTTAGAAAGGAAGTTTATATCTTGCAGTGATTGAGTTGATTGAAATATGTTTTGATCGTTAATGAGATGATAGTCTAATCCTTCTTCGTTTGTTGGAGTTGGATACAAGAAAGTGTTTCACGATGCTCGAGAGCAGGGAAGTATCATCTGAGTAGAGAGGTAATGTTGTATGTACCCTGAAATCGCCATCTGAGCTGAGGTTGGTCTCTGGATCTAGTTAACCCTAGAAGTGAGTATCCTGCATCCTGTCGCCGTAGGTTATCGAGTGAACCTTGAGTGGGTTGTCATCAGTGCTATTAGGGTTAAGAAACCGTTTCTTTTATCTCTTTGGTCTTTGACGTGCTTAACTTGGGCTCGTGTTCAGTAATCGTACCGTTGAGAGTAACCTTGCTTAATAAAGCTTATGAATATTTATAATAATAATAAAATATTATTATTATTATTATTTATTTTGCCAATGAGACTAATTAATGTTATATTGATATAAAGAGAGTTTATTTTATAAATAAATATGTTTTTAACTATAAGTAAGAATAATAAATTTTACCATCTTGTGTTAGACGAATTTACATTTAAATTAACTTATTTTTATACAATGTACATTCGTATTTTGTGGAGGGATAAGTTTAAGCCGTTTAACTTATGAGGTAAATATCCGCCATGTTATTGATTCAAAATAATCCGCTAGTAAAATGACGTGGTTTTATTTCAGTGGAAGCATCCGGAAAAATGGAGTTTGTAAGGAGCGACGTGAGAAGTGGAAAACGCATGGCTTGGAAGTAGAAATGGCGTGGCTTGCAAATCAACCAAGAATCACCATTCATCATGCTTAGCCGTCATGCGTCCTTCATGGAAGTGGCGGACATTAACTCCGGAAAATTTCCTTTAATTTGTTTTGGAATCCCTGTATTCGCATTTTTGGATGGCGTGGTGGAAACAAGACGTAAGGGCAGTTTTAATAACTACCTGGAATGGCCAAACGAGGGGAGGTTATCTCATGTAAAAGTTTCTTGGAAAGAAAAAGGAGGGATACGGGGAAAGAAGATACGGCAGAAGAGGATTATTGAGGAAGGGAAGAAGATTTCGTCCTGAAATAGACATTACAAGAGGGCACGCGGAAACCATAAAAGGCAGAGGCGTTTGAAGTAGAGGGCGAAGAGTTGAAAGATCATTTGGACGCCTTCATCTGAATTCGCTGTTGAACCAGGCTTCAATTTGCAGGCACGTAATTGCTTACATTCTTTCTAGATAAGAAAACATTTATTGTGAGTTTTACTAAGGAGCTAGTAAGAACTCTCATAGGAGTTATGTAGATTCAGGAAATGCATTTTGACTGAATATTATACACTTTCTTTCTACCTGAGTCTTTCAGTGAAAGAATTCTAGGGTGTAAATTATGAAATTCTTGCCTCATGCTTAGTCTTTAATGTCTGATGAATATATAAGGAATCTCTCTTGAAGTAGTAAAACTAAGTAAAGAGGATAGTAAGTTAAAATAAAGAGGGTATGCTAGGTCTCTTGCTGGTTGTCAAGAAAGAACAACCGTAATGAAAGAACTGATTACTGCCATTGTGCATTTTCTGATAGACGTATGTGAAATGGGTCTTAGCTTATAAAGTGCCTAACTTCTTTTGATTTTGTTGAAAATATTATTGATTTACATTGTATGAATACAGCAGTATAAATAATAACTTGTATAGAATTAGATGAAGGGAAAGTTGCTTCCCTGAGACATAACTATTGAGTAGTAGTGTCTGGAAACGGAAAATACTATAGAAAAAAAACTGTGAACTACACTGCTAACAAACAGTATCACCTTGATGACTTATGACAGCTCCTAGTATGAAGTCAAGGAGTAAAAGGGTTTACTTTTGTATGAAAGCATATGAACTGTAACTTAGCTGAATTCACTCAGAGGAGTTAGTTGAACTCATGCAATAACTGTATATTTCGAGGTTCGAGGTTCTTAGAAATCTGAGGGTTAGTTAATTATCTTTAAGTAATAGTTTGTATCAATAAAAACTATACGTGTACAGCAGGCAAGCATATGGGTACGCAATTCTTGCAGAAAACCCTAGTTCTTGAATTTCTTGACACTCGTGGCAGGTAGCCAAGAAGTATGAGAAAGGGTAGAAAAACCCTAGGTAGGTCATAAATTCTGTGCCCTAGGACAGGTGTCCAGATTTGAGAAAGTTACGGAGAAGTATTCTCCAGAAGCCCTAGTTTGAATAAGCTTTTCCAAGTTGGGCAAGGTGGGTGAGTAGCACAGTAGTGCAAATGCTATGGCCATAGTAGGGAAGATGCCACTGGCTGCCCTAACACTCACATGTAACTCAGATATGTAGCTAGCCAGAAATGTCGGCTTAGTAGGAAGGAATCCTTGGTAGTCAGGCAGCGCCAGTTAGATAGGGTTCAACCACCAGAGCTCAGATGACTGTTAGAGGGTTAGTCCAACATCACCTTTCGCAAGAACGGCAGGGCCCCCTTCCAGTAGGAAGGTGTGCGCGGGGGACTGTACAAGTCCGTGGTTGGAGGTAAAGCACTCAGATGATGCTTCCCTCAATTCTTCAGTTGGCAAGCCGAGTCTTGGAAGACGCTGAACAAATGAGGACTTCTTAACCTTTCTCTTGTACTTGCTTGTACTTATTTTGAAATGTAAATAGATCTCTCATTATATTCTGTAATGTAAACTTGATTTCTTTGTCTTGGAAATTGTTGTACTACAATGTTTAAAAAAAAAAAAAAATGCTTTCAATGTTGCATAGATGATTATTGTTATTTGTACTTTGATTTGAGTTCTAACAATACTCCTTATTAAGGAATGGATATTATCAATAGTAGTATATACTAGGATTGATGAAAGCGTGACTAGCTTAAGGAAGTTTTTTAATACTCCTTTATATCCTATATGGGAATTCAAATGATGTTTCTATACATATATGGTATATACATGTATAATGTGAAATGTATCAATGTCATGAAGTGACTTGACACTGTTAGCTTATAATGCTAAGAAACCTTAGGAATGATAAGGTTTATCAATACATCAATAGTGATAGTCTAAAAGATATGATAGGATGAGACGTCATATTGCTAATCTATGCTTGAATGGTCACTTGATCAATACTTACTATTGAATAAAACCCTACATTCAGAGTAACCTATTTGGGTCGAGAAGTATATTTGATTAATGATTGAAACCATAGGTTAAGAATTACCTACTGGGTTGGAATATTTACTTGATTACCCATTGGAACCAATAGGTTGAGCATAACCTACTTGGTTGGGTTGTTTATTTGATCTTTGTTTGGAACATATAGGTTTAGATTAACCTACACAATCAGACTAATTGATGATTAATCCCAAGATTAGGATATACCAAGGTTGAGACTCACCTATGTGATTAAGCTGATCACTTGAGTTTGCAAATTGCTATTTGTTTAGAGCCATAGGCGGGGTTACCTATTAAGTTTGAGTTGTTCCTTGATTGGTTGTTTTATACTCTTGATGTGAAGTCATATTGTTGACATGATTCTATTCTTTGAATAACCCTTTTTACTAAGGAGATTACTCTCTCAAATAGAATCATTTATTGATATGATTGCTTTTTGATTGAGGTCATTTATTAATGAGATTATACTCTTAATGAGAATCACTTATTGTTGTGATATATTCCTGAATGAAGTCAGTTATTTATGAGTATTTATTTTATGATAAGATGAAGCTTATGTAGTTACTTTAGAATATAAAGTTATTCCTGGGATTAGATTGGCTAGTGAAGGGAATAGCTTGTATATGTGAATACTGGAGAGAAGTATCTTTATGGTTTGATAAGGGAATAGGTTGTTTCTGAGGTTAAAGATTACCTATGGAAGGAAATTACCTATGCATAGTATATGAATGGTCATAATCCAAACCGAGCTATGGTAGTGTATGTGAATAGGATGACTGTCACTTGAAGTATTAGGTGAGAATACTTTTGCCAAAGTCGTGTAATTTTCCATTGGTTGCATTGTAAATTCATTGTGTTTCTTTTATGCATGCTAGTTTAGAATTGTAGTGGATACAAGTTCTAGTTATGTAGAACACAACACTAAGCTCAAGAAGGCTATTGTTATGAGGTTACCATACCAATCTTCTTGTTGAAGGGTAGGGTCATCTTGCCATATGTGGTAGATATGTGGGGGGGCACATTTGAGTCTGTGGTTGGCGGAAAAGCGTTTGAGTGATGTTTCTCCTCATTAGTTAGTGGCTGAGGTTTGATGATGTTTGCACCACTATTGGGGACAACTAGAGTGTACATACCGGGGAATGGAGACAATGTATGCAACAATGCCACGACAATAGAACCAATTTGTATATCTATTGCTAAATCAAGTTCAAAAGAGCTATGTATGTATCTTGTACCCATTTATATTTAAGGTTATAATCATGAATGATAAACTTGAGTTTATTCAATATGAAATCAATATTATGGATAGATTTGTGAAATTACAATGAAATGAAATGGAAGTTTGGAATAGTGTTTATTTCAAATGTGCATGTAATTTACATTATGGAAAAGAAAAAAATATATATTGCTATTTTATGGCATCATGGTTTATTCACTTAAGGTGAAAACTTTGAAATTTTACTGAGTAGAACATCGAGGGTGTTACACCATCATACATTTCCAAACCCAACCCAAGGGAATAAGACTCATTACCAACTTTTTTCAAGCAAACCATAGTCAAAATAATACTCAAAGGGTGCAAGGTCTCATCAAATTCAATTCAGGGCAATTTTCTATCTACCAATCAACCGCATTCACAACATAAATTTCTTGGTTTTTAATCATTTCCTTTTTAATATCTTTAAATTCCAAGATATAAGCTTATTGACACATTGGAAAGGTTTAATCTTTTGGGCAATTATATTCTTATCATGATTTTCCCTAGTGTTAGCACCATTAGCATCTATAAAACTTTTAAGTTACTAAAGGTTCCATAATTAAATGGCAAACCGTGAAGAGAGACAATAGTGGTATCTCTAATCCCCATCACACTTACATCCTTAAATAGATAGCTTAAAACTTGGCTTGAAACCTATTGTGGGTCTTTGATTTCATTAACGATAGGGGATTTGCCATCTCTTTTTTCAAAATGGAAGGAACATCATTCTAGGTTGTATCATTCAATCTGATAATAAACTAATTTCTAAACTATTCTGAAAAGCTTGATTTTGAAAATTTTCAAAAACACAATTATCAATTTCTTTAAATTCTTTAAATTATTTGTTATTGTACTTAATTTTAATATCTATATTTTCTTGTTCATACTTATATTTGAGAGATTGAATCCAAGAAGTTTCTAAGTAAAACAAAAAACTAAACTATTCTGAAAAGCTTGATTTTGAAAATTTTCAAAAACACAATCATCAATTTCTTTAAATTCTTTAAATTATTTGTTATTGTACTTAATTTTAATATCTATATTTTCTTGTTCATACTTATTTTTGAGAGATTGAATCCAAGAAGTTTCTAAGTAAAACAAAAAAATAAATTAAAAAGATAACTAAACCACTAAACCATCATAAATTTTCCAAACCCAACCCAAGGGAATAGGACCCGTCACCAGCTTTTGGCAAGCAACCCATAGTCAAAATGATACTCAAAGGGCATAGGGTCTCATCAAATTCAATTAAGGGTGATTTCAAGTCATGATCCTCATTGACATTAAAACTGTAATTGGAGCCGAAAAAGTCTGACCATTACCTCTATATACCTTACCCAACGTTTCCAAAAAGCTCGGAGGAGACTTAAAAAGAAAAAGAAAAAAAAAACCCAAAAAATCCACATACTTAGTCAGCTTGGACTGTACCACCAGTCACCTCCCCATTAGCCCGGTGAGCAAGATTTTCAAAGAAGTTTTTGAGAGGAAGAAAATCCATAGAATTAGCCGTAGAGAATCCCTTGGAAGCTGAAAAAGCTCCATCAATCACCAAGTTATGGCCACTAATATACCGAGCATCTTCACTACAGAGAAACAGAGCAGGCCGGGCAACGTCCTCGGGCTCAAACTTGGTCCCTTTGAACTCAAAAACAGCCTCATACATATCCTCGGCGGCCTTCTTGTCAAACCCAGGGATGTTGCCCCGGAGGGCGTCGACCACCATGGGGGTGGGCAGACCCGTGGGTGAAACACAGTTGGCCCGAATTCCATAGGGTGCCAAGGCCGCGGCCGCGGATTTCATGATCCCCACGACCGCATGCTTAGAAGCAGTGTACGATGGCCCGTTGGGCATGGCCACGACTGAGGAGAGACTGGACGTGTAGAGAATGCACCCGTGGCGGTTGGGGATCATCACCCGGGCGGCGTGCTTTGTGCAGAGGTAGGAACCACGCACATTAACGGCCATCACGCGTTCCAGGTCCTCCAGCGTTGTGTCCGCAGGGGAAGGGAAGAGATTACCCGTGACACCCGCGTTGCTGAACATTATGTCCAGTCGCCCGTACTTCTCCATGGCGTAGTCCACCACGGAGGAGACGTCGGGCTCTTTGGATACGTCGCAGTGGACAAAGGCGGCATTGGGTGCCAGTGACGCTGCCAACCGCTCGCCTGCTTCGTTCTGAACATCGGCTATTACCACTTTGGCGCCGTTTTCTATAAAGAGCTTCACAGCCGCCTCTCCGATCCCGCTGGCGCCGCCTGTGATCACGGCTACCTTTCCCTCTAGCCTGCAATTCAGATCAAAATAAATGACTCAGAAAGACTGAAACAGAACAAGCTAATGGGTATGTAAGAATCCAAACAGATTTCGATTTAAATTAGCAGAGTTAATAGCTGTGGGGGAATAGTTACCTCATTCTTGCTGCCATTTAAGCGCCCTGCGTTGTACAGACAGTAGTTTACTTTCGTGCAGGACAAAAATTCTACTGAAGTATTGAGCAAAACTGCCCATTTAAGACAATGGCCGCCATGGAAATGGGGTAAGTGGCCGTCTCTTTCGCCCGCCTATAACCCACTCCTCACCTACCATGTAGGCCCAGCTTTACCATCCGTATTTATGTCTTTCTTGTGTTTATGTCTATTGAAAAACTCTTGGTGGGTAGCTGGATGGAGCTTTCAGCTTATTCTTTGAGCTTTGACACACAGGAGGTTTTTCTTCCATTCTTTGGCACGTTTTATTCTTCTTCCTCTTTATTCTTGATAGTAAAGTACCTAGCAAGGGGCTGGGCTTAGGGCATGGATTTTGCATCCATGCATAAAAAGGAATCCTACGGTCAATGTACCCAACAACAATTATTTGGCAGTATCGCAACATTCGGTATTTACACTGCAATTTCTTTAGTCAATTCGTGTTGAAAACTTTGAAGTGTTTTTTTTTAATTTATACATTATTAAATAGAATAAAGAATTGTTATGTTTTATTTATTTTTTGATTTTTAAAAAAATAACTTTTAACATTTTAAAAAATAAATATGGTTTTAAATCAATTTTGTATTTATTAATATGTTTAAATGTATGTAATAAATTAAATTATTAAAAATTGATATTTTTATAAACATAAATTATATATGTATAAAGCATTTTTTATTTATTTTTCAAATTTAGTGTAGCTTAATAAAATGGAAGAAGCATGTTTTTATTTATTTATTATTTTAATTTTTTATCTCTATATAAAAATGCTATGTAAAATAAAGTTATAACATTAAATTATTTATTTAGATTTAAATAACTAAAATGTATTTAAATTTAGATTTTTAGATAAATTTTTTAAAAAATTATAGATTATTTAAATACCAAATATAGGTTATTAAAATAATTTATAAGTTATAGAATTTAGATGAAATAATAATTTATCTAATATCTCTATAAAATATTAATATTAAGGTATTTTTAATAATTTTCTTAAGATATTTTACATAACAATTGAGATAAATTATAATTGTTTAATTTGATTTAGAAAATTTCATTATGTTAATTTTATTTATATTAAAATATGTTTCATTTAAATAAATTAAAAAAAATTATTTATGTAAAATATGATGTGTAATTTAAATTAGAGAAATTAAAATAAGAAAAATTGCATGGGATAAATATATAGGTAAAACTTAAATTACTTATTTTAACCTATAAATTAATTAAATTTAATTTATTTTAACTTATAAATTAGATTAAGCAAAATTTAGGTTAATCTAGTTTATAGGTTAAAATAAATTAAATTTAATTAATTTCTAGGTTTAAATAAGTTAAATTTAACTTATTTTAACCTGTATATTTATTTACTTGTGTGTAATCTAATTTATAGACTAAAATAAGTTAAATTTAATATAGAAGTTTTAACTTTAATTTTTAATATACTAGCTTATATATCCTATATACATCTATCTAAAATACGTCGAGATATCAGTCTCTTGAGGCACCTATTTTAAATTTTTATTGACAATAGATAGGCACCTCGAGACCAATATCTCTTGGCGTATTTTAGATAGATGTATATAAGATATCTAAGCTAGTAGCATCAGCAACACACAATGTAAAATAATAATTTATCACATATTTTGTTTTATATAAATAATTATAAAACTTAAAAAATTATGATTCATATCATATTTATTCAAATGCACAAAGAGATGTGTACAATAGGAATTCATAATGAATGAGACAATTCATCTTTTATACCAAAAATTTAATATCAATATTAACAGAAGATTTCACTTGAAAAATATATACAACACATAAAAATGTTATGTTTCCAAAGATTTTAGTCTTTCTTCCTCTGCTTTTCTTTTGGCGAGTTGCTTTTCTATCTTTATTTTTTCATAACAATCATATGTAAATGGTGGTGAGATTCTAATTCCATCCAAAGAATTAACATGTGATATAGCAACAAATGTTAATCCTACCCTTTCTCTTTGTCCTATATCAATTGTTGCCATGGAAAGAGTTAATCCTTGTGCTTTATGGATCGTTAGTGCCCAACCCAATCATAGGGGAAATTGATGTGTACCACCCCTTTGTATTCATGAAATTGGAATTAAATTTGGAGATTCATCTTCAAAAGTAATTCTAGAGTAATTATCAAATTCAAACATACGTAGGTGGATCTAGTGGGCCACATCTAGGTTTGTATATGATATTTCTAATGTATCCTAAAGCTCCATTGACAAGACCTACTTCTATCCATAAATTAGATGTTAACATGACCCTTGCATCCTTTGAAATTAATAATTCAACATCCAATTCATCATTTTGACCTTTTGCTGGATTAGTGCTACCTTGTTTGGTTGTAATGCTATGAGCTACTGGTCTTCTTAATGAATGTAACTTTTTTTCTATTATGACTATGTATATTATCATTTGTTGAAAATAGATGAATATTATTATCAAAATCCTCCTTAATTGTTGGATGTGATGAAGCATATGTTCTTGTCATGATTAATTTCCAATCATCTATGGTTGGATGTGCATCTCTAATATTTGTGAGTAATTGGTGAAACCTTTTTGGTCTTCACTTTCACCTTCTTGTCTAAACACCTTATCCAAAGTAACAATTATCTTAAAATATTCCCATAATATTCTTGCACATACATTACTATCATAAGGTGGTTTGTCACTTACAAGAGGTAGTTTTCCCAAATACCCCACCATTTGAAATGATTTATCTTCCACCAAAACTCATGTTTGATTTTTCAAGATAAGCCTGGCATAGTCTTGAATCAATATTTTGTAACAAATTTTGTCCAATAAAAATCATTTCATCAATTAATATGTATTTTATATGTTGAATTTCTTCTTGAAGACTTGTGATCCTTGTTCCTTCTAATTCAACAAATTTTGCAATAGGTATTCTTAAAGTTGAATGAATTGTTGATGCACCAATGTTAAAGGCTGCAACTCCAGTTGGTGCTAGTTTAATAATAAGGGAGAATTTTTTGGTTGTGATGCATCATAAAGAGCTTGACTAATTGAATTAATCAAATATGATTTACTTGTTCTAGTTGTTCCTTGAATTATGATTTATAGTGGCACGACATCATCCTGTTGATTATAATGTGACATTATAATATCAAGTGTTTTTTTTTGCTTAGCACCTAATGTTCCATATGATATAGTTGACAACATATCATCAAGTATCACTAAGCCATTTTCTTTCATAGTGTTGATAAAATTTATTGCATTATTTGTGTAATCTTCTCCTTGATATTCAACACTCCATGGAGTTTGTCTATCAATATCTCTTCTTCCTAACATATCTATTTCTTTTGCATCCATAATCTATCCATGGTGTAGTCTTTATATGATCTCCCACTCATGTTCAAATATATTCTTATCATTTGGTAAATTATCCTCATCTTCAGAATCATTGTGATTTTCAATTTCATTTGAAATAATTATTCATTCTAAATGCCATGGATCATAATTGAGTGAGTCCCAATTTGACATAATTGTATTATCATCAAGTCCAATATCTCTTTGTATATTACAAAATGGATTGTACAACAATAACTTTAACCAACAAAAATCAACCCACTTTTTTGATTGACATGTAGGTATGGTGGTAAATATTGGAAACACTCTTACAATAGCTACCATAGTCCTTGGTTCCCATTTTTTTAATCTCTTTTTCTTTTGGGATTATATGTCCAAGATCTAGTTGCATCTATAAGTGTGATACTTTCCATTGCATATGGTCTTTCCATGTATCCTTGAATGAAATGTTTTAGATGTCCATCATCATCATTTTCCTCACTTTTTATCACTAGATTGAACACCTCTCTTGAAACATTTAATGTAACAAATACTCTACTACATTCTACCAATGGTAACTCCAATAACATATGGCATGTTTCTTGTGCTCTAATGTCTCTCTCAATGAGGTTTTTTGTTAGAAGTCTCTTGTACACCTTTGAAGTCGCTTTATCTGGGTTTTCAATTTTTGCAAGTCACATTAAGATTTGATGATAAGTTTCTGAACTCTTTTCTACTTTTGTTGCATACTTTACAATATAATTTATTACATGTATTGAAAGAATTGGTTACTAATCTATATTTTCTCTCTATAACTGAAGTATATTACAATTATGTGTGTTTACTCGATCATCATTTCTTGCAGGTTCATATAATTTATCTCCTATGGTTGGATCTTCAAATAATTTTGATTCATCTAGATGTAATGGCCACGGTGTATTATAACTACAAACAAAGAGTAAATTTTTAGCTTATATAAACATTTTAGTTATTTATTGGTACAAAATATATGAAAGTATAAATATCTTACCTACAAACCATTCTTTCTCTTTTTTTCAAAGGGAAGCACCCTCTTTACACATTGTATGACATTCAACACAATTGAGCAACTCTTCATAGTCACATTCCAAGTCTATTTGGCTTAGTTGTTGTGTATTTCGAAGGCATGGATGTTGTGTAAAATTTTGTAGGACCTATCATTCATGATATAACAAATTTTATTAATTGAAACACAAAATTTTAAGTATCATATATTGTAAAAAGAATATATAATTGATAATTAATATCATACCTATATGTTTCATTGATGTGGGTCTCCCCATGGATTCCATGCATGAACATTATCACATAATGGATATTTTATTAAAAAATTATTTACTTACTTATAATAAAACAAATATTATAATGTAAGCATTAAAAACATTTTAATAGAATTAACTTTTTACCCTAAAAGAATAAAACTAAAACAAATTAATAATACATTTAAATTTTATATTAAATTACTTTCTTATCTGTAATTGAAAAAATAATTATAATAGAATTACCTTTTTACCATAAAAATAATAAAACTAAAAAAATTTATTTACTTACTTAAATAAAACAAATATTATAATGTAAGCATTAAAAATATTTTAATGAAATTATTAAATAATGCATAAAAATATTTTCACAATTGCACAGATTGAAAACACTATACTAGAATATGTATTTACACCTGCTTAATAATTTATTTTTTATTTGTTCACACGTAATAATTTGTAATATAATATTTAATAAAATGCTTTTGTTGTCCGCTTTTAATTGTTATAAGTTAACATTTTTTTTTAACGCAGCCACGCTCCACCTGTGTTGTCATGTCATTGTAGGTTACACCTCTTGGCATAATTAATTTCTTTTAGTAAACAAATTTAAATAAAGTTATTATTTTAAATTTAAATAAGAAAAATTGTATGAGATAAATATATAAGTAAAAATTAAATTACACACAGGTAAATAGATATATAGGTTAAAATAAGTTAAATTTAATTTAGAAGTTTTTAACTTTATTGAATGATAAATATATAGATAAAAGTTAAATTACTTATTTTTAACTTATAAATTAATTAAATTTAACTTATTTTAACCTATAAATTAGATTACACATGATCCTTTGAAGCTAAATCCTCTTTTTGAGGACTTTTCTTACCTTGACAATGATGCTACTTCCATGTTTGATTTACTAGATATGGTTAGGGCTGGGGCCACTAGTACCTTTAAATTGACTAAATAGACTCTACAGGAGTTCAATAAAATCAATATTAAAATCAGAGGCTTAAAGGAGAATATGAAGAATGTTCTAAAAGTTTTTGTGTTGGACATTCTTATAGATAGAATGGTGGACCTTGAAGGTTCTTATGATGAATTTAACTCTATGTGTGATGATATATTGGTGGCTCTGGAAGCCAAGGTTTTAGGCATAAATACGAACATCAAGAAGTTAATGCAGGCATGCCATATCTCAATCAAGAACAATGTGAACTCCCTGGAAGCCCTTTTTAGGAAAATTAGCGAGCTCTAGGAGGATCAAGTTTACTTCTTTGAGCTTATGGAGAAAGAGCATGTGGCAAAGAGCAAGGGAAAAAAAGCTGCTAAGGATGATGACAAAGGTCCTGTTGGATGAGGGTCAGCTAATTGGAAGAAAACTTTTGATGCTAAGAAGAAAGAGCTATTGGACATGGTGGAGAGGCACAAGAACCAATAGATCGAGGTTGCGAGCATTCTAGGTGGCTTGAATTAGTGTGTGGTATTTTCTTTCTTTCTTTTTTGTTTCCTATTAGGGGTTGGTTTCTTTTAGGTTATTTTGTTGTTGTGTTGTTGTGGGGTGTTGCTAGTGGTCTTTTTTCTTATTTTTTGTTAAGCACCCACCTGTTAGTGTTTTTTGGCTATTGGGTTGCTGCTAGTGGTCTTTTGAATATTTTTCTTAACAGCGTTTTGTATCCTTGGTTGTAAAGGGTTTTGGGTCCCTTCAAAACCTATTTTTCCATTTAATCAAAACAATAAAATATAGATTATTTAAAGAGTTCAAAATTTGCATTAATTTTCTTGATATATCTTTACAAAGCATTAGTTAAGTTTTTCTTCTTTTTCTAATGACTCTCACTTTCTCTACAAGAATTCAGTTATAAAATATAAACAAACCCTTACCCTCTTGTTCCTTTTCTCATTATCAAATAACTAATTTAAATATTGGTTTTCCAACATTTTGGGTATTGTCTCTTCCATTTTGGGTTCGTGATTTACATTCTTTATCTTTTTATTTACATATGATGACTCTAGATGTTTCTATTTGGTCACTCTTAACTTCCAAATGGTGGATTTTTGCATTTCACTAAATGACTCAAGTAAATAGAATTCTATAAATTTGATTATTTATTATGTGCTAACACATGGTTTTATAAGTTGTAATTGTCCAACATGTTTTTTTGCAATCCTCATTTAAGGAAAAAACCCTTACTTGAATATGATGATTGTATTATTTATGTATCTCCGAAATAATTTACTTCTAAATTTACTCAATGTACTAAATAATTTACTTCTAAATTTACTCAATGTACTAAATAATTTACTTCTAAATTTACTCAATGTACTTACTTTAGCTAGACTATAGCATATGTTGACATAAGTTTTCTAAAATGGTGGCAAAACATAGGGATAAAATTTGCACTCTTTCTAACTTCCATGTTTTTGTTTTTTATTATTGAAACTCTTATTGCTTCTTATTTTCTTTATAAATAGTGATGACCTCACTATATCATGCTCTTGACTTCCTAAGAAAGGAGCACATTAGGATAAGTGAATAAAAATAAATTATTTGATTAACCTTAAACAATCCAAAAGACTTAAAAAAGTTTTGGCAAGCTCCTATGCAATCCCTCATTCTCCATTGTCTCAAACACAAGCTATTTGTTAATCACTCCTTTAAATTCAACAATACTCTCCCTAGTTTCATGCTTCTAACTTTACTTTCATTTCAATTATTTATTTTATGTATATTCATGTATTTTATTTTTCTATCTTTGTAATTGTGTTTTTTTGGCTCATTCACAATGATATGGAAGATTATATGATTGTATATGTCCATCATCCTCTTACAATTAAACAATCTCTACCACCTTTGTAGTATAGTCATATTGTTGTTTTCTATCAAATCAATAACCATAATTAAATTTGATTTTACTCTTGATCTAAAGTCTAGTATCTAAATAATTAATTTTCAAATTAGGAACATTATTTCTTATTTATTTTATTTGCTATAAATCCATTATAATTTCCAATATCTAAAGAAAAGTATAGCATTATTGCCTAAAAGATTAATACAGCTTTATATATTTAGCTAAGACAAATATAATTTGTGTTATTATCTAGAAATCTTAAAGGAATAGATTCATTAGTATATTTGTAAGTAGGTCAGTTCATATTCTTAAACAATGTTTTGATGTTGGAATTTATGTTCTTGCCTTTAATTATTTTTAGTTTTGGTTGTTCAAGAAATAGTAATGAAGTGTTTACATCCAATACTCTATTTTAAATGAGAACTTCTTGAAAAAATAATTGCCTTAATTTCTAATGAACTAGTACTAATTTGATTAGAAATAGTGATTTCCTTTAAAAAAGAAATAATGATTTCCTTATGTTTAACTATTAAATTAATATAATATGTTGTGTGTGGATGTAAGAATATATATACATTTATATATCTATGTAAAATCATTTTACTTTCACATTAGTTCATTTTATATTATACTTTCATAAAATAAAATATTATATTGCTTATTATTTTATTTTATATATGTGTGTATGTATATTTATCTATGTATATGCATATATATGTATATATATGTACATGTATGTATGCATATATGTATATATGTATATATGTATATATATGTGTGTGTGTATATATATACGCACATAAACACATACACATACAAATACACATAGACACACATACACATACATATATACATTTACAAAAATCACACCTATCATGGGGAATTTCTATTTCCAAATTTATCTTGAGTTATCTCTAACAAATGGAGCCCACAAAAAAATTATAAGTAAATAATCATGTTATGAATTATAAAAGGTTGAGACACATTTTTCTGACCATTCTCCCACTTGTTAGACACCATTGAAGAGACAATGGAAATGAGAGGATTTCAACTTCTATGAGTTGTGAGGCCCATAGAATCTAAACACCATTTGAACTTTGTTATGCTCAATGGCTTTGTCAAGGTATCTACAATATTTACTAAATTGTCAATTTATCCAACTTGACCTTCCCATCCTCTACCATGTCATGAATACAATGGTATTGGATATTAAAGTCCTTTTTCCTCATATAGAAGGTCAGATTCTTTGCCAAACATATGGCACTTTGAATGTTACAATACACAGTGATCAACCATACATCAAACCCAACATTATAATACAATATTTTAAGAAAATGGGCTTCCTTAGAAGCAAGAGTAGCTACCATATACTTTTCTTCTATCGTGGATAAAGAAGTTACTACAAATTTCACTTACTCATCCAACTAATAGCACTACCAAACATTTTGAACGCATATCCACTAGTTGATATTCTTCTATCACTGTGTAACGCCCCGTTGTGCGAACACCAAAGGACAATCAAACAATAATTACTGCACAATTTTTTTTTTTTAAAGTTAACATAACATACATGTAATAAACATTAAGTCATGACATGAATTTCATTTAAGTAGATTCACTAACACATACATCCCTTGGGGTACACAAGGAGTCATTACGAGACTTAGATCCACACAACAACAATAAGGAATAAAAGTCAAGATATAGTCCATAACAAAATAAACATTAACAAATATAACACATACATGATAAATCATCGATAAGAAACCATGATTAACTCAACACAGTGAATAACAACTGCCATGGCCAATATCCACACAAGGTTTAACGTTACATTACAGTACAATGTTCAAGAGGTACAATGATATAAAAGTGTTTCCAAATATGAACGGAAGCCATACAATAAGATAACATGACACAATTGAAAGATGAATACACAGATTCATAACTGGCTCCCAAACAGATACAACTCTGGAGTCGCCGCAACAACATCAATCTGCACCTCTCGATTCTCGGCTAGGGACCCAATGGGGTGCTTAGCACGTTCCACCCGACCACGTGGGTCCGAAGACCCACCCCTTGTGCTAAGGAGCTGACAAGAAAGAGTCCTCAACCAAGAACATCCAAACATGGAACCACAAAACTCAACATCATACAAAAGTATCATAAAACTCAAGGATTACAATGACATAATCAACAACACCCAAGAGTCAACATAATAACTTAAAGTCACAAATCTCATCACATAAATCAAAGCAATAACCAGTAAACAAGTAACCAAATAATGATCATGAAACATTTCCATATCAAACTGAAATAATAAACAGAATACAATTCCAAATTGCAATTAAACAATACAATAACATCATATCACAGTACCATAAGAGTACAAGGTCATAAGTCAAATATCAATGAGATCATACAAGACCACAAAGTACACCAAAGATGTATCAAGGCAATACTCCATAAATCAATATAAGTCCATTCAACTACAATCAAATCCAACTACCATAACATACTTCTAGAGGAACACAATAAAGTAAAACACCTGGGTAACTAGGGGAGAGTGTCATCACATAGTCCTACATGGGCTATCCTGTGCTCTTCCTCCCAACTGGAGGTGCCTATCCCATCTATGGCTATCCTGTGCCCTTCCTCCCAACTGGAGGCATCGGTCCATAGGGTGACTCATTCGGAGCCGTAGACCTCTCGTGAAGACGAGGTCACGACCTTGCCAACCACGGCCTTCTCAGCCTTCCATTAGTCTACGGAAGCACTAATGAAGACAAGGCATCCATTTTTAAATCTTATAATGATATTACTACCCAACCCTCCTAAGTTAATTATTAGGTTTTCACTTGATTACTAACTCACTCGTGGGTTATCCTGTGCCCTTCCCCTTAAACGGGGCGCTGGTCCCCACAAGGATCCACTCTCCCTAGAGACCCAACAAACATCAAACCAAAAATCCAAGGATTGTACAACATAACAAGAACATTAGATCACAACAGAAAAGCATGCGAGGCATTACCCATCTCACTATAAACACATAATCAAGTCTCAACAATTCTCGTACAACCCTTTCAAAATCCTGATACCAAAACACTTGCCACTTCAAGGGCACATAAAAGGAGAGACATTGACCAACAATAAAAACAACCCTCTGGAAGACTCTCCAAAAGTTTACACTAGGGTTTACCCATCAAAGAACTGACAACAATAATAGCAAGGCCACAATAACTATTTTCAATTCAAATATAATGAGTGAATACATAAAAATAAGATCAACAACCCCATCCAGACTACATAATCAACTTTTACACAAAATAAATCAAAAATCCAAGAAGATCAACTACCCACAACTCATAAACAAAATACGAGTTCCCAAATACATTGCAACACCAATTAAATGACAAAGGATTCCTTGAATCAAAATTAATCTCCAAAGGCATTCATACCAACATAGAAACATCCAAAAACAATCCTTCAACAACAAAGGTAAAAGCATGCAACCAGGCATCCAAGGGAGACCTCAATTTCCTTCTCACAAGATACCCGTACAGTTGGTAAACAAATGACCTTTGATAAAATCAACAAACATGACAACAATATAATCTAATGTTTCACCAAAATAATAAAAGTGGAAAGAATGCATTCAATAAGAAGCACAAACTTATCACAACCAAGCATTGCATTAGTATCCAAAATACTCCACCACAAATTCAATTAATAAGACCCCCACAACTCAAAACAAACCAAGAATTCACCACGTAAGGTTAAACAAATAACAACACAATTTAACTTAAAGAAGATCCCCAACTCACGTCAACTCAAGAAAAGTCACAATAAAAGGATTTATCAAATCACACATAATCGACACGAACCCAACAGAATGAAATCACTTCCGAAGCCAAGCAATTCCAAAGAGGACACCACAAATAGGATACACCAAATTACCCCTTAAATGAACAATGACCATTCAAATACAATTTATCCATTCGTACAATAAGAATTAGTTTAAAATAAATAAAGGAACTCTATAATCACATATCATAATTATCACAAGGTATATTTTGTCACTCTCAGAATACTAACCCAAACAAATCAAAAGCAATAAACTTGAAAAAGAAAAAAACAATTGAACTATCATCTACGATTTCACTCTTCACTTCATAAGAAATCGTTTTAACTCATTAAAGACTATATTCACATATCTTACTAACCTCTCACTATGCTCATCATAAAGTTGAATTAAATAAAAGAAGTTATAAAAGCATTCCAACCAATTTATTTTATTCCCATTCAAGATTTATAATCATTCCTATAACTATATACATATATATAACCATAATTAACCAATTAATACTCTAATTATATTTAAAAGGATAACTAATTTCACCAACACTACAATACAACGCCAGTTTTCTTCTTAACTAAAACTATATGGCCATCTAATTTCACTATGAAGTAAGAACTTATTCATTTATAAAAAGGCACAACTCTTTTCCCTAATATTCTAATGTTCACCAATTCACATTATTTAATATAATCATTTAGTTTTAGAATCAAAGAAATTGTTCTTTTCTGACGTTTGAAATATGCAAGTAACTATCCTCTATTCGATTTTAAGCTAGGAGGTGAACCATTCTTAGATTTCCTCTATACTTAACCTTTTGAAAATAAGGCTGAAATCCTTCCACTACCTTAAAGTTATCATAATTGTCCTTACAACATTTCCCACACAAAATCCATTAAAACAAATATCAATACATACTATTTCTATAGAAGGACTTTTATCCAACAAATGGAGTCATAATATAACCATTACATTCAAATAGATCCCTAACCCATTTACACATTTTGATCATTCAATAGTTCACAAATAATTAAGAACACTTATAAATATATATATATATATATATGAATATATATATATATATATATATATAGATATATATTCGTGTATATACATATAAACTGAGTTCAATATTCATATAATATAGATATTATTGTGGTACCCATACTTAGATATTCAATGATTTTAATAATAATATAACATCTCCCTTAATCAAATAAAATCTTGTCTCAAACCTTATCGGATTAAAACAACTATTTTCACTTCTTATCCTAGGTTGCAAAAAGAATCAAAGATTTTATTTAAAACTATACACCCTACCATGTTCAAGTGCGCCACTGTGAAAGGTAATCAAAGAAATCAAAGAGATTAAATTTCTACACCCCTGCAAGACTAAAAGCTATAGCTGGGACGGGTTGCCAATAGTTTCAGGGAGGCTACTTAATTCTGTACAAAGCCATAACTCTAAACAATGTGACAGAGACAGGTTGCCAAGTATATTAGAAAGTGAATATTGGAATTTGGAAATATCGCCATCTCCTTGCTTTATTAAAGATATTTTCAAGTGTGGCAGCTATGATAGATTGTTAGGAGAATCAAGCAGGTTATTTAAACCTTTAAACTTCCTATTATGTTCCAGTGCGCGGTTGTGATAGGTTGACACAAAAATCACAAAGATTATTTAAATGTTTAAACTTCATATTATGTTCAGGTGTGACGGTAGAGACAGGTTGTGAAGGAATCAGGGAGCTTATTTAAGCGTACGCACCCTTCTGTGTTCATGTGTTGCAGTAGGGGCATCCATCGACCATATAACACGGGAATATTTGTCAAGCACCCCACTAGACATACAAGGGAAAGAGGAAGCAAAGACTAAGCAAGACGAGGTAAACAATATGTTTGACATAATGCCGCGAAGGGAAGTGGTCTCATGGTGTGTGATGATTGCAGGTCACACACAAGAAATATTTGTTAAAAGGCTTTACAAACTCACCATAAAATGCAAAAGGTGATTGTAAAGTTGAAATCAATACCATTATCCATGTTATCCTGGGCTCACCCAAAAAGGGAACTGCTAAAATAGGACAGTAACTTGAAAAATACCCTAATCGATAGTCTGCAATGAAATATTATAACTGACTTCTTCCTTTTCCTTAGTAAGACTAATGTTATGGAGGATTCAAGGGAATCGAAAGGCTCTTTTTAAGTTCTTTGCTGATTGAACACTTTTAAAAAGGTAAAACTGTGCATAATAACAAATAAGATTTACATGAATTCAGATTCTAATAAATGAATGATTACTTACCTTAATCCCAAAACGTATGCACTTCAAATCTTTTGCTTCGCCCTAACTACCTCAATACTTCATACATGCTTCTTTAATGCTATCATGATTCTCCAAAGTCTACTAGCTTGGCATCGATCAACACTTCTTCTCATATTCCTTAATCCCAAAACGTATGCAATTCAAATCTTTTGCTTCGCCCTAACTACCTCAATACTTCATACATGCTTCTTTAATGCTATCATGATTCTCCAAAGTCTACTAGCTTGACATCAATCAACACTTCTTCTTCTCATATTCCTATGTTTTGCAAAGGGCGTACCATTAGAGCTACCCCTCTTCCTTTCTCCCTCCCCCCATTCTCCTTCCTCCAAAAGCTAAATAAAGTTATTATTTATTTTTCATATTCTACAGTTCTCTTCGACTTCCAATTGCTCTATAGGTGTAGTTTCATTCCAACTTTTCTTGTTTTAAAACACTTCAGCTTTCTATCTCTTTATCCATTCAAATTTCTTATTATAATAATTATCTTTTCAAGATTATTTTGTTCATAATTATTATTAACTTCAATTTAACGCAACAATTTAAATCAATTTATCTAATAATATCACTTTTACTTTTAACGAATTAGTTTAATTTGATCATTTGTTCTAAATCATTTGATTTAATTTAATTGATTATTATTTTAATTTCTAATTATATTTTAAATAACCTTGCAAATCACTTATGATTTAATTAATTATTTAAACATGACTACTAACATATGATATTTTTCACACAATCAAATAACACAATAATCAATGAAGCACACACAAATATTCACACAAAATTCCAAAACAACCGACACGGAGGGGCACTACACATTGTCACTTGCCCAATATGAGTCCACATATCCATGAATATTGATTGAATGTCAAGCCTATAGGATAACCATGAAAACATAGGGAACTCAAAAGTAACCCAAAGATATATAAACACTTGCTTAACTACATCTCAATGTATTCATTTAGGATTATCCATTAAACAACTAAGGACTCCCACCTCTTGGGAATTTTTTTGGTCTTGTATAAACCATGGAATTCATAAACTACTAACACAACTTGCATAAGGTGCTCTAATCATGTTCTCCATATAAATTGGATATTTTGGATAATCATCCACAAATAGATTCATTCCCTACAATGCAAGAAAAACCAATTGTCTACAAGCTACCATGTTGAATCTCTCAAACATTGAGTTCAAATATTTATTGTGGCTCAATTAAAGCTTTTTTCTAGCTCGATCTCTTCTGATCTTCATTCCTAGGGTATAACTAGATGAACCTAGATCTTTCATTTTAAACTATGCCAACAACTAAGGCTTCAAATTTGAAATTAAAGTTTTACGATTCCCAAAATATAATGTATATCATCTACATGCAATGCAATTATGAGAATATGATTATTATTAGTCTTGAAATAAACACAACATGATTTGATTTTGATATTAGAAATCCCAAACTTTTAACACAAAGGCATCAAAATTTTGGTATTGCATCCTAGGAGATTGTTTCAAACAATACAAAGACTTCTTCAACTTGAAAACCATATGTTATTTACCTTGTATAATGCAATGCTTAGGATATGAAATATATATTTCTTCCTCCAAGCCCCATGATGGAAAGTTATCTTCATATATCCATATTCTCAAATTCAAAATCATAAGTTGTAGCAGGTGACAATAAGAACCCGCTAGATGTTAACTTTGCAATAGGAGATAAAATATCACCATAATCAACTCCCTTCACCTATGAGTAACCCTTCACAACAAACCTTGCTTTGTGCTTCTTAATATTGCCATCTAGACCAATCTTCTTCTTGAACACCCATTTGCAACTGATGAGTTTATGTTGATTAGGAAAAGGTACCAAATTCCCATATATCATTTTTATTCAAGGATACCATCTCTTCTTCCATGGATTTAATCCAAGAATTTCCATCACCCATACCCATAGCCTCCCTTACAACCCTTGGCTCATCAACGTTAGCAATCAAAGAAGAAAAATAATTCAAATCCAACAACGAATATGCAAACCTATTAGGTTGTCACTTAATCTATATGGATTTCCTCAAAGAATGATGTAACAACCCTGATGTTCTTCATAGTAAAATTTCTAATGTTTTCATCTTAAGTGAATAAATCATGATGCCATGATGTAGCGATAAATTTTTTTCCTCCAATAATGAAAATTACATGCATAATTGAAATAACACAAATTCCAATTTGTCATTGCAACCCAAATTAATTATACAAATCTTCCCAAAACATAGATATCATATTGAACAAATATGTCATACAATATTCAATAAGGATTCCATTCTAATATAATAATTTCACAAATTACAATATTCCAAGAATGCACACAATTACAAACATAGCTCCATTGAGATTTGGATCATAAGATATAGATGGTCCAAGAATGTCACTTGTTGAGGAGGAGGAGAAGCATCACTCAACCGTTTTTCCACCAACCATGGACTCATATGATGTCCCCTTCACATCTATCAATGATAGATGTCCCTACCCTTCGACAAAGGTATTGGTTTGGTAACCCCGTATGACACCACTTTGAGCTTAGTGTTGTGCCCTACATGACTAGGATTTATAACCTACACTAGGTAACCCTCATGCATTTAAATGGACATGGTGAACTGATAGTGGAGCCTTGGGAAATCATACTACTTTGGCCAAAGTATTCTCACTCAATACTTCAAGTGAAGGTGTACCATTCACATACACTATAGCAAGCTCATTTTGACTTAAGGCCATTATATCTATGCTTAGGAAATCCATCTCCATAGGAAAGCTACTCCCCAAGATAACCTATGTCTTTAACACAACCTAAGGTAACACAACTCATTAAGAAAATTACTAGTTCCCTTCCTTCACTGGACAACAATCCCAGAAGTAACCTACTAGCCATCTAACATAATCAAATATCTAGCTATGAGTATTCCTTAAGCTACCCATGTTTAGTCATATCTAGTATAATATTAATACATATGACAAACATCCCTCCTATCATGGAGTAAATACAAACATAATACATAGCCTCAATTGAAGAGTTGTCAAAACAATAGATGATTTCATTGGAGAGTATCACTTCTTTGACTAAAAGGGTTTAAGCTATGAAGAAGCCTTATGCTTCCCATGTTTATTCATATCTAGTATGTAATACTTATGATAAAAATAATCCTCCTATTATGGAGTAATTGAAATCATTTCACAAACAATATATGTAGCTTCTACTTTATTTCAAAGTAAGGGTATGTGCAGGATCATGATGGGCCAAAAAGTGGTGATATGATGGGTATGTGTAGGGTATGTGGGTGACAACTTTTTCTTAACCAAAATTGATGAAATGAAAAGGGTTTTTAAAGTAGATTCTCAACTTTCCACCAACATAAATTATGCCTTACTTTGAATTTAATAAATAATTATTATTCATTTTCCATTTGAATTACAACTAAAGCCCTGATTGATAGGCTAATTGAAAAATATTTATAGCTTTCAAATGGTATCACATTTTTTGAATCCAAAATATGTGTTACATTCTATGCTTTTCATACTATAGGATTAAAAGAAAAAATTTGAATTTAATGAAGTTTTGACCAAGTTAAGGTGGTTATACATACGATTCTTTATATTTTTTAAAAGTTATAATAAAAAAATCATAATTAATTATTTACTTTGAAAAAAATTAAAAAAAATATGCATCACATCGGGACATGAGTCCTCTACTTATATCTAAAATCTTATAAAATAATTATTATTTTATTGTGGTTAGGGTGGTTAGACAAGCACGTATTCTTTTTTTTTCCTTGAAATTTAAGTACTACTGCATTGAAATTTCAAATTTTTACCAAATGGATTTTTTTTTTTTTTAAATAAACCTAGTTGTTTAAAAAATACATTCAATTTTCTACAAATTATATTCTTACATATTTTTGAAATAATATAGGTAACTTATTCATATTTTTACATCAAATCTCCTAACTCTGATTTTTCTGAATTTTTTGCCACTTAAGCGCCTATTTTTTTCATGATGATCTTGCATATACTCGTAAACAATACTTTCCTCTAAATTTGTGTATTCACAATAGACTAGCTAAACCAAACCAAAAAAATCTTTCAAAAGCTAAGGCAATTAAAGGAAGATTATCCTCATGCCTATAATACTCTTTCTAATTGGTTGGCTACAACACAACTCTACTACAATAGTAGCTAGCTTAGTTTTGTTCTCTCCAACAAAGTCACAATAACCTCTAACTCTCATGTTGGAAAAATACTTCTATGAAAATAATAATAAACTCTCTCTAATGTTCAAAGCTCTCATTCACTATATTAAGCGGCATAATGTAGAAAGGAATGCAAATAGAATGCAAAAAATTGCTCAACGAATGCATCCCAAACAAGTGAACTTGCTCCACTATTTATACAACAATATATGGAGACCACTCAACCTATAGTTTAGGCATCAATTTTAACAAAAATTAGCATGCATAGAAATACACAATCCTCAGCTAAAAGGTAGCAAAAATGTAAAAACTTACTTAGCTAAAACAACTATAAATCAACCTTGTTGATCAACAACATTTAGAGACTAATTCAAATATCCACATGATAGAATTTGGTTTACATTTCATAATGGACATATCTAGGTATAAGGATTCAAAGGTGGCACCAAAGCATCATTATTTACTCTTAGAGTTGGAGTGGTGAACCCTTCTTATAAAAAATAGTCAACATTAGATATGCAACACTAAGCTTACATCGACTAAGTCTTGGTATGAGTGGATTCACATAATAAATCGGTTTGACAAAGTCATCGACTTAACCTTGCATGCCTTTAACAAATGTTGGTCAATGCTTAATGAAAAGGCATTTAGAGTTTACTAAGTCCATAGGCTTTCCTAAAAAGGTGTTGAATTATTCTATCATCTTTCATCAACTTAATGATTGCTCATTACTTGTAGATTACAAACTCTTTATATGCATACAACAAGAGTAATATGTGGCTAAAGAATACAGTCATAACTATATCATATTTCATCCTTGATTTATTTTATCATTGCCAATGATAATCAACCTCAAATCATATAAAACATCATTCAAATACTTTGCATGTTAGTCACTTTAAAAAACTATAGTTGTGCACTAATCCATCCTGTCCACACGTTGGTCATAGGCTTAGTGAACTTGCTCATTTTTCTGATTTGGACTTGGTCAAAGTGTTAGAGATATATTATGCAAGGTAGCATGATGTAATGAGAATTTCATTTTAAATTCTTGTGAATCTAACCTAAGCACTTTACTCATGCGATATATGCCCTTGCAACATTTAAGTATGCCTCCAAACTATTCCACTCCCTACGCGGGTTAGGAATTCTTCTATATGTTCACTTTTATGCCATACTTTTTTTTATGGTTGCGCCTACATTTATAATGCACCCCCATATATATTGCATCATTAATAAAGGTAAATATATGCATTTTGAAATTATAATCAATGCCATCTATAATAGAAACATATATTATATATATTCATAGAATATATTCTCATATACGTACATATGTATACATTTAAATATACATATATTGACTCATATGATAAATACTTTTTTCTCAATACATTGAATGCATAACTCATATTTTCATATTCCCTCTAACAATATGCATGTATTCATACATACACATATACACATATATATACACCACATCAATCAAGTATTTATCCATTCAATATACAAATGAATTAAAAAAAGTTAACATTCACATAATAATAATATTATTTATATATATATATACTCACTCCTCTAATAAGCATTTATTCTTGTGTGTATTGTATATATACAAACATATATATATTATTTATCAACACGATAGTCAAATGATCCATTCAATATATGAATGATCATTACCTACATAACTATAGCATCATTTAAATCATTTATATACATATATGCATATCTATACATATGTTGTTGTACTCGTATGGACATCCCATTATATCTGTCATATGTGTATGTTGACATATGCATATATATGCATGTATACACATATCCCAACATTCACACAAACAAACATAGTAAGATAAGGAAGGATTCACAAGCTCAAAAAGATAAACATCATCCAAGCATGCATTCAATAGTAATCAAGACCTTTACCAATGCAGAAATATTACGCTGAGGATGACTTGCCACTTATCAACTTAATGACTAGACTCAACCAATCTACTGTGGTGTGTGTAATCTCAGATAGGTTATGTTACTAGTTACCCAACCAAGATATTCTCCTGAGTGATACTTCCCCTTTGCCTAGAGGAATGAACATATAGGGTATGTGCAGGATCATGATGGGCCAAAAAGTGGCAATATGATGGGTATTTGTAGGGTATGTGGCCGACAAATTTTTTTTACCCAAAATTAATAAAATGAAAAGGGTTTTTAAAGGAGATTCTCATCTTTCCACCAATATAAATTATTCTTTACTTTGAATTTAATAAATAATAATTATTCATTTTCTATTTGAATTATGACTAAAGTCCTAATTGATAGGCTGATTGAAAAACATTTATAGCTTTCAAACAGTATCACATTTTTTGAATCCGAAACATGCATCACATTCTATGCTTCGTATACTATAGGATTTTAAAAAAATGAATTTCATTAAGTTTTGACCAAGATAATGTGGTTAGACGTACAAGTTTTTATATTTTTTAAAATTTGTAATAAAAAAATTATAATTAATTATTTATTTGGAAACAAATTACATAAAAATATGCATTACATCTGGGCATGAGTCATCTACTTATATCTAAAATCTTATAAAAAAATATTATCATTTTATTGTGGCTCAGGTGGTCAGACGCACACCTACTTATTTTTTCCATGAAATTTAAGTACTACTGCATTGAAATTTCAAATTTTCACCAAATAGGTTTTTTTAAAAAAAATAAACCTAGTAGTTTAGAAACTACATTCAATTTTCTACAAATTCTATTCTTACATATTTTTGAAATAATATAGATAAATTAAATTCAAATTTTTACATCAAGTTTCCTAACTTTGATTTTTCTAAATTTTTACATCAAGCTACTTAAGGGCCTATTTTTTCCATGATGATCCTGCACATACCCTATACCTGCATGCATATTCTCAAAATATGCCCAAGGTAGTCAGTTATTCAACAAAATATGCATTACACATAATACATCTCATAGTTCGAATATTAATTCAATAACCTTCCATTTCACATACATGCATTTCATCACATTACATTAAATGAGATAACATTCATTCATAATGCATTGATAACAAAGTGCAAGCACAATTAATTCATCTATAGAATTCACATTACATTCACATTTTACCCTACATAGTAAAAGTAAATAGTAATTACACAATTGGTGTGTAACATACTTCCCCCTATTGATGCATTGTCCTTAATGATCTATAACATTTTCTTATATAGATAAATTCAAATAAAGTTTTACTTACTCTCTCAAAGAGCTTATGTGTTGTATTCATAATATTTCATATGTACATCCCATGTACAATAATATCTGAATAATACATGGCACCTAATCTATAGTGACTGGAAGGCATGTTCTCATTGGCTCACGAATTTATCTATAATGATTTGAAGGCATGTTCTCATTGGCCATTACAAATTTACCCACATCATTGAGAAAGCTTTTGCTTCTATAAATTATAAAAGTAACAAACAAAAAAATAGGGAAAGGTGCACATTGACAAAGTAGTGTCAAATGGCTCATAGCCCTAGTAAGGTCAACAAAGACCTTACCCACTTGAATTCCCAAACCCCTTGTTTCTTTGTTGGATCAAAAGACACATTTTTCCTAAGGAGCTAAAAGTGTAGGTCTAAACCATCCAAAGCTTTGAGGCCAGTGGTGACTGCAAGAAGAAAACCCAACATAAAATAGTTAGCAAAAACAATGAAGGCCACCATAAAAAATATTGCCTAGCAGGATATTACAATTTTTGTTCCTAAGTAGAAAGATTTATTTTCTGACCACAATTTGATGATAATGAAGAGAAAAAGTTCTTGATTATGTTCTAATACCCTTAATAGCAAGTATTTTTCTTAATATAAATGTAGGACAAGATCAATAAAGTTTTGACCCAAAAATACCTTTCGTCGAGAGGGTTCACATCCATAATTTTGTAGACCTGAATTTTCTTTAGATTGCTAATAGGAATAATAGTAATATCACCAAAAAGCTATTACTAAACCTTTTTTTTTTAAGACTTTTCTACACGGGAGATCAATTTGAGTGCTTAGTCATGAAAAATGGTAGGTATGTTAACCTCACAAACCAAATTAAATCCTTTATTAAATATTGTCATCAAATTCCTCTTCTACATAAATCATCAGAATACCAGGAGAACAAATCTTAGTTTAAGAGGAATGTGATGCTAGTGGTGATTGGAAGAAGAAAACCAAATAGAAAACAATTAGTAAAAACAATGAAGGCTGCCATGAAAAATATAAAAAAACCCGCATTTGTAAACCTTACCTTGCCCTCCATAAATCGAAGTAGACACATCAACATTGTGCATGGCAGACACTTGGTGCAAGAAGCTTGTTGTGTTGGAGGAAGCAGCCTAGGGCAGTAGCATAGCCGATGCTTCAAGATGGAGGGATAAATTAGGGATAGATATCCTCTTTTAGGTATTAGTTCATATTAGGGTTTCATACCCATTCTATTAATAATATATAATTTAGTAATAGTTGTAGGATATAAAATATCTAGTAATAGAATATTCTTAGTTCTTGTCGTATGCAGAAAACTTTTGCATCCAGTGCATACAATTTTTTTTCCTGACATCAAGATAGTCCCATTAATGAAGGGCTAGAATTAAAAGTTCACCACATATTCTATATAGTCAATAATTAATCGTTTGTTTTTCAAATAATTAAAATATGTTTTTCTTTTTTTTATATTGGTTGGTTTTGTGAATAGTCAGTGCAAAAATGAAGAATTTTATTTTTAATGCATTTAATTTGTTTGAAGGAAAATTTGAATCCTATTAATTATTTGAATGGTAGTTGCACTATTCAATACATCATAATAACATAAACATTTCATATGTTTCAAATTTGTTAAAGCTTGTGAAAGTTTAATAAATAAATGAGTTGTTGTTTAGTAGGTTATAATAAAGTTTACAGTCAAATTTACTATTAACAAAAAATGTAAACAATAAAATCTATCTATTCACATTAAATATTATAGTGACATTTTTCAAATTTGACTGTGAAGAATAAATTTTAGAGTAAAATTGATCTACTCATATTAAATATAACAATTGCATTTTGAAGACTATATTGATACATGTCAATTTATTTAATAATAAATAAATAAAATAATTTGCAAGCATTTATTTTAGCATTGAGTGGCAGACAAACAAAATAGAGTAAGTGCAGTAAAAATTTGCATAAAAAAAAACATGGAGGTCATAAAATCTTTGACTATGTAGAAAAATCTACCAAAATCTTATCTCATATTGGTGGAATGATGAAATGAAATAAATAAATTAAAGTTTGTTTCAGACAATAATTGAATACTATGCAATTTGGACAACCCGTAAACTACAAAAATTGAAAATTACAAGTTATAGAAGGGTATGCACAGGATCATGATAGGCCAAAAAGTGGCAATATGATGGTTATGTGGCTGATGACTTTTTTTTAACCTAAAATTGATGAAACGAAAAGTATTTTTAAAGGAGAATCTCAGCTTTCCACCAATATAAATTATTCTTTGTACTTTGAATTTAATAATTAATTATTATTCATTTTCTATTCAAATTGTAACTAATGTCTTGATTGATAGGCTGATTGAAAAACCTCTATAGCTTTCAAATGGTATCACATTTTTTGAATCCAAAACATGTGTCGTATGCTATGCTTTGTATACTATAAGATAAAAAAAACAAAATTGAATTTCATGAAATTTTGACCAAGTTAAGGTGGTCAGACATACGAGTTTTTTATATTTTTTAAAAGTTGTAATAAAAAATTCATAATTAATTATTTACTTAGAAAAAAATTACAAAAAAATATGCATCACATGGGGACATGAGTCCTCTACTTATATCTAAAATATTATAAAAAAATATTATAATTTTATTGTGGATAAGGTGGTCAGACAGACACCTACTTCTTATTTTGTCACTATCATTTAAGTACTACTAGATTGAAATTTCAAATTTTCACCAAATAGACTTTTTTTTCTTTAAACAAACATAGTAGTTTGGAAACTACATTCAATTTGTTACAGATTCTATTCTTACTTATTTCTGAAATAATAAAGATAACTTATTCAAATTTTTACGTCAAGTTGCCTAACTTTGATTTTTCTGATTTTTTTGCCACTTAAGGGCTTGTTTTTCTATGATGATCCTGCACATACCCAAAAAGATTAAAAAAGTTTTGCAAGGTCTGAAAATTGTAAGTTCTGGAAAGGTTGAAGAAGTATTGCAAGGCCTTCTAGTTTTGCAAGGTCTAAAAATTGTAGATTCAAGAAGTTTTGCAAGTTTTGGAAAGGTTGGACAACATTCTCAAAACACTGAAGGTGCCATTTGAAAGCACTGAAGAGCATTATGACTGTAGAAGGTCCAGTCTTCTGTCTTTCACATGTGATTCATTATTTTCACTTTTGTAGTGTGTTCTTTCTTTACAGTAAAAGTATTTTACTTGCAAAAAATAGTTTAGATTCTAAAATGAATAAAAAAGCAAGGTAACATTTTTTCGTGCATTTTGCAATTGAAACATATGTTTGATTTTTGCAGAAAATTAGAGAGAAAATTACCGGTTATAGACATAGGTGAAAGATAAAATATATAACAAGTCCAAGAAACTATACAAAATATCAGGTAAAGATGTATCAAATTGACGAGGGAGAAAACCTGAGACAAAATAATAATCACAAACTAGAGAATAATATTTTATTCAAAAATATGGAATTTTTACAAGTAGAGGATACCAAATCCTCGAGCTTTGTGATACATGCAAGCTACAGAAGTTTCAGAAAAATTACAGAAATTATAGAAAATCCCCTTTTCTCAGCATGTGAACTTTTTCCCCAAAAAGCTACCCAAAAATCAGAAACTAGCTCATAAATAGCCCCTTTTTGGTTTGGAGCCAAAAACAACATTCGAGATATGAGTTTTGGCGGTTTGGTGCCAAAAATTATAATTTCAAATTTAAGTTTAAATTCACATTCGAAAATTAGCATATTTCTAAAATATGCACCAATTTCTGGTAGCCATAACTTTTAATCCAACCGTCGAATCTTCAATGATAATACCTTTTCGAAAAGCTCTTAAAAAGACAATGTTCTACTTATGGTTGACTACTTTGAGATTTCTGCAAATTTTCGGGCCCATCCGGAACCGTTTAGGGCCTCAAACTACACTCGAAAGGTTTTTCAGGGCAAAAAGCAGAAACTGGAATTTGAATAATGTTCAAACTGTGAATGATCTTGAACTAATTTTTTCGCCAAAGTGCTTATTTTTTCTGTCCTGAACCTTCCTATAAATTTCTGTCTTCCCACACCTTCAAATTCGCACCTACTAAAAATATTAGTTGAGCAGAAAAAACAAAAAAATAGTTCAGAAAGTTGGAAACTCTTATTCGACGAAAAATTATCTGAAAATGCAAAAACATCTACAAAAAAAAAAAACAATAGGAACAAAAAATGGAAATCATCTTTTTGGGTGATGCAAGATTTCCCTCACACCACTAGATGTTCCTGCATCACAAATATTGTTTTATTTATTTTTCTATGTAAATTGTTCTAATTATCTTGCTAAACTGGAAATTTCTTTTTGTAATTTACAGATTGAGCAAATTAGAAGAGCAGTTATGCTTGAAGGTTGTCCAAACATAGGATAAACGTATTATAAATCCTTACTTTATAGATAAATCTAGGCATTTTCCACTTTTAGACTAACACTATGTCCATCTTATTTTCTTAACTTTGTACATGTGTTGTTATTTGAATATTGAGGATTAACTTTTCTTAGATGATATTTTATGTGACGCGGGAGCAAACCCGAAACACGGAATAACACTCTCAAAATAGAGAATAATATTCTTTTCAAAAATATGGAACTCTTATATTCAGAGGATCTCAAATCTTCGAGCTCTGTATTACATGCAAATTACAGACTTACAAAAAATTACCCAGATTTCCCCTTCACAACATGCGAACTTTGTCCCCAAAAAGCTACCCAAAAATCAGAAACTAGCCCATAAATAGCCCATTTTTGGTTTGGAGCCAAAAACAACATTCGAGATATGAGTTTTGGCAGTTTGGCGCCAAATATTACAATTTGAAGTTTAAATTTAAATTCACATTCAAAAATTAGCACATTTCTAAAATATGCACCAACTTCCGGTAGCCATCACTTTTAATCCGGCCGTCGGATCTTCAATGATAATACCTTTTTGGAAAACTCTCGAAAAGATGATGTTCCACCTATGCTTGATTAGTTTGGGATTTCTGCAAATTTTCGGGCCCATCTGGACCCGTTTAAGGCCTCAAACTGGACTTGGAAGGTTTTTCAGGGCAAAAAGCAGAAACTAAAACTTGAATAACGTTCAAACTGTGAATGATTTTGATCTAATTTTTTAGCCAAAGTGCTTATTTTTCCGTCCTGAACCTTCACATAAATTTCTATCTTCCCACGCCTTCCAATTCACACTTGCTAAAAATAGCAGTTGAGCAGAAAAAACAAAAAAAACAGTTTTGCAAGTTAGAAACTCTTATTTGACGAGAAGGGTATCCGAAAATGCAAAAACATAAAAAAAAAAATAGGAACAAAAAATGGAAATCATTTTTTTGGGTGATGCAAAATTGCCCTCACACCACTGGATGCTCCTCTATCATAAATATTGTTTTATTTGTTTTTCTATGTAAATTGTTCAAATTATCTTGCTAAACTTGAGATTTCTTTTTGTAATTTATAGTTTGTGCAATTTAGAGGAGCAGTTATGCCTGAAGGCTGTCCAAACATATGATAGACATATTATAAATCCTTACTTTGTTGATAAATCTAGGCATTTTCCACTTTTAGACTAACACTATGTCCATCTTATTTTCCTAACTCTGTACATGTGTTGTTATTCAAATATTGAATATTAACTTTTTCTTAGATGATATTTTATGTGATGAAGGAGCAAACCCGAAAATCAGAAACTAGTCAATAAATAGCCCCTTTTTTGTTTGGAGCTAAAAACAACATTCAAAATATGAGTTTTGGTGGTCTAGCACCAAAAATTATAATTTGAAATTTAAATTTAAATTCACATTCGAAAACTAGCACATTTCTAAAATATGCACCAACTTCCGGTAGCCATAATTTTTAATCTGGCCGTCGGATCTTCAATGATAATACCTTTTCGGAAAGCTCTCGAAAAGACAATGTTCTATATATGATTGACTACTTTGGGATTTCCGCAAATTTTCAGGCCCATCTGGAACCGTTTGGGGCCTCAAATTGCACTTAGAAGGTTTTTCAAGGCAAAAAGCAGAAACTGGAATTTGAATAACATTCAAACTGTGGATGATGTTGACCTAATTTTTTTGCCAAAGTGCTTATTTTTCTTTCCTGAACCTTCCTATAAATTTATGTCTTCCCACGCCTTCAAATTCACACCTGCTATAAATAGCAGTTGAGCAGAAAAAACAAAAAAATAGTTTTAAAAGTTGGAAACTCTTATTCGACGAAAAAAGTATCCGAAAATGCAAAAACATGTACAAAAAAAAAAACAAGAACAGAAAATAGAAATCATATTTTTGAGTAATGCAAGATTGCCCTCACACCACTGGATGCTCCTGCATCACAAATATTGTTTTATTTGTTTTTCTATGTAAATTGTTCTAATTATCATGCTAAACTGGAAAATAAATTTTGTAATTTACAACTTGAGCAATTTAGAAGAGCAGTTATGTTTGAAAGTTGTCCAAACATAGGATATACGTATTATAAATCCTTCCTTTGTAGATAAATCTACGCATTTTCCACTTTTAGACTAACACTATGTCTATCTTATTTTCCTAACTCTGTACATGTGTTGTTATTCAAATATTGAAGATTACCTTTTTCTTAGATGATATTTTATGTAATGAGGGAGCAAACCTGAGACACATAATAACACACAAAATACAAAAAAATATTTTATTCAAATATATGGAACTCTTACATGCAGAGGATCTCAAATCTTCGAGCTCTGTATTACATGCAAATTACAGACTTACAGAAAATTACCAAGATTTCCCCTTCACAGTATGCGAACTTTGTCCCCAAAAAGTTACCCAAAAATCAGAAACTAGCCCATAAATAGCCCATTTTTGGTTTGGAGCCAAAAACAACATTCAAGATATGAATTTTAATTGTTTGGCTACAAAAATTACAATTTGAAATTTAAGTTTAAATTCACATTTGAAAATTAGCACATTTCTAAAATATGCACCAACTTCCAATAGCCATAATTTTTAATCCGGCTGTCGGATTTTCAATGATAATACCTTTTCGGAAAGCTCTCGAAAATACAATGTTCCACCAATATTTTAATATTTCAAGATTTTAGCAAATTTTCGGGCTCATCTGGAACCGTTTAGTGCCTCAAACTGGACTCAGAATGTTTTTCAGGGCAAAAAATAGACACTGAAATTTGAATAACGTTCAAACCATGAATGATTTTGACTTGATTCTTTCACCAAAGTGCTTATTTTTCCATTCTGAACCTTTCCATAAATTTTTGTCTTCCCACGCTTTCAAATTCACACCTACTAAAAATAGCAGTTGAGTAGAAAAAACAAAAAAACAGTTCTGAAAGTTGTAAACTCTTATTCGATGAGAAATGGTATCTGAAAATGAAAAAACATCTACAAAAAGAAAAATAAAAACAACAGGAACAAATAATGAAAATCATCTTTTTGGGTGATGCAAAATTGCCCCTCACACCACTGGATGCTTTTGCATCACAAATATTGTTTTATTTGTTTTTCTATGTAAATTTTTCTAATTATCTTTCTAAACTGGAGATTTTTATTTGTAACTTACAGTTTGAGCAATTTAGAGGAACAATTATGCTTGAAGGTTGTCCAAACATAGGATAGACGTATTATAAATCTTTACTTTATTGATAAATCTAGGCATTTTCCACTTTTAGACTAACACTATGTCTATCTTATTTTCCTAACTCTGTAGATGTGTTGTTATTCGAATATTGAAGATCAACTTTTTTTAGATGATATTTTATGTGATGATGGAGCAAATCTGAGACACAGAATAACACTCACAAAATAGAGAATAATATTTTCTTCAAAAATATGCAACTCTTACATGTAGAGGATCTCAAATCCTTGAGCTCTGAATTACATGCAAATTACAGACTTAAAGAAAATTACCCAGATTTTCCCTTCGCAGCATGCAAACTCTGTCCCCAAAAAGCTACCGAAAAATCAGAAACTAGCCCATAAGTAATTTTTTTTGTTTGGAAGCAAAAACAACATTCGAGATATGAGTTTTGGCAGTTTGACACCAAAAATTACAATTTGAAATTTAAGTTTAAATTCACATTCGAAAATTAGCACATTTCTAAAATATGCACCAACTTCCGATAGCCATAACTTTTAATCTAATCGTCAGATCTTCAATGATAATACTTTTTTGAAAATCTCTCAAAAATATAATGTTCCACCTATAGTTGACTACTTTGGGATTTCCTCAAATATTCTGAAAGCTCTCGAAAAGACATTCTTCCACCTATGCCTAACTCCTTTGGGATTTCCACAAATTTTCGGGCCCATCTGGAACCGTTTAGTGCCTCAAACTGGATTTTGAAGGTTTTTCAAAGCAAAAAGTAGAATCTGGAATTTGAATAATGTTCAAATCGTGAATGATTTTGACTTGATTATTTCGCCAAAGTGCTTATTTTTCTGTCCTGAACCTTTCCATAAATTTTTGTCTCCCCACGCTTTCAAATTCGCACCTGCTAAAAATAGCAGTTGAGCAAAAAAAAAAAATACTTCTGAAAGTTGGAAATTCTTATTTGACGATAAAGGGTATTCGAAAATGTAAAAACATTTACAAAAATAAAAACAATAGGAACAAAAAATGAAAATAATCTTTTTGGGTGATGCAAAATTGCCTTCACATCACTAAATGCTCCTCCATAACAAATATTGTTTTATTTGTTTTTCTATGTAATTTTTTCTAATTATCTTTCTAAACTGAAGATTTCTTTTTGTAATTTGTAGTTTGAAAAATTTAGATGAGCAGTTATGTTTCAAAGTTGTCCAAACATAGGATAGACGTATTATAAATCTTTACTTTGTTGATAAATCTAGGCATTTTTCACTTTTAGACTAACACTATGTCCATCTTATTTTCCTAATTCTGTACATGTGTTGTTATTCAAATATTGAAGATTATCTTTTTCTTAGATGATATTTTATGTGACGAGGAGCAAATCCAAGACACAGAATAACACTCACAAAATATAGAATAATATTTTATTCAAAAAGATGGAACTTTTACATGCATAGGATCTCAAATCATTGAGCTCTGTATTACATGCAAATTACAGACTTACAAAAAATTACCCAGATTTCCCCTTCGCAGCATGCGAACATTTTCCCCAAAAAGCTACTCAAAAATAAAAAACTAGCCCATAAATAGCCCTTTTTGGTTTGGATCCAAAAACAACATTCGAGATATGAGTTTTGGCAGTTTGGCACCAAAAATTATGATTTACAATTTAAGCTTAAATTCACATTTGAAAATTAGCACATTTTCTAAAATATGCGCCAACTTTTGGTAGCCATAACTTTTAATCCGACCGTCGGATCTTCAATAATAATAACTTTTTAGAAAGCTCTCAAAAATACAATGTCCCACCTATATTTTATTACTTTGGGATTTCAGAAAATTTTCGGACCCATCCAGAACCGTTTAGTGCATCAAACTGGACTCGGAAGGTTTTTGAAAACAAAAAGCAGAAACTAAAATTTGAATAACGTTCAAACCGTGAATAATCTTGACTTGATTTTTTCCCCAAAGTGCTTATTTTTCCGTTATGAACCTTCCCATAAATTTTTGTCTTCCCACACCTTCAAATTCACATCTGCTAAAAATAACAGTTGAGGAAAAAAAGCAAAAAAAATAGTTTTGAAAGTTAGAAACTCTTATTCGACGAAAAAAGTATCCGAAAAAATAAAAGCATCTACGAAAATAAAACAACAAAAAATGAAAATCATTTTTTTGGGTGATGCGAAATTGCCCTCACACCATTGGATGCTCCTGCATCACAAATATTGTTTTATTTGTTTTTCTATGTAAATTGTTCTAATTATTTTGTTAAACTGAAGATTTCTTTTTGTAATTTAAGGTTTGAGCAATTTAAAGGAGCAGTTATGCTTGAAGGCTGTCCAAACATAGGATAGACGTATTATAAATCCTTATTTTGTTGATAAATCTAGGCATTTTCCAATTTTAGACTAACACTATGTCCATCTTATTTTCCTAACTCTGTACATGTGTTGTTATTCAAATATTGATGATTAACTTTTTCTTAGATGATATTTTATGTGACGATGGAGCAAACCCGAGACACGGATTAACACTCACAAAATAGAGAATAATATTTTATTCAAAAATATGAAACTCTTACATGCAGAGGATCTCAAATCCTCGAAATCTGTATTACATGCAAATTACACACTTACATAAAATTACTCAGATTTCTCATTTGCAGAATGTGAACTCTGTCCCCAAAAAGCTACCCAAAAATCAGAAACTAGTCCATAAATAGCCCCATTTTGGTTTGGAGCCAAAAACAACATTTGAAATATGAGTTTAGCGGTTTGGCGCCAAAAATTAAAATTTAAAATTAAAATTTAAATTCACATTCGAAAATTACCACATTTCCAATATATGCACCTGCTAAAAATAGCAGTTGAGCAGAAAAAATAAAAAAATAGTTCTGAAAGGTGGAAACTCTTATTCAACGAGAAAAGGGTATCCAAAAATGCAAAAATATCTAAAAAAAAAAAAACAATAAAAAAAAAATGGAAATTATATTTTTGGGTGATGCAAAATTTCCCTCACACCTGGTTGCTCTGCATTACAAATATTGTTTATTTGTTTTTCTATGTAAATTGTTCTAATTATCTTTGCTAAATGGAAATTTCTTTTTGTAATTTGAGTTGAGCAATTTAGAAGCAATGCGTGAAGGCTGTCCAAACATAGGATAGCGTATTATAAATCCTTACTTTATAGATAATTCTAGGCATTTTCCACTTTTAGACTAACACTATGTCTATCTTATTTTCCTAACTCTGTACATGTGTTGTTATTCAAATATTGAAGATTAACTTTTTTTAAATGATATTTTATGTGACGATGTAGCAAAACCGAGACATGGAATAACACTCACAAAATAGAGAATAATATTTTATTCAAAAATATGGAACTCTTACATGCAGAGGATCTCAAATCCTCGAGCTCTGTATTACATGCAAATTACAGTCTTACAGAAAATTACCCAGAATTCTCTTTCACAGCATGCAAACTCTTTCCCCAAAAAGCTACCCAAAAATAAGAAACTAGCCCATAAATAGCCCTTTTTGGTTTTGAGCCAAAAACAACATTCGAGATATGAGTTTTGGCAGTTTGGCGCCACAAATTACAATTTGAAATTTAAGTTTAAATTCACATTCAAAAATTAGCACATTTTCTAAAATATGCACCAATTTCCGGTAGCCATAACTTTTAATCCGACCGTCAGATCTTCAATGATAATAACTTTTCAGAAAACTCTCGAAAATACAATGTTCTACCTATGTTTTATTATTTTGGGATTTCTGTAATTTTTCGGGCCCATCCAGAACCATTTAGTGCCTCAAACTGGACTCGAAAGGTTTTTCAAAGCAAAAAGCAGAAACTGAAACTTGAATAACATTCAAACCGTGAATGATCTTGATTTGATTCTTTCACCAAAGTGCTTATTTTTCCGTCCTAAACCTTCTCATAAATTTCTGTCTTCTCACGCCCTCAAATTCACACCTGCTAAAAATAGTAGTGGAACAGAAAAAAAAAAAAAAACAATTCTGAAAGTTGGAAAACTCTTATTCGACAAAAAGGGTATCCAAAAATGCAAAAACATCTAAAAAAATAAAACAACAGAAACAAAAAATGAAAATCATCTTTTTGGGTGATGTAAAATTGTCTTCACACCACTGGATGCTTCTGCATCACAAATATTGATTGATTTGTTTTTCTATGTAAATTGTTCTAATTATTTTTGCTAAATTAGATATTTCTTTTTGTAATTTATAGTTTGAGCAATTTAGAAGAGCAGTTATGTTTGAAGTCTGTCCAAACATAGGATAGACACATTATAAATCCTTACTTTGTTGATAAATCTAGGCATTTTCCAATTTTAGACTAACACTATGTCCATCTTATTTTTCCTAACTCTGTACATGTGTTGTTATTCAAATATTGAAGATTAACTTTATCTTATATGATATTTTATGTGACGAGGGAGCAAATCTGAGTCACAGAATAACACTCACAAAATAGAGAATAATATTTTATTCAAAAAGATAGAATTCTTACATGCAAAGGATCTCAAATACTCGAGCTCTGTATTACATGCAAATTATAGACTTATAGAAAATTACCCAGAATTCTCTTTCGCAGCATGCGAACTGTTTCCCTAAAAAACTACTCAAAAAAAAGAAACTAGCTCATAAATAACCCTTTTATGTTTGGAGCCAAAAACAACATTCGAGATATGAGTTTTGGCGGTTTGGTGTAGAAAATTACAGTTTGAAATTTAAGTTTAAATTCACATTCGAAAATTAGCACATTTTCTAAAATATGCACCAAGTTCCGGTAGCCATAACTTTTAATCCGACTGTCATATTTTCAATGATAATACATTTTCAGAAAGCTTTCGAAAAGACAATGTTCCACCTTTGGTTAACTACTTTGGGATTTACACAAATTTTCGAGCCCATGGAACCGTTTAATACCTCAAACTAAACTCGGAAGGTTTTTTAGGGAAAAAAATATAACCTGAAAAATTTGAATTGAGCAGAAAAATAGAAAAATAGTTCTGAAAGTTGGAAACTCTTATTTGACGAGAAGGGTATCCGAAAATGCAAAACTATCTAAAAAAAAAAGGAACAAAAAATTGAAATCATCTTTTTGGGTGATGCAAGATTGCCCTCACACCATTGGATGCTCCTGCATCATATATATTATTTTATTTGTTTTTTTATGTAAATTGTTCTAATTATCTTGCTAAACTGGAGATTTCTTTTTGTAATTTAGATTTTGAGTAATATAGAGGAGCAGTTATGTTTGAAGGTTGTCCAAACATAGAATAGACATATTATAAATCCTTACTTTATAGATAAATCTAGGCATTTTCCACTTTTAGACTAACACTATTTCCATCTTATTTTCCTAACTCTG
Source organism: Sequoia sempervirens (assembly GCA_007258455.2). Taxonomy (NCBI): domain Eukaryota; kingdom Viridiplantae; phylum Streptophyta; class Pinopsida; order Cupressales; family Cupressaceae; genus Sequoia; species Sequoia sempervirens. Next base: position 31,635,216 of record VDFB02018296.1, on the reverse strand, counting down.
TACATGTGTTGTTATTCAAATATTGAAGATTAACTTTTCTTAGATGATATTTTATGTGACGAATAAGCAAACTCGAGACACGAAATAACACTCAAAAAATAGAGAATAATATTTTATTCAAAAATATGGAACTCTTACATGCAGAGAATCTCAAATCTTCGAGCTCTGTATTACATGCAAATTACAGACTTACAGAAAATTATCCATATTTCCCTTTCGCAGTATGCGAATTCTGTCCCCAAAAAGCTACCCAAAAATCAGAAACTAGCCCATAAATAGCCCATTTTTGGTTTGGAGCCAAAAACAATATTTGAGATATGAGTTTTAGCGGTTTGGCGCCAAAAATTATAATTTCAAATTTAAATTTAAATTCACATTCAAAAATTAACACATTTCTAAAATATGCACCAACTTCCGGTAGCCGTAACTTTTAATCCAACTGTCAGATCTTCAATGATAATATATTTTTCAGAAAGCTCTCGAAAAGACAATGTTCTACCTATGTTTGACTATTTTGGGATTTCTGCAAATTTTCGGGCCCATCTGAAACCGTTTAGGGCCTCAAATTGCACCTGGAAGGTTTTTCAGGGCAAAAAGCAGAAACTGAAAATTTGAATAACGTTCAACTCGTGAATGATTGACCTGATCTTTTCGCCAAAGTGTTTATTTTTCCCTCTTGAACCTTCCTATAAATTTATGTCTTCCCACGCCTTCAAATTCACACCTGTTAAAAATAGCAGTTGAGCAGAAAAAACAAAAAAATAGTTTTGAAAGTTGGAAAGTCTTATTCGACAAAAAAAATATCTGAAAATGCAAAAACATCTATAAAAAAAAAACAATAGGAACAAAAAATGGAAATTATATTTTTGGGTGATACAAGATTGTACTCACACCACTGGATGCTCCTGCATCACAAATATTGTTTTTTTTGTTTTTCTATGTAAATTGTTCTAATTATTTTGCTAAACTGAAAAGAAAATTTGTAATTTACAGCTTGAGCAATTTAGAAGAGTAGTTATGCTTGAAAGCTGTCTAAACATTGGATAGATGTATTATAAATCATTTGTAGATAAATCTATGCATTTTCCACTTTTAGAATAACACTATGTCTATCTTATTTTCCTATCTATGTACATGTGTTATTCAAATTTTGAAGTTTAACTTTTTTTAGATGATATTTTATGTGACGATGGAGCAAACTCGAGACACAGAATAACACTCACAAAATAGAGAATAATATTTTATTCAAAAATATGCAACTCGTACATGCAGAGGATCTCAAATCCTCGAGCTTTGTATTACATACAAATTACAGACTTACAGAAAATTACCCATATTTCTTGTTCGCAGTATAAGAACTCTATCCCCAAAAAGCTACCCAAAAATAAGAAACTAGCCCATAAATAGCCCATTCTTGGTTTGAAACCAAAAACAATATTTGAGATATGAATTTTGGCGGTATGGCGCCAAAAATTACAATTTGAAATTTAAGTTTAAATTCACATTCAAAAATTAGCACATTTTTTAAAATATGCATCAACTTCCGATAGCCATAATTTTTAATCCGACTGTCGGATCCTCAATGATAATACCTTTTTAGAAAGCTCTCGAAAAGATAATATTCCATTTATGTTTAACCACTTTGGGATCTTTGCAAATTTTTGGGCCCATCTCGAACTGTTTAGTGCCTCAAACTAGACTCAGAATATTTTTTAGGGCAAAAAGCAGAAACTGAAATTTGAATAACATTCAAACTTTGAATGATTTTAACCTAATTCTTTCGCCAAAGTGCTTATTTTTCCGTTTTGAACATTTCCATAAATTTTTGTCTTTCCACGTTTTCAAATTCACACCAGCTAAAAATAGCAGTTGAGTAGGAAAAACAAAAAAATAGTTCTGAAAGTTGGAAACTCTTATTCGACGAAAAGGGTATCCAAAAATGAAAAAACATCTACAAAAAGAACCAAAAAAAAAACAACAGGAACAAATAATGAAAATCATCTTTTTGGGTGATGCAAAATTGCCCCTTTACACCACTAGATGCTTCTGCATCACAAATATTGTTTTATTTGTTTTTCTATATAAATTTTTCTAATTATCTTTCTAAACTAGAGATTTTTATTTGTAATTTACAGTTTAAGCAATTTAAATGAACATTTATGCTTGAAGGCTGTCCAAACATAGGATAGACGTATTATAAATCCTTACTTTGTTGATAAATCTAGGCATTTTCCACTTTTAGAATAACAGTCTATCCATCTTATTTTTCTAACACTGTACATGTGTTGTTATTCAAATATTGAAGATTAATTTTTCTTAGATGATATTTTATGTGACGATGGAGCAAACCCGAGACACAAAATAACACTCACAAAATAGACAATAATATTTTATTTAAAAATATGAGACTCTTACATGCAGAGGATCTGAAATTCTCGAGCTCTGTATTACATGCAAATTACAGATTTACCCTTCGTAGCATGCAAACTCTATGCCCAAAAAGCTACCCAAAAATCAGAAACTAGCCCATAAATAACATTTTTTGGTTTGTAAGCAAAAACAACATTTGAAATATGAGTTTTGGTGGTTTGGCGCCAAAAATTACAATTTGAAATTTAAGTTTAAATTCACATTCGAAAATTAACACATTTCTAAAATATGCACCAACTTCCGGTAGCCATAACTTTTAGTTCGACCGTCAGATTTTCAATGATAATACCTTTTCAGAAATCTCTCGAAAAGATAATGTTCCACTTATGGTTGACTACTTTGGAATTTCTGTAAATTTTTTGAAAACTCTTGAAAAGACAATGTTCCACCTATGCCTAACTCCTTTGGGATTTCCGCAAATTTTTGAGCCCATCCGGAACCGTTTAGTGCCTCAAACTGGACTCAGAATATTTTTCAACGCAAAAAGCAGAAACTGAAACTTGAATAACATTCAAACCGTGAATAATTTTGACCTAATACTTTCACCAAAGTGTTTATTTTTCCTTCCTGAATCTTCCCATAAATATTTTTCTTCCCACGCTTTCAAATTCACACCTGCTAAAAATAGCAGTTAAATAGAAAAAGCCAAAAAATAGTTCTGAAAGTTGGAAACTCTTATTTGACGAAAAAAGTATCCGAAAATGTAAAAACATCTACAAAAATAAAACAACATGAACAACAAATGAAAAATCATTTTTTTGGGTGATGCAAAATTGTCTTCACACCACTGGGTGCTACTGCATCATAAATATTGTTTTATTTGTTTTTTATGTAAATTGTTCTAATTATTTTGCTAAATTAGAAATTTCTTTTTGTAATTTACAAATTGAGCAATTTAGAGGAGCAGTTATGCTTGAAAGCTGTCCAAACATAGGATAAACGTATTATAAATCCTTACTTTGTTGATAAATCTAGGCATTTTCCACTTTTAGACTAACACTATTTCCATCTTATTTTCCTAACTCTGTACATGTGTTGTTATTCAAATATTGAAGATTAACTTTTTTTAGATGATATTTTATGTGACTAGGAGCAAACCCAAGACACATAATAACACCCACAAAATATAGAATAATATTTTATTCAAAAAGATGGAACTCTTACATGCATAGGATCTCAAATTCTCGAGCTCTGTATTACATGTAAATTACAGACTTACAAAAAATTACTCAGATTTCCCCTTCGCAGCATGCAAACTCTTTCCCCATAAAACTACTAAAAAATTAGAAAATAGCTCATAAATAGCCCTTTTTGGTTTGGAGCCAAAAACAACATTCGAGATATGAGTTTTGGCAGTTTGGCGCCAAAAATTATAATTTGAAATTTAAGTTTAAATTCAAATTCAAAAATTAGCACATTTTTAAAATATGCACCAACATCCGGTAGCCATAACTTTTAATCCGATCATCGAATCTTTAATGATAATAACTTTTCGAAAAACTCTTGAAAAGAAAATGTTCCACCTATATTTTATTACTTTGAGATTTCTGCAAATTTTCGGGCCCATTTAGAACCGTTTAGTGTCTCAAATTGGACTCGGAAGGTTTTTTCAAAGCAAAAAGCAGAAACTGAAATTTGAATAATGTTCAAACCGTGAATGATCTTGACTAATTTTTTGCCAAAGTGCTTATTTTTTTGTCCTAAACCTTCCCATAAATTTTTGTCTTCCCACACCTTCAACTTCACACCTACTAAAAATAGCAGTTGAGCAGAAAAAGCAAAAAAATAGTTTTGAGTTGGAAACTCTTATTCGACAAAAAAAGTATTTGAAAATACAAAAATATCTACAAAAATTAAAAAACAGAAACAAAAAATGAAAATCATTTTTTTGGGTGATGCAAAATTGCCCTCACACCACTGGATGCTCCTGCATCACAAATATTATTTTATTTGTTTTTCTATATAAATTATTATAATTATCTTGCTAAACTATAGATTTTTTTTTGTAATTTACAGTTTGAGCAATTTAGAAGAGTAGTTATGCTTCAAAGTCGTCCAAACATAAGACATAAGTATTATAAATCCTTACTTTGTTGATAAATCTAGGCATTTTCCGATTTTAGACTAACACTATGTCCATCTTATTTTCCTAACTCTTTACATGTGTTTTTATTCAAATATTGAAGACTAACTTTTCTTAGATGATATTTTATGTGACGAGGGAGCAAACCCGAGACACATAATAACACTCTTAAAATAGAGAATAATATTTTATTCAAAAAGATGGAACTCTTACATGTAGAGGATTTCAAATCCTCGAGCTTTGTATTACATGCAAATTACAGACTTACAGAAAATTACCTAGATTTCCCCTTCGCAGCATGCAAACTGTTTCCCCAAAAAGCTACTCAAAAACAAAAAATTAGCCTATAAATAGCCCCTTTTTGGTTTGGAGCTAAAAACAACATTCGAGATAATAGTTTTGACAATTTGGGGCAGAAAATTATAATTTGAAATTTAAGTTTAAATTCACTTTCCAAAATTAATACATTTCTAAAATATGCACCAACTTCCGGTAGCCATAACTTTTAATCCAACCGTTAGATCTTAAATGATAATACATTTTCGGAAAGCTTTCGAAAATACAATGTTCTACCTATAGCTAATTACTTTAGGATTTACAAAAATTTTCGGGCACATCCGAAACCGTTTAGTGCCTCAAACTGGACTTAGAAGGTTTTTTAGGGCAAAAAACAAAAACTGAAAAATTTGAGTTGAGCAGAAAAAATAGAAAAGTAGTTCTGAAAGTTAGAAACTCTTATTCGACGAGAAGGGTATCCAAAAATGCAAAAATATAATATATATATAAAAGGAACAAAAAATAAAAATCATCTTTCTGGGTGATGCAAAATTGTCCTCACACCACTGGATGCTCCTGCATCTTAAATATTGTTTTATTTATTGTTCTATGTAAATTGTTCTAATTATTGTTCTATGTAAATTGTTCTAATTATTTTGATAAACTAAAGATTTCTTTTTGTAATTTACAGCTTGTGCAATTTATAGAAGCAGTTATGCTTGAAAGCTGTCCAAACATCGGATAGACGTATTATAAATCCTTAGTTTGTTGATAAATCTAGGCATTTTTCCACTTTTAGACTAAAACTATGCCCATCTTATTTTCCTAACTCTGTACATGTGTTGTTATTCAAATATTGAATCTTGATTATCTTTTTTTAGATGATATTTTATGTGACGATGGAGCAAACCCGAGACACAGAATAACACTCACAAAACAGAGAATAATATTTTATTCAAAAATATGAAACTCTTACATGTAGAGGATCTCAAATCCTCGAGCTCTGTATTACATGCAAATTACAGACTTACAGAAAATTACCCAGATTTCCCCTTCGTAGCATGCGAACTCTGTCCCCAAAAAGTTAACCAAAAATCAGAAACTAGCCCATAAATAGCCCATTTTTGGTTTGAAGCCAAAAACAACATTTGAAATATGAGTTTTGGCGGTTTGGCGCTAAAAATTACAATTTGAAATTTAAGTTTAAATTCACATTCAAAAATTACTTTGGTATTTTCGCAAATTTCTAGGCACATCCAGAACCGTTTAGTGCCTCAAACTAGACTCAGAAGGTTTTTCAGGGGAAAAAGCAGAAACTAGAATTTGAATAATGTTCAAACCGTGAATGATTTTGACCTGATTCTTTCAGCAACGTGCTTATTTTTTTGTCTTGAAATTTTCCATAAATTTATGTATTCCCACGCTTTCAAATTCACACTTGTTAAAACTAGCAGTTGAGTAAAAAAACAAAAAAATAGTTCTGAAAGTGGGAAACTCTTATTCGACGAGAAAAGGGTATCCGAAAATGAAAAAACATCTACAAAAAGAAAAAGAAAAAACAACAGGAACAAATAATGAAAATCATCTTTTTGGGTGATGCAAAATTGCCCCTTCACACCACTTGATGCTTCTGCATCACAAATATTATTTTATTTGTTTTTCTATGTAAATTTTTCTAATTATTTTTCTAAACTGGAGATTTTTATTTGTAATTTACAGTTTGAGCAATTTAGAGGAACAATTATGCTTGAAGGCTGTCCAAACATAAGATAGACATATTATAAATTCTTAGTTTGTTGATAAATCTAGGCATTTTCCACTTTTAGACTAACACTATGTCCATCTTATTTTCCTAACTCTATACATGTGTTATTCAATTATTGAAAATTAACTTTTATAGATGATATTTTATGTGATGAGGGAGTACCTGAAACACAGAATAACATTCACAAAATACAAAATAATATTTTATAAAAAAAGATGGAACTCTTACATGTAGAGGATCTCAAATTCTTGAGCTCTGTATTACATGCAAATTATAGACTTACAGAAAATTACCAAGATTTCCCTTTCGCAGCATGCGAACTTTTTCACTAAAAAGCTACCCAAAAATCAGAAATTAGCCCATAAATAGCCCTTTTTGGTTTAAAGTCAAAAATAACATTCGAGATATGAGTTTTGGCGGTTTGGCGCAAAAAATTACAATGTGAAATTTAAGTTTAAATTTACATTAAAAAATAAGCATATTTTCTAAAATATGCACCAACTTTCGGTAGCCATAATTTTTAATCCGACCGTCGGATATTCAATGATAGTACCTTTTCGAAAAACTCTTAAAAAGACAATGTTCCACCTATGACTAACTATTTTGGGATTATCGCAAATTTTTGGGCTCTATTATTCTCTATTTTTCTGTATTGAACCTTTCCATAAATTTATGTCTTTCCACGCTTTCAAATTCACATCTGCTAAAAATAGCAGTTGAGCAGAAAAAACAAAAAAATAGTTTTGAAAATTGGAAACTCTTATTCGACGAGAAGGGTATCCGAAAATGCAAAAACATCTGCAAAAATAAAACAACAGGAACAAAAAATGAAAATCATCTGTTTCGGTGATGCAAGATTGACCTCACACACTGATGCTCCTCATCACAAATATTGTTTTATTTGTTTTTCTATGTAAATTTTTCTAATTATCTTTCTAAACTGGAAATTTCTTTTTGTAATTTACAGTTTGAACAATTTAGAAAAACAGTTATGCTTAAAAGCTGTCCAAAAATAGAATAGACGTATTAAAAATCCTAACTTTGTTGATAAATCTAGGCATTTTCCACTTTTAGACTAACACTATGTCCATCTTATTTCCTAACTCTGTACATGTGTTGTTATTCAAATATTGAAGATTAATTTTTTCTTAAATGATATTTTATGTGACGAGGCAGTAAACTCGAGACACAAAATAACACTCACAAAATAGAGAATAATATTTCATTCAAAAACATGGAACTTTTACATGCATAGGATCTTAAATCTTCGAGCTCTCTATTACATGCAAATTAGAGACTTATAGAAAATTACCAAATTTTCCTTTCGCAGTATGCAAACTCTGTCCCCAAAAATCTACCCAAAAATCAGAAACTAGCCCATAAATAGCCCTTTTTGGTTTGGAGCCAAAAACAACATTCGAAATATGATTTTTGGCTGTTTGGCACCAGAAATTACAATTTAAAATTTATGTTTTAAATTCACATTTGAAAATTAGCACATTTTCTAAAATATGCACCAATTTCCGGTAGCCATAACTTTTAATCCGACCGTCGGATCTTCAATGATAATACTTTTTCAAAAAGCTCTCGAAAAGACAATGTTCCACCTGTGTCTAATTACTTTGAGATTTCTGCAAATTTTTGGGCCTATGCGGAACCATTTAGTGCCTCAAACTAGACTTGAAAAAATTTTCAGGGCAAAAAGCAGAAACTAGAATTTGAATAATGTTCAAACCATGAATGAATTTGACTTGATTTTTTTGCCAAAATGCTTATTTTTCCGTCCTGAACCTTCCCATAAATTTCTATTTTCCCATGATTTCAAATTCACACCTGCTAAAAATAGCAGTTGAGCAAAAAAAACAAAAAAATAGTTCTGAAAGTTGGAAACTCTTATTCAATGAGAAGGGTATCTGAAAATGCAAAAACATCTACAAAAATAAAACAATAAGAACAAAAAATAAAAATCATCTTTTTTGGGTGATGTAATATTGCCCTCACACCACTGGATGTTGCTGCATCACAAATATTGTTTTATTTGTTTTTTTATGTAAATTGTTCTAATTATCTTTCTAAACTGGAGATTTTTTTTTTCTTTTTGTAATTTATAGTTTGAGTAATTTAGAGGAGTAGTTATGCTTGAAGGTTGTCCAAATATAAAATAGACGTATTATAAATCCTTACTTTGTTGATAAAGCTAGGAATTTTCCACTTTTAGACTAACACTATGTCCATCTTATTTTCCTAATTCTGTACATGTGTTGTTCAAATATTGAAGATTAATTTTTTTCTTAGATATTATTTTATGTGACCAGGGAGCAAATCTGAGACATAGAATAACACTCACAAAATAGAGAATAATATTTTATTCAAAAATATGGAACTCTTATATGTAGAAGATCTCAAATCTTCAAGCTCTGTATTACATGCAAATTATAGACTTACAGAAAATTACCCAAATTTCCCCTTCGCAGCATGCGAACTCTTTCCCCAAAAAGTTACTCAAAAATAAAAAAATTAACCCATAAATAGCCCCTTTTTGTTTGGAACCAAAAACAACATTCGAGATATGACTTTGGCGCAAAAAATTACAATTTAAAAGTTATGTTTACATTCACATTCAGAAATTAGCACATTTTTTCTAAAATATGCACCAACTTCCAGTCACCGTAACTTTTAATCCGGCCGTCGGATCTTCAATGATAATACATTTTCGGAAAGCTTTCGAAAAGACGATGTTCCATTTATAATTGACTACATTGGGATTTCCAAAAAAATTTGGGCCCATTCGGATCCGTTTAGTGCCTCAAATTGGACTCGGAAGGTTTTTCATGGCAAAAAACAAAAATTGGAAATTGAAAAATGTTCAAACCATGGATGATCTTGACCTGTTATTTTCACCAAATTGCTTATTTTTCAATCCTGAACCTTCCCATAAATTTTTGTCCTCCTACACTTTCAAATTCACACCTGCTAAAAATAGCGGTTAAGCAGAAAAAATAGAAAAGTATTTCTAAAAGTTGGAAACTCTTATTTGACGAAAAAAATATCCAAAAATGCAAAAACATCTACAAAATGAAAAAAATAACAGAAACAAAAAATGGAAATCATTTTTTTGGGTGATGCAAGATTACCCTCACACCACTCGATGCTTTTGCATCACAAATATTGTTTTATTTGTTTTTCTATGTAAATTGTTCTAATTATCTTGTTAAACTAGAGATTTTTATTTTTGTAATTTACAGTTTGAGCAATTTAGAGGAGTAGTTAAATGATTGAAGGCTATCCAAACATAGGATAGACGTATTATAAATCCTTACTTTGTTGATAAATCTAGGCATTTTTCACTTTTAGACTAACACTATGTACATCTTATTTTCATAACTCTGTACATGTGTTGTTATTCAAATATTGAAGATTAATTTTCTTATCTGATATTTTATGTGACAAAGGAGCAAACTCGAGACACACAATAACACTCACAAAATAGAGAATAATATTTTATTCAAAAATATGGAACTCTTACATGCAGAGGATCTCAAATCCTCGAGCTCTGTATTACATGCAAATTAGAGACTTACAAAAAATTACCCAGATTTCTCTTTCACAACATGTAAATTTTTTTCCCAAAAAATCTACCCAAAAATCATAAACTAGCCCATAAATAGCCATTTTTTGGTTTGGAGCCAAAAATAATATTCGAGATATGAGTTTTGACGGTTTGGCACCAAATATTACAATTTGAAATTTAAGTTTAAATTCACATTCGAAAATTAGCACATTTTTTAAAATATGCACCAACTTCCAGTACCCATAACTTTTAATCCGACCATCAGACCTTCAATGATAATACCTTTTCGGAAAACTCTCGAAAAAAAAATGTTCACCTATGAATGCCTACTTTGGGATTTTCGCAAATTTTTGGGCATATCCAGAACCATTTAGTGCTTCAAATTGAACTCGAAAAGTTTTTCTGGGCAAAAAGCTGAAATTGGAATTTGAATAACGTTCAAACCGTGAATGATTTTGACTTGATTCTTTCGCCAAAGTGCTTATTTTTCCTTCCTGAACCTTCGCATAAATTTTTGTCTTCCCACACTTTCAAATTCACACCTACTAAAAATAGCAGTTGAGCAGAAAAAATAAAAAAATAGTTCTAAAAGTTGGAAACTCTTATTCAACGAAAAAAATATCAAAAAATGCAAAAACATCTACCAAAAAAAATAAAACAACAGGAGCAAATAATGAAAATCATTTTTTTGGGTGATGCAAAATTGCACCTCACACCACTGCATGCTGCTGCATCACAAATATTGTTTTGTTTGTTTTTCTATATAAATTGTTCTAATTATCTTTCTAAACTAAAGATTTCTTTTTGTAATTTACAGTTTGAGCAATTTAAAGAAACAATTATGTTTGAAGGTTGTCCAAACATAGGATAGACGTATTATAAAACTTTACTTTGTTGATAAATTTAGACATTTTCCACTTTTAGACTAACACTATGTCCATCTTATTTTCCTAACTCTGTACATGTGTTGTTATTTAAATATTGAAGATTATATTTTTTTTAGATGATATTTTATGTGATGAGGGAGCAAACCTGACACACGGAATAACACTCACAAAATAAACAATAATATTTTATTCAAAAATATGGAACTCTTATATGTAGAGGATCTCAAATCTTTGAGTTTTGTATTACACACAAATTACAGACTTACAGAAAATTATTCAGATTTCCCCTTCCCAGCATGCAAACTCTTTTTCCTCAAAAAGCTACTCAAAAATCAGAAATTAGCCCATAAATAGCCCCTTTTGGTTTGGATACAAAAACAACATTCGAGATATGAGTTCTAGCGGTTTGGCACCAAAAATTACAATTTGAAATTTAAGTTTAAATTCACATTTGAAAATTAGCACATTTCTAAAATATGCACCAACTTCCGATAGCTATAACTTTTAATTCGATCGTCAAATATTCAATGATAATACCATTTCGGAAAGCTTTCGAAAAGACAATTTTCTATGTATAGTTGATTAGTTTGGGATTTATGCAAATTTTCAGACCCATCTGGAACCGTTTAGTGCATCAAACTGGACTCGGAAGGTTTTTCAGAGCAAAAAACAGAAACTGTAATTTGAATAACATTCAAACCGTGAATGATATTGACCTAATTATTTTGCCAAAGTGCTTATTTTTCCCTCTTGAACCTTCCCATAAATTTTTGTTTTCCCACGCCTTCAAATTCACATATGCTAAAAATAGCAGTTGAGCAGAAAAAATAAAAAAACAGTTCTGAAAATTGGAAACTCTTATTTGATGAGAAAGAGTATCCGAAAATGCAAAAAAATCTACAAAAATAGAACAACAGAAACAAAAAATGAAAATCATCTTTTTGGGTGATGCAAAATTGCCCTCACACCACTGTATGCTCCTGCATCACAAATATTGGTTTAATTGTTTTCTATGTAATTTTTTTTAATTATCTTTTTAAACTGGAGATTTATTTTTGTAATTTACAGATTGAGCAATTTAGAAGAGTAGTTATGCTTGAAGGCTATCCAAACATAGGATAGACATATTATAAATCCTTACTTTGTTGATAAATCTAAGCATTTTCCACTTTTAGACTTACACTATGTACATCTTATTTTCTAACTATGTACATGTGTTGTTATTCGAATATTGAAGATTAATTTTTTTTAGATGATATTTTATGTGATAGGGGAGCAAACCCGAGACACAAAATAACACTCACAAAATAGAAAAAAATATTTTATTCAAAAAGATGGAACTATTACATGCATAGGACCTCAAATCGTCGAGCTCTATATTACATGCAAATTACAGACTTACAGAAAATTACTTAGATTTCCCCTTCGCATTATGCTAACTCTATCGCCGAAAAGCTAACTAAAAATCAGAAACTAGCCCATAAATAGCCCATTTTTGGTTTGGAAGCAAAAACAACATTCGAGATATGTGTTTTGACGGTTTGGCGCAAAAAATTATAATTTTAAATTTAAGTTTAAATTCACATTTAAAAATTAGCACATTTCTAAAATATGCACCAACTTCTGGTACCCATAACTTTTAATCCGACCGTCAGTCTTTCAATGATAATACTTTTTCGGAAAGCTCTCCAAAAGACAATGTTCCACCAATGTCTAATTAATTTGAGATTTACGCAAATTTTCGGGCCCATCTGGAATCGTTTAGTGCCTCAAACTGGGCTCAGATAGTTTTTCAGGGCAAAAACCAGAAATTGAAATTTGAATAACGTTCAAACCGTGAATGATATTGACCTGATTTTTTCGCCAAAGTGCTTATTTTTCCTTCCTGAACCTTCTCATAAATTTATGTCTTCCCACGCTTTCAAATTCATACATTCTAAAAATAGCAGTTGAGCAGAAAAAATAAAAAAAATAGTTCTGAAAGTTGGAAACTCTTATTCGACGAAAAAGGTATTCGAAAATGCAAAAACATCTACAAAAATAAAACAACAGGAACAAAAAATGAAAATCATATTTTTCAGTGATTTCCCTCAGACCATTGGATGCTCCTGCATTACAAATATTGTTTTATTTGTTTTTCTATGTAAATTGTTCTAATAATCTTTCCAAACTAGAGTTTTTTTTTGTAATTTACAGCTTGAGTAATTTAGAGGAACATTTATGTTTGAAGGCTGTCCAAATATAGGATAGACGTATTATAAATCTTTACTTTGTTGATAAATCTAGGCATTTTCCACTTTTGGACTAACACTATGTGCATCTTATTTTCTTAACTCTGTACATGTGTTGTTATTCAAATATTGAAGATTAACTTTTTTTAGATGATATTTTATGTGAAGAGGAGCAAAACCCGAGACACAAAATAACACTCACAAAATAGAGAATAATATTTTATTCAAAAATATGGAACTCTTACATGCAGATGATCTCAAATCCTCGAGTTCTGTATTACATGCAAATTACAGACTTACAAAAAATTATCCAGATTTCTCTTTCGCAGCATGCAAACTCTTTCCGCAAAAAGCTACCCAAAAATCAGAAACTATCCCATAAATAACCTTTTTTGGTTTGGAGCCAAAAACAACATTCGAGATATGAGTTTTAGCGGTTTGGCGCCAAAAATTACAATTTGAAATTTAAGTTTAAATTCACATTCGAAAATTAACACATTTCTAAAATATGCACCAACTTCTGGTACCCATAATTTTTAATCTGACCGTCAGTCTTTCAATGATAATACTTTTTCAGAAAGCTCTCCAAAAGACATTGTTCCACCAATATATAATTAATTTGGGATTTACGCAAATTTTTGGGCCCATCCGAAACCGTTTAGGGCCTCAAACTGGACTCAGAAGGTTTTTCAAAACAAAAAGCAGAAACTCAAACTTGAATAACATTCAAACCGTGAATGATATCGACCTGAATTTTTTGCCAAAGTGCTTATTTTTCCGTCTTGAACCTTCCCATTAATTTCTGTCTTCCCACGCTTTAAAATTCACACCTGCTAAAAATAGTAGTTGAGCAGAAAAAACAAAAAAGTAGTTCTAAAAGTTGGAAACTCTTATTCAACGAGAAGAGTATCCAAAAATGCAAAAACATCTACAAAAAAAAAATAACAAAAAAAAAAAAAAAAATCAAATTTTTGGGTGATGCAAAATTTCTCTTACACCACTGGATGCTCCTGCATCACAAATATTGTTTTATTTGTTTTTCTATGTAAATTGTTCTAATTATTTTTCTAAACTGGAAGTTTTTTTTATAATTTACAGTTTGCGCAATTTAGAAGAGCAGTTATACTTGAAAGTTGTCCAAACATAGGATAGACATATGATAAATCTTTACTTTGTTGATAAATCTAGGCATTTTCCACTTTTAGATTAACACTATGTACATCTTATTTTCCTAACTTTGTACATGTGTTGTTATTCAAATATTAAAAAATAATTTTTATAGATGATATTTTATGTGACGAGGGAGAAAACCCAAGACACAGAATAACACTCACAAAATACAAAATAATATTTAATTCAAAAAGATGAAACTCTTATATGCAGAGGATCTCAAATTCTCGAACTCTGTATTACATGCAAATTATAGATTTACAGAAAATTACCCAAATTTGTCCTTCGCAACATGCAAACTCTTTTCCTAAAAAGCTACAAAAAATCATAAACTAGCCTATAAATAGTCATTTTTGGTTTGGAGCCAAAAACAACATTCAAGATATGAGTTTTGGTGGTTTGGCGCCAAAACTTACAATTTGAAATTTAAGTTTAAATTCACATTTGAAAATTAGCATATTTTCTAAAATATGCACCAACTTCCGGTAGCCATAATTTTTAATCTAACTGTCGTATCTTCAATGATAATACCTTTTCAGAAAGGTCTTGAAAAGCCAATGTTCTATCTATAACTAATTATTTTGGGATTACCGCAAATTTTTGGGCCCATCCGGAATCGTTTAATACTTCAAACTAGACTTATAATATTTTTCATGGCAAAAAGAAGAAACTAAAATTGAATAATGTTCAAACCGTGAATGATATTGACCTGATTCTTTCGCCAAAGTGCTTATTTTTCCGTCTTGAACCTTCGCATAAATTTTTGTCTTCCCACGCTTGCAAATTCACACCTGCTAAAAATAGAAGTTGAGCAGAAAAATTAAAAAAAAAGTTCTGAAAGTTGGAAACTCTTATTCGACGAAAAGGGTATCCAAAAATGAAAAAATATTTAAAAAAAATGAAAGGAACAAAAAATTAAAATCATATTTTTGGGTGATGCAAGATTGACTTCACACCACTGGATGTTTTTGCATCAAAAATATATTTTTTTTTGTTTTTCTATGTAAATTGTTCTAATTATTTTGCTAAACTAAAAATTTATTTTTGTAATTTATAGTTTGAGCAATTTAGAGGAGCAGTTATGTTTCAAGGCTGTCCAAACATAGGATAGATGTATTATAAATCCTTACTTTGTTGATAAATTTAGGCATTTTCCACTTTTAGACTAACACTATGTTCATCTTTTTTTTCCTAACTCTGTACATGTGTTGTTATTCAAATATTAAAGATTAACTTTTCTTAGATGATATTTTATGCGACGAAGGAGCAAACCCGAGACACATAATAACACTCACAAAATAGAGAATAATATTTTATTCAAAAAATGGAACTTTTATATGTAGAGCATCTCAAATCCTTGAGCTCTATATTACATACAAATTACACACTTATAGAAAATTACCCAGATTTCCCTTTCGCAGCATACGAAATCTTTTCCCAAAAAGCTACCCAAAAATTAGAAATTAGCCTATAAATAGCCCCTCTTTGGTGTGGAGCCAAAAAAAACATTCGAGATATTAGTTTTGGCAGTTTGGTGCCAAAAATTACAATTTAAAATTTAAGTTTAAACTTACATTTGAAAATTAGTACATTTCAAAATATGCACCAACTTTTGGTAGCCATAACTTTTAATCCGGCAGTCGGATTTTCAATGATAATATATTTTTGGAAAGCTCTCTAAAAGACAATGTTCCACTTATAATTGACTATTTTGGGATTTCTGCAAATTTTTGGGCCCATCCAAAACCGTTTAGTGCCTCAAACTAGACTTAGAAAGTTTTTCTGGGCAAAAAGCAGAAACTAGAAATTGAAAATTTTTCAAACCGTGGATGATTTTGACCTATTTTTTTGCCAAAGTGCTTATTTTTCCGTCCTGAACCTTCCCATAAATTTTTGTCTTCCTATGCATTCAAATTCACACCTGCTAAAAATAGCAGTTGAGCAGAAAATACAAAAAAAATAATTCTAAAAGTTGGAAACTCTTATTTGGCAAAAAAGGGTATCCGAAAATGCAAAAACATCTACAAAATGAAAAAAATAATAGAAACAAAAAATAAAATTATTTTTTTGGGTGATGCAAGATTACCTTCACACCACTGAATGCTTCTGCATCACAAATATTGTTTTATTTGTTTTTCTATGTAAATTGTTCTAATTATTTTGTTAAACTGGAGATTTTTTTTTTTGTAATTTATAGTTTAAGCAATTTAGAGGAGCAGTTATGATTGAAAGCTATCCAAACATAGGATAAACATATTATAAATCCTTACTTTGTTAATAAATCTAGGCATTTTCCACTTTTAAATTAACACTATGTACATCTTATTTTCATAACTATGTATATATGTTGTTATTCAAATATTGAAGATTAACTTTCTTATATGATATTTTATGTGACGAAGGAACAAACCTGAGATACAGAATAACACTCACAAAAGAGAGAATAATATTTTATCAAAAAATATGAAACTATTACATGTAGAGGATTTCAAATCCTCAAATTCTATATTACATGTAAATTAGACACTTACAGAAAATTACCCAAATTTTCTATTCGCAACATGCAAACTCTTTTCTCAAAAAGCTACCCAAAAATCAAAAACTAGCTCATAAATAGCCCTTTTTTGGTTTGGAACCAAATACAACATTTGAGATATGAGTTTTGGTGGTTTGGCGGAAAAAATTACAATTTGAAATTTAAGTTTAAATTCACATTCGAAAATTAGCACATTTTCTAAAATATGCACCAACTTACGGTAGCCATAACTTTTAATCCGACCATCGGATTTTTAATGATAATACCTTTTCGAAATACTCTTCAAAAGACAATGTTCCACATGATTAATTAGTTTAGAATTTCTGCAAATTTTCGGGCCCATCCAGAACCGTTTAGTGCGTCAAACTGGACTCGGAAGGTTTTTCAAATAAAAAAGAAGAAATTGAAATTGAATAATATTCAAACCGTGAATGATATTGACCTGATTCTTTCGCCAAAGTGCTTATTTTTCCGTCCTCAACCTTCCCATTAATTTCTGTCTTCCCACGATTTTAAATTCACACCTAATAAAAATAGCAGTTGAGAAGAAAAAATAAAAAAACAGTTCTGAAAGTTGGAAACTCTTATTTGACGAAAAGGGTATCCGAAAATACAAAAACATTTACAAAAAAAAAAATAGAAACAAAAAATTAAAATCATATTTTTGGGTGATGCAAGATTGACTTCACACCACTGGATGCTTTTGCATCAAAAATATTTTTTTTTTTGTTTTTATATGTAAATTGTTCTAATTATTTTGCTAAACTGAAAATTTATTTTTGTAATTTACAGTTTGAGCAATTTAGAGGAGCAGTTATGTTTCAAGGCTATCCAAACATAGGATAGATGTATTATAAATCCTTACTTTGTTGATAAATTTAAGCATTTTCCACTTTTAGACTAACACTATGTTCATCTTTTTTTTCCTAACTTTGTACATGTGTTGTTATTCAAATATTAAAGATTAACTTTTCTTAGATGATATTTTATGCGACGAATGAGCAAACCCGATACACATAATAATACTCACAAAATAGAGAATAATATTTTATTCAAAAATATGCAACTCTTACATATAGAGGATCTCAAATTCTCGAGCTCTATATTACATGCAAATTACACACTTATTGAAAATTATCCAGATTTCCCCTTCACAGCATGCAAAATCTTTTTCCAAAAATCTGCCCAAAAATCAGAAACTGACCCATAAATAGACCTTTTTTGGTTTGGAGCCAAAAACAACATTCGAGATATTAGTTTTGGCGGTATGGTGCCAAAAATTACAATTTGAAATTTAAGTTTTAATTTACATTTGAAAATTAGCACATTTCTAAAATATGCACCAACTTTTGGTAGTCATAACTTTTAATCCGGCCGTCGGATTTTCAATGATAATACATTTTCGGAAAGCTCTCGAAAAGACGATGTTCCACTTATAGTTAATTATTTTGGAATTTTTGCAAATTTTTGGGCCCATCCGGAACCGTTTAGTGCCTCAAACTGGACTCGAAAAGTATTTCTAGGCAAAAAGCAGAAACTGGAAATTGAAAAACATTCAAACCGTAGATGATCTTGACCTGTTTCTTTCGCCAAAGTGCTTATTTTTCCGTCTTGAACCTTTCCATAAATTTTTGTCTTCCTACGCTTTCAAATTCACACCTGTTAAAAATAGCAGTTGAGCAGAAAAAATAAAACAATAGTTCTAAAAGTTGGAAACTCTTATTCGACGAAAAAAATATCCGAAAATGCAAAAACATCTACAAAATAAAAAAAATAACAGAAACAAAAAATAGAATCATCTTTTTGGGTGATGCAAGATTACCCTCACACCACTGGATGCTTCTGCATCACAAATATTGTTTTATTTATTTTTTATGTAATTTTTTCTAATTATCTTGCTAAACTGAAGATTTTTTCTTTTTGTAATTTACAGCTTGAGTAATTTAGATGAGCAGTTATGATTGAAGGCTATCCAAACATAGCATAAATGTATTATAAATCCTTACTTTGTTAATAAATCTAGGCATTTTCCAGTTTTAGACTAACACTATGTCTATCTTATTTTCCAAACTTTGTACATGTGTTTTTATTCAAATATTGAAGATTAACTTTCTTAGATGATATTTTATGTGATGAAGGAGCAAACCCAAGACACAGAATAACACTCACAAAATAGAGAATAATATTTTATTCAAAAATATGAAACTCTTACATACAGAGGATCTGAAATCTTTGAGCTCTGTATTACATACAAATTAGAGACTTATAGAAAATTACTAGATTTCCCCTTCGCAACATGCAAACTCTTTCCACAAAAAGCTACCCAAAAATCAGAAACTAGCCCATAAATAGCCCTTTTTTGGTTTGGAGCCAAAAACAACATTCGAGATATGAGTTTTGGCGGTTTGGCGCCAAAAATTATAATTTAAAATTTAAGTTTAAATTCACATTCAAAAATTAGCACATTTTCTAAAATATGAACCAACTTCCGATAGCCATAACTTTTAATCCAACCATCGGATTTTTAATGATAATACCTTTTCAGAAAGCTCTTCAAAAGACAATGTTCTATATATAATTAATTAGTTTAGAAGTTCCACAAATTTTTGGGCCATCCGGAACCGTTTAGTGCGTCAAACTGGACTCAGAAGGTTTTTTAGGGCAAAAAAGAGAAACTGAAATTGAATAACGTTCAAACCGTAAATGATATTGACCTAATTTTTTCGCTAAAGTGCTTATTTTTTCGTCATGAACCTTCCCATTAATTTTTGTTTTCCCATGCTTTCAAATTCACACTTGGTAAAAATAGCAGTTGAACAAAAAAAATAAAAAGGCAGTTCTGAAAGTTGGAAACTCTTATTCAACGAAAAGGGTATCCGAAAATGCAAAAACATTTACAAAAAATAAAATAAAAAAAAACAGGAACAAAAAATTAAAATCATATTTTTGGGTGATGCAAGATTGACTTCACACCACTGGATGCTTTTGCATCAAAAATATATTTTTTTTTGTTTTTCTATGTAAATTGTTATAATTATTTTGCTAAATTGGATATATACTGTTATAATTTACAGTTTGAGCAATTTAGAGGAGCAGTTATGATTGAAGGTTGTCCAAACATATGATAGACATATTAAAAATCGTTACTTTGTAGATAAATCTAGGCATTTTTCACTTTTAGACTAACACTATGTCTATCTTATTTTCCTAACTCTGTATAGAGTTGTTGTTCAAATATTGAAGATTAACTTTTTTTAGATGATATTTTATGTGACGAGGGAGCAAAATCGAGACACAAAATAACACACAAAACATAGAATAATATTTTATTCAAAAAGATGGAACTTTTACATGCAGAGGATCTCAAATCCTCGAGCTCTATATTACATGCAAATTACAGACTTACAGAAAATTTTCCAGATTTCCCCCTTTGCAGCATGCGAACTCTTTCCCCAAAAAGCTACCCAAAAATCAGAAACAAGCTCATAAATAGCCCATTTTTGGTTTGGAGCCAAAAACAACATTCGAGATATGAGTTTTGGTTGTTTTGTGCCAAAAATTACAATTTGAAATTTAAGTTTAAATTCACATTCAAAAATTAACACATTTCTAAAATATGCACCAACTTCCAGTATCCATAATTTTTAAACCGACCGTTAGATCTTCAAAGATAATACGTTTTCAGAAAGCTCTCGAAAATAAAATGTTCCACCTATACTTGACTATTTTCGGGCCCATCTGGAACCGTTTAGTGCCTCAAGCTGGACTCGAAAGGTTTTTCAAGGCAAATAGCAGAAACTGAAAAATTGAATAACGATCAAACCGTGAATGATATTGACCTGATTTTTTTGCTAAAGTGCTTATTTTTTCATCCTGAACTTTCCAATTAATTTCTATTTTCCCACGCTTTCAAATTCACACTTGCTAAAAATAGCAGTTGAGCAGAAAAAACAAAAAAATAGTTCTAAAAATTGGAAACTCTTATTTGACGAAAAAAGTATCCGAAAATACAAAAACATCTACAAAAATAAAACAATAGGAATAGAAAAAGAAAATCATCTTTTTGGGTGATGCAAGATGGCCTCACACCACTGAATGCTCTTGCATCACAAATATTATTTTATTTCTTTTTCCTATGTAAATTGTTCTAGTTATTTGTCTAAACTCGATATTTTCTTTTTGTTATTTAAAGCTTGAGCAATTTAGAGGAGCAGTTATGCTTGAAAGTTGTCCAGACATATGATAGACACATTATAAATCATTACTGTGTAGATAAATCTAGGCATTTTCCACATTTAGACTAACACTATGTCTATCTTATTTTCCTAACTCTGTACATGTGTTGTTATTCAAATATTGAAGATTATCTTTTTTTAGATGATATTTTATGTGACGAGGAGCAAACCCAAGACACAGAATAATACTCACAAAATATAGGATAATATTTTATTTAAAAATATGAAACTCTTTCATGCAGAGGATCTCAAATCCTCGAGCTCTGTATTACATACAAATTACAAACTTACAGAAAATTACCTAGATTTCCCTTTGTAGCATGCAAACTCTTTCCCCAAAAAGCTACACAAAAATCAGAAACTAGCCCATAAATAGCCTTTTTTGGTTTGGAGCCAAAACAACATTCGAGATATGAGTTTTGGCAGTTTGGTGCCAAAAATTACAATTTAAAATTTAAGTTTAAATTCACATTCAAAAATTAGCACATTTTCTAAAATATGCACCAACTTTCGGTAGCTTTAACTTTTAATCCGACTTTCGGATTTTCAATGATAATACATTTTCAGAAAGCTCTTGAAAATACAATGTTCTATTGATGTTCGATTACTTTGAGATTTTCACAAATTTTTAGGCCCATCCGGAACCGTTGAGGGCCTCAAACTAGACTCGGAAGGTTTTTCAGGGTAAAAAGTAGAAACTGAAATTTGAATAACGTTCAAACCGTGAATAATTTTGACCTAATTCTTTCGCCAAATTGCTTATTTTTTCGTCGTGAACCTTTCCATAAATTTCTGTTTTCCCACGCTTTCAAATTCACACCTGCTAAAAATAGCAATTGAGCAGAAAAAATAAAAAAAATATTGTAAAAATTGGAAACTCTTATTGACGAGAAAAGGTATCCGAAAATGCAAAAACATCTACAAAAATAAAACAACAGGAACAACAAATGAAAATCATCTTTTTGGGTGACGCAAGATTGCCCTCACACTACTGGATGCTCCTGCATCACAAATATTGTTTTATTTGTTTTTCTATGTAAATTGTTCTAATTATCTTTCTAAATTGGAGTTTTTTTTTAATTTACAACTTGAGCAATTTAGAGGAGCAGTTATGCTGGAAGGCTGTCCAAACATAGGATAGACGTATTATAAATCCTTACTTTGTTGATAAATCTAGGCATTTTCCATTTTTAGACTAACACTATGTCTATCTTATTTTCCTAACTTTGTACATCTGTTGTTATTCAAATATTGAAGATTCACTTTTTCTTAGATGATATTTTATGTGACGATAGAGCAAATTCGAGACACAGAATAACACTCACAAAATAGAGAATAATATTTTATTCAAAAATATAGAACTCTTACATGTAGAGGATCTGAAATATTTGAGCTCTGTATTACATGCAAATTAGAGACTTACAGAAAATTACCCAGATTTCCCTTTCGCAACATGCGAACTCTTTCCCCAAAAAGCTACCTAAAAATCAGAAACTAGCTCATAAATAACCCATTTCTGGTTTGGAGCCAAAAACAACATTCGAGATATGAGTTTTGACGGTTTGGCTCCAAAAATTACTATTTGAAATTTAAGTTAAAAATTCACATTCAAAAATTAGTATATTTTCTAAAATATGCACCAATTTCCGGTAGCCATAACTTTTAATCCGACCGTCGGATTTTCAATGATAATACTTTTTTAGAAATTTTTCGAAAAGACAATGTTCACTTATGAATGCCTACTTTGGGATTTACGCAAATTTTCGGGCATATCCGGAACCGTTTAGTGCCTCAAACTAGACTCAAAATATTTTTCAAGGCAAAAAGTAGAAACTTGAATTTGAATAACATTCAAACCGCAAATGATTGACCTAATTTTTTTGTCAAAGTGCTTATTTTTTTGTCCTAAACCTTCCCATAAATTCCTGTCTTCTCATACTTTCAAATTAACACCTGCGAAAAATTGCAATTCAGTAGAAAAAATAAAAAAATAGTTCTAAAGTTGGAAACTCTTATTTGACGAGAAGGGTATCCAAAAATACAAAAACATCTACAAAAATAAAACAACAGGAACAAAAAATGAAAATCATATTTTTGGGCGATACTAGATTGCCCTCACACCACTAGATGCTTCTGCATCATAAACATTGTTATATTTATTTTTATATATAAATTGTTTTAATTATCTTTCTAAACTAGAGATTTTGTTTTTGTAATTTATAGTTTGAGCAATTTAGAAGAGCAGTTATGTTTGAAGGTTGTCCAAACATAGGATAAATGTATTATAAATCCTTACTTTATTGATAAATCTAGGCATTTTCCAATTTTAGAATAACACTATGTCCATCTTATTTTCCAAACTTTGTACATGTGTTGTTATTCAAATATTGAAGATTAACTTTTTATTAGATGATATTTTATGTGACGAGGGAGCAAACTCGAGACACAGAATAACACTCTTAAAATAGAGAATAATATTTTATTCAAAAAAAAAATTCTTACATGTAGAGGATTTCAAATTCTCGTGCTCTGTATTACATGCAAATTAGAGACTTACAGAAAATTACCCAGATTTCCCCTTCGCAGCATGCAAACTCTTTCCCCAAAAAATTACTCAAAAATCAGAAACTAGCCCATAAATAGCTCTTTTTGGTTTGGAGCCAAAAACAACATTCGAGATATGAGTTTTTGCAGTTTGGTGCAAAAAATTACAATTTGAAATTTAAGTTTAAATTTACATTCGAAAATTATCACATTTCTAAAATATGCACCAACTTCCGGTAGCCATAACTTTTAATCCGACCGTCAGATCCTCAATGATAATTCCTTTTCGGAAAGCTCTCGCAAAGACAATGTTTCATTTATATATGACCACTTTGGAATTTTTGCAAACTTTCGGGCCCATCCAGAACCGTTTAGTGCCTCAAATTGGACTCAGAAGGTTTTTTAGAGTAAAAAACATAAACTGGAACTTGGTTGAGCAGCAAAAATAGAGAAGTAGTTCTAAAAGTTGGAAACTCTTACTTGACGAGAAGGGTATCCGAAAATGCAAAAACATCTACTAAAAAAAAAATCAAAAAAAAAAAATGGAAATCATTTTTTTTGGGTGATGCAAAATTTCCATCACACTACTGGATGCTCCTGCATTATAAATATATATATATATATATTTTGTAAATTGTTATAATTATCTTGCTAAACTAGAGATATTCTTTTTGTAATTTACAGCTTGTGCAATTTAAAAGAGCAATTATGCTTGAAGGCTGTCCAAACATAGGATAGACCTATTATAAATCCTTACTTTGTTGATAAATCTAGACATTTTCCACTTTTAGACTAACACTCTATCCATCTTATTTTCCTAACATTGTACCAGTGTTATTCAAATATTGAAAATTAATTTTTTCTTAGATGATATTTTATGTGATGATGGAGCAAACCCGAGACACAAAATAACACTCACAAAATAGACAATAATATTTTATTTTAAAATATGAAACTCTTACATGCAGAGGATCTCAAATCCTCGAGCTCTGTATTACATGCAAATTACATACTTACACAAAATTACCCAGATTTACCCTTCGCAGCATGCAAACTCTGTCCCCAAAAAGCTACCCAAAAATTAGAAACTAGCCCATAAATAACTTGTTTTGGTTTGTAAGCAAAAACAACATTCGAGATATGTGTTTTGGCGTTTTGGCGCCAAAAATTATAATTTAAAATTTAAGTTTAAATTCACATTCGAAAATTAGCATATTTCTAAAATATGCACCAACTTCCGGTAGCCATAACTTTTAGTCCGACTGTCAGATTGTCAATGATAATACCTTTTCGGAAATATCTCAAAAAGACAATATTCTACCTATGGTTGACTACTTTGGGATTTCCGCAAATTTTTTGAAAGTTCTCGAAAAGACAATGTTCCACTTATGCCTAACTCCTTTGGGATTTCTGCAAATTTTCGGGCCCATCCGGAACCGTTTAGTGCCTCAAACTAGACTCAAATATTTTTTAAAGCAAAAAACAGAAACTAAAACTTGAATAACGTTCAAACCGTGAATGATTTTGACCTAATACTTTCACCAAAGTGCTTATTTTTCTGTTATGAATTTCCATAAACAACTCTTCCCACGCTTTCAAATTCACACCTGCTAAAAATAGCAGTTGAGCAGAAAAATAAAAAATAGTTCTGAAAGTTGGAAACTCTTATTCGATGAAAAAGGGTATCCGAAAATGGAAAAACATTTAAAAAAAAAACAACAGGAATAAAAAATTAAAATCATATTTTTGGGTGATGCAAGATTGACTTCACACCATTGGATGCTTCTGCATCAAAAATATTGTTTTATTTATTTTTCTATGTAAATTATTCTAATTATTTTGCTAAACTGGAGAATTATTTTTGTAATTTACAGTTTTAGCAATTTAGAGGAGTAGTTATGTTTCAAGGTTGTCCAAACATAAGATAGATGTATTATAAATCCTTACTTTGTTGATAAATTTAGGCATTTTCCACTTTTAGACTAACACTATGTTCATCCTTTTTTCCTAACTTTGTACATGTGTTAATCAAATATTGAAGATTAACTTTTCTTAGATGATATTTTATGCGACGAAGGAGCAAACCTGAGACACATAATAACACTCACAAAATAGAGAATAATATTTTATTCAAAAAATATGAAACTCTTACATGTAGAGGATCTCAAATTCTCGAGCTTTGTATTACATGCAAATTAGAGACTTACAGAAAATTACCCAGATTTCCCCTTCACAGCATGCGAAATCTTTTCCCAAAAAGCTACTCAAAAATTAGAAACTAGCCCATAAATAGTCTCTTTTTGGTTTGGAGCCAAAAACAACATTCAAGATATTAGTTTTGGCGGTTTGGCGCCAAAAATTACAATTTGAAATTTAAGTTTAAATTTACATTTGAAAATTAACACATTTCTAAAATATGCACCAACTTCCGGTAGCCATAACTTTTAATCCGGCCGTCAAATCTTCAATGATAATACATTTTCAGAAAGCTCTCGAAAAGATAATGTTCCTCTTATAGTTGACTATTTTTGGATTTATGCAAATTTTCGGGCCCATCAAGAACCGTTTAGTGCCTAAAACTGGACTCAAAAATTTTTTCTAGGCAAAAAGTAGAAACTGGAAATTGAAAAACGTTCAAACCGTGGATGATCTTGACCTGTTTCTTTTGCCAAAGTGCTTATTTTTCAGTCCTGAACCTTCCCATAAATTTTTGTCTTCCTACGCTTTCAAATTCACACTTGCTAAAAATAGCAGTTGAGCAGAAAAAAATAAAAAAGTAGTTCTAAAAGTTGGAAACTCTTATTTGACAAAAAAAGTATCCGAAAATGCAAAAACATCTACAAAATGAAAAAAAAAATTACAGAAACAAAAAATGGAATCATCTTTTTGGGTGATGTAAAATTACCCTCACACCATTGGATGCTTCTGCATCACAAATATTGTTTTATTTATTTTTCTATGTAAATTGTTCTAATTATCTTGCAAAACTGGAGATTTTTCTTTTTGTAATTTACAACTTGAGCAGTTTAGAGGAGCAGTTATGATTGAAGGCTATTGAAACATAGGATAGAGGTATTATAAATCCTTACTTTGTTGATAAATCTAGACATTTTCCACTTTTAGACTGACACTATGTACATCTTATTTTCATAACTCTGTACATGTGTTGTTATTCAAATATTGAAGATTAACTTTCTTATATGATATTTTATGTGACGAATGAGCAAACCCGAGACACAGAATAATACTCACAAAATAGAAAATAATATTTTATTAAAAAATATGGAACTCTTACATGCAGATGTTTTCAAGTTCTCGAGCTTTGTATTACATGCAAATTAGAGACTTATATAAAATTACCCAGATTTCCCCTTCGCAGCATACAAACTCTTTTCCCAAAAAGCTACCAAAAAATTAGAAACTAGCCCATAAATAGCCCTTTTGTGGTTTGGAGCAAAAAACAACATTCAAGATATGAGTTTTGGCTGTTTAGCGCCAAAAATTACAATTTGAAATTTAAGTTTAAATTCACATTCGAAAATTAGCACATTTTCTAAAATATGCACCAACTTCCGGTAGCCATAACTTTTAATTCGACCATCGGATCTTCAATGATAATACCTTTTCAGAAAGCTCTTGAAAAGACAATGTTCTACATATAATTAATTAATTTAGAATTTCAGAAAATTTTCGGGCCCATCCTAAACCGTTTAGTGCGTCAAACTGGACTCGGAAGGTTTTTGAGGGCAAAAAGCAGAAACTAAAATTGAATAACATTCAAACTATAAATGATATTGACCTGATTCTTTCGCTAAAGTGCTTATTTTTCCATCCTGAACCTTCCCATTAATTTCTATCTTCTCACGCTTTCAAATTCACACCTGGTAAAAATAGCAGTTGAGCAGAAAAAACAAAAAAGTAGTTCCAAAAGTTGGAAACTCTTATTCGACGAAAAGGGTATCAGAAAATGCAAAAATATTTACAAAAATAAAACAACAGGAACAAAAAAAGAAAAATTATCTTTTTGGGTGATGCAAGATTGCCCTCACACCACTGAATGCTCATATATCACAAATATTGTTTTATTTGTTTTTCTATGTAAATTGTTCTAATTATCTTCTTAAACTGGAGATTTTATTTTTGTAATTTATAGTTTGAACAATTTAGAGGAGTAGTTATGATTGAAAGTTGTCCAAATATATGATAGGCATATTAAAAATCCTTAGTTTGTAGATAAATCTAGGCATTTTCCACTTTTACACTAACACTATGTCTATCTTATTTTCCTAACTCTGTACATGTGTTGTTATTCAAATATTGAAAATTAACTTTTTTTAAATGATATTTTATGTGACGAGGGAGCAAACCCGAGAGACAAAATAACACTCACAAAACATAGAATAATGTTTTATTCATAAAGATGAAACTTTTACATGCAGAGGATCTCAAATCCTCGAGCTCTATATTACATGCAAATTACAGACTTACAGAAAATTATCCAAATTTCCCCTTCGCAGCATGCAAACTCTTTCCCCAAAAAGCTATCCAAAAATCAGAAAAACTAGCTCATAAATAACACTTTTTGGTTTGGAGCCAAAAACAACATTCGAGATATGAGTTTTGGTTGTTTTGCGCTAAAAATTACAATTTGAAATTTAAGTTTAAATTCACATTCAAAAATTAGCACATTTCTAAAATATGCACCAACTTCTAATAACCATAATTTTTAATTCGACTATCGAATCTTCAATGATAATACCTTTTCGGAAAACTCTCGAAAAGACAATGTTCCATCTATACTTGAATATTTTCATATTTATGCAAATTTTTGGGCCCATCTGGAACCGTTTAGTGCTTCAAACTGGACTCAGAAAGTTTTTCAAGGCAAAAAGCGAAAACTGAAAATTGAATAACGATCAAACTGTGAATGATATTAACCTGATTTTTTTGCTAAAGTGCTTATTTTTCCATCATAAACGTTCCCATTAATTTATGTTTTCCCACGCTTTCAAATTCACATATGCTAAAAATAGCAGTTGAACAGAAAAAACAAAAAAATAGCTCTAAAAATTAGAAACTCTTATTGGATGAAAAAAGTATCCGAAAATGCAAAAACATCTACAAAAATAAAACAACAGGAACAAAAAAAGAAAATCATCTTTTTAGGTTATGCAAGATTGCCCTCACACCACTGAATGCTCCTGCATCACAAATATTATTTTATTTCTTTTTCTATGTAAATTATTCTAATTATTTTGCTAAACTGAAGATTTTATTTTTGTTATTTACAGCTTGAGCAATTTAGAGGAGCAGTTATGCTTGAAGGCTGTCCAAACATATGATAGACATATTATAAATTCTTACTTTGTATATAAATCTAGGCATTTTCCACTTTTAGACTAACACTATGTCTATCTTATTTTCCTAACTCTGTACATGTGTTGTTATTCAAATATTGAAGATTAACTTTTTTTAGATGATATTTTATGTGACGAAGAGCAAAACCCGAGACACAGAATAACACTCACAAAATATAGAATAATATTTTATTCAAAAATATGGAACTCTTACGTGCAGAGGATTTCAAATCTTCGAGCTCTGTATTATATGCAAATTACAGACTTATAGAAAATTACGCAGATTTCCCTTCGCAGCATGCAAACCCTTTCCCCAAAAAGCTACACAAAAATTAGAAACTAGCCCATAAATAGCCCTTTTTGGTTTAGAGCCAAAACAACATTCGAGATATGAGTTTTGGCGGTTTGGCGCCAAAAATTACAATTTGAAATTTAAGTTTAAATTCACATTCGAAAATTAGCACATTTTCTAAAATATGCACCAATTTTCGGTAGCTATAACTTTTAATCCGACCTTCGGACTTTCAATGATAATACCTTTTTAGAAAGCTCTCGAAAATACAATGTTCTATCGATGTTTGATTATTTTAGGATTTTCGCAAATTTTTAGGCCCATCCGGAACCATTTAGGGCCTCAAACTAGACTCAAAAGGTTTTTTAGGGCAAAAAGTAGAAACTAGAATTTGAATAACGTTCAAATTGTGAATGATTTTGACCTGATTCTTTCGCCAAATTGCTTATTTTTTCATCCTGAACCTTCCCATAAATTTATGTTTTCCCACACTTTCAAATTCACACCTGCTAAAAATAACAGTCGAGTAGAAAAGCAAAAAAATACTTCTAAAAATTAAAAACTCTTAATCAACAAGAAAGGGTATCCAAAAATGCAAAAACATCTACAAAAATAAAACAACAGAAACAACAAACAAAAAATCATCTTTTTGGGTGATGCATGATTGCCCTCACGCCACTGGATGCTCCTGCATCACAAATATTGTCTTATTTATTTTTCTATGTAAATTGTTCTAATTATCTTTCTAAACTGGAGATTTTTTTTTAATTTACAGCTTGAGCAATTTAGAGGAGCAGTTATGCTTGAAGGCTGTCCAAACATAGGATAGACGTATTATAAATCCTTACTTTATTGATAAATCTAGGTATTTTCCACTTTTAGACTAACACTATGTCTATCTTATTTTCCTAACTCTGTACATGTGTTATTCAAATATTGAAGATTAACTTTTTCTTAGATGATATTTTATGTGACGATAGAGAAAACCCGAGACACAGAATAACACTAACAAAATAGAGAATAATATTTTATTTAAAAATATGGAACTCTTACATGCAGATGATCTGAAATCTTCAAGCTCTGTATTACATGCAAATTAGAGACTTACAAAAAATTATCCAGATTTCCCTTTTGCAACATGCGAACTATTTCCTCAAAAAGCTACCCAAAAATAGAAACTAGCTCATAAATAACCCATTTCTGGTTTGGAGCCAAAAACAACATTCGAGATATGAGTTTTGGCGGTTTGGCTCCAAAAATTACAATTTGAAATTTAAGTTAAAAATTCACATTCGAAAATTAGCATATTTTCTAAAATATGCACCAATTTCGGGTAGCCATAACTTTTAATCCGACCGTCAGATTTTCAATGATAATACTTTTTCGGAAATCTTTCGAAAATACAATATTCACTTATGAATGCCTACTTTGGGATTTACGCAAATTTTCGGGCATATCCGGAACCGTTTAGTGCCTCAAATTGAACTCAGAAGGTTTTTCAGGGCGAAAAGTAGAAACTTGAATTTGAATAACGTTCAAACCGTAAATGATATTGACATGATTTTTTCGCCAAAGTGCTTATTTTTCCTTCCTAAACCTTCCCATAAATTTTTGTCTTCCCACACTTTCAAATTAACACCTGCTAAAAATTGCAATTGAGTAGAAAAAACAAAAAAACAGTTCTAAAAGTTGGAAACTTTTATTCGACAAGAAGGGTATCCGAAAATGCAAAAACATCTACAAAAATAAAACAATAGGAACAAAAAATAAAAATTATATTTTTGGGTGATACTAGATTTCCCTCACACTACTGGATGCTTCTACATCACAAATATTGTTTTATTTTTTTTTCTATGTAAATTGTTCTAATTATATTTCTAAACTGGAGATTTCTTTTTGTAATTTACAGTTTGACGAATTTAGAGGACCAGTTATGTTTGAAGGCTATCCAAACATAGGATAACCGTATTATAAATACTTACTTTGTTGATAAATGTAGACATTTTCCACTTTTGGACTAACACTATGTCCATCTTATTTTCCTAACTCTGTACATGTGTTGTTATTCAAATATTGAATATTAACTTTTTCTTAGATGATATTTTATGTGATGAGGGAGCAAACCCGAGACATAGAATAACACTCACAAAACATAGAATAATATTTTATTCAAGAATATGGAACTCTTACATGCAGAAGATCTCAAATCTTCAAGCTCTGTATTACATGCAAATTAGAGACTTATAGAAAATTACCCCTATTTCCCCTTCGCAGCATGTGAATTTTTTTCCCAAAAAGCTACCCAAAAATCAGAAACTTACCCATAAATAGCCCTTTTTCATTTGGAGCTAAAAACAACATTCAAGATACGATTTTTGGCAGTTTGGTGCCAAAAATTACAATTTGAAATTTAAATTTAAATTCACATTCAAAAATTAGCACATTTCTAATATATGCACTAACTTCCGGTAGCCATAACTTTTAATCCGACCATCGGATCTTTAATGATAATACCTTTTCGGAAAGCTCTCAAAAAGATAATGTTCCACCTATGTTTTACTATTTTCAGATTTTTGCAAATTTTCTGGCTCATTCGGAAACGTATAGTGCCTCAAACTCGACTCGGAAGGTTTTTCAAGGCAAAAAACATAAATTGGAAATTTGAATAACGTTCAAACCGTGAATGATATTGACCTAATTCTTTTGCCAAAGTGCTTATTTTTCCATCCTGAACCTTCCCATAAATTTTTGTTTGCCACGCTTTCAAATTCACACTTGTTAAAAATAGCAATTGAGCAGAAAAAATAAAAAAACAGTTCTAAAAGTTGGAAACTCTTATTCGACGAGAAGGGTATTTGAAAATGCAAAAACATTTACAAAAAGAAACAACATGAACAAAAAATTCAAATCATATTTTTGGATGATGCAAAATTGCCCTCACACCATTGGATGCTGTTGCATCACAAATATTGTTTTATTTGTTTTTCTATATAAATTGTTATAATTATCTTTCTAAACTGGAGAATTTTTTTTGTCATTTACAGCTTGAGCAATTTATAGGAGCAGTTATGTTCGAAGGTTGTCCAAACATAGGATAAGCGTATT
This sequence comes from Sequoia sempervirens, assembly GCA_007258455.2. NCBI lineage: Eukaryota > Viridiplantae > Streptophyta > Pinopsida > Cupressales > Cupressaceae > Sequoia > Sequoia sempervirens. The sequence goes on along the minus strand of VDFB02018296.1, from coordinate 31,602,734 downwards.
ATAAATCCTTACTTTGTTGATAAATCTAGGCATTTTCCACTTTTAGACTAACACTATATCCATCTTATTTTCCTAACTCTGTACATGTGTTATTCAAATATTGAAGATTAACTTTCTTAGATAATATTTTATGTGACGAAGGAGCAAAACCCGAGACACAGAATAAGACTCACAAAATAAAGAATAATATTTTATTCAAAAAGATGGAACTCCTACATGTAGAGGATCTCAAATCCTCGAGCGCTGTATTACATGCAAATTATAGACTTATAGAAAATTAACCAGATTTCCCTTTCGTAGCATGCGAACTCTTTCCCCAAACAGTTACCCAAAAATAAGAAACTAGCCCATAAATAGTCCATTTTTGGTTTGGAGCCAAAAACAATATTCGAGATATGAGTTTTGGCAGTTTGGCTCCAAAAATTACAATTTGAAATTTAAGTTTTAAATTCACATTCAAAAATTAGCACATTTTTTAAAATATGCACCAACTTCCGGTAGCTATAACTTTTAATCCAATCGTCGAATCTTCAATGATAATACATTTTCAGAAAGCTCTTGAAAAGACAATGTTCCACCTATGTGTGACTATTTTGGGATTTCCACAAATTTTTGGGCCCAACCAGAACTGTTTATTCCCTCAAACTGGACTTGGAAGGTTTTTCAGGGCAAAAAACAGAAACTGGATTTTTAATAATGTTCAAACCGTGAATAATATTGACCTGATTATTTTGCCAAAGTGCTTATTTTTCTGTCCTAAACCTTCCTATAAACTTTTGTCTTCTCACACTTTCAAATTCACACCTACTAAAAATAATAGTTGAGAAGAAAAAATAAAAAAGCAGTTCTGAAAGTTGGAAACTCTTATTCGACAAAAAGGGTATATGAAAATGCAAAAACATCTAAAAAAAAAAGAAAAAACATGAACAAAAAATGAAAATCATCTTTTTGGGTGATGCAAGATTGCCCTCACACCACTGAATGCTCCTGCATCACAATTATTGTTTTATTTATTTTTCTATGTAAATTATTTTAATTATCTTTCTAAACTGGAGATTTCTTTTTGTAATTTATAGTTTGAGCAATTTAGAGGAGCAGTTATGCTTGAAGGCTATCCAAACATATGATAGACGTATTATAAATCCTTATTTTGTTGATAAATCTAGGCATTTTCCACTTTTAGACTAACACTTTGTCCATCTTATTTTCTCAACTCTTTACATGTGTTGTTATTCAAATATTGAAAATTAACTTTCTTAGATGATATTTTATGTGATGAAGCAGCAAACCCGAGACACAGAATAACACTCACAAAATAGAGAATAATATTTTATTCAAAAATATGGAACTCTTACATGCAGAGGATCTGAAATTCTCGAGCTCTATATTACATGCAAATTAGAGACTTACAAAAAATTACCCAGATTTCCCCTTCGCAGCATGCGAACTCTTTCCCCAAAAAGCTACCCAAAAAGTAGTAACTAGCCCATAAATAGCCCTTTTTTGGTTTGCAGCCAAAAATAATATTCGAGATATGAGTTTTGGCGGTTTGGCGCCAAAAATTACAATTTGAAATTTAAGTTTAAATTCACATTAAAAAATTAGCACATTTTCTAAAATATGCACCATCTTCCGGTAGCCAGAACTTTTAATCTGACTGTCGGATCTTCAATGATAATACTTTTTCTGAAAGCTCTCGAAAAGACAATATTCTACCTATGATTGACTACTTTGGGATTTCCGAAAATTTTCGAGCCTATCCAGAACCGTTTAGGGCCTCAAACTGGACTCAAAAGGTATTTCAGGGCAAAAGGCAGAAACTGGAAATTTGAATAACATTCAAACTATGAATGTTCTTGACCTGATTTTTTCTCCAAAGTGCTTATTTTTCCTTCTTGAACCTTCCTATAAATTTCTGTCTTCCCACGCCTTCAAATTCACACCTGCTAAAAGTAGCAGTTGAGCAGAAAAAACAAAAAAATAGTTTTAAAAGTTGGAAACTCTTATTCGACGAGAAGGGTATCCGAAAATGCAAAAACATCTACAAAAATAAAAAACAACAGGAACAAAATATGAAAATCATCTTTTTGGGTGATGCAACATTGACCTCACACGACTGGATGCTCCTGCATCACAAATATTGTTTTATTTGTTTTTCTATGTAAATTGTTCTAATTATCTTTCTAAACTGGAGATTTCTTTTTGTAATTTACAGTTTGAGCAATTTAGAGGAGCAGTTATGCTTGAAGGCTGTCCAAACATAAGATAGACATATTATAAATCCTTACTTTGTTGATAAATCTAGGCATTTTCCACTTTTAAACTAACACTATGTCCATCTTATTTTCCTAACTCTATACATGTGTTATTCAAATATTGAAGATTAACTTTTTCTGAGATGATATTTTATGTGACGAGGGAGCAAACCCGAGACACAAAATAACACTCACGAAATAGAGAATAATATTTTATTCAAAAATATGGAACTGTTATATGCAGAGGATCTCAAATCTTCGAGCTCTGTATTACATGCAAATTAGAGACTTACAGAAAATTACCCAGATTTCCCCTTTGCAGCATGCGAACTTTTTTTCCAAAAGCTACCCAAAAAGTAGAAACTAGCCCATAAATAGCCCCTTTTTGGTTTGGAGCCAAAAACAACATTCGAGATATGAGTTTTGGCAATTTGGCGCCAAAAATTACAATTTGAAATTTAAGTTTAAATTCACATTCAAAAATTAGCACATTTCTAAAATATGCACCAACTTCCAGTAGCCATAATTTTTAATCCGACCGTCGGATCTTCAATGATAATACCTTTTCGGAAAGCTCTCGAAAAGATAATGTTCCACCTATGGCTAACTACTTTGGAATTTCTGCAAATTTTCGGGCCCATCTGGAACTGTTTAGGGCCTCAAACTGGACTGAGAAGGTTTTTCAGGGCAAAAAGCAGAAATTGGAAATTTGAATAAAGTTCAAATCGTGAATTATATTGACCTGATTCTTTCACCAAAGTGCTTATTTTTCTATCCCGAACCTTCCCATAAATTTTTGTCTTCCCACGCCCTCAAATTCACACCTGCTAAAAATAGTAGTTGAGTAGAAAAAGCAGAAAAAACAGAAAGTTGGAAACCCTATCCAAAAATGCAAAAACATGTACAAAAAGAAAACAACAGGAACAAAAAATGGAAATAATTATGTTAGGGCCTTAGACATGCATTGTTTTTCAAATATTGAAAATTAACTTTGTTAGATGACTATTAATGCCAGGACCTTTTGGATTGTAGAAAAAAATATGGCAATATACTGTTTCTAATATCTTCATTGGTAAGGGTTCATTCCTTTGTCTGTATTAATATCTTCATTGCTAAAGGTTCATTCCTTTATACTAATATCTTCATTGGTAAGGTCTCATTCCTTTATTTGTACTTCATTAAGTTTAGGTTTGTATTGTGTCTTATTTTGTTTGATTTGCTATGTTAGGTGTTTGCTAATGCAAGATTTTCATGCTATTTTATAGGTTTACAAGTTTGGAGGAGAAATTAAGATTCAGGGACTTGAAGGCATACAATATACATATTATAAGTCTATGCTCTTTGGATAAATAGGTAAGTGTCCAAGACTTTTCATTTATATTTGAAGAATAGTTTGTATCCTTGCTTTTTTCATTTAAAAAAGTATTCAAGTGGTCCTAGTTATCTTCTTTGGCAAAGATGCTTCGTCATAAGAAGTAAAAAATTACTTTTGGTCACAAAAAAGGCTAAAGTTAAGCCTGCACTACTTGGTGAATGAGTTGCATTAAGATAAAATAACAAAGTGGTCCTAGTCATCTTGTTTGGAAAAGATGCTTCGTCATAAGAAGTAAAAAATTACTTTTGGTCATAAAAAGGCTAAAGTTAAGCCTATAGTATGTTGAGAATTTGTGCCTCAAACTCACTGGTAGAGACCCTAGTTCTATCACCAAGTAGCAAAGATTTCATAAGTGTCATGAATGTGCCTTTACCGCCATTCTACGGGAGTCTCTCATCTATCGGGCTGTAGTGTGGTGGTTACCACCATAATGCCAGGGTTTGTTGGATGTGCAACGATAGTGCGATGGATACCGCTATACTGAGGGTATCTTTTCTTTGGGTGCAGTGGTGCGATTACTACCATACCGCAAGAGCTTGCCAGATGTCTAGTGGTAGAGTGGTGTGTTACTGCCATACCACTGAGGTATGCAAACTATCTAGCGGTAGTGCAGTTACCACTATACCTTGGGAGCTATCGACCTATCTGATGGTAGCGAGGTAAACTGCCACCCCGTGGGAGCCTATGGAATGTGCAGTTGTAGCGCAGTATAAAGGTTAAAAGCACAAGATTGTTGGTTTGTTGTGTTGTGAGCCATTACGTGGAGGAGATAACTAACTTGGAGGAGGCCATTTATATTCCTAAGAAGTTTGATGGTTGCTTGGTGAAGGAAGTTGAATGAAATGTCTTTGGCTATTGCTATACATTGCAATGTATAGGAACTATGAAAGGTTCGGTGGTTTAGTAGTTTGATGGTTCAATGGTTGAATGATTGATTTGATCAGTTTGTGAGTTTCATTGTATGCTATAAGAAAGCATTGTAACAGTGATATTCTGTTTGAGATTGGTCAAGTAAATATTGTTGCTGTAATATTGACATCTGAAAAAGGAGTTTATAACTTGTTTGTAATTTTGTGTACTGTAATACAAGTGATTTTTTTTTGCTATGGTGGGTTTTTCTCTTGTAAGAGTTTTTCCATGCAAAATCTGGTGTCAATTGTGTTTGGGTTTATTTCTCTATTTTGTTATTTCCTTCATGTGCATCTTAATGGTATGTAATTGTAAAATTTAAAGTCATATCTACATTCTTCTCTGAGTTTTGACATTAGGAAAGTTTGTTCCACATCAATATTTTTTCCTTACACACTGCTTGGTGAATGAGTTGCATTAAGATAAAATAACAAAAGAATGGAACGTTGAAAGAGCCATTAAGCTCGTAACAATTGAATACAAAATAAAAAATTAATTGCAATAAACTTATCATATAGTGTCAAATAAGGAAAATTTTATACAATAAATTTAATGTCTGCAAAAAGAAAAAGCTATAATAACTATGTAAAATTTATCAAAAACAAATAATTTAAAAGTAATGCATAAGTGACGTTTATGTGATGACAATGAATAGAAAGATAGACACATTCAAATGCAAGCCCAATAATCTAGTTTTGGTTACAGAAAACTGTAGGCCTATTGATGTCTTTTGTTCAAGTAGATGTAATGAGAACAACATTATCTTTAGCTTGAGTAGAAAGACAAACATATTCAAATGCAAGCCGAGCAATCTAGTTTTGCTTACAAAAAATTGTAGGGCTATTACAATTATGTTATAGTTTTAATTTATTTTCAATATATATATGGTGTGCTTTAGTTTTTATTATTTTTTATATAAATTATATAATAATTTTTGCTAATACACTCTACCCGTGCTCCCAATATAATTACGCCTATCAAAATAATACATAAATCTTAAAGTTCTATTATAAAAAATCACACACCACAAGTGAAAAAAACTGAAATAAATAAGTATGTACTCTCTTTCATTTTCATGCACCCACATTAATATTATTTTGTAGGCTCCCTCAAGAAGGCACGCCATTGATACTATTCTCCCCATAAGTATAGAATGAAACTAAAAACCATTTTTCATTGGGTTTGAAGCTATACGGTACAAATTTACATTGCATGATGATGGTACTATAGTTCAAACTTACATCCCTCAAATCACTTGTCAAACGATTATTTTCCTGCAAATATCCCAGTGAATGAATGATATTCTGTTGTAAGTTGCATTGCATTACTGACACCTTGAAACTCTCAATATCAGATGAATCAAAATCCCACAAAAAATGTTGGCATCATAATCATTACATATCTTGAAAGGCAACTACCTAATGAGTAACATAAAGAAAAAGAAAATTAATGAGTTTTGAGTAGATAGGAAAGTATTTCCTGATCAAAGATGGTGTACTCATGGCTTTCTCAGTTTTATCTTCTCCTTACTTTTCTTCAGTATTGATTGAAGGAATCTTACTTTTATTATTTCATTTGCCAAGGAATCATAATCTTAATTAACCTTGCTTGAATTCAGCCAAGGAAAAAAGTCGCTGGCAGTACTATTCATTGCCAATTTGTTATAGATCCTTTCCATATGCAATTTTATGTAATTTTAGTTAAATAGGAAAAACTATTAACAAAATAAATGCAATGACTTAGAACCATCTGACCAAAGTATCAAGATAAGACTTATCTGATGATGGATGTGCATGCTTTGCCAAAAGCACTTTCTTGATTTTATGGCCTGTGGAAGCTTACCAATGTTGGAACAAATCTTTAATTAAGAGAAGTATACAAAGGCTGAAACAAGCCAGAAAACCTAGATATAAGATTCTACAAACGCAAAAGCGAAGATTTCTATCCCTAAAATCCAAATGTTTTCTTTTTCAATATCAATTTCATTCTAAAGTCTAACTTGAGACTCTTTGATTGTCTATTATGCATTTGTTTGTATGCATGCATATGTGTGTATATGTATTTCAAAAAGCTCAATTTAGGCAGATCTTGCAACCCTAAATTCCATTCTCCATATTGTATATGATCGCATGTACCATTTGATATGGGTGTGTTTTAACAAGAAAGAACTAGTGTAGGCAAATTTTCCAAAGCAAGAATATAGTGTCAAATATTCAATATGTTTCTAAGCATTTATAGATAAAACACCATACTACTTCACATATGCATCTTAGTTATTCTCTTTGAAGTATGAATTGTAGTCATCCAAAATAATATTCAATTAAATAAATACTTGTTATTTGTTTAATTTAATCTATGTCTCTTATCCTAATGATTAATTAAATAATAATTATTTATTTAATTAAAGTTAACCTTTACCCTCATTCCTTTAAAATCCCCTAACCTTGCTTAAGTTAATTAATCCTTGATTAATTAACTTTATCCCTATCCTAATCACCATTATCCATTCTCCAACTTTTAACCCCACCCAAGTTAATAAACCATTGGTTTATTAACTCAACCCATATTCGTTAATCAATTAATCCTTGATTAATTGATCTAAGCCTCATCCCTAATCATCATTATGATTATTTCCTAATTTTAAATTCCTACATCTAACCTACCCGTACTAATCTCTTACACAAGCCACCCTATGAGCCACCCTATCTCTTACACACATTTAATGCCTCTCTTCCAAATGTGTGATGTGTGAGCACACCTCCCCATTTCACCTCTATCCATCTTGTGACACTTGTCACATGGCTAATCAATCCTCATCCTTGATTCAAACCTCAACTTCTCAATCAATCTCAACCCTCCATTAGCCATTCAATCTTAGCCATTGATCCCTCTCATAAATTTCTATATAATGAGGCATTGGCTCTCATTTCTCATAACACACATTTATCCCATTCTTATGTTGTCCAAATCCTCATTAAATTCATCCATATCCATACCATCATCATGCTAAAATTATGAGCAACCACATCCCTTATCAACATTGGAGCAAATCTACAAGAATGGGTGCTTCTTGTGAGCTCAATCCATGAAGAGGAAGGAGCTATGAAGGTATAACTTACAAGTATTTATTTCTTATGTATTTTCATCTATTTTCATCATTTACCTTCTTATTTCATCTTTCACATCTTCATGAATTACCTGTTTTGATTGGTTATGGTACAAATTGGAGTTCACTGGTCTGAAGTCAAGATCTGTCATGCCCTCTACCTCACAATGCCAGAATAACCTCCTACATAACCAAGGGAATTTATGCACTTGAACACCTCTAGGGCTAGGTCAAGGGGGCCAAGGTTCTTCCTCAACTCCTACAAGAAATCCCAACCTATGGACATACATTTATGGACGAAGGTCCAAGACGCCAAAGTTCTACATCAATCCTTGCAAGAAAATCCAACTTAAGGGAACTCTTTGATGTTATCCATTTTACAAATCAAGGAGGAAGAGGTTTTTCCTTCTATTAATGTTGGGAATACAAGGATAGAGCACACCAAACTAGTTCACCTGCAAGTGCACTACCTAAAGGCCCTAAAGCTACAATGATACATTTGCAATTGTGTTAGCCCAATAAAAAGTTAGGCATAATGTTGTATTAAGGATACCTAGAGGATTACCGTCATGCATCAATCAAATGACCAAACCTCTCATTTTTCATCTATAAGAAAAAATGTTTATACACAAAAAGTATTTAAACAAACTTCATCGCAGCCCAGAGCCTCACCCCGAACTCGAGGATGGCAAGTTCGAGTTTACTAGTAAATTTTATCATGAGGTCAAATCTCCATATGGAATTCTAAGAGGGATTACACATACACCAAATTATTTTCTCCCTTGACAGAGACTAACCTAGCCTTTTACAATCTTAGTGCGAAACTCTATGATGAAAAATAGACATACCTACAAACTTATACTTACCAAAGAATTCCTAGGTTTTAGAATCTTGTTGCTAAATCCTAAGGAAAAAAATGAACATAGGTCCATATTTATCTATTAGGTATACAACATAGCCAGTTCCCTAACAACTGATAAATGGCAGGTAAAAAAAAAAACCCAAGGAAATCATAGAAATAATAACACCAAGTTTAATAATTAAGGATTGGTTATAGCTACCTGACTTGCAATTTAAAAATGGTGAAGTCTGCAAAACAATCCAAAAGAAAATAAAAGCCAAACCACATAAAACCCTAACAGAAAACCATAACTAAAAAATGAAATTCCATCTACAATAGCCCAAAAAACACAATATCCAGTCCCTTTGGCTTCACAATGCACCCCTCTAGCTTCAGAAAATCCCCATTTATAGGTAGGGTTTCATACAACTTCACTGTTCAATGTTTCAATTGCATCGACTTAAGTAAGAGTTACATACCTGGTGGCTGGCATGAAAAGATCACATGCAAATTCCTCAAATCTCTCAAAAATGACAACATGGGAAATATCTTAAGAGTAGTGTGTCTTTTTTAGGCCTCTTCAATGTGATCTTGACCAAAGGGTATATATTATTTTTCTCTGTATCATATGTAAATATTCACACCTTTTTTGTGACCTAAGGCTAAGAAGACTTTAGTCGTCTCTTCTATGCATGGATTCAAATGAGCTTATTATTGCTAAGTATGAACCCCAAATAAAAATTTTATTCCTTAGTGATAATAATAATTGATTCTATTTATAGCAAGGTGTGGTAATTGAAAGTGTTTTCTTGAATTAAGAAGGATATTTTTTGTTTGATAACATGAAAGCAAAATTTTTGGATTGAAAATTATAAGAAGACCTTCACAAAAGTGAACTATTGATTTCATGCCAAGAGAAAAAATCTTTATTATACAACTATAATACATAATTAATATATAATTATAATATATAATTAATCTATTTAATATTGTTAACTATATTATCAATTTATAATTTACAACTATAATATAAAATTATACAATTTAGTTACTAATCAAAGTATTAATATTAGATATATTAGAAATAACATGATTATAGGTATATATTATTGATAATATTATTTTATAAAAAAATAATTGATGCAGAGAAAGGTGGTGATGACTTCCAATCCAACACAAAATGATCAATCACAAACAAAGAAATCTTCCCTTGAACACTATTCTTCTCAAACTGTCCAAAACAACATCAATGGGCTTCTAGCCCTCAAAACACAACAAATGGGCTTATCTTTTGGAGAAGGTCATCCCAAGGCCTGAAAAATCACAATTAAGACTTTCTAAAGATCCAACTCAACAACCACAAAAGGTTTCTAGAGACTTCTTTGCAACGACACCGAGATCCAATACAACACCCCTGAATTAGGCTACTAAATTAGCCCTAAATTACAAAGAAGGTACCCTCCAAACTTCCTATTTTCCACAAAAATCGCTTGACAGAGTTGAATTGTGATGCCAAACCACAAATTCATCAATCGAATCTTAGACAACTAAACTCTAGACTACAGTTCCACCAAACCCTCCTTCTACTTGCAAAAACCTGAGGTTTCATTGTTCCACCATTAACCAGGCTTACCAAACTTCAAAATAGTGACCAACACAATTTTTTATGTCTATACAAACTCTCTATGCCTTCAAAAACATAATACCATTAGTAATTCACAAAAACCTTTCTTGAAACCACCATCTTCACAAGGAAATATTCATTGCCCAGGCCTAGGGCTTCTTCCCAAATCACTCAAATTTATTTCACAACCTACCAAATCATTAATACAAATAGTTTACAACATTTATGACCCATTCCACAAGACATGGTGAAGATAGAAAGTGGAATGGGTCAAATATGCATTTTAAAAGACCTTCAAACTATCAAAGCTGAGATAACAGAGCACTCATAGTAAAATACATAGATCTCTCACAAATTCAAATATTAGACACTCAAACTAGTTTCAAAATGGAAACCAAAAACTTCTCCTACAATTCACAATGAATTTCAAAACATGGCAGAGCTTGTACGGATCATACAGATCTGAAAAAGTGTAAAATGACAGTGAAATTTATAGAATTCAATGTTGTATTTCAATGTGAATTACAATACAAACTTGATCAATCCTCCTTTGAGCCTTGAAGAGGCTTTAAATACATTTTCTCACCAAAACTTAACTACCCAACATACATAACTAATTTTCAAATTCTTTTGACCTTTCATATTCCTTAGGAGTTGCATTTCTTGCTTAACAACACTTGCATTTCTATTTGAAACTTTAAAAATTTTAACACCTAAGACACTAAACACCCCCAATTACATATCAAATGGTCTTTGAGACCTTATTTAGCATAAATAAAACTTAACACCCCCCATTAACCTACTAACCAACCTAACATCATTCAAGTGATCAAATTTTGAAAATAAGGTGTAGGTGCTCCTACACCATACACCCCCACTGGAAAAAACTCATGCCACATGAGTTGCATCTGATTCCAATTTCTCCAAGCTGCATACATGTTCCTCTAGTCTACAAATCCTCTCCATTGGTCCAAATTTTTTGTTCTCCCAATCTACCCTGCATCTTTGACTGGGCTTGTTCTTGAAAATTACTGTGTTTTTAAGTTTAGACTTGATGTTTGCCCTCTTTCTATTCTTTGACCAAAACTTGTTTGTTTCCCTTTGCCTATACCTGCACACAAAAAATAGTTAGCAATACCATTACCATGAATTGTCTTTAACTTTAACTCATCTCCTTGCTTATATCTATCCTCAAGTCTTTGTGCACTATGTTCTTTTACCCCTATTACTAGTCCCAATGTCTTGTCAACATTTTGTACCACTATCCTATTAGTGTTACCAACCATTGTACCTGTAGATTCCTTATTCTTTGCAACTTTATTCTTAATCAAAGGACACACCATGGCCCCTATCAACACATTTTCACTACAATTCATTGTCAACATACTTGAAACAACTTTCTTATCTGCTGTCAGAACATTATCAGACCTTGAACTACCTGCAACACTTATCTTAATGTCTACAAGCTCTTTCTTTCCACACATAATCACTTTTGCTTTCCCTTCCTCATTTTCCACCAAAGGAGTTAAAACAAACTTGCATCCATCTTTCACTATTGTGTAAGTATTCTCTCTGCCATCATACAAACCTCGCTTATCATATTTCCAGGGTCTACCTAGGAGTAGGTGACAAAAATCCATAGGAAGAATATCACAAACAACACTATCCTTGTAACCTCCAATCTAGAAATCTAACACAACCTTTTCATTTACCAACAAAGATTGTCCACCACTTAACCATGAAACTTTATAAGGTAGTTCATGAGGTATTTTTTTCAAGTTTAACTTATTCACCATCTCAGTAGACACCATGTTTTTAGTTGATCCAAAATATTTCAAACTTGTTGATTTATGTCAAACAATGATATTGGGGTTGGTGGAGGATGAGAGAGTTTTCAGTACATTGTTGTTTTTGAGTTCAAAGTTAATAAACGAACTAGACAAGAATTTGGAAAATCACTTGAGGTTTAAGGGAACTACATATAATGTCTTTAATTTTCCTTTTGAAAGGGCACTCACAATCTAGAGGTCCATATGTGAAAGAAGAAGGATTGGGTTGTGCAACACTCCAATTCCAAATGTTGGTACTAGTGGCAGTGGCAGTGGCAATGCAACTGGGATAGATCAAATTGACATAAATCACACAATGAATGTTGAATTGAGACGCAAGCCAAAGAAAATGAAGAAAAAACTTGGAATCAAATTCAAGATGACTCTTTTACTTTATCTGATGATGAACATCAATTTGAGGACCTTGACTCCATTTGGGAAATGGAAGAGAATTAGCAGCTTTAAGGTATTTATACTGCACTTTATGGATTAGTTTCCATTATTCCATACTATAGTTGATGATATTTTATATTGTATTCAATGAAATTGTGAATCAATGCACTTCATGATATTTTATTTTATATAGCACTTCATGAATCATATTCCAAAGTCAAACTATAGTTGATGATATTTCATCATGTTGTATTCCATGAAATTGTGATATTTTATATTTTATATTGTATTTTATATTTTATATTAGTCCGTACATAGCATTCAATGAGGTGTCAGATGACAACGCCTTTGAAAGGAAAGATAAGTCCATAATGTCGTGTGGTTGCTAAAACTTGAAACCTTAAAACCAAAGTTTGAAGTTTCAAAGTTTTTGAAACCTTCAACCCACCAACTAGAAAGATGACTAAGAAAGACTTTCAACTCAACAAAGTGAACCATCAACCAAGTCAGGGAATCAGGAAGTTATGAAAATTTAGAGCTCCGCGACAAGGTTATAAAACTCTGAGGACTAGTGACTAAGGTTAGGAAAAGTACCAAAATCGTGACTTTCAGTGATAGTAACCACAACAATGAAATTAACCAAAAATACATCATTCCAATTCCAATAATAGATAATCTATGGAAAAATACTCAATAAAAGCATAATAAATCAACACACCACAACTCAAACTCAAAGGTTAGGTCTAAAAGACTTGCAACTTAGTTTCTCAACAAAGTGAACCAAGTCAGGGAATCGAGAAGTTATGAAAATTTAGAACTCCACGACAAGGTTATAAAACTCAAAGGACTAGTGACTAAGCTTGTTTTTCTCCCTTATTTTGAGTCTATCATCTCTCCAACTATAACATTTTACATCAATTATTAATGAAATATGATCAATGATCTTTCATTAATCTTCTTTGTCATTAATATTATGCATTGATGTATGTTTTAATTTTGGCTCTGGTTTAATGAACCAGTTAAAGTACCTTGATTAAACATGAATTCATATAAATGTTTAGTGGATCTGCTAAGTAGTCATGGAGATTGAGTATTGATGTGTGAATTGTAATGCAATTTCACTAAGATTATGGATGCCTGGAATTAAAATCACCTTATAGTTCATATTTTAATTGTGTTAAAAGTAAAACTTCAGCATGTACTCAATGATTCATCACTCAACTCAATTCTTATTGTATTAATAACATATTAAGAATAATATTAGTAGCATATACAACAATGAACATCAACAATCATTTGAAGGGTATCTAGAAGTTGAAACTACTACCATATTTTTTCTTCAAATAATATAATAAATAATATAGATAATTGAACATCAACACATTATTGAAGTCTGAATTTGAGATTTTAAATTGATTGTCACATGAAGGAATACATAGAGGCATTGGCAATGAAAAATCTTGCTCAAAGACAACTTTGCACAGAGCTGAGTTGGAACTTGGAAACTTGTATTATCAAAAATTAAATCACTGCATCACCTTTTCTAGGAACTTCCACTCTTCAAGTGTTGGAATTGTTATTTGTTCTAATTGATGTTGTTTGACTTGAAGATTTGTTTTACAATTCATTATTCAAATTGGAACCTATCTTTGATTCTTCAGTCAATTTTGCATTCAGGGTTAGCAATGGTTTGATGGAATCCAAATAGTTTTCCACATCTAGGTTCTGAGGACACTAGTCCAAATCAATCTTCCTTGCATCCTCCATCTTCCTTTTGAAATCATTGTTTCCAATGAATCACTCATTTGTGTCAAAAGCCTCTGGAAAACCAAGCTTTGTGAACTTCCTTACCTTTTCATCCACCTTCTTCATCTTCTCTGTAACCATATGAATATATTCTTTTGTTTCACACATTCTCAAACACTTTTCAATGACATATGACAATGTCATTGATGTAGCAAACTGATTAGCAATCCCTTTTGATTTCAAAACATTGTCACTAGCTTTGTAGACTGTTTGTTGGATTTGATTTTCTGATTTCTCTAATGCCAACACATTTTTGTTGTCCATTAAATATTTCTTGAGCTTACTATGATGTTGTATGATAACATCAATCAATTCAAACATGTCACACAAATGATCAATCAATTGCATTATTTCATCCTAGATCTTTTGTTTTGTATGCCTCATTATTTATCTACAAAATATAGAAAACTTATTTTGACAAGACTAAATTTCATTTTTTGCTTCCATTAGCTCTACCTCCAATCTTTCATTTATTTTTCTCTCCTTCTCCAAATTTTGTTCCCACTGTCCATTTCCATTTGCAATGCTTAGTCTCAACTTTTCTAAAGTGGATTTTTCCTCATCATATTTCTTATTACTCTCATCTAGCCTTTTCTTCAATTCATTCACTACAGTCTCATTCTGCTCATCCTCTTTGCTTGTTGATGTTGTAAGGAAAGTTAAGGTGTGGAAACAACTCTCTTAACATCAAAACCTTAGGGAAGAATGCAGAGGTGCTTTTAAATTTTCAATTACAGTCCAATTAAGATACACTTCTAAGAAATAACAGAAATAGAGAAACAAACATACACAAATGAACACCAGATTTACATGGGAAAACCCTTATGGGAGAAAAAACCACCACACCAAGAAAATCCTCTTTGTATTACAGTAATGGAGATTACATACAGAGATCAAATTATCTTTCTAACGTCAAATTTACAACAGCATAATCCTTTATCAATGTTGTACAGGAAACATTCCAGTTACAATGCTCTCTGAATTGAATTCACACTGATTACTCGATTGTTCACCGAACTGTTCATCCCACTGATCGTCTAACCGAACATCATCATCGATCTCCTAGTATATCCATGTCATCCCTGGTCTGTTGAACTTCCTCACAGAAACGGCCACAACAGTCTAACTTCCAACGGTTCCCATTTTGTTCCCTAATTGGTTGAAGACATACCACGTAGGATAGTCTTTCAATTGGTCAAAGCATTCAAACTGTGTTCGCATGTCTATGAGACACTAGCTTATCTCTCCGATGCCACAAAGCCCAACCGTCGATATCACCTAGAGTCATCACCTTTGGCAAAAGGTTACACCGAGTTCAAAAGTAGTCGGTGAGACATACCATATCACTGAGACGTCATACCGATGACCAACACATGTAGCGCTATTCAGAAAGACTATCGCTATTCGGTGAGAGGTCATACCAATGTTCAAAAGTCACATAGACATCAGCATTCCCATCGGCGAGACTATCGCTATCGCCAAGAGATCATACTGAAGCAACATACCTATCGGCGAGACCACAAGAAATTGGAACAAGGTCTTGGTGAGCCTTCATGTCACACCGAAATGTCCTACCGTTAGCAATACTTCATCCGTCGCTAAGAGTTACTCCATAGGTTCCAAGTCACCCTGAGACCATCCTTCGCCAGGAGTCATATCGACAACAAACTACACCATTAGCGAGACCAACCTCCATCGCTAAGAGTTCTTTTCAAAGCCTTCATGTTACTCTGATGACTCCAAGTGTAACACTGTCGGCGAGACATACCATCTGTCGCCAAGAGTTCTTACCGAAGTCACATGTTACACTAATGACTCCAAGTGTATAACCATTCGGTAAGACATCACTTGTCGGTAAGACTTCATATCGAATGTTCAAATATCTCCCCAATAACTATTGTCTCCACAAGTCTCCCTGACAACCACTAGGAACTATAGTCAGTGAGAGTTCTTACCGAGTGAAGAGAGATCACAACGACAAGAAATGTCACAGTGACAGCTCTAGTCGGTAAGACAACCAAGGTCTCGGCAACCTGAGCATCCCACAAGGTTGCATAATTTCTAGTCGGCTAGACAGTAAGAATGTCACACCGACTTGGCTCTTTCAGAGGTTTTAGCCTATGAGATTGAGGCACACTATTCAAACAATCTCCCACTTGACGAAGATCACATAGGCACCTCTAGAGAACAACAAAACTACTAAAATTCATGGGCACTGAGGCTCATAGAACTGACACACCACCTGAACTTGTTTGTGCTCATAGGCTTCGTCAATACATCTACAACATTCTCCAGAGTATCCACTTTTTCTAAAGAGACCTTTCCATCCTCCACCATATCTCATACAAAATGATACTTCACATCTATATGTTTCATCCTGGCATGGAAAGTAGGATTCTTTGCCAAACAAATAGCACTCTGACTATCACAGTAAATTGTTTATTTCCCTACATCAAAACCAATGTTAGAACACAAATGTTTCAACCAAATTGCTTCTTTACATACGTGTGTTGCTGCCATGTATTCTACCTCTATAGTGGACAAAGTGACTATAGCCTGCCGCTTACTCATCCAACTTACTGCACCACCATTGATCATGAAAATATATCCACTGGTGGATCTCCTGCTATCAATGTCCCCTGCCCAATCAAAATCCACATAGCCTCAGATGCTGAGAGTCCTCTGTGATTCAACCAATTTCCCATGGTAACACAAATCATATTCTAAAGTTCCCTTCAAATATCTGAATACTCTTTTCACACCATCCCAATGTGTTCTTCTAGGATTAGCCATAAACTGACTAAGTACTCCCACTACTTGGAAAATGTCTGGCCTTGTATAGACTATTGCATACATTAGACTGCCAACCGCACTAGCATAAGGTACACTGGTCATGTCCTCCATCTCAGTAGGAGATTTTGGATAGTCTTCAATAGATAGCTTCATTCCCTGCAAAATTGGAACAACTAGCTGCTTGCAATCAGTCATACAAAATCTCTCTAGAACAGTCTTGATATACTTACTCTGGCTGAGCCAAAGTTTTCTGCTCTTCCTGTCCCTGGTTATTTCCATTCCTAGAATATACCTTGCTGCACCAAGATATTTCATTTCAAACTTTGCAGACAACTGAGACTTAAGATAAAAAATCATTAACTTACTATTGCCTATGAACAACATATCATCAACATAGAGAGCAATAATAAGAACTCAATCACTTTTAGCTTTGTAATACACACAATGATCAGATTTTGATCTTACAAATCCCAATGACATAACAAAAGTGTCAAACTTTTGGTACCACATTCTAGGAGACTGTTTTAATCCATACAGAGATTTTTTCAGCTTGCAAACTAGTTTTTCTTTACCTTTCTCCACAAAGTGCTCAGGTTGGGACATATAAATTTCTTCTTCAAGATCACCATGAAGAAATGTTGTCTTCACATCCATCTGTTCAATCTCTAAGTCATACGCTGTTGCAAGTGACAAAAGAAATCTAATGGACATCAGCTTAGCTACAGGAGAAAAATTTCCCCATAATCAATTCCCTCTACCTAGGAATAACCCTTCATAACCAACCCCGCCTTATACTTTTCCACATTGCCATCCAGACCTATTTTCTTTTTCAACACCCATTTTCAGCCCATAGCTTTTTTGCCTTCAGGCAAGGGAACCAAACTCCAGGTATCATTCTTTTCTAATGATGTCATTTCTTCATTCACGGCTTCCAACCAAGAGTTTGAATCAAACATTCTAAATGCCTCTTTCATAGTCCTAGGCTCATCAATGCTAGAAATTAAAGCATAGGCACAAGTAGAATCTCTCAAAGAGAACCCATACCTATCAGGTTGCTTTCTTTCACGAGTTGACCTCCTCACTTGCTGAGGCTGAGATTGTTCTTCTTCAGAACTCTCAGAACTGCTTGAGCTCTCCTTAGTTTCAGGTACATTTTGAATTTTCAATTCCTGTTTATCTGGTGTCGGAGGAATTTCAAATACCTCTTCTTTTTTTTTCTAATTTTTTCTTTGATTGCAGATCCAAGGTAGAAGGCTTCAGCTCATGAAAGATAACACTTCTGCTGTATAAAACCTTCTTCGTATCAGGATTCCAAAGTTTGTATCCTTTTATGCCAGCACTATAACCAATAAAAATACATTTGACAACCTTGTTCTCCAATTTAGATCTTTTCTCATTCGACACATATGCATATGCCTTATAGCCAAAAACACGAATGTGTCTTAGAGAGGGCTTCTTACTAGACCATGCTTCCAAAGGTGCTTTCTCAACAAGAGTAGAATTAGGAGAATGGTTTATCAAGTAATATGCTGTAGCAACTGCCTTAGCCCAGAACTTCTCCTCCAAGCCAGCACTACTCAACATACTTCATGCTCTTTCCATCACTGTCCTATTGAACCTTTCTGCAACTCTATTTTTCTGTGGAGTGTAAGGTGTAGTTTTATGTCTTTTAATCCCATGATCTTTATAGTACCTCTCAAATTCATCAGAAAAAAACTCACCTCCATTATCAGTCCTTAAACATTTTATTTTCCTTCCATTCTGATTTTCTATAAGGTTTTTAAATTTGTTAAACCGACTGAACACTTCTGATTTACTTTTCAAAAAATAGACAAATTCCCTTCTTGAATAATCATCAATAAACGATACATAGTACCTTGATTTAGACAAAGAAGGAACATTCACTAAACCAAAAACATAAGAATGTATATAATCAAGCAAACTAGAAGATTTGTGAGGAATGGAATAAAATGAAACATGGTGTTGTTTACCATATATACAATGTTCACAAAATTTGAATTCGGGGTTACAATCATCAAGCCCTTCAACTAGGTTTTTATTCTTCAAGGTTTTTAAACCTTTCTCTCCAATGTGGCCTAGCCTATGATGCCAGAGCATAGTCTTTTCTGCTGGAAGTTTAACTTCCATAGAGTTTACACCATCAGGAACTTTTTCCTCTTTTCCTCCATGAGTAGCTTTTTGTGACATTACAGAGACACTATTGCATTGAACAACATGTGCATCCAACTTATACAAGGTACCAATACGAGCACCCCTTTCTAGCACCATTGAGCCTCTAGTCATCTTGCAGCCATTTCCAAAGAATGTGACTTGCACTCCAATATCATTTAGCTTACTAACAGAAAGTAGATTTTGAGTCAGACTTGGTATATACATTACATCATTGATTCCCTTCACTCTTCCATCAGGGAATTGAATTTTGACTCTTCCACGGCCAACTATTTCCAAAGATGAATTACTTGCCAAATACACCTTTCCACCATTGTATTTTTCATACTTTGTGAACTAGTCTATGAGATGTCATGTGGAAATATGCTCCAAAATCAATCAGCCAGACATCATCTGATGCCTACATAGCCAAGGCTGTAATGAAGGAATTTGCATCACTCTGAGAAGAATCATTGTTGGAAGAATTCTTCTTCTTGTTTTTCTCCTCTTTACAATCCTTTTAGACATGACCAGGTTGCCCACAATTCCAGTACTTCACCTTTGACTTCTTGCCAGGAGACTTTGATCTCCCCTCTGATTTGGATTTGGACTTCTTTTCCTTCTTTCCTTTTTCTTTTGATCTGCCTCTAACAACAAGAGCCTCCTTCACCATCTTAGAAGATTTCCTTCTCATCTCTTCTGATAACAAAGAAGCAACATCTTCCATCTTAAAAATGGATGTCGTACTCCCAATAGCCATCACCAGGTGATCCCAAGAATTTGGCAAAGAACACAATAACAACATACAACAATCTTCTTCATCAATCTTCACACCAACAGATGTTAACTGTGCAATCAACATGTTGAAAGTGTTCAAATGATCAGCAACAGATCCTCCCTCCTGCATTCTCAAAGTGTACAACTTCTTCCTCAAAAACAATTTATTCACCAGGGACTTACCCTGATAAATAGATGCCCGTCTTTTCCACAAGGAAGATGCAGTCTTTTCTTCATGAACATTTAGAAGAACAAAGTCTTCTAAATAGAGCCTTATCAGCCCCTTATATTTTCTATCTACATGGTCCCAATCCTCTTGCTTCATGCATGTAGGCTTCATTCTAGACACAACAAGCCACATATCACGATCAGCACACAAATCTTCCATTTTGAGTTTGCACAACTCAAAATTGCTACCATTGAATTTCTCCATTTCAATCTTTCTTGACGTGCTTGCCATCTTAATCTGTAATTTGAATTACCAAACTTCTACAAGACTCCCATTGAATAGAATTGACACAAAAAATCCAATGTACCCACAAGGATAACACAACTGGTCAGGCTCTGATACCACTTGTAAGGAAAGCTAAGGTGTGGAAACAACTCTCCTAATGTCAAAACCTCAGGGAAGAATGCAAAGGTGCTTATAAATTTTCAATTACAGTCCAATTAAGATACACTTCTAAGAAATAATAGAAACAGAGAAACAGACATACACAAGTGAACACCAGATTTACGTGGGAAAACCCCTACGGGAGAAAAACCCACCACACCAAGAAAAGCCTCTTTGTATTATAGTAATGGAGATTACATACATAGTTCAGACTTATCTTTCTGATGTCAAATTTACAACAACATAATCCTTGATCAATGTTGTACAGGAAACATTCTAGTTACAATGCTCTCTGAATTGAATTCACACTGATTACTCAATTGTTCACCGAACTATTCATCCCACTGATCGTCTAACCAAACATCATCATCGATCTCCGAGTATACCCATGTCGTCCCTGGTCTATTGAAATTCCTCATAGAAACAACCACAACCGTCTAACTTCCAACGGTTCCCATTCTACTCCCTGATTGGTCGAAGACATACCATGTAGGATAGTCTTTTAATCAGTCAAATCATTCAAACTATGTTCACATGTCGGTGAGACACTAGCCGTGTCTCCCCGATGCCACAAAGCCCAACCGTCGATATCACCCAGAGTCATCACCTTCGGCAAGAGGTTACACCGAGTTCAAAAGTAGTTGGTGAGACAAACCATATCGTTGAGACGTCATATCGATGACCAACACATGTAGCGCTATTCGGCAAGACTATTGCTATTCGGTGAGAGGTCATACCAATGTTCAAAAGTCACATAGACATCAGCATTCCCATCGGTGAGACTATCGCTATCGCTAAGAGATCATACTAAAGCAACATCCCTATTGGTAAGACCACAAGAAATCAGAACAAGGTCTTGGCGAGCCTTCATGTCACACCAAAATGTCCTACCGTTGGCGAGACTTCATCCGTTGCTAAGAGTTACTCCATAGGTTCCAAGTCACCCCAAGACCATCCTTCGCCAGGAGTCATACCAACAATAGACTACACCATTAGTGAGACAAACCTCCATTGCTAAGAGTTCTTTCTGAAGCCTTCATGTTACTCCAGTGACTCCAAGTGTAACATTGTCGGCGAGACATACCATCTGTTGCCAAGAGTTCTTACTAAAGTCACATGTTACACCAATGACTCCAAGTGTATAACCATTTGGCGAGACATCACTTGTCGGTAAGACTTCATACAGAACATTCAAATCTCTCCTTGATAATTGTTGTCACCACAAGTCTCCTTGACAACCACTATGAACCACAGTCAGTGAGAGTTCTTACTGGGCGAAGAGAGATCACGACGACAAGAAATGTCACAGTGACAACTCTAGTTAGTAAGACAGCAACAAGGTCTCGATGAATTGAGCATCCCACAAGGTTGCACAACTACTAGTCGGCTAGACAGTAAGAATGTCACACCGACTTGGCTCTTTCAGAGGTTTCAGCCTGTAAGATTGAGGCACACTATTCCAACAGATGTAGAGGCAGATTTTTTTTTTTTTTCTAATTCATCACTCTTATTATATGCTACTTTCCTCTTTGCTTTCCCATTTGCTAGGTCTTCCTGTAACTTTTCAATTTGAGTCTGCAACCTTTTTTTCTCTCTATCTCTCTTTAGCAATGATGTGTACACCAATTCATTTTTCTTCTTTGATACATTAATTTTGTTAGTATTTTTGAATTTAGAAAAATCCAATTGAAAATTGTTCACCTTGAATTTAGATTGAGCCATTTGATTTGCTGGTTTGTTTTGAATTGTGGGAACAAGAATTATGTACTCCATTATTTATTTACTTGTGTCAAATGTGGGTACTACCATGGTTGTTGCAGGCTCTGAAGTTAGAGTAGATGCACTCTCCATCAGTTCCTTCTTTTATTTTTTATTCAATTCTGATATCTTTTTAAACTCTTCAATGTAATCAAAACCTAGGGATGCAAGAACAATGGAATTCTTGAATGGTGAAGGAATAGGAGTACTTGCAGTTGCTAATGATGTCATAGCTAGACTAACTGGCATTGAGGGAGTTCTTGGAAATAACTCCTTTGTGGTGGATCCACTGGTAGTGTGACTTGGAGTTGGACCTATCAAAATCCTTTCCCTCTTTTGTATGCCTTGATCACTTGGTTTTTCTGTGTTATATTGTGTTGTTGTCCTCTTGTGTGTAATTTTCTATTGTAGCACATGTTGACCACTAGTAGTACTACTACCCATATGATTTCCATGAGAGGTAGTTCCAGTTGCGCTAAACCCTCCACCATGGGCATGTCCTAGTTGTGATTGTTTCTGACCATGATGATGAGGATTTGAATCTCTAACAAATTGAATTGTATACCCTAGGTTTAATTTTTCACCTCCAATCCCAAGGCCAAATAAATCAATGGGTTTTCTATGCTCTACATCTACTACCATCCAAGGGCCTTATCTTTGGGACCCCAAAGGACCACCTTCATAACCCATTTTTTCAGCTATGATTGCTCCTGTAGTAAATGCTTCTTTTGTGACCTCACTTAAACCAAGTTTGAAATTGGAATGGATTTATTCTTCCCTATCATCATTAGATTCATCATCACTTTCTTCATCTTGTCGTTCATCTGGATGCTCTAAATTCCATAATTTTCTAAACTCGAGATCTTCTTCGCTATCTCCATACTCTACAATAGATCTTGGATCACCTAGCTCGTTCCTCATAGACCAAAAGGCAGTAATTTTTTATCGTGACCAATTTTTTCTGTAACTCCCTTCTTTAGAGAATCTGGCATTTTTACTCTACTAGATGGCTTATGACATTTTTCATAAAAAAAATTGTACCTCCTAATTGTCTTTCGATGCAATGCCATAATTTCTGCTAACAATTTTTCAAAAGAAATACCATTCTCAACAACACTTTTCTCCATTGCTACTTTGACCTCATCCAAGAATCCTTGTTTCTCAAGTTTTCAAGCAAGGGTTTACTTTAATGTTGAATTCTATTTCCAACATTCTTATTGAGTACAATCATTGATTTAATGGTGTCACATGGATCATACTACCAATGACAGATAACATCAAAATCAAAAAAAATCAAAAGATCATGTGCCACACTAAATGCTTTTCTCTCGAATGTAATCCCTCCACATAAAAAAAGTAAATAAGGAAATAAGGTATTCTTCCCCTGACCGCTAAAGTGTCTTTCATTAGTAATTTGCATCTACCTTACATATTCCAAAGCAAAAACCCTTTTTGTCACATGTATTGGAATTTTATATGGTTGTACTTCCAATACATAAAATCTTAGCACAGTATATTCTTTCATTAAGTACCAATTAGCCAATTGTATTTATTTTCCTAGTTGAATATAGTTTCTACATGACATAGGCAATCTAGGCATTGGAGTATTGTAATTGCTTGATGCAATGGAGCCAAAATTAGTCTACAAAATGACTATAGTTCTTTTGAGAATCATGCATCCTTATCATAGTGGTCCATTCATATACTGGAACTGGAGCCGTTTTCTTTTCCTCAGCATTACTATAGGGTTGAATCTAAAGCTTGTTGGTCTGAAACATTCCTCTAAATTTGAATAGAAAAAGATAGCACAAGTAGGTTGTGAACCTAAATGTCTTGGTGGAACCTCCTTTAATCATTAAAAATTATTTATGCATGGATTCTACAATGTGGCCAATAATTATATTTGACATGTGTACAACATGATAATGGATATTATATACCATTTCAAGGACGCTTGCACCCGCTTCCAAATTGTGATCCAATCTAAGGAAAAATGCTAGCATGAAAATAGTATCCTAAGCCCATGGTTTAAAAATATCCAAATCATAAGGAGGCTTATGATAACCTTTCAATTTGTTTCTATCCTGAACTATTTTATTTAAGAAATATTTTTTCTCCTTTTCATCCATTGCTTCATAATCACTAACAATAGTTTCAAGGTCAATGTGGACATTTCCAAATTCTTCTATTGTAAACCCCAAGGCCAACACTTTTCCAAGTTCTTTTGCATTAATGGATAAAAATTATTCTTTGCTATCTTTATTAACAATTGATCTTTTGTTATCATCATAATTTAGGGCACAGGCCATGATAAATTCTAGGCAAGGAAAAACCTCATGTAACATCATGTGCCCTAATCCACTTACCCATGGTGCACTGAAACTATTAACTTCCATTTGCTTTGAAGCTTTATTTTGAGATGAAAATATAAGTTTTAGGTACACCTACCATAGGTTTTAGGATCATAAATATCATGGTATCCATCAGTGAAACTTGGGGTTTTAAGCAATTTTACATAATATATATTTTTATCTGACATTGCTCTAGTGGTACTACTACTGGTGTTAGACATGCTGATACAATCAACAATGTGAAATTTTTGAATTCCCTATTATTCTTGAATCTTTCTTAATTCTTAAGCCACTTAACCCTAAACATAAACTTCAAAGTTTGAAAAAATAAGATTTTAAGAAATGTCAAATGATGAAACGTAGCCACAAGAATTCTTTAACTTACCTAGATTTAGAATTTTGATTCTTGAAGTTGAAACTGGGTTATTGGAAGGCTTTGTTGGAAGTGGAATTGTGGAACCCAGAATAGGGAGGTACACTACAATGAACAAACTAAAGATTGAAATATCCCTGTGTGTTGACTCTCTAACTTCAAAATAAAATCACTTAGCAATAGAAAGTGTGTTTTTTTAATATTAAAGTGAATGGCACTGAAACGTCTACTCGTTACTTATGGACTACATAGTACAAAATTAGGTAGTACATGCCACATGGATGACAACATTTAAAACAATCCATTAATGATTTACTCCTACATTGACATCAAATTCTAAACTGTTGATCTTTGTTGATCAAATGGTTATAGGGTGATTCTGAAGGTTCAAGTTTGCAAGCCTAGTGGTCTGTGCATTTCATTCTAGAATGCAACTACAACCATAAATAATAAACATAAAACATGTGTTTTAAATTTTCTTTAAGCTTTAATGCGCTAGGATTGACGTCAAGGCCAAGGGGCCAAAAACTTAACATTGCAAAGGCCTTAATAAAATGAATTACAATGTCACATTAATAGCACATTGCACAACCATTACTAGCACTTTTAAAACTTGCAAAGGAATTAATAAAATGAATTACAATGCCACATTAATAGCACAACCATTTATTTTATTACAACTAAATTACAATGTCACATTATTACATAGTTAAAATACAAATGTAAGTGCAAGCGCCAAGCTTCTGCTAGACCACTGGTGAAAATTTGAAAATGTAAATGTGATACATGTATCTCTCAAAATAAATGGAAATTGTTGGGTCAACCATGAGATCTAAAAATAAACACATGGGACTTGTTGGGTTAGCAACAAAATTTAAAAATAAATGCATGGGGAAAGGGGGCCCAATCAAACTGGGGAAATGGGAGCTATGAAGATACAAAATGTACTTAGCCCCTTTTAGAAATCTCATGCAGAAGATGAGGGGTTGTAAAATTGCTCCCATATAGAAGATGAGTACTAAAAATAAATACATTCGGTTTGCTTGGTAGGCCATGGTGTCTTAAAATAAATGTAAGAGACTCTCCTAGCCAACCATGCAGATGATTAGGGGTAGTAAAACTGCTCCCATGCAGAAAATGAGCATTGAAAATAAATGCATGGGAATTTCCTGGGCAACCATGCAGACGATGAGGGGTAGTAAAATTGTTCCCATCTTCTACTTGCAACTTCCATGCACTAGGATAGAAATTATCCCCATCATAGCTCATCATCCTAGTTCAAAACTTGTCTAAGAAGTCAAGTGAACCAAATCAACTTCTTTCCAATTCCACCCATTCTGAACTTGAAGAAAATTGGTGTTTTACTCTATAACTACATAAATAGAGGTAGGAGAATTTAGAGAATCCCTAATAATACCACATCATCTTCTTCTTGAATCCTTATTAAGTTATTAACCCTAAAAAATGAAAACCCTTATGACAATTCAATGAATGATTTTAGTTGTGCTCACTATCCTTATTTATGGGCCAAAAGTGCTGCCAAACGTGTCACTACCAGCCTGGTCCCTTGTACACCTCACATGTGTCACATGCGAGGTTCTGTATAGTTACTACTGACTAGTAATAATTTTGATTCGCGCAAACCAAAAATCCAACTTAATCGTTACCTCAAGCTGGCTACATGCAAACTATACCTCAAGTTGACAAGCTATCAATTGTCAAAATTGACAATGCCACACAAGCTATCGATTGTCAAAATCACTGGATTATTGATATCATCATCTACGATTCTATAGTACATCGTGCAGTTTTCAATATAAAGCTATCCAATCAATCACTTTGGCTATTCATATGGCATTAATCCACACTGTCGCCTAGTACTACAGCCAAATTGAGAATTTCAATAGAATAAATGAAAGGTAGAGTACTTCGACAAATTGAAAAGAGAGAATTAAATGTCTCTTTTTACCTTAATCATTATCAATTTCCACTAATAAGTCACAATAAATTTCGCTCACTTATGATCAAAACTATATGTTGATAATTACTATTAGTTTTAAAAGCCACATTTAGCATTTTTATATTGATCAAAGAAAAAGGGATTTAAAAGAATGGAGCCACGAAAAGAATTTTAAGTTAAGTAGATATTGCTAAAGACTGAAGTACATAGTACATAACTAGTGTGGCCAAAAAGCCACTAACTGTGACAAAAAACTAGTCACAAAGTACATATTACAAGAATTGTTACATTGTATAATAAAATATAGATACGTGACATGTCACACAATTAATTACTATTTTTTTTTGTAACATTAGCTGAGGCCATCAACCAGTTGTTTGAGTAGAACATGAATTGAATTTAACAAATTAACAGTAGAAAAGAAAAAAAAATCACCCAAAATCTTCCTCCAAAATTCCAGACTCTTTAATGATTTAGTTTTTGTAGATCGCATAGTAGACCCCATCTCATATTAACCAAGGAAAGATCCTGTGCTATAGAAGCATGCAATTCCACTTTCTTGAATATTCCACCAACAGGGACTAACCCACTTTCAAAATTGTAATTCTCTGGCGCCAACTCCAATGAAGTAATAGAGTAAATGAAAGGCTACAAATAACATATTGCCAATTTCTTCACCAAATCTTTATCGAGCAAAATTTCCATGCAATTCAAAAAGAAAGCTGATGCTACCTCAAAATATAGAGCACAAGGGTTTTTCTGAAGCCATTCCCTACCCACAATTATTCTTATATCATCCTCAACTTGCACACAAGGAATTGTAAAAACCATACCCAACTTTCATCTGTCGTATGCATCATCCCTT
Organism: Sequoia sempervirens; assembly: GCA_007258455.2. Classification (NCBI taxonomy): domain Eukaryota; kingdom Viridiplantae; phylum Streptophyta; class Pinopsida; order Cupressales; family Cupressaceae; genus Sequoia; species Sequoia sempervirens. The sequence goes on along the minus strand of VDFB02018296.1, from coordinate 31,574,937 downwards.
CTTTTCTCCCAAAAACATTTGGGTAGCATGACACACCATGAAGACTCCATAATATCTCAGTTAAATTGAGAATAGCAAAGAAATAAATCAATGCCAAATATATTATAAATGATATAAAGAACATCAAGTTAGTGAAGTATATAGAAGTTAGCACAAAAACAATCAACGTGACATCACACTTATCATTTTTAAATTCATCACTATCATTGATGTGACAATTAACATTTATTTGAACACTTGAATCCTTATAAACTAGTGCTTAAAAGGTATGCCTGTGATAGATGACTAGATGGCTGCATAGTGCACATGCAAATAAACTATAAAGTTATTTTTAAAATGGGGACATTGCTAGGTTGACGAGACTCGACCCTTAGGATTAAAGAGTTAATATTTATGTCATAAAATATTTTGGTCTGAATTAGGCAATATTAAATAGTAAACAAGTGTCAAGGTTACAAGAGCACAATGAATAACAAACCCAAATAATTAATAAAATCTCAACCATTGATTTCTGAAAAATCTAATGGTTCTAGTGTTATTCTGGAGCTTTCAATTCACAAGTCTAGTACTTCAAGGATTTACTTCCATAATGCAACTATAGCCATCCACTGAAAATTCATCGAATGGTCCTTCTTTTAAAACAAACTTTATGCATGTGCATAATTTAAAATGGGGGCATCACTAGGTTGATGAGACTCAACCCTTAGGATTAAAGAGTTAAGATTTAAGGCTTTGTCATAAAATATTTTGGTCTGACTTAGGCAATATTAAATAGTAAACACTAAAGAAGAGCACGATGATTGATAGACCTAAATAATTAATAAAATATCAATCATTGATTTATGAAAATCTAACAATTTTAGTGTAATTCTGGAGGTTTCAATTCACAAATCTAGTGCTTGAGAGATATACTTTTAGAATGAAACTATAGCCATCCATCAAAAATTCATCAAACAGTCATGGTCCATAATGTTGCGTGGTTTCTAAAACTTGGAACCTTAGAACCAAAGTCAAAAGTTTCAAAGTTTTTGAAACCTTTGACCCATTGACTACAAAGATGACCAAGAAATACTTACAACTAAGGTTAGGAAAAGCACCAAAACCTCAACTTTGGTGAATTTTCATTGAAACTTCAACACTGCATTTTTTTTTATTAGTTTGATATTATGTTTAATTTGCCAATGTTTTTTTCTAAATCATTTGAAAATAGTTTTAATTCGTCAATGAATTTTGTTTTTTAGTTTGAAAAAAAGTTTTAATCGCTAACAAAATTATTTTTTCTGGTTTGAAAATAGGTTTAATTTGGGGGTATGTGCAGGATAATGATGGGCCAAAAAGTGGCAATATGATGGGTATGTGGCTGATGAATTTTTTTACCCAAAATTGATGAAATGAAAAGGTTTTTAAAGGAGTTTCTCAGCTTTCCACCAGTATAAATTATGCTTTACTTTGAATTTAATAAGTAATTATTATTTATTTTCTATTCAAATTATGACTAACATCATGATTAATAGACTGATAGAAAAACATCTATAGCTTTCAAACGGTATCACATTTTTTTAATCCAGAAAAAGCATCACATTCTATGCTTCACATACTATAGGATTAAAAAAAGAAAAAATGAATTTCATAAAGTTTTGACCAAGTTAAGGTGGATAGACATACAAGTTTTTTATATTTTTTAAAAGTTGTAATAAAAAATTCATAAATAATTATTTACTTGGAAAAGAATTACAAAAAAAAATGCATCACATCTGAAATGAGTCCTCTACTTATAGCTAAAATATTATAAAAAAATATAATCATTTTATTGTGGTAAGAGTGGTCAGACAGACACCTAATTCTTATTTTTTCCCTGAAATTTAAGTACTATTGCATTGAAATTTCAAATTTTCACCAAATAGATTTTTTTTCTTTTTAAAGAAACCTAGTAGTTTAGAAACTAGATTAAATTTGCTACAAATTCTATTCTTATATATTTTTAAAATAATATAGATAACTTGTTCAAATTTTTATGTGAAGTTGCCTAACTTTGATTTTTCTGATTTTTTTGCCACTTAAGGGCCTATTTTTTCCATGATGATCCTGCACATACCCTTTGCCAATAAAAATATTTTATTCATTTGAAAATAGATTTTAATCTCAAATGGAAAATTTTTAGTGGTTTTAAAAAAATTGCATTTCGCCAAGATTTTCCATAGAATTATAGTGATTAGAAAAGATTCGCCGATGCACATTATTTTTTTCACGAAAAACAAAAAAAAAAAATATTTTTATCATGAAGTATACAAGATTCACCAGGATTTTACACCTTCATTGAGGGGGGGGATTCTTAAAGTTTTCCTTGCTTCTTTTGTTTCACTTTCTTCATTCCCTTCTCTTCTTTTCTTTGTCTCCAAGGCAACAAACCTTGCCAAAACTACATTATGTGACTCCAAAAGCTTAGCATGCTTCTCTTTCAGATCTTACAACTCTCTTGTAGCAACAACACCTTTCAGAGGAATCTTCACAAACATATCTTTTCACCTTCTAATCACCTTTCTTCAAACCTACAAAAACCAATCAAATCGCGAACAAGGGATCTTGTCTTTGAGCTTTGATACCATCTGATGCAGAGCAAGGTGGTGATGACTTCCAATCCAATACAAAATGATCAATCAAAAACAAAGAAATCTACCCTTGAACACTATTCTTCTCAAACTTTTGAAAATAATATCAATGGGCTTCTAGCCCTCAAAACACAACAAATGGGATTATATTTTGGAGAAGGCCATACCAAGGCCTGAAAAATCACAATTAATACTTTTTTTAGATCCAACTCAACAACCACAAAAGGTTTCTAGAGACTTCTTTGCAACAACACCGAGATCCAATACAACACCCCTAAATTAGGCTACTAAATTAGCCCTAAATTACAAAGAAGATACCCTCTAAACTTCTTTTTTACACAAAACTCACTTGATAGAGTTGAATTGTGATGCCAAACCACAAATTCATCAATCAAATCTCAAAAACCTAACCTCTAGACTACAGTTCCACCAAACCCTCCTTTTACTTGCAAAAACCTGGGGTTTCATTGAATCCACCATTAACCGGGCTTGCCAAACTTCAAAATAGCAGCCAACATGATTTTTTAGGTCTGTACAAACTCTCTATTCCTTCACAAACTCAATCCCATCAATAATTCACAAAAACCTTTCTTGAAACCATCTTCACATGGAAATCTTCATTTCCGAGCCCTAGGGCTTCTTCCTGAATTGCTCAAATTGATTTCACAACCTACCAAATCATAAATACAACTAGTTTACAACATTTATGATCCATTCCACAAGAAATAGTGGAGACAGAAAGTGGAATGGGTCAAATATGCATTTTAAAAGACCTTCAAACTGTCAAAACTGAGATAACAGAGCAAGCATAGTAAAATACAAATATCTCTCATAAATTCAAATATTAGACACTTGAAAACTAGTTTCAAATGGAAATTAAAACATGCTCCTACAGTTCACAATGAATTTCAAAACATAGCAGAGCCTGTACGAATCACACCTAGATCTGAAAAAGTGTAAAAAGACAGTGAAATTTGTTGAATTCATTGTTGTATTTCAATGGGAATCACAATACAAACTTGATCAATCCTCCTTCGAGCCTTGAAGAGGATTTAAATACATTTTCTCACCAAAAATTAACTATCCAATGTACATAACTACCTTTCAAATTCTTGTGACCTTTCATATTCCTTAGGAGTTGCATTTCTTGCTTAACAACACTTGCATTTCTATTTGCAACTTTAAACATTTTAATACCTAAGACACTAAACACCCCCAATTACATATTAAATGGTCTTTGCGACCTTATTTTGCATAAATAAAACTTTAACACCCCCCATTAACCTACTAACCAACCTAACATCATTCAAGTGATCAAATTTTGAAAATAAGGTGTAGGTCCTCCTGCACCAATATTATATACAATGTACTTATTATTAGACTAATATGTCAGTAACTAAGCAGAATGGACCGTATACAAAAACAAATTTAATTTTCCTTAATGAGTTGACATTTCAAAGACTTGGTTTTCCAAAGTAGTTTTGAGTTAATTTATTTATTTTTCTACATTTTAAATTCACATGTTGATCTATGCAACATAGTCTTTGAATGTTAAAGCTTTTCAAAAATTGAGATTCTTAAATGTGATTGCCTCATATTGTTCAAGAATTTTGTAAACACTTTGCTAAGTAGATTCTTTGCAATCTATTAAATATCATTAATCATTGTTCAAAAGTTCAGATATTATACTTCTAGAAGCTTCAATACTTGATTTTTCCCTAGTGTTAACAACTCAAGCATGCTTGTAAAAAAGGCTTCTCTCTTTTTCTTGTACCTATATGTCTCTTTTCAAACATTCATACTCCATTCAATAGATGATTTTATTTATTGTGTTAATAACTAACTAGGATGTATCTTCTACCAAAATAACCTTCACAGTTATTATTTATCCTAAATTGAATATTTTCTATTCAAATAGTACACTACTTTATATGTTACAATACATTTTCTATAGGAGATCAAAGCAACAATTCAACTGATTGTGCATCACAACATGGAGCAAGCATAAACTATCTACAGATGGTTTTCCCATACTATTTTTTTTATAAATTGTATAATATTCTACCTTAGCAAGCAATGGCTACTCCTTTCTATCACAGTAATATTCTATTCTCATGTGTTGTATTTTTGAAATGTGCCTACTAACATTGCTACTCATCCTAATCAAAGATACCCTTCAATATCTTATACTACTGTTATGCAATGTAGTAGTCTTCTTCTACTTATTTGCATAGATTATTGCCAAATCCTTTTTGTCTAGAATATAAGTAGCCAACCTCCAATTCTAAACCCAAGAAAATAGAGACACAACAAAGTTAAGTTTAATATGTCATGGTGAAATTCTTGAATAGAAGTAGACAATGGAAAAAAGAAATGGACACAGTGCCAAGGCAGTCAAGTTCTTAAGAACCTGCAAAAACAATTCATGTACCTGAACAAGTAAAATTGAATTAGAAGGGATTTGAGTATCGTAGAAAGTAAAATAAATATAGACATGTTATGAGACACCCATGGGGTCATTTTGCTGCAAAAATTAGGAAGCCTAGATCTAAGAAATTTCAATGGCTTGGAACATTTGATACAATTGAAGAGGCTGCAAATGCCTATGAAACAACTGCTAGGTGCATGAAAGGAACTAAGGCAACTACAAATTCCAACTATATCATTTCAAACCCATGGAATTTCTCTGAAGATGCTTTGTTGGCATCTTACAAAGTGGGCTATACAACCAAAGCAAATCAACTTTTGGTTCAATCTTCCAAATTAACACAACATCCACCATCTGATTATATGTGCAATAATTCAATAGATATGATACAAAATTTTAATGCCAAAGAAGAAGCAACATATGATGTTTACGGGTATGTGCATGATCATCATGGAAAAAATAGGCCCTTAAGTGGCAAAAAATTTAGAAAAATCAGAGTTAGGCAACTTGACATAAAAAAATGAATTAGTTATCTATATTATTTCAAAAATATGTAAGAATAGAATCTATAGAAAATTGAATGCAGTTTCTAAACTACTAGGTTTATTTAAAAAAAATCTATTTGGTGAAAATTTGAAATTTCAATGCAATAGTACTTAAATTTCAAGGAAAAAATAAGAAGTAGGTGTCTATCTAACCACCCTAACCACAATAAAATGATAATATTTTTTTATAATATTTTATTCATAAGTAGAGCACTCATGTCCAAATGTGATGCATAATTTTTGTAATTTTCTTCCAAGTAAATAATTAATTATAAATTTTTATTACAACTTTTAAAAATATAAAAATTGTATGTCGACCACCTTAACTTGGTCAAAACTTCATGAAATTTAGTTTTTCATTTTTTAATCCTATAGTATGCAAAGCATAGAATGTGATGCATGTTTTGGATTCAAAAAATGTGATACCATTTGAAAGCTATAGATGTTTTTCAATCAGCCTATCAATCAACACTTTAGTCGTAATTCAAGTAGAAAATGAATAATAATTATTTATTAAATTCAAAGTAAAGCATAATTTATATTGGTGGAACGCTGAGAATCTCCTTTAAAAACCCTTTTCATTTCATCAATTTTGGGTAAAAAATAAATTGTCAGCCACATACCCTACAAATACCCATCATATTGCCACTTTTTGGCCCATCATGATCCTACATGTACCCTTACTCAAATACAAGTTTATTGGATGAAGTAATCTATAAATACTTTCTAAATTCACATTAAACTAGTGCTATTGAAGGCAACCGGGAGAATGGTGGTAAATCTCAAGTGCCAATTGCAAAATTTGACAACTTGATAGACACAAATTATGAGTATCTTTATATGAACCACATCAAGGGTATGATCCTTAACACCAAGTTTTGGTTTCAAATACCTATTCATAGAAATTATATATAATAATAGTACGAAACAATAGATTATGTCATTAGATATTGATATTTTGTGCTATTGTTATTGAAATTATTTCTTACTAATTAATTTCCTTTGCCACTATTTTTGTAGGTGATGCAAAAATTGTTGAAATTTTTGTCAAGCAATCTCCTATGTTGTTTGAATCTATTAGCATTTCCAATGATATGAAAAAAGCTAAATTCAATTCAAATATTGAGCACATCCTTCAACATCCCCATGCGGATACTAAGAACATGAACAAGAACATTCATAATGGCTATTGTTGTGTCACCAAGAAACCTGCTAATTCCATTTCCATAGAACAACTCCACTATGAGATTTGTTCACAAAATTTAATAGAAGTTTAAGAAATAAAGACTACACTACAAGGTATGGAGGAAAGCATAAAGTTTTTGATGGAATCTAATGCCAGAATTATGCAAAAATTTGGAACCATGCTCTCCCTTTTTTAGAATTTCAATCTATAGAGACATGCAAAAATGCATATAATTTTGAAAACTTTGGAAATGCATAATTTCCCTCAAAATAACTTTCTATTTTAAATTAGAATTCAAAAACAAAAATTGAGTCTAACAAAACTATTTGCTACAAATAGTGTTCTAATTTGATTTTTGTAATTTTTTATTTTGTTATGCTTAAAGTTTCTTGTATATGCATGTTTGCAAATATTAAGAATGCAAATCAATGTAAAATTTTGTTGTTCATTTTTTAGTTTTCAAATGCGATGTTTTCCTTCCTAAAAATTAAAAAATCAAAGATCATTTTAGTCAATATTTTGTACCTTTATAAAAAGTCCACTTGCTTGATACTTTCTACTAAAATTTATGCATTTATGTTTAACTCTTTTCCAACATAGATTTATGCAAATAGTATTAAGTACTACATATATCTATACATTTTCAGACTATTAGAAATTAACAAAATGATAATAGTAATTTAAAATAATTGTAAATTCAAATATATTGTAATGACATTGGGAATTGTCTATTGCAGAAGGAGAAGAGTTAAACAACTAACAAAACAACATATATGAAACCATCAAAAATGAAACAAATAAAAAGATCAAAGGTATTACTAGACATGGAAAAAAAGCAAGTTATAGATGCAGACAATTACCAATTCAAAAATCAAACTCAAGCTTGCAATATCAATATTGAATTAAAAGGCCAAGGGCTATATAGAGTGGAGAAATTTAAGTACAATGTAGGAGATTGTTTATTTGACTCACTAGAAATGCTACTCAACTATCATTACACATCAATCCAACTACGAAATGGAACTATTGATTATTTCCTAAGTTTTCTTGCAAAATATTAAAAAGAAGCAACAAAGTCATATAACTACGAATTGGATCCAGACAATCTAGGCCAATTGCATGGGGTACAAGATCATACAACATATTTTCATAGAATGCAATTATCTACAAAATCAGGTTCAACTAACAAAGGAATTGGACTATGGGGAGATGTATTTTGTATTTAATGGCTATCCAAATAGCTAGATATACAAATATGTCTTTGTTCAATGAAAACAGGGAAAAAGTATTTGCAGTTCAAAAAATCACCCCTCGGAGATTCATACTTCATTCTCTTTCATGATGAAAATGCTTACAATGGACACTTTGAGCCACTTCTAAGTACTCAAAGATAATCTCTAAACTACCAACCATCAACAAAATTTCATCAACTCAAACAACTAATTAGAAATAATAATCAAAATCAAAGTAGCGAACATGTCAAACAAAAGAAGAAGATAAAAACAACTACCACACATAGAAAAAAATACAAATGATAGATGTAGATAATTATCAATTCAAAGTCCAAACTCAAGTTTTTGACATTGATATTGCACTTAAAAAGGAAGGACTATTTAGAATGAACAATTTTAAGTACAATGTTGGAGATTGCTTCTTTGACTCATTAGAACTCTTATTCAACTTTCAGTACACATCAATCCAACTATGAAATGGAACCATTGATTACTTCTTCACCTGCCTTAAAAAAGGTAAAAAATAGGAAATTATATCATACCACTGTGACTTGAATCCTCAAGCTCTACATGATTTACAAAAATTAGATGACCCTAAAACATATCTACACATAATGCGATTATCAACAAAACCAACTACAATTGACAAAGAAATTGGACTATGGGAAGATATATTTTGTATTTTTTGGCTATCCAAATGGCTAAAGATACAAATATGTATTTATTCAATAACAATAGGTAAAAATTACTTGCACTTCAATGAATCAATCAATGCAGACTCATACTCCATCCTTGTCAATGATGTAACTCCTCATTATGGACATTTTGAGCCACTTCTAGCTTCCTAAACACACAATATTAACTACCAAGCACCAAAATCATTCTCACAAATTAAACAATTTATAAAAAATAATAATCAAAATCAAATATTGAAACCTATCAAAAGGAAAAAGCTAGAAAATTTCAACAATATTTCACTCCACAAAATCAAGAAAAAAATACACAACAACCAATCAGTGATATCTAGAACATCAAAAGAAAATAATTCACTCTCACCAATAGCAATATTTGAAAAAACAATTCAAGACACACAAAAATATGCATGTGCAACCTTTCAAATGTTATATTTCAGCAAAGACATTAGGATTTTCAAAGACAAATACAAACAAACCTACTACAAATTAATACAATCTAATGATCAAATATTGGCAGATTCTATTTGTCAAAAATTCCTTACATCATTGAAACAATCCATGCTTCCTAAATATGCAACACCACATAATATTCGAAAAAACAAACCATTGAAATATGTACAAACTCTATTGCAATTAGAAGAATGACTTGTCTCACTTAGAATTGCATTTGCTCAAATTTGGGAACTAGGATACAAAAGATCTCAAATAGGATTAACTGGTTCTTTCATTAATGTTCCAATTAACATGAACATTATACAAAAATCACTACCACAATCTATTGATGAAACATCAACAATTGTTGTTTCTCTTAAGAGACGATTGGAATATAAAAATGAATTCCAAAAAGGAATGGTATAACCAAATACTATCACGCATGCCTTGACTCAATTAAGTGAAACAATGCTTTACAAAATGGAAAAGGTTGAAATATAAAAAAAGACTAGTAAGAAGCATTTCAAATCAATGATCAAAACGAAAACAACAATGAACAAAGTACAATAGAAAGTGACTCAGAAAGTGACACATCACATCAATATCCCTCTGAATCTTTAATCCATGGATTCACTGAAGATAGATCTATACATAAAATGCAAGACCAAAATATAGAAATAGCACTTGCACAAGATAATTCTCCAATTGGAATTTTAAAGATATGTATTCTGAAGAGATGAATTTCCCTACACTATTTTTTGCCAATCCACATGACGATGACATTGTCAAAAAATTCACATACCAAAAAATTGCACAATGGGAGCTGCTACATTCAAATAGACAATTTTCCTACCACATAACAAACTTATTTTTCAAGACCATTAAAATAATCATTCAATAAGTTATGTCTACAATGTGGATAAGAATTTGTAAAGGTTAGCTAAAAGGAATAAAGCTACTAGGTAAAGATGTCAAAGAAAAACCTAACCTATAGAAGATACTCAAATTAGATATTGACTATATTGATTTCAAAAGGATAAGAACATCTCTTGAGTATTTACAACTTAAAAGTAATGTATTTACAATGATACAACAACTAGGACCACCTACTTATTTTGTTACATTTACTAGTGTCGAGCAAAATTGGGATCCTCTATCTAATACACTTGAACAATGACATAGTTCACATCAATCAAGATCAAAACAACAAGAAGCTTATAGCCAAAATAAAAATCATAAATTCAGTCTCATAAAAAAATATCCAATTACTTGTGCACGTTACTATAGACATAAAATAAATGTAAGATTCAAAAGATTAATATTTATAGATGATTCTTTCTTTGGAAATGTCAAGTAGACTATTTCTCTATAACTAAGTTTAACTGATAGTGATAGTCCAACCAATGAACATCTAGAATTAAAAACTTGACCAACAATTCTATATAGCCTATATTTAATTGTTTATTTTTAGAATTGTTAAAATATCCTTTATCTTTCTTTCTATTGGTTCATGTTGTGAATAGTCAGTGCAAAAAACAAGTTTATTTTTTATTTTTTATAAATTATGTGCAATGTAATTCATTTAATTCATTGAATCAAATTTCAAACCTATTAATGACTTGAATGACATGAGCACTATTACATACATCATAATAAAATTATATTGTTGACTTAGAGATAGTATTTTTCATATACAATTTAATAATTGGTAAGATTTTCAAAGCCTATTAAAAAAATGTGAGTACACTCAATATGCATATTTTATATTTCTTTATCAGTGTGTCAGACACAGTAAAATTTATCTATCTATTTATCTATCTACAATTAATATTTCAATAAAATCTATCTATTTGCATTAAATATTAAAGTAGAAATTTTAAATATATACACATAATAATATAATTTAGTAAGGAAAAAATTACATAAACATCACATTATAAAAATGATAAGAAGAAATATAAACATATATATATGGAGTTATTATACTAATATATATTTGTATCATTGATTTTTTTTTTTGCAACATTAGGGGGGGTGCATAAAGTTGGGTACCAATTTCATGGCCACTTTCTAAAAAAAGTTTGGAAATTATATAACGAAAGCGCATTATAACATGCTCACATTATAGCATGTTAAAAGAAAAAAAAAAGAAGTGAAAGTCTTCATTTTCACTTCAACTATTTTCTTCTTCTTCCTGCGGTCAAAACCCCCAACTTTCACATAGGTGTTCTAGGAGGAGGTATTGGGCACAGATATTCAACAAGAGTTGCTATTTATTTGCAAGGATGGTGCCATGATGACAAAGAGGTGGGAGAGGTAAGTATTGTTTGTTGTTTTTTTTTAATTTCTTAGTTTTAGGTTGATTTTGTTAGTTTTAGGTTAAATTTGATATATAAATTTTTGAATTTGTAGAAGATGCAAATGAACCCAAAAGCCCACAAAATCCTCAAGAAGAAGAGAAATAAAATCCTAAAGAACAAAATCCTCAACAACAACCTCCTCCACCAATCCCTCAACACCCTCCTGTCACTCAACAAAATTTAATGAGTGAGATTGAGAACAACAAAAAATAGATTGAGGATTTTATTAGTAGGTTGAGTGATCCAAATGGTTCAACCATAGAAATAATGATCCTTGCAAATTCATTGAAAGATATGTTAAAAAAAATGTAGATTGAATTAGCAAACAAATAACTAGATGGAAAGATATGAGGCAAGCGGCTAGGGCATATTATGCAGATAAACTATCATATAAACAAGTAAAGGATTTAAAAATTAAAAAAGGTGATTTGTGCTCATTATTCACTAACCCACACACAAATCAAAATATTAGCCTCAATGCGAGGAAGTTTCCTATTCATTGGTGCCACCACCAAGAGATTAGGAACCATTTTTTGTGATAGGTGGTACATGGTCTTTGATGACCGACCGTGCAACAATTTTGAAACTGTCCCACAGTATTTTCTTAGGAAACTATACAGTGAGTTCATAATGAAAAAAATACCAAATTATTTTGATATGAGGTACTTCTAGGGGAGAGGTGGGGGATCGGCTCAAGATAAGGCTGGTGCACAACCAGATCCTATGTGGCAAGGGAGACGAGCTCTTGCTAGGCCACCTCACGAGCATGTTTTTATGCCTCCAATCACGAAGGAGAGTGCAGACATAGAGACATTGCATGCAATCAACACTTTGACCTAGAGTGTCATCCATCATACTAGCCCTATTCTATAGTACCATCTAGGGGAGTCTTCAAGTGATGTCCTTTGAACCCATGTGTGTCAATCTTGTAGGGTGACTTATTCATGTGATCCCATCATTCAGGAGGCTACTGTGGAGGATCCTTATGCAGCTATGGAGATGGAGAGGGAGGCTGACATTTTTCATGATACGTATGGAATTGATACTCGGGTAAAAGTTAGCATGTTCATTTAATTTTGATTTTGAAATGCAAGATTAACTAATTTAGTTTTATGATTTTAATAAAATTATAGGGTCACAGTGTTGAGATTGGATACACTTTCCCTCCACCTACTTATTTTTGTAGCACACCTATCAATAGGGTATGTAACTAGTAAATAATTATAAATTTATTACATGTTAATAGCATTGTTTTACGAATAGTATTTTAATATGTGATTTTGGATGTTGAATAGGGTAATATTGGAGGTTTTGAGGGAACACCTCCCAGTGCCAGTGGATTTACTCATAGCTTCACATAGGTAATAGAATAAAGAGTTTAAATAATGAATTTTACTTAATAGATTTGTGTAGTTTATATTCATATTGTTGGTTACATTGCACTGTACATCATTCAAACTCAAAGCATTACTTCACATTCCATAACTAATAACTAGATGTTGATAGATGACAAAATTTCAACTACAATATACTTTTTTAGAAAGTCAACATAAGCAGTGATGAAATTTCTTCACATGGGGGAATGTTCTTGCAAAGGTGCACCTGCACAACAAACTATGGATGCTTGGAAAAAATCTATGAAACCATAATAGTAAGCAATAGCGTAGACAAGATAGTTACTAGTTTCAAAAAATGCCTTGAAGAAATGTGGTCTCATGGTGATGGAATACAAGGAAGTTACTAGTTTCAAAAATTGCCTTGAAGAAATGTGGTCTCATGGTGATGGAATTCCATTCCATCACCATGAGACCACATTTCTTCGAGGGATTTCTTCAAAATTCTCACCACCTTTTCTATGACACCACATTTTTCATACATGTGCACCAAAGCATTTTATCAAACTACTCGTGCTTCCTTGTTGCTATGGCTAAAAGCCTAAAATAGGTGCTTTCCAACAAACTATGGATGCTTGGAAAAATATCTATCAAATCATATTAATAAAACAAACTAATCCTTTGAAATAAATACAAAAGAAACCAATAAAATTGGTTGCATAAGAAAATCGATTACATAAGTTTTCTAGCAAATAAATTTTATGAGGAATAGGCTTGCATTTGAACCATCTCAATTCACTTGTGCTAGTAAATTGATACAACTGAGCAATTAAACTCTACCTTATGCTAATCCAAGTGGAAACAAGTATCACAAAACTAAATATAATATATTCTAAATAGAAATATCTCCAATCCTAGTTTTCACTCCCTACACATATACATTAGCATTTGTCTCTTCATTTGGATTGGTTAAGTAGTTTCTTCCTTTTTTAGAGGAGACACTCATTATTCCTTAGAAAGGGTTCTTCCACAATATTTCTCAAATGTATCATAAGGAACCTCATAGATATGCTCATAAGGTTTTGAAATACATCTGACAACTAAGAAACAAACAAAACCTTGGTATGCCTTCAAGGCACTTATGAGGATAGTGTCAAATGCATCCCTTAGATAGAATAAAGGAGCATGTAATACACAACCAAAATAACACACAAAACACAATCATGTAAAATAATAGTGGGCTACCTTAAGAAAAAGGAGAATTTTTAGAATAAATTTGAAATATTAGAGTAAAGAACACTAGGATTGTATTTACACACAAGATACAATCTAGTAAGCAATAATATTGGTCATAGAGAAGGCAATGAACTTTTTGAAAAAATTCCTAAAAGAAATGCATTCTTATGGTGATGGAATTCCATGACGTGCATTTGTTTGTAATGGAATTCCATCACCATGAGACCCCATTTCTTTTGAGGCATTTTTTCAATTAGTTCACTGCCTTCTCTATGCCACCACAATTATCGTACATGTCTATGAAAGCATTTAATCAAATAATTCAATGGCTTGATGCTATGGGTAAAACCATAAAAACACATCCTTTCGAACAAGATATGGATAGGGTAAATAGTAAGCATGATAATTAGAAATATATAGTTTAATAAGTATTCAAAATTTTGTTCATTAGATCTCATGCACTATAAGTCATGACATGTCCATCGCTATTGTAACTTTTTTGTGATTAAATAATTTGTTATTTTATTTTCAGATGTTGGTTTTGGAAACATCTCCAAATGTTATATCAGTGTTTCATCCACTATACAATCCTCAATGGCTCTGACAGGGGAGGTATGAGGCAAATTACTAAATTTCAATTTACATTCGTTGTTATAGATGTTAGTTCGAGTGAAAAATCAAACCAAATTATTGATTCATAGTCTAATTTATATTTGGATGGTTTATATAGGGCTTGAGCATGTCTCAACATCGACATGTGAATATTTCCCTTGAGGAGAGTGATCGTGAGATGGTCGTAAGTGATTTTTTTTTATTTATATATCATTTTTTATAATGTAATTTTTATATATTAATGTCTTTACTTCTTATTGTAACAGTTAAAACTTCACCAAGAACTTAATAGTAGTAGGAGGAGTAGTAGGAGCACTCCTCAAGTGCAACACAAATGAGTGACAAACCTATTGCTATTCAATTGACCAACAAAGGGAAAGTGTTTATTTCGAGAGCCTGGAGAGCAATGACTTTTGATTCTAGAGCCCTTTGTTGTATGCCTGCATGGTTGTTTTGTACATATTTTGTATTGGATATATTTGACATTGTATGCCTATATAGCATTCTCATAAGCCTATATGGCTATTTTGTACCTATATTTTATACTTATATCAACATATATTGATGTATGCATACATGGATATTTGGTTAATACAAATCTTTTCTTATCAATGGTGTCCATATTTGCATGTTATAAATTCATGGTTCAATAGATATGACTTACATGTATTGAAGTGTTTACTTTACAACGTATGTGTATACTTTGTGACTTACGTGTGTTCCAATGTAAACTTTGCAACTTACGCATTTTCATGTGCATATACCTTGTATTCATGCATATAATTTTTCTTAATTTGTGTATACTATGTATTAGTGTGTATAATTCAAGGCATATGTGTTTGTGACTATTTGTGCTTCCCTTATTCACATGTACATGCTTGACTTATTCACATGTATACTTATTAATTGGTTAGCCATAGCATTGATCATTGTTTTCCTTCATGGTTTGTCTTGAATAAATTAATTGATTGATGGTAAACAACTTTATCTAAAAGAAAAAAAATACATTTTCAATTGGTATTCTATGAAATGATTGATAAAAAGATTCCAATATATTTAATCCTTTGATTGGAACAACTTAATTAAGCAAAGGATATGTACATAATACTCTTCCTTTTAGATTAGCAATGCATGGAAGTTTCAAAAAGTATCCTTCATATTACAAAAATATGTGTTTATGCACTTCAATTGTGCACTCACCCTTTGGTTCTTTGAAAGAAAAATCTACCTATGTCATTGTTACACAGCACAGGTAAACCAGATTTTGTATTGTGGAGCTATATTAAGCTACCAATCTCAAGACCAATGTAACAATAATACAAAATAATGTTTGAGACTACAAGAAGACATCAAAATGGCTAGTGTACTAAATAAATTCTTATGATTTATGAAGAACGCTGATAACTCTACTCAGTTGGCTTCTTTTTTCAAAATCATACAAATTGAACCCTAGAATCAATAGACTCTGTATATCAAGCTACTGCAATTCAAGTTTCAAAGATGAATATTTATCATGCATGTTTTAAATTACATTCAATTTTATGGTGGTTTTGTTGTTTATATGATGTTACGTGATATTCTAATCCAAATTCATGCTTTTAGGCTACATATATATTTATATTTTGTTTTTACATGATTTTTGTACCAATGAACTGAACCCCCCTCCAAAAAAAATTGGCCTAACTGGCGAATTGAACCCCTGAACCCGAACCTGAACCTCAAAACCTATTCCAACACTCTTCATTTTCCTTGCACTTACGACTTACGCATTTTCATGTGTATACCTTGTATTTGTGCATATACTTTGTCTTAAGTTGTGTATACTATGTAATTGTGTGTATACTTCAAGGCATATGTGTTTGTGACTACTTGTGCTTCCCTTATTCACTTGTACATGCTTGACTTATTCATGTGTATACTTATTAATTGGTTAGCCATAACATTGATCATTGTTGTCCTTCATGGTTTGTCTTGAATAAATTAATTGATTGATGGTAAACAACTTTATCTAAAAGAAAAAAAAAACATTTTCAATTGGTATTCTATGAAATGATTGATAAGAATATTTTAATATATTTAATCCTTTGATTGGAATAACTCAATTAAGCAAAGGATATGTACATAATACTTTTCCTTTTAGATTAGCAATGCATGGAAGTTTCAAAAAGTGTCCTTGATATTACAAAAAGATGTGTTTATACACTTCAATTGTGCACTCACCCTTTGGTTCTTTGAAAGAAAAATCTACCCATGTCATTATTACACTACACAAGTAAACCAAATTTTGTATTGTGGAGCTATATTAAGCTACCAATCTCAAGACCAATGTAACAATGATACAAAATAATGTTTGATACTACAAGAAGACGTAAAAATGGCTAGTGTACTAAAAAAATTCTTATTATTTATGAAGAATGTTGATAACTCTACTTAGTTGGCTTCTTTTTCCAAAATCATACAAATTGAACCCTAGCATCAATAGACTATGTATATCAAGCTACCACAATTCAAGTTTCAAAGATGAATATTTATCATGCATGTTTCAAATGACATTCAAGTTTATTGTGGTTTTATTTTTTATATGATGTTATGTGATATTCTAGTCCTAATGCATCCTTCTAGGTTGCATATATATTTATATTTTGTTTTTACATGATTTTTGTACCAACGAACTTAGAACAAACCAAACCCCCCTCCAAAAAAATTTGGCCTAACTAACGAACCAAACCCCTGAACCCGAACCTCAAAATGTATTCCAACACTCTTCATTCTACTTACACAAACTTAATCGACCACCAAATTATGCTTCCTCTTCACTTTACCCACTTTTACTCCCTCAAACATCTCATTTTTATTCAAAACCCCTATTTTCCCCAAGTAAGGCATCATGCCATTACATAATTTTGACCTCCCCTATCCTTGAAAACTTTTTGAACACATCAAATTCCACAACCTCACCCTATTTCCAACCTATTCTAGCTTATTTTCAAGCAATTTATTCTTTTCACCTCTTCTAGCCTTGCTTTTAAGGGGCCTCAATTTTGAATTTTGAACAAGGGAAGCGTTAGTAATCTTTTCCAATGCCTTACCAATGCTATTTTCTTATTCCTACTCCCCATCCTACTTACATCAGGCCCATATCACTGAGACACAACCTGAACAATAGGTGGAATGGCCTATTTCAATATATTACACTTGAACCCTTAAGGGATCGATCTGATTGAATGTAGCTCAGAGCGATTCCGCGTGTTTAGGTGAGAAAGAGGACCATGCCTATCGTAAAAATACCTAGTCAGATGTGTTGGAATAGTTTGTTTGGTCACATGAGTTTCCAAATGAAAGTTGCACCAATTTGCAACTTTCCACTACTTGCATTTGACACGTTTTCCATCAACTAAAAATGGACAACACAGGAAAACCACTCTTAGATAACAAAAAACTAAGAGAGGTTATTGTAGAGGGATCCAACTTGATCCCATAGGAAGTTTCTAAGCATCACGATATTCGAGTAACAACATGTTGAAGTTTGCAGCCGTTTTGCACTTTGGACAATCAAGAGATTGATCTGGTTGAACGTAGCTCAGAGCGATTCCATGTGTTTGGGTGCAAGATAGGACCATTCCTAGTGTAAATACACCTATTTGGATGTGTTGGAATAGTTCATTTGGTCACACGAGTTGTAGAACGAAAGTTGCACCACTTTGCAACTTTCCACTACTTGCATTTGACAATTTTTCCATCAACTGAAAATTGGACACCATGGAAAAACCACTCTGAGATAAAAAAATCCAAGAGAGTTTATTGCAAAGGGTCCCAACATGAACTCATAGGATTAGATGAGAAGTTTCTAAGTGTCACGGTATTCAAGTAACAACATGCTAAAATTTGCAGTCATTTTGCACTTTGGACCCTTAAGGAATCGATCTGGTTAAACATAGCTCAGAGTGATTTTGTGTGTTTGGGTGTGAAAGAGGACCATGTATAGCATAAACATACCTATTTGGATGATTTGGAATAGTTTGTTTGGTCACACAAGTTGTAGAATGAAAGTTGCACTAGTTTGCAACTTTCCATTACTTGCATTTGACACTTTTTCCATCAACTAAAACCTAGACACCACAGGAAAACCTCTTTGAGATAACAAAAACTGAGAGAGGTTATTGTAGAGGGGCCCAAAAAAATCCCATAGGATTAGACAAGAATTTTCTAAGTGTCACAGTATCTGAGTAATAATATGTTGAAGTTTGTAGCCATTTTGCACTTTGGACCCTTAAGGAATCAATCTGGTTGAACATAGCTCGTGATTCCACGTGTTTGGGTACAAAAGATGACCATTCCTAGCATAAAAATACCTATTTGGATGCGTTGGATCATTTTTTTTAGTCACACAAGATGCAAAACGAAAGTTGCACCACTTTGCAACTTTCCACTACTTGCATTTGACACTTTTTCCATCAATTGAAAACTGGACACCACAGGAAAACAACTACGAGATAAGAAAAAACTGAGAGAGGTTATTGTAGAGGATCCCAACATGAACCCATAGGATTAGACAATAATTTTCAAAGCATCATGGTATCCGAGTAACAACATGTTGAAGTTTGCAGCCATTTTGCACTTTGGACCCTTAAGGGATCGATCCAGTTGAACGTAGCTCGGAGCATTTCCGCGCGTTTGGGTGAAAAAGAGGACTATGTATAGCATAAAAATACCTATTTGGATGCATTGAATAGTTTTTTTGGTCACACGAGTTGCAGAACTAATGTTGCACCATTTTGCAACTTTCCATTACTTCCATTTGACACTTTTTCTATCAACTAAAAATTGGACACCACAGGAAAACCACTCTGAAATAACAAAAACCAGGAGAGGTTATTGTAGAGGGGCCCAACGCAATCCCATAGGATTAGACGAGAAGTTTCTAAGAATCATGGTATCCGAGTAGCAACATACTGAAGTTTTCCGCCATTTTGCACTTTGGACCGTTAAGGGATTGATCCGGTTGAATGTAGCTCGGAGCGATTCCACGTGTTTGGGTATGAAAGAGGACCATTACTACCATAATAATACCTATTCAGATGCATTGGAATAGTTTTTTTGGTCACACAAGATGCAAAACAAAACTTGCACCACTTTACAACTTTCCACTGCTTGCATTTGACACTTTTTCCATCAACTGAAAAGTGGAAACCACGGGAAAACCAAGTGATAACAAAAATTGAGAGAGGTTATTGTATATTTCCTCAATGTGATCCCATAGGTTTAGACAAATATTTCATAAGTGCCATGGTATCCAAGTAATACCCCATCAAAGATTGCTACCCTTTTGCACTTTGGGATTTGATGTTTCATTGAACTGTATGGTTCCGTACAAGGTGATTGGGCTCTCTTTTTGATGGAATTCAGTGGGCAGCAGACTTAACTCCATTTTAGTTTTGGTTTGTTTGGATTTCAAGTGATTTTGTGCATTTTAGAAGCCAATTACTGAGGGTCTAGTTGTATACCCTATTTTAAGGGTTTTGAGTGCATTAAAATGTCATATTAAGCCATTCACCCACTGTATGCTTCTATAACTTGATGGAAAGGATTAGTTATGATTATAAACCATGTGTGCAAAGGTTTTTGCACAAGGGAAGTGAATAGATGGTTTTTAGGTGATGCCCTAAATGTCAAATGATGTAGTTTTGAGTGGAAAATGGTAGTTTACTGCTAAGGTTTGAAGAAATCTTTGGGGGTTGCGATATCTCTTGAACTTTTAAGCTTGTGAAAATATTTTTGAAGGTGTTTTAGGCTTTGGTTGGCTATGGGAAGGTTTCAAGTATGGGTTTTCAATAAACCCTTGCCTAACTTATAGTCTCCAAATCTCATCAAATGGGCTTATCTTTTAGAGAAGGTCATCCAATGGCCAACCAAACATCAATCAAGCTTTAACACATACCCTAAGACAAATTCCCAAGAGATCATACCATGTTTCTTTGTACCATCATTAAGATCGAATAGACCACCTTGCATAAAGGCTACTAAATTAGCCCTATTTGCAAAGAGATGACCTTTTAAACACTAGATCTTCACTCAAACTCCTCAAAAAATAGTATGTTATGTGTCAAAACCTTCAATTCCATGATTTGTTTTCATGTCCAAGACATCTAGACCCCTAATACACCAAACCCTCTATTTCAAGCAAAATACTTGGGGTTTTAATGAAACTCCTATCTCCCGCACCTACCATACCAAAACAAAGCACCAAACACACTTACTAGACATTACACATGGTGAATAATACATTACATGGATAGTCCTTCTGACATTTTTTCAAAACACCACTTAAAACTCTCATTTTCATCATGAAAATACCCTATTACACTGCTAGAACATCATCCCAAACACCCAACCTTGACTCCAAAACATTCTAAATAGGTTAGGAATGTATTTTACAAGTTAGAGGACCCATTCCACAAGTTACAACATGCACAAAAAGTGGAATGGGTCTAATTACATCATGAAACCCTTCAATCTAAGAACACTGTGAAAATAGGTAACTACAATAAAAATAAGATAACTTTCACTATACAAAGAGTTAGAACCTCTAAATAAGTGAAAATTAAATCTAATTCATTAATATACAACATCCAATAGGTTTCAATTCATATTAGTGTTCGTATAGGCTGTACAACAACAAGAAAAGTGAGAAAAACTAGTAAATTTCTAGAAAATAGCATTCTTCTTGATAAAAAATGGGTTACAAATCAACCAAAAACCTCTCCTTCGAGGCATTGAAGGTTATTATACATGTTTACCATAGGAACAATAAAATAGAGGCTTTGAAAGGAACTCCATGAAAACCAAGCTCTCTAAATGGTATATCAAACTCTAGTTCAAAATCTTTTAGATGAGGCTACTCCCATAGCTCTCTTACTCGCTTGACAAATCCTTGAAACTCTGTATTGATTTTATTTTTCCTATCCCTCTCTTGTTTTTCTTCCTCAATTTCATCAGCATCATACATTGGCCTTCTTTCCCCTCCTAAATTTTGGACCACATCCATTACCTCCACATAAAAATCGACATCCTTGGTCTTCTTGGTTCCCACGCCTTGATATGGTTATGCAAATGAAAATGAAGCAAAGTAATCATCTCCTTCTTCGCTGGCTGGAAGAATGCATGCTTAATGTTTTGATACATGATATCAACTATCTCTTCTACTCTCATGGTTGAATATCTAAATTCAATATGGTGGGCCTCCAAAGTTCTAGTCATCTTTCTTCCTCTTCCACCAAATGTTGTCCTGATCCACATGTCTGCCAGCCTAATTGGCTTTGTTTTTGAAAGTTGAAGTTTCTCCTGAGTCACCAATGTAGCTCTCTCTACCTTTTTAGACTCTTTCACTGCTACAAATCATCTCTAATATTTAATCATTTGTACCACATGGTTGATGTGCTTTGAATCCTTGCATCCAAAGGAAATTTCCTTTACATAAATACTGTTAGGGAATTTCAATGTTTCCATTGTAGTTGGTATTAAAGACGATACTTGCAACATGAAGAGTGATTCTGATTCCTCTTCTACATTAGAGGGTTCATATCCTTGATCTGACTCTTCTGAATTATCAGAATCAGAATCACTAGCTTCCATATTCAAAAATTCCTAACCAACATCTTCAAAAATATTATTTGGATCATCAGTAATAGTCTTCAAAATTGGCCACTAGTACAAGTTCATTCTGCTTTCATAATACTTTTTAACCATGGAGTTCAGCCATTCCTTGATGCGATCAAGTGAAGATTGAGGAATGGCGTCAATGCGGAGTACATCCTACTTGGATTCTTTCAAAGCAATAGCCATATCAAATTCCTTTTTCCCAAGTCCTACTCTCTCAAGGTTATCAATCTCAATCTCACTAATAGCCATTACTAAGAAACGTAATTCCACCAACTCTACCAAACAATTTTCTATAGGAATAATAAAAGCAGAGGCTTTGAAAGGAACTCCATGAAAACCAGATTCTCTAAATGGTATATCAAACTCTAGTTCAAAATCTTTTAGATGAGGCTTCTCCCATAGTGTCTTACTCGCTTAACAAGTCCTTGAAACTCTATATTTGATTTTATTTTTCCTATCCCTCTCTTGTTGTTCTTCCTCAATTTCATCAAGATCATACATTGACCTTCTTGCCCCTCCTAAAGTTTGGACCACATCCATTACCTCCACATAGAACTTGACATCCTTGGTCTTCTTGGTTCCCACACCTTGATATGGTTATGCAAATGAAAGTGAAAAAATGTAATCATCTCCTTCTCTATTGGTTGGAAGAATGCATTCTTAATGTTTTGATACATGATATCAATCTCTCTTCTACTCTCATGGTTGAATACCGAAATCTAGTATGGTGGGCCTCTAGAGTTCCAGTCATCTTTCTTCCTCTTCCAGCCGATTCACACGTCTTTAATTGATTTTTTTTAGAAAGATGAAGTTTCTAATGAGTCACCAGTGTAGCTCTCTCTACCTTTTCAGTCTCTTTCATTGCTATAGATCATCTATAGGATTTAATCATTTGTACCACATGGTTGATGTGCTTTGAATCCTTGTATCTAAAGGAAATTTCATCAACATAAATACTACTCTCTATGAAGGTTAACAATATCAATCTCACTAATAGTACATTTACAACCATATTCAAAGATTTTCCTTCAAAAGGCTACAAATTCAAATATTGACTTAAATAGCATTCAAGAGGCTTTAAATAGCCAAGTTACAAATGATTCTACATCTTTCCAATCATGCCTAATTGTTCTTTTTGTAACTAACATGACTTATTACATTATAAATCAATTGCGGATGTGTTATGACCTTATTCAATTGACAAAACTCAAAACACAAAACTAACTTAAAAGACTTCTATGAACCAAATTTTCTCAATAACCTTAGTACCCCTACACTAAATTTCATTAAGTAAATTTCATTAAAAGTAAGTCTCATTACAATACCTTAGGTACTCTATCCTCACATATATTTTACAATGTCACTCATACATTCGAGATTCTCTTATAATGTCTACATCATAGGTTCTCATTTAGAGGTTAAGTTCAAATGAGAAACTTGAGATTCCCTCACAAAGCTTCACACACTTTTTTATAATGGCTTCAAATCAAAATTGAGATTTTGCAAGATCATCAAAATAAGGATGTTACATTGCTTTTTTGGTTGAGATTCTCTTCGATGGCTCCAAAATCAGCATTTTCTGCAAGGAGAGACCAATCAATTTTTACTAGTTTAGTTACAAATACGCAAACTAAAATAATAAAAAGAAATAATTCATCCAAAATGGAAATGAAATGAAAATAGATGGAAGGAACTTATAGATAGGCATGGCAGTCTCTCAACTTAGTCACTCCTGGCCATACATCTTCATTGGGAGTTCCAAGATACCTATTGCACACAACACCTCTCATGAATAGAATATCTTGAAATTCGAGATGATCTTATAATTTCTACATCATAGGTTCTCATGATAAGGTTAAATTGAAATTACCTCACCAAGCTTCACATGCACTTTTGTAATGAATTATTTAATCATAATTGAGATTTGTAAAAATCATCAAAATAGGGATGTTGCATTGCTTTTCTACCTGATATTCTCTTGTATGGCTCATAAATCTACATTTTTTGCAAGGGGACACCAATCAATGTTTACCAGGTTATTTACAGATACACAAAGTAAAATATGATGATAGCATTGGAATCAAAAAAATTAACATGGATACAAATATAAATTAATAAGAACCATTGTGCATATACTTACAAATTAATCCAATGAACCATCCTGGTCTTCTCTACTCTTTATTGTGTCAAGTGTTGCCTCATGGTCAGACTCATGGACCTTCCACAAGGTCTTTTTTAAAGGTCTATCCCCATATTTGGTCAAACAAACATTGGATGCCACAACAAGGTTTGAGTAATGAAGAATCTTACGATGTGTTTCAAAGTCCTAAAACAACCAATGTTTAACACTCTTATGTGGGTACCTTCTAAGCCAGATTCTAGTAACAACAACTGAGCCTGTAGGGTATTCAATGTTTTCTCCATCTATAACTAGGTCTTCCAACTTCTTTTTTGCCTCAACATAATGACACAAGTAATAGTCTATTACCTCTTCATTCTCTTCATTTTCAATAACTACATAAACATGCCCTACATTGATATGTGTGGAATATCTCTTCAAATTAGTCAACATTACAAATAGAGTACAAAGTAAGATAATAATATGGAATTTCAAAAAGTAAGCAAGTAGATAGATTACCTAGTTGAACTAGATCTGATACGTGGTCAAAGTCGACCGATGATTCCATCTATGTTAGTTCCAATGCCGTTAGAGGGAAATACATGTGAAGTGGGCTAAGATAGCTTGTCCACCATTTTTCAACCCACTCCCTTGATTCACAATCATTCCAGGCTTGCTTTGTACATGAAGAACAAAAGCATGCCATCTTATGTGTATTGATACTCAATGAACCTGCATTTGAGTTAAGGAAAGAGTGTACCTCACTCGATCCTATTAGTGTACAACAATCCTCATATGGTGCAATGTTAGTATCATCCATCAACCAAAAAAATCTATGAACTAAAGATGCACCTTCATTATCTAGACCCATCGAAGCATTACACCACTCAACGATTGATCTTGCATCTGTCAACTTTGCACTATCTTTATACTTTAACTCTTCTTGTGCTAATGCTCTTTTCACGCATGCTCCTACACAATCATGCTCCCCCTTTCCATGCCTGGCCTCACAAAAGTTCCACATATGTTGAACACCTATAGTGAGATGCATCCTGCACAACCAATAGAACATGTGTGTGTTCTTGATCTATGTTGCACAGTTATCTAACCATATTATCTGTCAACCATATGCTATGCCCCTCTGAGCTAGATCACTGTAGAACATCTAAAAGAAACCTTGCATGAACTCTAGAGAATGTGTGTGATCATCACTAATATAAATGTGATACTCCCTCAATACCTTCCTTTGGTCCTCTGTACTATCAGCTACATGAATGAATGCTATGTGCACAAATATCAAAACGTGTGTGGAGTTGTAATACTATGACTACAACTCACACTATGGCTATAGAGTGTAGTTCTCTGCAAATTCAACCACTAATACTATGTTGCCAATTGGAAAGGTGTCCTTGCATAGCTTGAATTGTGTGTCCAACCATCCAGTTCTATGGGTATGCCTTGCATACTCATGCACTAGATTCTCATGAAACATGGACATAAACTAATACAATGGAATCTTCTCAATAACCAAATCACACCTTTTTGCTTGAGATCCATCTTTTTTAGCATATTCCACTATTTTATACTTCCCTAAATCTACTAGTTTTTGTCCCACCTCATTTTTGCTAAGTTCCATATGTTGACATACTGGCATTCATTGCAAGCCACCGCAACGCCCACATGAACCATCCAAGCATGATATCCTATAGAATATTTGGCCATCCTCTATTTGACATAAATTTTTTGATAAGAAATCTCTTGAATATTTTGGTGGGGCTTCTATGCCACAATCGTGCAAAACATCGTTAGTATGCAAATCTAAACATATAGAACGATAAACAGCATAATGGTTAGAGAATTCAATATGTAGTCTACAACAACAAGTAGTGCGTCTATGATTTATCTTGACATAAAAAGGTTTAAGAATTTCAAAAAATATTTGAGAAATACTAATTTGAGGATAATCATTTTGAAATTTACGAAAAAATTGGGTTTGAGTCGTATCCAAAAAATGCTTTGGATGTGGCTTATGGTTACCGATTCTTCTTCTTATGACATCCCTTTGATTTAGAGATGTCCTTGTATTATTCTTCCAATACCCTTCAATTAGTGTTCTCAATGCTTCAACAACCTTTTTATTTTATGTGGCAGTCTTCCTGAGAATGCCCATAATTCATTTGAATCGGTGCCCTCAATTCTTTGCCACCTTTGAATGGATTTTGATAAAGTTTTTCTACTAATTCCCATTTTTTCACTTGTCTTTTTAATGAGACAATATCTCTTTGTTTGATAGTTTACCAAAGTCGATGTAATGACATGTCGGGTGATGTTACTATCCTTTGAGTGTGAGGTCTTACCATCACTATCATAAGCATCCATTAGATTCTTCACAATAGTGTTTTCACTTGATGCATTCGATGTTCTCAACCCAAGAATCTTCATGATGTTTTTGTACTTTAAACCCCGCAACATTTGAAAGAATAGTTGACATCCTACGGTCTCATTTATCCTTTCAAAGAAGATTTTCCAAATCTTATCAGCATATCTTCTACAAGTGTATCATGGAATATTTCCTTCTATGTGCTGCAAAATATCCTCATCAATATTAATCAAAAACTTTGGCTTTCTATGCAAAATTCTAGGTGGTGTTCTCCTATGTACATACATCTCAACATTAGCAATTTCATCAATATTTAATTGAGGTGGGCTAGATTGTGTACCTTTGATCAAGGGTGGAGTAAAAGACATACCATCATCTTCACGTGAGGATGATGGCATACCTTCTTCGTCAAATCAGAGTGATGATGTACTCTCAACTTGAGATGTGATGGATGGTGTCCAATCATATTCACTTGCGGTAGATGGTGTCCCTCCATATTCACTTGTGCTTAATGGTGTCCCTTTGTATTCAGTTGTGGTAGAGGGTGTGTCTCCAACTACGGTATCTACATCTATCCTAGCATGACTATTTTGCATTTTTTCCCTTTGTGCTACCAATTTCTTTTCTCTTTTTGATGGTTGAGGTTCCTGTTCAATTGGCTTGTTTTCGTCAATCATTTCCAATTTCTTATTTTCATGATATGTCCCCACTCCTTCTCTCTCTTTTTCTTTGAAGGTTTCATACTCTTCCTCTATTAATTTCTTCCTTGTTCTTTTCTTTGGCATGTCGGATAATTTTACCTATAGCATGGTAATGAGATGAATATTAGTTCCTCAAAAATGTATCCATTAAAATAAATGAAATATATATGTCATTCAAGGCTTCATGAATAGAAAACATAGGTGATGAGGTAGCTTTACTTATGAGGTAATTTAGAAATAGAGATGAAAAAAAAAATAGTTTAAATAGGTAGTAGAATTATCAAAATGTGCAAAAAGTGCTAAGTTTTGAAATTAACAAATAGTGAAGGGTTTGATGTAGACCTGGAAGGCTCAATCACAACCAATTTGACAACATGACTTTAAGAGGCATCTAAAAATATTAAGATGACCTATTTGATAAAACCAAACAACCCTCAAAGCTTGACAATCATCATAAGTTAGATTTCACACTTTCACCCCTTGAACCCTAGTAGTAGTGGAAACTCAAATTTTTCCCAATAACTCAAATGTTCTCTAAAACACTAGACAAAATATTTATGGTTTTAGACACCCATTTTAGAGTTATTACACATATATCAATATCAAGTACAAGTACTTTGGACCAAATCCCCAAAAAATCCCCTTATAGGTTGACCTAATTAGGTTGATTATGCCTAATTTGCAAAGCGACATGCCCTCAAACTTATCACAAGACCTTGAAACCTTGGGGAAACATTTCTTAGGTTCCCAAACCTCCAAAACCACAACTAGATTCCTTTGGTATAGACAAATTCATGCCAAACCTGAAAACCCTTGTTTTATGCACTATTCAAGAGGGTTTATTGAATATGCTACTTCCACAACCTCCCAAACTTTAAAACCAACTTGAAAAAAGGAAATTAACCTTTCACATGCCTAAAATTTCAAAACATCATGACTTCCCATAAAGATTCTTCCAAACACTAGGCCTAAGTCCTCATTCACATGCATTTTTGTTCACAAAACTCACTATAGCAGCAAGTTTATTACTCCTATTTCTTTCCTAGCACTCAAATCATGCATCCTACACTTAAACCAGACATCATAGGGTCCCTTACACAAGTTACAGGTCAGGAAAAAACATGAAAACACAAAAAATTGCTGCTAAACTTGAGATTTCAATGTATTTTCTTCTCAAAAAATCCAAATCAAACTTACATTCCATGTCCGCATGCCATTTAAAGGCTTATTCTTCACATCCCACTAACCAACTACCTTGCAACTAAATTTCAAACCCTTAATAACCGTTGAAGGCCACGTTTACATCATTTACACATGATATAACAACAATATTACTCAAATTGTAAGTTTGCACCCTAAACACCTATAACTCACTAAAACCACACCAATGGATTGAAATGAGCCTTATTACATCCAAAAAACACTAATATTGCACACTTTACATGTAAATTCAAAAAATTTCCTTCAAAAGCTACAAATATACTTTAGTGCAAGATCACCATTTTTCACATTTTAACACCTAAACTCAAAAACTCAACCTAAGACATGATTAGTGGTATTCATTGACCTTATTAAAAACAAAACATGCTCAAAGAATCATGCACCTACCTATTTACTTCCTAATTACCATCAAATGATCAAATAAGGAGGATGAGGTGTAGGTGCTCCTGCACCAGGGTTGTAAAAGTGTATTAAAGAGGGAGACCAACGGTCACCTCTTTCAAATGTTAGTTTTTAAAGTTGAAATGGTTTGTTTTAGGAGAGAAAAATTATCAAATTCCATGAGAAACTTCAATGGAGGATGATCCTTGGATTGGGTGTCAAACCAAATGAGGAAATGTTGAGATTTCCTTAAGAAAAATGAGGTTTTGGTTAGTGAAATTGATTTTCTGAGTTGGGCAGCATTATTTTATGTTAGATTGAGCATAAGCAGGGTATTTTATACTTGTTTGAATAGTTTTCAAGTTTTGGAGTGTTTGGAAAGTGCTGCTTTCAATAAAACCTAGGGTTTATAAGCCTAGGGAGAGGGTTTTATGGTTTGGGTGGTAAATGATTGAATGTATGCAATCTAACACTATAATTTGAAGTTTTGACAAATATAAAGTTCTGCCCCAAGGTTTCAAGAGATTTGGACAAGTTTTGAAGGTGGTCCCTTTGTAAAAGTGGGCTAACTTAGGCACTTATAAGCATAGAAAACCTGATTTGTGCAGTTTGGTACAAAACAAGCATTGGTGATTGTTGGATATGTTGAAAGGCTCTGTAATGGGTCCCTGATGTGTGTTGTGTTGTGAGTTGAAAGGTTGTGTTAGTGGAATTATACCTAATTGAGTGACTTTGATATGCTACAAGGGACAGTGTGAATATGTTGAATGAAGAGGTACTAATGAAAATGTGAAAATTGTGTTTGCAGATTGGAGTTGTGTGTTTGTGTGTTGCAAGCCCCTAATACATTAGGAGTATATTCCATTTTTTTAGAGACATGTATGGAAAATTTGGTAGCATAGAAAAGGCAATCAACTAGTTTATATAACTGTTTGACAAAATACCTCAATGAAAGCTTTGAAAGCATACACAAAGTAAGTCAATTGTTAAATAATAAAATGCCTCAAAGAGATGTGGTTTAAAAATGTAATTGGAAAGTGTATAGAATTGTGTAATTTAAAATGTCCATTGACAACCTAAGGTTGTAACATGACAAACAAACAATGATCAACATGGAATATGCAAAACAACAAAAATGAAAGAAAGCCATAATAGAATGAATTTTTTTTTACAAAGACTTCACATACCTAAAAACCCAGAGTTTCAAATGGAGGAGTTCTACCCAATTATGTGGCCTTTGGTTCTTCTTTCCTCAAAATCGTCAACAATTTTACTTAAATTAAAAAAGCTTGTTCCCTTCCAAACTTCAATTCTATATTAGTTATCATTAGAATTCAAAATTGAATTGATATTATATTTCTTTTAACATGAAAACTTTGCTATTTCATGCAAAGGTGGTG
Source organism: Sequoia sempervirens (assembly GCA_007258455.2). Classification (NCBI taxonomy): domain Eukaryota; kingdom Viridiplantae; phylum Streptophyta; class Pinopsida; order Cupressales; family Cupressaceae; genus Sequoia; species Sequoia sempervirens. The sequence goes on along the minus strand of VDFB02018296.1, from coordinate 31,544,407 downwards.
GAAAGATCATGAAAAAGGTCGTGGAATCTGAAAATCATGCATGGACACTTCACTCAATCATCAAAAAGTTATTTTCTATCAAAGCACATGTAGAACTAGGAGAATATGCAGAATGTGCACTGACATCATGGGTATATTGTGTTTTTTACCATTTTTAGTGCAAGATATAACATGCTTGTGTTATCATAACGTTGGTTTTTTTATACATCTATTTTATCTCTTTTTCTATACTCTCTCCCACTCTTTCACACCCTCTCTCCCACTCTCTCCCACTCTATCCCAACCTCTCCCACTCTCACCCACTCTCTCTCACCCTCTCCCACTCTCTCCCTCCCTATTTCCTACTCTTCCACTCTCTCCCACTCTCTCCCACTCTCTCCCTCCCTATCTACCACTCTCCTACTCTCCCATAATCTCACCCACCCTCTCCCACTCTCTCCCACCCTTTCCTAGCCTCTCCCAGCCTCTCCCAACCTCTCCCAACCTCTCCCAATCTCTCCCACCCTTTCTCCTAGTCTCTCCAACTCTCTTCCACCCTATCCCACCCTCTCTCAATTCTCTCTCTCTATCCCTCCCTCTATCCCTCCCACCCTATCTAGCTAAGTACCTCTTAGTCCAACCCATTCTCTCCCACTCCCTCTCTCTTAAACTCTCACTTCTACCCCCTCTCACTCTCTCCAGACTCTCTCTCTCCCTCACTCTCAGGTCTCTCCCTCCCAGCTCCTCTCTCCCTTGTGTCACTCCCTCTGGAAATATACCTACCTAACTCTCTCTCTCTCTCTCTCTCTCTCTCTCTCTCTCTCTCTCTCTCTCTCTCTCTCTTCCCTCTCTCTATCTATCCCTCTTACCCTACCTAGATAAGTCTCTCTCAATCTACCCCCCTCTTTCTCTCCCTTTCTCAGGTTGAACTCCCTCCCACACCCTCTCCCTCAATTCTCTCAATCACACTCCCTCTCTTTCCCACTCCTTCTCTCTACCTATCTCTCAAGTCTCTCCCTCTCACCCTACCTAGCTAATTCCCCCTCACTCCAACCCCTTCTCTCTCACTCCCTCTCTTAAACTCTCACTTCTACCCCCTCTCCCTCTCTCTAGAATCTCTCTCTTCCTCTCCCCATCCCACCCTACTTAGACAACTCTCTCTCTCTCTCTTAAAATTCTCCCTCCCTATAAATACATTCATAAATACATACAAGCATAATACATATGTACATACAGTCCTACATCCATACAATGTACATGCATTGATACATATAGGCATACATACATACATACAAACATGCATACACACATGCATACATGACACAACAGCATACATGTACATACAAACATATAAATATCTCAACAAACATTCAATAGACTGGCATTTAACATAAATGAAGACATAATGTGAGCGCGTTATAACACACTCACATTATGTATTGCTTGACATGTATCTGGGATAAGAAAAAATATGTCAAAATTAGGAAATAATGTGAGCGTGTAATAAGACGCTCGCATTATATCTTGCTTTGGGAATCGCCAAGCCTTAGCATTGATATTTTCCTTGGAATACAAACTCAAAGGCTTGGAGGGCATTCCCAATGACCAAAGCCATGTTTTTGCAAATTCTACAAATTTTTCTCATAATCGGGTTCGCGCTCACCATCATGTTTGCATTTGGTTCAATATCGACAAAATCAAACACATGGATAATGTTAGATTCTCTCTTAGCTATCCAACAATGTAATTTTTTTCACTTTTTGACAATGTTAAGCCTTTCATCCATAATTTCTTTTGTTTGTATGTCTCTTTTTTTCCAAAAAGTAGTGTTTGGTGTTTTTTTCATTATAAATTAACCGTTCATTGAAATTTCAAATAAATTACATTTTTAGAAACAAGATACCATTCTACAATTTTTTCCTTTTTAAAAAAATCAATTACTTTCCAAAATTTGTAGGGGGAGCATGGCCCAAATTCTACTTTTCAAGAAGTGCCCACTTAGAAAATTAGTAAAAAATCAAATATTTATTAAAAAATTATCAGAAAAATTATGCATCAACTAGATACTATTAGCTAACTTTTGACCGTAGCGATTTTAAAAATACTACAAAAAAGTTCATTGTGCTAGGGTCTTACAAGATTTTCTATGTTATGTTTTTCTGACAAAAACAACACCAATTTTTGTACGTCCCTCTTTTGAACCCCTTAATCTCAACCATTTTCAAAATAAATTAGTAGTTTAGAAAGTAGACTCAAAGCACTTGAATCCTTATTTTGAGTGTAACTATCCTCAATTTCACATCCAAGGTCAATATTTCCTGTTTCCAGAAAAAAAAAAAGGTGGCCACTTAAGCCCCCTTTTTGGGAACCATCTTTGTGCACTTACCCATTACTAAACTATAATAATAACATTATACAATAACAAACAATCACATTACACCCCTAGCTACTTTTATTAACTAAATGTCTAAAACAACCAAACACACCCCACAATTGGGAGAACCCGTCTCTAAATTATAGATAAAGGAAGCTAAATTATAATATGTAATTTTGAACTTTCATTTTATTTATTATGATACTATTCATATGAAAATGTATACATGCACTTCTATGGGATAAAGGAAATGACTGAGAAAGTTTCTCCATCCATAAGCTTGAATTATATTCTAGGGCATATAAATGGTTCTTCATCCATGTGGTTAGATCAAGGAAAAAAGGTTCTCCCCACATGTAACATTAAATTATATAACTAGCACTTGCACCCATAGGAGGTTCAAGGGATACACTAATAGGAAATTGAAGATAAAATTTAGTGTATCTTGATATTCCATTAAATGTGTCTATTATGGAATAAAAAGAGCATAGATCCCAATAGGTAAATCTCCTAGCTCATTACTAGATGGATTATTTTTGGAAAAAGGAAAAATGGAATTAAATAGCTTGCAATTAGAAAAAAGAAACTAATTTCCTCAATAACATTGAATATAAAGAGTGGGCAAGCACTAATTTGAGATGTGAGTTGAGCTAATACAACTGTTGGTAAATAGAACATTGAGTGTGCCATTGCAAGGGGCATCTCCTCATCATACCTATTACATGAGGATTTTATTCATTAGTACAATAAGATATTGGATTTGGAAAAAATGAAAATAGTATACATTTTTTAGGAGTAAATTAAAAAATAAAAATGTACAGTTGAGGGGAAGTTGGAGGCAGTGGGGAGAAAAGCCAATATTAATTTCTTAAATGAATAATAATACATAAGTGCTCAACAAAAGGCATCCAAGTATAGATATGTTAAGGCATTTAGCATACAACGGAATAATGGAATAAAAGTGTTTCAATGAATCAAAACTCAAAAATTTCTTGACCTGAACTGGTCTAATGGTACTTTAAAGTCCAACGGTGGTATGTCCCTTGAATCATTTCCACAAAGCTTCGACAATTAAGAATGATGAGAATTTTAGAAATTAAATTACCCTATAGTCTTAAGTTGTTTCTTATGCCATAGAAAACCAAAAGGAAAAATAGTTCATTCCCACCAGTACCATGGCTTCAAACACAAAGCACTCAAAAACGTTATGACACTATTTGTTCATATGGTTATCCCATTTTACCTCAAAGTTTGTAAAACATGAAAAGTTCAACTACAAAGGTCATTTTGATCTCATAATGTAATGAAAGATATTTGTGCTATGGTGGGTGGGGTTTTCCTCTTCAAGTTCATGGCTTTAGAAGACTTAATTTCGGTCTTGTCTTTTGGCCCTTGGTTCTATGGGAAACATAGTTTGTCTTTGTGTCAATTGAAGCTGGGGTTTGACCCCGCAGTGGATTTCAACAAATCGGCACCAGTTTGGGTTTGTCTGCCTGATCTTCCTCTGAAATATTGGGATGATACCATATTCAAATCTATTGGGGACTACTTGGGCTAGTTCATCACTTTGGACTCCATTACTAGGTCCAAATCTAGGTTAGTTTTTGCCCATTTTTGTGTTAATATCAAAGTGCATAAATCTCTACCTACCTTAGTGAAGCTCTATTCTATGTTTGGTTCCTAGAACTAACAAGTCTATTATGAGAATGTTGTAGTTTACTACCAGAATTGTGCTAAACCCAACTACCTAATCATGGACTACAATTCTACTTTAAAACATGTTCCTAGCCCTAGTGAGTTTGTTACTGAAGACCACTACCCTTTTGAAGATGAAATTTGGAAGATTTTTGACTCCCTGACCAAGCCTAGCTCTCCCAAGTTGGGTGACTCCTAGGTCAGCTCTAACCCCACTACTAGGGAGAATTCAACCTTTGGGGACTTGGTTCTAGTCCCTACTAGCCCTTCTCTAGTTGATGGCTTAGTTTTTCCTGGTTGTGGGATTCAAGGGGTTGGTGCTCCTTCCCCTAGCTAGGTGTTGTGGGAAGATGTTAAAAATGGTGACTCTTTGAAGGAAGAAGGGACTAACTTAACAACTAGGTCAATATTTACTGGTGGTGAAGAAGGAAAAATCATGGAAGAGGAGGATTCAAAAGTTAAAAATGAGATGATTAAAATGGATTTTGTGGGTTTGACATAGGAAAAAATAATGTAGGATGAATTCTGGTCAACCCCAAAGAGGAAGGGGAAATAGAGAAAAGTGGATGTGGGTGGTGACTCTAAACTTGGAAGGCCCAACCAGTGGCATACTAGGAAAAGAGAGAGAGTGAAAGAGATAGCCATTGGTAAACAAAGGACATTGGAAGAGTCCTTAAAGAAGGGTAAAAAATGTAGTTAATGTCCTAGAATGTGAGGGATAAATAGATCTCACAAACAACTAGCACTAAAAAACTATGTTTTAGAACATAAGATTGATGTTTTACTTTTATAGGATTTACCAAAATGAAGAAAACTAACTTTGATAATATTGCTAAGTATATAGGATCAGGTTCCCTTTTCTCATGTAGTGATGTTGAGGGTGCATCTGGTGGGCTTGTTGTGTTATGGAATCCTAATAGGATTATTGGGTCTAAAATTTTCCAATGTCAGAGCAGTGTGGGAGTCAAGTTTTCCCACTTAGGTGGCTGTTGGTCACTCATTAATGTCTATGCCCCTAACCAGAGGAATGCTAGGAATGCCTTCTGGCAGGATCTTATTGATTGGATAAATACTAATAAGGGGACACATTGGTTGGTGGCTAGGGATTACAACTCTCCTTTATATCCTTCAAAGAAATGTGGAGGTCTAGTGGACTACTCTGGTAACATGGCTGATCTAGCAAATTTTTTGACCTCCATCGGTTTGGTTGACATTGAATTATTGGGTCAATCCTTTATGTGGACCAATAGGCACCTTGGGGATGGTTTGATTCAGGTTAGATTGGATAGATTTCTTTCTTCCCACAATTGGATGGACCTGCTTAGTGTTATTTTTTTTGCTCTGTCCCAAACTGTCTATGACCATAACCCTCTACTACTAGTCATGAATGATCTATCTGTTGCTAGATTATTTCCTTTTCAATTTGAGATAATGTGGAATCCCATCCTGATTTTAGGAATAAAATCTTTGAATGGTGGAACATCCCTATATGTGGCTCACCCATGTTCAGGATCTTTAACAAACTTAAACATGTCAAAAATATGGTGAAAGGTGGGAATAAGAGAGTTTTTGGTTATGTCTTCTAGAAAAAAAGTGCCTTAGGGGATAAGCTAAAGGTCATCAAAAAAGAATGGAAGAAGGGGATGTTAGCCTACTAACCCGCAACTAGGAAAGAGAGAGTCATAGGGAATATAATTTTTTTTTAAAAAAGGATATATTTTGGAAATAGAAATCTATAGTTCAATGGTTGCAGGAGGGGGACATAAATACCTCTTTTTTTCATGTTTCTACACTAAAACACAATAAAAGAAACCATATAACTATGCTCCAAAATGAGCAGGGGGTCTTGGTCAATACACCTACCTAGATTGGGCTATTGGCATCAAACTATTTTCAAAGGACTTATTTAGCTCCTACTAAGGCTCCCAATCCAACTATGGATAACCTACTGTTGGACCCTCTCTTGGCCACCATAACACAGGATGATAATTATAGCATTCTTTGTGTTGTCACTCCCAAGGAAGTCCATCAGACTACTTTTAGTATGGTTCCCTATAAGGTGTCTGGCCTGGATGGTTTACCCCCTACTTTCTTCCAAATTTTTTGGGATATTGTGGGTGAGGACCTTGTCTTGGCTGCTAGAGATTTCTTCAAATTTGGTAATATTCTCAAATAGTTGAACCACACTTTTATTTCCCTAGTGATGCATAGACGAGAGGAAAACTTCAAACAATCACAATTGGATTAGAGTCAAACAATCTTTCAATCACAAAAACTTTAATTTGGTGTTCAACTCACCATTCACCTTCATTTCCTTGTAGTATTCCAAACTAGCTTTTCCTACCACAACCTATAGACCAAACCTCAAACCCACAAACCAATTTCCAATTAAAATACCCTTTTTGGAGCTCTACCACATATCAAACTTGTGCATATGATTGTTTCAGACCTTCACCTTCAAAAGAGGACTACTAGATTAGACAATGACTCAATTAGCCCTGTTTTACAAAGCATCACCCCACCAAACTATCTTCAAATCTTAAATATTCATTGCAGGACCTCTAACAGGTTACAAATAGTCAACAACAACAACTTTTAACAATTGGAAATCACACAAACCCACCAAATTTCTAAACCCTTGACCTTGGCTTATTTAGGCTTGTAAATGAGAGGGTTTATTGAAAATCTATTCTCCAGACCTCTAACCACTTAGAAAAAACCTCAAACACACCAAATATGGTTTGAAAATGCTTCATAAACTAACTCCCCTGCTATATCAATGCATTTTCATCAAAATACAACTTTTAACCTCCATTCTTGATTCAAAACATGGATGAAAACATCTAGGGCATCACTCCAATTTTTCCAATCCACCTTCCCTACTCCTAAAACCTACTTTCACATTAAAATCTACCTAAATTTACCCATTCCACCAATTTTCAAACTATTATACTGGTGGAATGGGTCAACAATCCATTTTTTCACTATCGAACCCTTAAGATGGGGTTTTGAGACTCGTTACTAGTAAAATGACAATATAAACTTTGATTCTTTATGAAATCACCTCAAACTAGTTCCAAAGTGAATTTAAATCATTCTTCCATCAAATTCAAGAGTCTATGGAACAATATCCCTCAATACAAATTTGTACAACAACTTGGAGCAGCAAAGTTTGATGAAAATACACATATTTTTTGAGAAAAAATAGGGAAAACTTATTGCTTAAACTTCAAGAACAAATCTCCAACCCCTAACTCGAGGTTTAAAAAATTATTTAAACTTATCTCCCCAAAATCCAATGGCTACAACTAAAACTTGAACTACTTGACCCTTCAACTTCCTATTTCTTGCATTTTTGCAATTTTGCATATGACAACTTTTTGCAATATTTACAACATTTGACAAATTGTACACCAACTGACCCAAAATAACTTATTCCATTAGAAGATGGTTTATTATGACCTTATTGCATTACTTTAGACTCAATCACCCTAAAAACCATCACATGACCTTATTTAAAAAAACTAACATGGTGCCCTTATACCATACACCTAGACTGAAAAAGAACTCAAGTCCCTTGAGTACCATGTTGCAACACAAAGCTATGCTTGATTACTTCATGTATCTAATCTTCAAAATCCTTTTCATTTGGTAACCCTTTCGACTGAAGTAGGAACTGAATATTTGCATTGTTCCTTGCATCGATAAAATCCTTGCCACCTGGAAATTTCTCCCTCTTCACAAGCTGGCTTGTTCTATGCCCTCTTACCTTTCCCTTATCTAAAATTGTTGCTAAACTTGCCTTCATACCTTTACCATCTCTATTTTGAATTTTCCTCTTCTTTACTCTTGAAGCACACTTGAATCTACCTACATATCTTTCCCATCCACCTTGAATCACTCCACCTTTAACCTTCATAACCTCTCTCAGATTCTCTGCCCCTAAGACCCCTTTTTGTTTAGGTATACAAACCTATGTGCTGACAAGATTAGACTTCTCACTAACCTCTTTTGAAACTAATGAAAAAAGAACTGTTCCTATCATGATCTTATCATGCCTTTCTAAACAATCTCGTATGTCCCCAATCAATTCATCCTTGACCTTCTCTTTATCAGGTTTTAATACCATATCATCATCTTTTCTTCCCATCACTGAATCATTCTTCAAACTTATTTTCTTAGCACCATATCCTTCTGTAGTGGTTACACACTCTTCATATTTGTCTTGATCATGTCTTATAAACTCCTTCTTTCCCAACATTATCACCTTAGCTACCTTACCCCTTCCTTTATCATCCTCCTACAATTGTGTTAGTGTAATAGTAGTTCCATCCTTTTCAATGGCATAAATATTGTGTCTACCATCACAAATTGCATGTCTATCAATCTACAATGGTCTTCCAAGCAACAAATGGAAACAACCCATAGGCAACACATCATAAAGTATCCTATCCTTGTATCCACAAATATTGAACTCAACCCAAGCTTGTTCATTCACCAAAACAAATTGATTCTCATTCAACCAAGACACTTTATAAGGTGTTTCATGAGGTATCTTTTCTAATTTCATTTTATCAACTATTTCATTAGACACCATGTTATCAGTACTCCCTCAATCTATTACTACCTTGCATACCTTTCCTTTGCATTTGTAGGTGGCCTTGAAAAGTGTTCTCCTTTGTGTTGATTCTTTCTCCTTGGAGCAAGAATTCCCCAAATTTTGGAGCAACAAGTTGGTTAGGACAGTTTACACTTTCCCAATCATCCTCTTGCGCTAATTGAACTCTTTTATCACCACCACTTGAAGTAGAAGCTAGTTTATCTGGAAACTTCCATGCTTGGTGGCCAAATTGATTGCAATGATATCACCTTCCTAAAAATGAGCTTGAACCTCTACCTCCACCAAATCTTCCTTTGAAACCTCTAAATCCACCTCTTTGATCAACCACTTAGTCTTTTCTTTTACTTGCATCTTCTTGGTCTTCATAGGTTTTCCTTCTATCTCTTCCTCTACTAGTGTAACCTCTGCCTCTTCCTTTTCTTTCTTGCCTTCTTTTTAGTTTCTCTTTTTCCCTAACATCCAACTAAAAACATTCCTCAACTATCCTAGGCATGGCCAAACTTAATTCATCTTGAATTTGAAATCTCCACCCACACATATACCTTGCTATCTTTTCATTTTCATCTTCAACATGACCAACCCTAATACTTAATTTGTGAAATTGTTTAGTGTAGGGCATGACATCCTTATCCTTCTAATTTAAACTTTGAAACTTCTTGAAAGTTTGTATTGCATGATCACCTGGTAAGAATTGGCTCTTGATATTTGACACCATCATATCCCATGAACTTATTTTTGCTTTCCCCTTCTTCTCTCTTTCGTCTTGAACATAATTCCACAATGTAAGAGCGTGACATTTCAACTTAGTTTTAGAAAAAATTACCTTTTATTCTTCAACAACCTTCTTGTACTCAAAGTAATTATCCAATGCATCTATCTAATCCAATACCTCTTTAGCATCCAACTTTTCATTATACATTGGCACATCTATTTTCTCATCAAAAGCATCTCCTCTAATAGCCTTGAGCATTTTCACCATCCTTCTCTCATCAGTGTCCAAATCATCACCTTGGACTCTTCCACTTGGAGGGTTTTCCTTCTCACCCTCTTCCTCTTCCTATTGGTCACTTTCCACTTCTGTGGCCTTTCCTCTTCTTTGATTTGTCTCCCATGCTGCAAATCTAGCTAAAAGTGCTTCTTGTGATTGCTTTAACAACCTTATTTCCCTACCAAGGGATCCACTTCCTTTAGGAGGCATCTTGTCCTTCAACTCACCACTTTTCCCTCTCTAAATTTGAATCTTTCCCCTTCAAAAAATCTAACACCTATGCTCTAATACCAATTGATGTAGAGTAGGGAGGAAAACTTCAAAAAATCACAATTAGATCAAATTCAAACAATCTTTCAATCACAAAAACTTCAAATTGGTGTTCAACTCACCATTCACCTTCATTTCCTTATAGTATTCCAAACTAGCTTTTCCTACCACAACCTGTAAACCAAACCTCAAACCTAGAAACCAATTTCCAATTCAAATACCCTTTTGAAATTTTTACCATAGATCAAACTTGTGCATATGGTTGTTTCATACCTTCACCTTCAAAAGAGGACTGCTACACTGGACAGTGGCTCAATTAGCCCTATTTTACAAAGCATCACCCCACCAAGCTCTCTTCCAATAATAAATATGCATTCCAGGACCTCTAGCAGGTTACAAATAGCCAACAACAACTTTTAACAATTCAAAATCACACAAACGCACCAAATTACTAAACCATTGACCTTGGCCTATTTAGGCTTGTAAAAGAGAGGGTTTATTGAAAATCTATTCTCCAGACCTCTAACCACTTATAAAACACCTCAAACACACTGAATATGGTCTACACATGCTTCACAAACTAACTCTGCTACTGTATCAATGCATTTTCATCAAACTACAACTTTTAACCTCCATTCTTGATTCAAGACATGAATGAAAACATCTAGGGCATCACTCCAATTTTTCTATCCACCTTCCTTGCTCCTAAAACCTACTTCAAAATTAAAATATACCTAAATTTACCCATTCCACAAATTTTCAAACTATTCTATTGGTGGAATGGACCAACAATCCATTTTTTTCACCATCAAACCCTTAACACAAAGTTTTTAGACCCATTACCAGTAAAACGACAATAAAAACTTTAATTCTTTATGAAATCACCTCAAACCAGTTCCAAATTGAACTTAAATAATTCCTCCATAAAATTAAAAATCCTATGGAACAATATCCCTCAGTACGGATTTGTACAACAACCTGGAGCAGCAAAGTTTGATGAAAACAAACAAAATTTCTGAGAAAAAATAGGGAAAACTTATTGCTTAAATTTCAAGAACTCTCCAACCCCTACCTCGAGGTTTACAAGCATATTTAAATTTATCTCCCCAAAATCCAACAAATACAACTAACTTTTTAACTACTTGACCCTTCAACTTCCTATTTCTTGAATTTTTGCAATTCTGCATATGACAACTTTTTGCAAGATTTACAACATTTGACAACTTGTAAACCAACTGACCCAAAATGACTTATTACACTAGTAGATGGTCTATTATGACCTTATTGCATGAAATTAGACTCAAACACCCTAAAAACCATCAAATGACCTTATTTACCAAAACTAACATGGTGCCCTTACACCACCTGGTTCCTAAGGTTGTTGAACCCCAGTTAATGACAGATTTCAAGCCCATTAGCCTTTGCAATACCATTTACAAGATCTTCTCTAAAGTCTTGATGAAGTGCCTTAAAACCCTCTTGGAAAAAATAATTATCCCTACCCAAAAAGGTTTTGTTCTTGGGCGTCATATTTTGGATGCTACCATAACTACACATGAAATTCTCCATTCCATGGATAGATGCAAAAATGCCAATATGGCTCTCAAATTGGATATTTAAAAAGCTTATGATAAGGTAATATGGGACTTTATCCTTGAATTCCTAGCTAAGTTTTGTTTTGATCGAGGGGTGGTCAACCTCTTGATGGAATGCATTACCACAGTAAGGTACTATGTGTTGGTTAATGGCCCCCCCTTTGGGTTCTTCAAAGCTAGGAGAGGTATCAGACAAGGTGATCCCCTCTCACCCTATTTATTTATCATGGTTGTGAATGTATTAAGAAGGAACATATGTAAACTTTTGTTGGAGGGTTGTATAAAGGGGGTCAAACCCACCTCATCCTTGGAACCTATTGTTATCCAACAATTCATTGATGATACAATACTCTTTGGGAAGGCCTCTGTGGTTGAAGCCAGGAGATGGAAAAGTTGTCTTAATAATTATGTTGCTTGCTCTGACCAATGTATAAATTATAATAAAAGCATGATTTACCTCTTCAACAACACTCCTACTCTACAAGATTGGGTGACTGCTATCCTTGGTTGTGTGAGGCCTCTCTCCCATCGATGTATCTAGGGTTACCCCTTACTATTAAGGAAGTCACTCCTACCTTTTGGAACATAGTTCTTGAAAGGATTCAAAGGAAATTGGTGAGGTGGAAAGGATCCATCCTTAGCTATGATAGAAAACTATAACTCTTTTCTATATCCCTTCAAGTGATCCCTATTTACTTTCTCTCTATCTTTAAGATCCCCAGATATATTGATGAGAAGTTTGAAAAAATTCAAAGGAAATTTTTTATGGTCCGGACTGAGGAAAAGAAAAAGTTTTCTTTAGTTAGCTGGGACAAACTCTGTAAGCCTAAATCTTGTGGTGGGCTTGGAATTGGGAATATCCTATGCACTGAAAAGGCCTTACTTGCTAAGGTTGGTTAGGACCATTTGAGGAATAAAAAGGACTATTGCAAGATTATGAATGCTAAGTATCTCCACAATAGACCTAAGATTAAGTGCCTCTCTAATGATCACCCCTAGGATCTTTAGCATGGAAGAACATTTGCAGAATGTAGGGGCTACTCATGACTGAGATAAAATGGAAGCTTGGGAATGGTAATAACATCATATTCTAGCAAGAACCTTGGTTGTTAGATGCCCAACTTTCACAATCTGACTTCAGGAATCTCATGAGACTAGCACAAATGTTCTTCGGTATGTACATTGGTGACTACCTTCTTGGTAGGTCGGGGGCTAGGAGGCTGAAGGATCTTCTTCTTTGTTTCCCTTTGTCCCTTGAGTTGTTAACTCTAGCTAAGTCTGTGCAAGACTTACTCTCCCTTACTAGATTACCTTTATACAACATGGAAGATGAGTTCTACTATACTAATGACAGGTAGGGCAATTTTTCAGTCAGAATGGCTTACAATATGCTATCATTCTGAGGTATTGAGCATGGACCTTTTAAATAGGTTTGGAATAGGCACATTATTCTAAAAATAAACTTCTTCTGGTGGACATCCTGCCATAACAGAATCCTCGCTTAGGATAACCTGAGGAAAAGGGGATTTCAGATCCCTAATAGGTGTTTGATATGCAAATGCAATGAAGAATCTGTGGATCACTTACTTCTACACTACCCATTTGTTGTTGGTTTCTAGGAGCTAGCTTTGGAGAGATTGGGTGCTCACTATACTATGTGTAAGGACATCAAATCCTTTATCTTGATTTGATTTGTCCCTTTCCATCACCCCTTACCTAGAGAGATTTGGAAGTCTGTCCCGCCATCATCTATTGGTGCTTATGGAAAGAGAGGAATAACCTAATTTTTTAGGAATTCTGAGATGAGTCCTAAGGAAATTTTTGGTATAGGGGTAAGGTTAATTTCTGAAAATATTTTGATTTTCAATGGGAAAACCCAAAACAAATCTCCTACTAAATGGGAGATGAAAATGGCTAAAGCTTGGAATCAAAATCTTGAGGTCAACTCCTTTCACAACTCTTAGCTCTAGGATAGATGGGACACTATTTGGAAACCCCTCGATTGTTGATGGTATAAACTCAAATTTGATGGTGATACCAAGGGAAACCCGAGTAGGGAGAGCATATGGGGTATTATCAGGGACTGCAGGGGAAAATTTGTGGCTGGTTACTCGGGGAGTATAGGGATTCAAACCTCCATGAATGTTGAAGCAAGGATACTGTTGAAGGGTGTCCAATTAGCTGTTACTATGGGGATAAAGAAATTTCACATAGAAGGGGATTTTAAGTTGGTGGTTGACTTAGTAAATTTGCGAAGATTATTAGGATGGAGTACCAGGGATATCCTTTTAGACACAAATCATTTGGAGTCGATGTTGGATATGAAGATTGTCACTCACATTTATAGGGAGCGTAATCAAGTTGTTGATGCCCTGGCTAATCTTGGATCCCGTTGGAGTGATTCTAAGTGTTGAAGGAATATGGGGAACCTTCCACTAAGAATTCAAGGTATCATCCTCAAGGAGTAGGGCATATTATTTTATCATGATGACATCTAATCTTTCATTCTTCATGGCTTTCTATGTGGTCCACATATTTTATTTTTGGGTGATGTGGACGAAGATGAATGATGAGGTGTTAAATTCATGGCATAATTTAAATATTGGGGTGGAGATAGAAATTATGGAGCTAATTATGAGGAGTAATGGGGAGTACAACGAGGTAACAACCAAGTTGGGTTAGGCCTTACACAATCTTTATTTGTGGTCTTGTCTCAAGATTTGCATATCTAAGTTATGGATTTCCAAATTCAAATTTGATGTGACTAATAATTATGGCGTGAATCTCTTGCCTTATATTATCAACTTCGCTAAAAAGCTCCTAATGATAAAAGGTAGATATTTAGGGAAGTCTAAATTTGGCCCCATGACCAACCATCATTGGTAATTTTTCCATGACAATGTGAAAGGAAAAACTAGCAATATCATCATTTTTTGAAAACTTGGCTGAAGGTGTTTAAAAATTTTGATTAATGGGCTCGCAGAGATTTTATTTTTGGATTTAACTCCTAAAGCGTGTGTCTTGTATACCACCTTGATTTCACCGAGCCTTCTTGGTTGGATTAAAAGAACAAGTGTTTGGGTGACCTTTCATATTAACAAAATTTCTAATCTTTTGCTCTCAAAAGTTTCCTAGTTTTGTAGGGAGAAGAGTAGTGAAATGGGTGGTGACAAGGTGAGGACGAAGGCGAACAATTGTGGGGAATTTCACAAGGATTCATTGGTTTGGAACATCTATGTTGAAGGATGGCTGAACCCTTTAGTGGAATTTTTGGTTGGTCATGATCTGAGGATGTTGGCATAATTCTTGAGCTCTTGGAAAGAAAGAAGGGTCACGATGGGTGGAATCTCCTTTAAGGTTAATGAGGAGATGTTTGTATAGGTGACGGGGCTCTCTTGTACTGAGAAGAAGTACCCTTATCACACCAAGGCTTAGGATAATGAAATCCTTCATGCCTTCTTTAGAGGAAATGAAAAACTTGTCTGCTCCTAGTCTGGCTTTGAAAGAGAAGCTCTCTTGCAGTCATGGGACTAGGTTTTTCTCACTCTCATGAAGTATGTCACTTTAGAGCCCATAGATATAAAAATTTATATTGTTATCATTTTCCTCTTTTAAATCACCTCCTCCATAAAATGTTGTTGAGCTTCCCATTTTTCTTACTCACTGATTTGGAAAGCTCTATTGAGAAATGTTTAGAATCTGCTACCCAAAACCCTTACGATTCTCCTCCCCTACCACTCCACCAAGGCCTCATCTTGAGGATTTATCACTTCCACCTCATGCTTTTCCCACCCAAACCCATCTCCACTATCCGTATTAAGGAATTCAACCACCCTGCTTAGACCAATATCTCTCCAGTTGAGTCTAAGGGACCCAAAAGGAAAACCCCTTTGGGGAATAATGAAACCCCCAAGCCTAAACTGCCAACCAAAAAGAAAAATGGGAGTGTGGGGATTTCTTAGTTGAATGTTGTGGCTAGGATTTGTGAGCTCAAATCCACCACTAGCAATATTGACAACAAACTTGTAGCCAATAAGAAAGTGAAAGAAGAAAGGAAAGGTCTAGTGGAGCTGCCAACCACTGACAATGACTGAAAGAATGAAGAGACTGCAAGGGGGATACTCTGGTTGTTGCTATGGTGGAGATAGGGGTTGAAAATACTAGCATTAGAAGATATGGTAAGCTATCAAAAAATAGCAAGAAAGTGCATATTAATGAAATTTCTACTGATGAGGAGTGGTCTGCCAGTAAGGGCATAAGGAATGAGCAAGACATGGAGGAAGAGGAGGAATTTGTTGAAGGGCCTAGCCACTTTTCTGACCTCAACAAAATGCTAAAGGATAATTCGACTTCCCATTTCTCTGAACCTCAGGTAATGGAGTAGGAAGTCATAACAAATATTGTAGAAAAAGGGGAGGATCATCGCATGTTGTTAGAGTGGGTGGAGAAGCTCGAGAAGTTCACTGGTCTAGCTTGGTTCATTGTCAAGATGGTCCATCGTGTGGTTGGAACCCTTTCTATTATCCTTAAGGATGAAATGGATAAGAAGGCTATGGAGGAAGGTCCCAACTGGGTTGGGGAGGATGTTGTTTGCTTCCTCTCTTAGAATTGGGAGAATGCTAGATAGTCTGCTATTGTTGTGTCTTGTTTGTTGGGTTATTATTTTGTCAGCTATTTGTCTATTGTTATTGTGTTTTATTTTGGTGGTTTTTTGTAATATTTCTATGGACCTAATCCTTTTTGGTCCCTGAGGCTCATTGTGTATGTTGCTTATCTTATAAAAAATATCTATTTTACTTTTACTAATATAAAATGTGTTGTGATGCCTAACTTGCCCTTATAAAGTGAAACAGTGGCAATGGATCTCATAATAGTCATTCATTTGGAACTCATTACAGAATGATAAATTCCTTGCAATATTATTAGTCATTTTAGTGATGGAGAAGCAAGAGTTTTCATGGTAAATTTACCTCTTGTAGATAAATTTGAGGATTGCCATTAGGTTTTTGTTGAAGTATAATACTCTAATTTAAATTCCATACTATTATTTAGTGATCTTGTTTTAGTTTTAAACAATTCACATATATGTGTAAGAGTGTCTTATTTATAGCTTGTATATTAATGAGTTAAAATAGGGCATTCCCTTAATGTAAAAGATGGAGTCTTTAGTATGAACCTACTCTAAATTTATGTAAAGAGTTAAAATAGAGCAGGATGGTGTCTTTAGTAAGAATATATTGCTGACTTTATGCATACACAATTCTATGTATAAATAAAGAAAGCGTGAAGTTTTTGTGTGCATCTATATTTTTTATTTATATTGTTGCATCTCTCATTATTTCAACAACATTCAAAAAGATGATAACATGTTCCCACCTTGTAACTTCATTGATCTACTTGCAAGTATGACAAATTTTTTGTTAAACTCACATTGATTTTGGTTTTGATGCTAACAGCTACCATATTTGTTGTGATTACTTGTTACTTGGTAGTTGTGATGTCCTAATTGGGTGAATTTAGATTCAAGAGGGTGGGGATATGATCAACTAGCTATTTGAAAAATTAAATGGAGAAAAATAAATTGAATGGAGGTGGATTATATCCAATCTTCTTTTTTAAGAGTAAGAAATGTTTAGAGGCGCTTGTGAGGTAAATAGGTTCCATTGTAATTGTCACCACCATATATAATAAAAATGCCACTTCTCACAGAGGTCATCTTCAAATGATTTAAAGTGCATTTTTCAAAACCCACAAGAAGAAAAAGTCTATCAACTACACTTCAAAGAAATGACTTCATCTAAACTTATATAGCTTTTCTCTAATAAGAATAAACAAATAATTAAATAGATTTTAGAAAAGCTTGATTTCAACATAATAAGGCTAGAGAAAAAGACCTATGTTTACTATTTACATTTTGGTTTCAATTGAATCAATACCAAGAGTAGACTCACAACTCATTGTCAGATAAGTAATAGCTTAATTTCTACCATCAACGTTTGTAACTCTACATATACATCTACATGGCTATCCTTAGTCTTAGAAAAAAACTAGTAAGAACTACATACCAATTTAAACTAATCAAGCAATTCAACCATGTCCAAAAAAGTTGCAAGAGATATTATTTCTCTTCCACTATATCAAGCAAGGTTGCTTTTAAGCAATTGTTCTCCACTTTCCTCATTGAAGTAAATGAAAAATAAAACCACACTTCATGAAAGCAAAATGGCTCAAGTTGCATTCTAGTTTTTGCCTATTTAAAATTTCATAAATTATATGTCAAATATTTTAATTTCAATTTTACACTGGTTATTTCCAATAGGGCACACACAAATCTTGTTCTCAAAACTGTGGAGTTTTAGTAACTTCTAGAAATATTAAAATGAAACCAAGTCCTATCATTTTTGTCCTACTCACTCCTCTTTTCTATCAAGATAACTTGCAATCATCAAAATAATATTTGGGAAATAAGAGGTAAGTTGATAAAACATGATTAATTTTTTTTCTATCATCTACTCTGCATTGAAAAATTGGACCATCTCCAAAAATCAGTAGGAACTACATAACCAATTTAAACTAATTGAGAAATTCAACCATGTCCAAACAAGTTGTAAAGAGATATTATTTCTCCTCCACTATATCTTTAAAAAAAAGAATATTTCTTTTAAGCAATTGTTCTTCACTTTCCTCGTTGAAGTAAATGAACAATGATTTTGTAATGAGAAGTCCTCAATAATATGAATAGAAAACCCACACTTCATGAAAGAAAAATGGCTTAGGCTGCATTCTTTTTGTTTGTTTGTTTGAAAGTTCATTAAATGATATGTCAAATATTTTGATTTCAATTTTACACTGGTTATTTCCAATATGTTAGGCACAATCTTTTTCTCCAAACTATGGAGTTTTAGTAACTTTTAGAAGTCTTGAAATCAAACCAAGTCCTATCATTTTTGTTCTACTTCTCTTTTTATCGAGATATAGTGCAAGTATCAAAATAAGATTTGGGAAATAAGAGGCAAGATGATAAAATAGGATTACTTTTTTTCTCTTGTCTACTCTGCACTGAAAAATTAGACCATTTCACCTTTGGATTCTTTTGGAATGCTTTGAGTTATTTTTATTCACCTTTTGTGTGATTCCCGGACCTATCAAGATTTAAAATTAGATTTTTATTTTTTCATTTTTGGGCACTTTCAGTGGTCATTTAGTCTTTTAGAACATTTTATATTCCTGTAGCCCTAGATCTATTGAAATTGTTAAACCAAATTTTATTTAATTAAATAGTGATTATATTATATGAAGATGGTGACGAAATCTTCTTTTGCAAATGTAAATAGGTGATGACACATGACAATGAACTTGGGAAGAAAGTTGTAGGTGTAACTTAACCTGAATGTGTATAACACCTAGTAAATTTGTTTGCACATTACACAAAATTCATTAATTTTGGCATATGGATTGTTATTGTAAATGGTGGTGAAATTAATTTGATAGTAATAAACCCAGAGATATGAATTGTTATTAAACCTAGTTGCATTTAAATGTAATTTTAGGGAATGGAAAACAACTTTTGAAGCATTTTCTAAGTAGTCACCAGAAACTTGAAGGTCATTTTGTAACAGTACACAATTATGAGTTATCATTTGGAAAGATAAACAATTGCAAAACTGGAAATTAAAAAGTGATTCTATAGTGATTATAATGGTTCTAAGGGGAAGAACCTACATAGAGAAATTTTCTAATGGTTACAATGATGAATTGGTGTGCACAATTATGACCTTGTTCCCTAAAACATGTATCTCTACCATATCAAGAGATTTAGTAACAAACTGATTAATATTAATTTGAGGATGGAAGGGACTCTCTACCATTCGTCGAGTCATAGGATGCAATTTGGTAAATTGGTGTAGCCTTTTTGTGGTTAGATGACTTGCAAGGTTGGAAAGGAAAGAACTCCTAAATATGTTTTCTACTATTCTCTTATTTTCAAGGATCTCACCATAAGATATGATTTAATTAATTAAACCAATGACATGAATAAAAAATAAATCTACAACTCAAAATATTTTATGAACATGCTCTCAAACTCTCTTCTCAATATTTGTAACTTTGGAGTTTTCACTTTAATCATATATTGGTATATGTTAGAGTAAATTACATTTACCATCTTAAGTTTTAACTTAGGGGCATTGCATTTAGATTAGTTATGCATTTAATTATTCTTGGGTAGTTTTTTTCCATGCTAGGAAGTTTCTCACCCGTCCTCCATTTCACGGCTTTAAAAGCCTATACCATATGTAGATTATTCATCTCATTCTATTCACTCCTTATTTGGTGAAATGGTAGTGTTGTCTCTCTCGTTTCTTGTGAAGGTTTTCTACAGTTGACATTTCTTGGATTATTTGCTCTAACATGGTATCAAAGCCACCCAATCTACATCCCCTTCTTGAGAGTTTTCATCAGAGTGTGAGATCGTCTATTTGCTCGGCATTTGAAATTTGCTAAATTTCAAAATTTCCTAATTTCTATTTGCTAGCGAATGCAATTCTAATATTGGCATGATTTTTCATCTAGAGTTTACTATTCTTATTTGGAGGAATTTTCGCTGGCAATTTCTCTATTTGCATTTGTTAAGAGGCATTATTTTCCTTTAGAAAGAGCACTTGATTTTTTCCTCTATAAGGGGCCATTCCAAATTTTCTCACTTTCGGAGGACACATTTTTTGCTGCTCATATAGTAATTTGTTTGTGTTTGGCATTGAAAATTCCTTCATAAACTAGTAGTTGGGCAGAAAATTTCATTTGGGAGGTCGTAATTGAAGATTTTGCAAGGGCCAAAATTTCTTGAAAGGACCCATTTTCTTGTCTTGCTGGCAGAGAACTTCCTATGGAGAGCCTGAATTCAATTTGCAAGGTTGTGCCTTGCTTAGAGAGGGATAATTTTGCTATGTTGCTGCCAACAAAATCTCTAAATTGTTGTGGATATATTTTATATATTGTTGGAAGCATTCCTTCTGGCACGTTTTCATTCCTTATGAAGGCCATGAATTCTCTAGAGGCATTCTTTCATTGTTGTGCTGACTTGCACAGTAGGTCAAATTTTTTTCTACTGATTGGGAGTGACTGAAGTGGTTTTTAGTTTGGCAACACATTCCTTGCTGAGAGAGCACCGCCTGGGGACCCACATTTTGATCTTGGAAGCATTTATTTTTGCATTCTCTAGGAGGTGTTAATTAGTCTGAAGGCCCATGGGTATGTGCAGGATCATCATGGAAAAAACAAGCCCTTAAGTGGCAAAAAAACAAGAAAAATTAGAGTTAGGCAACTTGATGTAAAAATTTGAATAAGTTATCTATATTATTCAAAAATATGTAAGAATATAATTTTTAGCAAATTGAATGTAGTTTCTAAACTACTAGGTTTGTTTAAAAAAAAAAAATCTATTTGGTGAAAATTTGAAATTTCAATGCAGTAGTACTTAAATTTCAGGGAAAAAATAAGAAGCAGGTGTCTGTCTGACCACCCTAACCACAATAAAATGATAATATATTTTTATAATATTTTTGATATAAGTAGAGGAATCATGTCCCGATGTGATGCATATTTTTTTGTAATTTTTTCCCAAGTAAATAATTAATTATGAATTTTTTATTACAACTTTTAAAAATATAAAAAACTTGTATGTCTGATCACCAAAACTTGGTCAAAACTTCATTAAATTCAATTTTTCTTTTTTTAATCCTATAGTATGCGAAGCATAGAATGCGATGCATGTTTTGGATTAAAAAAAAGTGATACTATTTGAAAGCTATTGATGTTTTTCAATCAGTCTATCAATTAGGACTTTAGTCATAATTTGAATAGAAAATGAATAATAATTACTTATTAAATTCAAAGTAAAGCATAATTTATATTGGTGAAAAGCTGAGAATATCCTTTAAAAACTCTTTTTGTTTAATCAATTTTGGGTAAAAAAGAGTCGTCAGCCACATACCCGTCATATTGCCACTTTTTTGCCCATCATGATCCTGCACAAACCCCCATCCTGTAGTGTTTTGGAATACTTTGACTGATTTCTTGTAATGAAGCATGATTTTTCTTGATTTGGAGAAGGATAGAAATAAACACTTGATCTGGTAGTAGCTGCGATTTACTATGGAATCTTTTTTCTTTGGCATGTTTTAGAAACCAAGTAGAAGGGTTCAAGCTAATTCTATGAGTTCGATTTGATGTTGAAGGCTGCAATTTCTAATTACTTGTTGCATTTCTTTGATGGCATTCAATTTTCCATATTTTTTATAACCTTTATATTTAATAAAGTTTTCTTCAAATATTTAGGGTTTCTGCACAGTGAAGTGGGTCCAAATTTCCTTAAAGATGCATTTTTTGGGATCTTTAGTCCCACAATGGGAGTGTGGAGACCTCCTTTATTCTTCTTATTGCATTGCAGCCCTCAAAATAGTTTGAGCAAGTCTCACAATGGAATTTGAAGTCTCTCACGTGTGGTGATTGGACTTGTATGCTTGTGGATTGTGGTGGTGCTCAATGATTGTGCCTAGATGGAACTTGGTTTGTTGACCTAATTTGGTGAGCCTTGATTGGTTGGGCCCATTCTTTTTATTTCAAGGATGAACGTGGTCACATGGTGGGACCAGGTGCTTGATCCGAAAGAGCCTCTATAGGCCTTTTTTAATTTTTGCATATCTTTTGCAAACGAAGGCCGATTTTCACAAACCACATATCAATAGAAAGGTATTTTTATCACCTTTGTAGTGGTTGAGGATTTTCTCTCATATTTTTCTGTTTGGTGGTACTTTTAATCCATTTAAGTTCAATATTGGTTTCACTTCATTTGCAGTATTTGGGAGTTTATATTTGTTGAAGGTTATTGTCTTTATATTTTTGGAGATTTGTCATAATTGATTATGGGGTTTTCATTGCATCTTGTTGTGATTATGTTGGAAAGGGGAAACTATAAACAATGAAGAGATGGTATCATAAATAATCTTTGATGGCTTCATTCGTTGCAACATATATATAATCTAGTCCCCCTTCCTGGTATTGATAGTAAGAAATTTGCATGGAATTCCTAAAGGGATCATGTCCTAGGAGTTATTACAATGCATATTGATGATGCCACTTTAGATGCTATTGATCATTTTGAGTGCCCATATACTCTTTGGATTAAAATCTAGGAAATACATGGAGATCTTGATACTTCACCATTCCCAAATGATCTTGTTTTTAGATTGTCTTGTGCCTCTTCATTTTTTAGACAAGACACTCTATGATCATGCTACTATATAGGAGTTTGAAGTTTTGAAATACTTTGAATCTTTAGATGAGGATGACAAGGGTTCTTCATATGCTCCTTCTTCACCATCAGAGACAGTTGATGTACCTTTTCCTTCAGTGATTCATTGTGTAGAATCATTGATTGAGACTCCTATCATCCCTGTTCTACAAGACAATTCAGTTTGTGTTGATGATTCATTGCACACGTCTAGTGATTCATCACAACCAGTATCTCAATGTCTTCCTACTTGGGATTCTTATTTTTTGGACATTGGTTCATTTTTCATGGAATCTCACATTTCTGACTTGGAAGACACATTTGAGGGTATATCCCTTCTATTTGATGATAGTTGTGCTACAACTATTGTCAATCCATCTCAGTCTCTAGAGAGTGTTTAGGATAAGTTTTTAGTGGTACCTTGTTTGTCACCTTCTATTGTGATTGGGCATGTTCTTGATTGGTTTGTGGCATCATCTTCCAAGGTCTTGGAGACACATGAGAAGATTTTAGAGACACCAACATACATCTTCATGCTTATTTCCTTTAATTCCTATCTAGAATGGAAAGAATACCTACACTTGTATTTGGTTTTTTTTCTTCTGAAAGGGAGACAAGTGTTTTTTTGACACTAGATCATATTTTTCTTCAAGCACTTACCATTATTGTAGGTGATTACACATTGTGGGTGGGCTACAAAGTCTCTCTATTTCCTTCTTATGGGGCTCATTTATTGTATATACATGATGTATGTAGTCCTTGGAGGGTGTGATTGAGTCCTCCATCCATGCATCATTTTTTTTTCTTTTCTCTCTTTTGGAGAGGGTTTTTTTCCCACAAGGTTTTTCTCCTTTTCTCTGGTTGTGAGAGATTTCTTTTTTTAGTCATAAATGGGTACCTAACATGGTTGTGTAACTAGGACGCATACTATATCTTCATATTTGCATTTGCATTCTCCCTAAATTGCACTTAAGGAGGGTGTTAGAGTAAATTACATTTACCTTCTTAAGTTTTAACTTAGGGATATTGCATTTAGATTAGTTATGCATTTAACTATTTTGGGTAGTTTTTTCTTGTGCTAGGAAGTTTCTCACGCGTCATCTATTTCACGGCTTTAAAAGTGTGCATCATATGTAGATTATTCATCTCATTCTATTCACTCCTTATTTGGTTAAATGGTTGTGTTGTCTCACTCGTTTCTTGTGAAGGTTTTATGTAGTTGATATTTCTTGGGTTATTCACTCTATAGTATATAATTTGGAGGATGTCCCCTTCTTACTTTGATTATCTTACATGTGTAACCTTTGGAAAGACACTTTCATGTAGAACAAAATCTTGATTTTTTTTTTTTGTTATCCTTAAGCAAGTCCCATTGTATGTTGTTGCTTTGCACATTAAAGAAATCCATTTTCCATAAGATCCCATATATGCTAATACTTATAATTCTTAATAATAAATTAAATAATTCAAGGAATAATAAGACTTTTGCTTGATGAATATGTCATATGAATTATGATACCATATGAAAAAATTAGGATACCATGTGAAAAAATAAAAGGAATAAAAAAAAGATGATAAAACAAAAAAATTTACTCATGTATATTAATAAAATACCTCTTAATAGAAATTTAACCAAGCATACTTGAGATTTTTACACTACAGATATACCATAATTTTTTGTCTTAGTAATGCGTGTTTCTCCCACACTCTAATATTCTCTAGTATTTATTTTAAATAGAAAAATAAAGTATAAGATATAGGATTTTTTAAATGTAGATATACCCATACTCCCTTGCACAATAAGATTGATCCCTTGTTTTCATATACAACAAAGTACCCAAAAAGATAATAGAGATATACATCTATACAAAAAAAATTGAAGAATGAGTAGAATAGTATAAATAATGATTGGGATTTCATATTCCAATAGACATAACATAGCTTATAAGTAGTTGTAAAGTGGCAAAAATATTCTCCAAAATGTTTCAAAGGAGCTATATAGTTATCCATGGCTGAAAATATCCTTGATTGATAGGTTCCATGTATTTTTCACAAAGATTTTCATTTGAACTATATCAGGAAAAAATAATAGCAACACACGACCTTTCTTATAGGGGAACAATTAATTATTTCTGACGTTGCGGGACTATTTTTTTTTGGTGATGAAATGACTACAACTAAAATTGAATGGGAAATGGTAGAAATCCTACACAATCTTGAAAAAATGACATGAGTTCAATCATAATTGGATGAGACAGTTGGTACAGATAGAAGAGTGGAAGAATCTAACATTGATGGACTGCCTTATCTCCATACAATGGTCAAAGAATTGTTTTGATTGCACCCAATGATTCCATTGCCACTGCACCACAAAGCTTAGAGCTCTTGTAAAGTTGGGGGATTTTTTAATTCCCAAAGACACCCAGGTTATAGTGTATGTGTGGGCTATTGGACGAGACCTTGCAATCTGGAAGGATCCCTTAAAATTTATGCCAGAGCTTGATTTTTGGAAGGCACAAGTTGCAAGATAGAATACAAAGGTCAAAACTTTAAGCTTAGCCATAGTGCAACATAAGCATACTGAATTGTTTCTCTCTTAAAATACAAACGACTTTTTCGTCAATAGGGGAAGGGAGTTATACCATTTTCATTATTTTTATCGAAGGGAGCTTTCAATGATAGTGTAGGACAAGATGCACTCTTTTCTACAATTCCTGGAAGATCACAAATCCTCTTACATTGCCATTTTTTATCCCCATTCTATGTATCTCGCATTTCACCACGCCATTTTTTTGTTCCTTATAACTCTTGAACTCCTCCAAATCTGTAATCTCTCATGAGATAGATATATAGAGGATGATTGATAAGAAATGGGGTTTTGCAGAGCTTAAGTAGGAGAAGAAATGCACACTATGCTTTGAAGCTAAAATTTTATGATAGATTTGATCATTAATATCACTAAGGTATTTACGATACACATTCATGGGTAGATTTGATACAATTTGATAGGATATTTTATATTAAATACCAATTATTTTATGCAATGATGACTGAAACATAAACAATTGTGCATCTTCCGTTGAAAAAGTCAGTAACTGAAAACCAGGAACAACTATGTAGTTTACGGGCATGCAACAAGTATAGTGGTGAAATGTGGGCTAGAAAATCCAAAAGTAAAGCCTATTGGCTAACTATTATGAGACCATGTCCATTTCATGGAATACTATAGTAATACAAGCATTAACGTCTCACAATAATTTCTTGTGTAAATTAGTGTTTATTTTATGTGTCAACTATTTTGTTCCTACATGTTTTAGTAGTATAAATGTGCAAAAATAGAAATATTTAACCACTTTAAACTATTAGAGTTATCATGTATTAGAGAATAATTAACTAATTTTATTAATTATTATTCTGATTCTCATGCATTTAAGCTAAACTTAGGTTTGCTTTATTAGTTAATTTAATTCTTTATTTATGTTAACTATAGAGCTAAATTAGATCAATTCTTATCATCACACAAGATGTTGACACTTGTCATGATCTAATCCCTTTTCATTAGGGTTGCTCTTTTAAAGCATTCATTCTCTCTTGTAATTTTTATTCTATAAGTATTTTATTTTTGAGAAATATAAAATATTTCTTTTGCAGAGTTCTTGGGTGGAAGGTGTTTTGTTCATTGTTTGATCCTATGGCTCGTGTTATTCACAAATCTAACATGGTATCAGAGCTTAGGCTATTTTGTGTGAAAATTCATTTTATATTGTAGGATTGCAAATCATGGAGGTAGATGTTTCATTTTTGCATGGACTATTTTATTTTTGGATGCATTAGGTTTTCATTTTCTTTTTGATCTGTACACATCATTTCTATTATAGATTATTTTTCAATCAACTGTTACTTCATAGATTCTAGAGTTGCACTGGAGTATGCAATTTTTTGAGAGTTCCTTGGCATCAGGTTTGTTGTTGCTTTATCATGATTCTAACCTGAGTCATTTAGTGACTCTAATATGGTTTTTAGCAAACAAAGTATCTTTCCTTTCTTTTTAGATTAATGATTCCAGTGTTACTCCACAAGTTTGATTCTAGTGCTTCTTTGCAATATATTATCTCATTATGCAGCGGGTTGTATGGCTTCGCTTGTTATCCTTTGTGTTTATCATCCCTTGTGTGGATGGAGATTGAATGGATTTGTGATGGATATCATTATTGTGTCTTTTGATTAGGATTTTTTTCCACTAGTTTTCTCCTTTCCTCTTTGTAATTGGGTACCTAACATGGCCTTGTAGCCTAGACCCATTCATGTTTTCATGCATCTCAATCCTTGCATTTTTTTTTTATATCTCTCTATCACCTAGCTACACTTAACGGGGGGTGTTAGTGTAGAATATTAAGCCTAAAATATTTCTCTAGATAAGTTTGCTAGTTGTAGAATTAATAGGGGGTGTTAACACAATTAACAATATAAGACTATTGTTTCCAACATGCAACTATTGCAATTAATAATATAAGACTATTTTTTACAACATGCAAAGTTGTAGTTAACAACTTGCACTATTACGCAACTGCTCTTCAATAATTAACAACTTTCTTAGCATAGGCTAACTAATGGGATCTCTCTATTAGATATTTGCAATAATGATTGTTTAGTTGTACAATCTTGCATGGAGTTGCATGCCTATTTTCTGGATGGAATTTGCCATTGTAGATGGATCTTCTCATGCTTTATATATTGTACTCATTCTTAAGCAATTATCAAGAAAATAATCAATGCAATTATTTAGAGTTTATTTTTTCTTTTCAATTTGTGCAATTTTGTAATTTGCAACTCTGAACTAGGATTCCTGAAATTCTCACAAAAACATCAAAGGGCTGCAACAAAGAGATACACGTGCATACACACAATAGCCCATATCTATAATACATATGTCTAATTTATGCACAGACTTCTAGTCTAAGTGCTCCTCCCAATTCGAAAGGATATAAATTAGGGAAAAAATCCTGAGACTTAGCAAGTTACTAAGAATTCAAAATATATCAATGAAATTTGTTTCCCAAACAAATAAAATAAAGCTTCAAATAACATCTTTACCTACATGTCTGCAACTATGTCATATGACTGCACACACTTTGTCTGCAGAGGCTTCAAATTGCTCCTCCCAACTGCAAAATATGTAAATTAGGGACAAAATTATCTGACTAGCAACTTACTTAGCAAGTTAGAATTTAGAAGATATGAACGGAATGTTTTTTCTAAAACAACCAAAATAAAGCTTCATATAGCAGCTTTACCTAATTCTACAAATATGTCTTATATCTACACAAGCTAGAAGGCTAATTGATCCTCCCAACTACAAAGGTTGTAATTTAGAAATAATATATTTGACTTAATCATATTGTGGGGTGTGCTTGGTTGTTTTAAACATTTAGTTAATAAATGTAGTTAGGGGTGTACTGTGATTGTTTTTTGTTGTATAATGCTATTATTATAGTTGATTAATGTTGCAAAAAAAATCAATGATACAAATATATATTAGTATAAGGATATGTGCAGGATCATGATAGGCCAAAAAGTCGTGATATGTAAGTTATATGATGGCCCATGTGGCTAATGACTTTTTTTTTACCCAAAATTGATGAAACAAAAAGGGTTTTTAAAGGAGATTCTCAACTTTCCACCAATATAAATTATGTTTTGCTTTGAATTTAATAAATAATTATTATTCATTTTCTATTTGAATTATGACTAAAGTCTTGATTGATAGGCTGATTGAAAAAAAATCTATAGCTTTCAAATGGTATCACATTTTTTGAATCTAAAACATGTCATATTCTATGCTTCACATACTATAGGATTAAAAAAAGAAAAATTGAATTTCATGAAGTTTTGACGAAGTTAAGGTGGTCAAACATTGAGTTTTTATAATTTTAAAAAGTTGTAATAAAAAATTCATAATTAATTATTTACATGGAAAAAAATTACAAAAAAATATGCATCACATCGAGACATGAGTCCTCTACTTATATCTGAAATCTTATAAAAAAATATTATCATTTTATTGTGTTTAGGGTGGTCAGACAAACACCTACTTATTTTTTCACTGAAATTTAAATACTACTGCATTGAAATTTCAAAATTTCACCAAATAGATTTTTTATTTTTTAAAATATACTTAACTTACTTTAGAAACTACATTCAATTTTCTACAGATTCTATTCTTACATATTTTTGAAATAATATAGATAAATTATTCAAATTTTTACATCAAGTTTCCTAACCCTAATTTTTCTAAATTTTTTGCCACTTAAGGGCCCTTTTTTTCCATGATGATCCTGCACATACCCATAATAACTCCATAAATATTAGTAATGTGATCCACCATACTATTTTTTTCATGTATCTCTCTCTTTGTGAATTCCTTTATTTTTATCACATTCCTATATTTGTATCTACACTCTTCTCTATGTCGTAAACCTTAATCATTTTCTTGGTCTTGAGTTTTTCTTTTGGGGATGATGCAAGACATTGAGACATTTAGGTCTCTTCCATGTTGACCCAAAAGATTATCCTTTCTCTTTTCTTTGTCTTGTGTTTTTCCTCTTGGTGATGATCCAAGGTGTTGAAATGAATTTAGGTCTCTTCCATGTTGACTTGAAAGCTTTTCTCCATTTTTATTTCTTTGTCATTCTTCATGTTTGATGAGTATTTGGGGAATGATGAAAATTTTGAGCTCTCTAAAAACATTGTAGCAAAGATGGGTATGTGTAGGATCATGATGGGCCAAAAAGTGGCAATATGATGGGTATTTGTAGGGCATGGGGCTGATGACTTTTTTTTTACCCAAAATTGATGAAATGAAAAGGGTTTTTAAAGGAGATTCTCAATTTTCCACCAATATAAATTATGCTTTACTTTGAATTTAATAAATTATTATTATTCATTTTCTATTTGAATTATGACTAAAGTGTTGATTGATAGGCTGATTGAAAAAAATCTATAGGTTTCAAATGGTATCACATTTTTTAAATCCAAAACATGCATCACATTCTACGCTTCACATACTATATGATTAAAAAAAGAAAAATTGAATTTCATGAAGTTTTGACCAAGTTAAGGTGGTTAGACATATGAAAGTTGTAATTTTTAATTATTTTAAAAAATTAAAAAAATATGCATCACATCGGGACATGAGTCCTCTACTTATGTCTAAAATTTTCTAAAAAAAATTATCATTTTATTGTGGTTAGGGTGGTCAGACAGACACCTACTTATTTTTTCCCTGAAATTTAAGTATTACTGCATTGAAATTTCAAATTTTTACCAAATAAATATTTTTTAAAAAAAATAAACCTAGTAGTTTAGAAACTACCTTCAATTTTCTATAGATTCTATTCTTACATATTTTTGAAATAATATAGATAACTTATTCAAATTTTTACGTCAAGTTCCCTAACTCTGATTTTTCTGATTTTTTTGCCACTTAAGGGCCTATTTTTTCCATGATGATCCTACACAGACCCAAACATACTGACCCCAAATTTGTGGATCCCTCATGTGATTTTGGGATTTCATTTTGGGGGAAACCATTCTTTCATGACATAGCTTCATTTGGAAACATATGACTTGGCATAGAGCTTTCCAAATAAGCTCGTATGCCCTCTTTACTGTTAGTATTTATCATTTGCCACTTTAAAGTAATTGCTCACAATGTGGTGTTTAGCAATTTCTTTAAAGTGGGGGCATACATTGGCATTATTTTTGACATTCATGTTTCATTGTGTAGTCTTCTTCATGTGATGTGTCTTCCTCTTTGTGGTGACATTGGGTGTGATTTCCCTCAAGAGCGTGATCTCTCTTAGCATATTATATTCCTCTTAGTAGCTTGATGCAACACACTACATCCCCTAAGTTGTGAATCTTTTATTCTTCAGTTGGTCCTCTCTTGGAGACATTAGGTAAAATTTTCCCTAAGTTAATACCTTACATAAACTAAGAAAAACTCCTTTGAAAATAACTTACACTACTATTTTTTATTTACAATAACTGTTATAAGGCCACCTTGCATAACACACTTTGCTTTCATATGGAGCCATATTATTTGTTCATGAGTGTCAAGCACATAGAGTTTTTATTTCCTCATGAATCATACTATTCATGTTGTGTGGGGCCTTATCAAATTTATGAGAAGGTATAGCTTTGTTATGGTTACCATATGGGAGACAAACTTAGGCATGACTTTCCCATAGCCACTTTCTTATTTGTGTGAGTGCATACCAGCCGTGTGCATATGTGTCACACCTCTTTGGGGGCTCACCTAGTGGATGGATTGAGATTCCATTAGCCCTTGTGAGAATGCATTTGGTTTGTATAGTGGACATCGTGTTCCACTTGTAAACATTTTGGAAGAAAAACTTAGATTTGATCCACATCGTGTTGGATGAATGGTTGAGGCTTGATCCACCCCTTTTGTTTTATTTTTTTCTTTATTATTTATGTCTTTGATAGTGTATGCTTGTACCTTGTTGTTGCTTCATATATCATTCACATGTGTTTTCTTTTGTGTCTATGTTAGTTTTCCATAAGATCTTGATCTTGGGGGCTTGCACAACCCTCTTGATCATTGTCATCCTATCTCACTAGAATTGGTTCACTTGGTCCCCTCTTGATGCAAGTTTGTCTACTTTAGTGTGAGTTTGAAGCAAGTTACTCCTCTCACGAAAGTGGGAGCTAAATGTAGTATAGGAAAATGTATCCCTCTACATTTTCACACCTTTTTGGGCCCTCTTTGTTAAAATTGGGCTTCTTTATACCTTATTTGGTCCTATTTTGTATCCACAAGCCTTATTTAATGCATCTTTCTGAGGATAATCCTGAAACTTAACTAATGAACAATCATAATTCATGTTCTTGGGTTGTGTGTCCTATATTTAGTGATCTAAGACTCATACACCACCTTGGGCATATGAGTCCCACCTAAGTTTTGGGGCTTAATCCTGAATTTGACATAGAACTTAACATTTGTTGAAATTTGTGTCCCAAGCCTAGGCTACTAGGACTCATATGCCCCAATTGGGTTATGAGTCTTGCTTTGCTTGGACCTATTTTAAGTTCAAATTATTGATGAGATTTTATTCTACTAGATTTGATGTCGGCTTGTAGTGTTGTAATTTTGAGAAATTTGGCATAAAAAAGTATAAATACAAGGTTATTTCACATAATTTCTTCTAGAAGTTTTATGTAATCATTCGTATAGCAAGTTTATGAGATCAAGAGCATTCAAGAGATTATTATCAATCATTTTGGAGCTATATTCAAGATTCAAGAATCATGTCAAAGTCATCATGCATCATGTGTGTTTTTGAGCTAAGATTTGTGATGCAGGTTTTCATGATTCAAGTCAAGATTCATATCAACAATTAAGTTTCATGATATACATTCATGCTATCCATTTCATACAAGAATGTAGCCTTTGTTTCAAGTGTTTGGTGAGTTGCAACATTGCATATTGTTCATTCATCATTCCTTCATTCTATATCATTTCATTTCAAGGTTTGATTACCAAAATGGGATTTGACCAAGGAAAACCCCTATCCACTAACATTTAACAACATTTTTCCTTATCTTTGATGTGTGATTTGCAGATTTAGGTTGAAGATGCATTGAATACAAATATTGGAGAAAGTTTTCAAAGTTGCAAAGTTGTGAAAGTTGTCACCTTTCTTGCAAGATCATGAAAAATCACCTACAGGTAGAAATTCAGAGTTTCAGACTCGGAGATTGAAAGGGAGAGAAGCTACAAAATATCACTAGAAGATATCAGAGTTTCAAATCAACCCTAATACTAGGACTAAATCACCACCTTGGGAGTATGAGTCATAGTATACCACTTTTCAATCATTTTATGTAGATCCTACTTTAACAATTGTAGATTCTGGATCCATCTTGAAACCCTAAACTGGGACTAAATTGCCCCAACTAGTGTATGAATCCCAGTGTGCATCAAAAGTCATAATTTCGAGATTATAGACCTTGATTCAAGCATCTTTATTTTTCTAGTTGCACCTTTGATCATTCTTAGTTCATTATTCTAATTTTGAGTTTAATTCCCTAGGTTACATTGCTAGATTTGCATATCATTTACATTTTTTTCTTTCTAAGCCTTTTCTTAGTGGTGAACCCCATTTTGTCTTTAATCACACCATATGAGACCTTATAATAGATCATTTCTCTCAATTTGACCATTAGATTGAGATCTCTAGGTTTTCCTTGAATGAAGTAGAGTGAAATAAGAAGGGAATCCCCCTTTCCTTAGTTCCATCTCTCAAAAGGTAGAACCCAATTTCCCTTATTTAAGCATTGAATACCTCTTTTCTCTTGAAGGCTTAGCAACTTAGCTAGCCTTGCTTCCATTTTTCCACTCTCCTTGACCTCCAAATACTTTAACAACTATAACACTTGTATCTCCATTTAAATGGATAGGACCACACCCTTCCCATATACCAACTCATAGGGAGAAGCCTTTAGGATTTTCTTTGGGGTAATGTGGTTTGCCCATAAGGTTGCTCATGGATTCCTATGCCATTATTTTTGGTGCTCTGACATTATGTGTTTGATCAACTTGATTAGGTTTAAATGTTGGTAGATTCTACCAGTTCATTCCCCTGTGGGTAATAGTTTGATGAAGTCTTCAAATACACGTCATGCTTGAGGGTGAAATTAGACATATCAAACCCTATAAAGGCTTGCACGTTATATGAGATGATGGTTTTTAGGGATTTGAACCTCATCACTAGTTCTTCAAGGAAGTTGATAATATCAGGTTAAGTGGCCTATGCACATCTAGTAAAATAATCAACGGTTGTTAAAATCCACTTATGTTATGAGCTAGAGGTGGGCTTGATCATCTCGATGAAATATAGCCCCCATTATGTGAAGGGTTCCTCTACTAAGATTTGGCTTGAAGGCATAGCAGAGTTCTTTTGCTTGTTGACATAAACCTAACATTGAGAGAATTTTCTCACTAGATTGTGAGCTTCGAAAAATAAGTTGGGCCAACAATATCCTACCCACATGATTTTTAAAGCAGTGGTTTTGGCAGAGAAGTGTCCACTTTCTGGGCTACTATGGAATTCACCCAAAATTCTCTCAACTTTCCCCTTTTCCACGCAGTAGAGGAGGATTATTTCATAATTCTTTTTAAATAAAAGGCCTTCAATAAGTACATATATGATTCCTTGGAGCCTATAGTACCTTATTCTGTGCACTAGGAGGTTGGGGAGACATCTACGAGTTTGCATGAATCTTGTCTAATCTTCCACCTACGACTCATCTAACTCAAACTAGTTTACAAATAACAAATTGGCCTCTTTAGCTCTTGCCCTGAGGTTGAGCTCTTGGGCGAGATAATCACATAGACCTCTTCCTTTGACCAGATTTTTGGGATGGATATCAACATCATACTCTAGGATCTTAGTGATCTAGTTGGTTCTTTTCTCAATTATTTTACCTTCTGTGATATACCCTTGAGTTGGGATGAGTAACAAGGATTTTAATTTTACTGGAAAAAACAAACTTTTCAAAATTTTTTAAGGATATTGACTATGGAAATGCCCCAATTTTCTATAAAATAATACTTGGTTTCATATCCCTCTAAATTTCTTGTCTGGAAAGCAATAGGGTGTTCCTCGCTTCCCTCCTTGTCCTTTTGTGTGAGCATGAAGGCTATGCTATGTTCGCCGTTATACATATATAACACAAAGTATCTTGAAAATTCTGGGTTGGCTAACATCGGAGCTATGGAGATGGCTACCTTGATTTTATCAAAGGAAAGTTTTCCATCCCAAGTCCATTTTAAAGCTAAGCCTTTCTTTAACATTAGCGTGATAGGTCTCACAATGCCTATGAAATCTAAGATGAATTTGCTAACAAAGTTAATCTTCCTTGAGAAAGATTGCAATCCCTTTTGGTTAATAGGTAGCAAAAGTTTTTTTATAGCCATCACCTGTTTGAGAGTGATGGCTATCCCTTTCCTAGAC
The DNA here is from genome assembly GCA_007258455.2 of Sequoia sempervirens. Lineage (NCBI taxonomy): Eukaryota > Viridiplantae > Streptophyta > Pinopsida > Cupressales > Cupressaceae > Sequoia > Sequoia sempervirens. The sequence goes on along the minus strand of VDFB02018296.1, from coordinate 31,509,557 downwards.
ACCACAAAGCCAAATGGCATTTCTTATGGTACACCAAATACACATTTTTTGGGATTTAAGGAAATCTTTAACTATTGACACTTTTGAAAGACCATTTCTAGGTGATCAAAATGATCACTCTTACATTTTCAAAATATGGTTAGGTCATCTAGATAGATAAGGATGATCTTGTTGATCAAATCCTTGAAAATGATGTCCATCACATGTTGAAAGGTGGCACCCGTGTTTGAGAGGCTAAAGGGAATTTTCGTGTATACAAATGTTACCTATTTATTGGTGAATTTCATCTTGTGTTGATCCCTCTCCACATACACTTGATTGTAACCCAAAAAGTTGTAGAGTAATGAGAATATATTTGATCCTACCACAGTCTGCAAGACCTATTCCATTAAAGGTAGAGGTTAGTGATCCTTTAAAGAGGCCTTGTTCAGGTGTCATAAATCCATGCAAAGTCAGATGTCAACATTCTTCTTTAGATAGGGAACAAATTAGACACCTAAGTAGAGTGTTTAATTGGGTATATGATCTTTGAATTGATTAATCTCATGAGCTCTTATGCTATTAAGGCCTCCACCTTTTGGTTGACTAGATTTTGCTTTTGTCAAATCAAATTGGTACCTTTGACTAGGTCAATGGTGTGTTAAATTATGCTTGAATCATATCCTTTCAGATCATCATAGGTCCAAGCTATGACTCCATTATACTTAGGACATAAATACCTCAACCTCTTCTTATCTTTCTATGGCATGTTCTTCTTGAATTTGAGCTTTATACCATCTCCAACATCGAGGTCTTCATAGTATTCTTTGTCACATGTGAATATCCATTTATTGTTTCTCACATCTTCATAGTCAAAGAGGTTTTCCAAAGTGATTAGACCTCATAGGATATTATTTATTTAAATGAGTTGGATTATTTTCTCCTCGCCAACCTCTTCATATCTAGGTTATGCTTGATTCAAAAATTCTCTTGACTATCGTACGAAAGTAGCAATCTGGGCATTGTCTTCAAAAACTTGCTAATTCTAATCATTATCGGGGATAGATGGTCAGACGATGATGCATACCACATGTTGGTTTTTAGTTGACTCAATGGTTGGCTCAAATTGTTAGCTGATCAAAGCCATTCTATCCATGACAGATTTATGGGATCTTAGAATGACCTAGATATTGAAAGCTTCAAACATTTCGATTAGGTCCCAAACTCTATACTAGTACGACCACATTCTTACATTCTTTGTGGCTGCCTATCCTCGGACCTATGTGAACCACTAGCTTGGAATCTCCAAACACTTGTATCCCCTTTATTCCCATCTATTCTACTAGCATTAGGCCATGAACCAGTCCCTCATATTCTGCGTCATTATTTGAACATGGGAACTCAAAATGCAAAGCCCTGAGGGTTTGCAACCTAGCTGGAGATGCAAGATAGATGTAGACTCTAGATCCAATCCTCTATTTGGTACTGTCAAAGTTTAAATTCCATAAGCCATCATTAATAGGTTCACTTGGGTTCTCTTGTTCCATGACCAATTTTGAGATGGCTTTATCTTCATCAAAGATTACATATTTTCCGAAACCAGTGGCATGGAAATTACCAAAAGAACCAAATTTAATAAATTGGTTCAATATGACCTCTTCTTTTTTCCTTTGATCACTTGTGGCCTCTTCATCCTCCAATATCTTCACACAATACATTTCCTTCTTGGAAATTGAGGTGTGTTTACCTTCAAAGCTCATTATTGTATCCTCCATGATGTGTTTAGGGAGCAAAGCTTCAGACAAGATTTTCCTCTTTCCTTTGTGTTTATTCCTCAATATCAAGTGTGAAACTACAAGCACAAAAATCTGCCTCTTTGTTGTGAAGTCTCTTGACAAGCACAGTCCAAAAATAGGGGGAACATAGATTATGACCACCTTCTAGGTAACTATTTGGCTTGGGAAGGAATACAATGTTAAAGGGAGATCCTTAATGTTACCTATGATTGGGACCTTCTTTCCTTCCAATTGAATAATTCCCTTCTCTAGAGGTTTTTATTTAAAGTTCAGGGCATTGGATACTAGCTTGGGCATGACTGTAGTACTAGCCCCTGAATCTATCATGTTGTTGTTTAGTAACTTATCCTCTATGATAAGAGTTAAGAAGAAAGGGGTAGGTTTTGGCTTACATACCTCTTTCTCATTTTATTTTTCTCCCACATTCACATATGTTGTGGCCCTCAAAGATTGGGGATCCAACACGAGCCTTTTTGTTACACCACAATTGTCTAATTACTATTTACTATTACTATGTAGGGTAAAATGTGAATGAAATGTGAATTATGGAGATGAATAAATTGTGCTCATACCATGTTATCAATGTGAATGTTATATCAGTTGATGTTATTTCATGGGGAAATACTGCATATATGCAAATAGATGTTTATTGACTTATTATTCTAACTTTGGAGATGTTTATGTATACTGCATATGTTGTGAACAATTGATTTCCATGTGCATGTGTTAGTGGATGTAGGTATATGTTCCATTCCTCTAAACATAGGGGAAGTATACTCGAGAGAGAAGATCTTTGCCAAGTAACCAGTAACATAAACTATTCGAGCATATACACACCACAACAGTTTGGTTGAGTCTAGACATAGAAGTGGGAAGTTGATAATTCAACCCTATTTTGAAATATCTACATTAGTAAAGGTCTTGTTTACTATCGAGTGCATTATTGGGTGATGTTTATTTGTTTGAACTTTTGAGACCTACCTTATTTTACTGTGCTTGGTTGTGTGGGTGAATGAGTATTGAGATATATGCATACATGTGTGTGTGTGTATATATATATGCATATGTCAACATACACATATGATGGATATAATGGGATGTCCATACAAGTATGATGATATATATATAAGATATGCATATACGTATATAAATGTTTGTTATGATGTTATGTCTCTTTGAGTTTTCCATCGATGTATATCTACATCAAAAGTATGCATGTATATGAATATATACATACATTGATTCATGTGTGAAAGCATAATCATATGCATGTTTGTGTAAATAGAAATACTTGAAAACACACTCACACAAGGGATCAATTATATATATGTGAACATATATATATATTTAACAAATGTGTGTATCAACGAGAATAGGTTAAGAAGAGGTAACTTGATATGTGTGTGTGTGTGTGTGTGTGTGTGTGTGTGTGTGTGTGTGTGCGTGATAGGATATATGTATATATATATATATATACATATACATGCATGAACATTAATGCTTATATAGAGGAGCGTGTATATATATATATGTATACAATATATTATTATTGAGTGAATTCTTCCTTGTTGTGATCAATGATTGGATATATATATATATTGAAATAAATATACAAAGATATACATGTGTGCAAGTATAAACGATACCCATACACAAGTATGTCATTGCATAAGGAGATCGAGTGGAATTATACCATACACATATATATGTATGTACATATATATATATGGAATATAGATCAAGAAATGAAATGTAGTTACTACGTATTTTGTGTATAGAAATGTACATAAATATGTGTATATGAGAATATATATACATGTATATTTTTTATATGAATGATAATATGTATATACGTTCATGTGTATGTATGAGTGCATGAGTTTTTCTTGATGAATAATGATAAGAGGCTATAAGCATTCAAAGTATCAAATATATTTATCCAATAGGTTAAAATATAAATATATATATATACATACATACATACATATATATATATATATAAGTATGATGGATATAATATATATATGTATATATAAAAATATATATATTATATGGGTATGTGCAGGATCATCATGGAAAAGCCCTTAAGTGGCAAAAATTTTAGAAAAATCAGAGTTAGGCAACTTGACATAAAAATTTGACTAAGTTATCTATATTATTTCAAAAATATGTAAGAATAGAATCTGTAGAAAATTGAATGTAGTTTCTAAACTAATAGGTTTGTTTAAAAAAATAAAAATCTATTTCACACACGTGAAAATCTGAAATTTCAATGCAGTTGTACTTAAATTTTAGGGAAAAAATAAGAATTAGGTTTCTGTCGACCACCCTAACCACAATAAAATGATAATATTTTTTTTATAATATTTTAGATATGAGTAGAGGACTCATGCCCTGATGTGATGCATATTTTTTTGTAATTTTCTTCTTAGTAAATAATTAATTATGAATTTTTTATTACAACTTTTTAAAAAATATAAAACCTCGTATGTCTGACCACCTTAACTTGGTCAAAACTTCATGAAATTGAATTTTTATTTTTTTAATCCTATAGTATGCAAAGCATAGAATGTGATGCATATTTTGGATTCAAAAAATGTGATACTATTTGAAAGCTATAGATGTTTTTCAATCAGCCTATCAATTAGGACTTTAGTCATAATTTGAATTGAAAATGAATAATAATTACTTATTAAATTCAAAGTAAAGCATAATTTATATCAGTGGAAATCTGGGAATCTCCTTTAAAAACCCTTTTTGTTTCATCAATTTTGGATAAAAAAAAATCATCAGCCACATACCCATCATATTGCCACTTTTTGGCCCATCATGATCCTTCACATACCCTTATTGTAAGATAAATAGCACTATACATAGCATAATGCATGGGACACAACTTTTAAGAGGTAGTATACATATGATATATGTATAGGAATTGCATAATATAGCATGGGCTTCAGCCATGTGACTATGATCGACTATCTCTTATTCAATAGAGCCGATTTATGAAGGATATCATAGTCGATAAAGACTATGATAAACGAAGCTTGATAATAGTCATTATTGACTATATTTAATAAATTTGATTAAATAGCTTATGAATTTTTGTGTAAACCGATTATCATACAGAAAGACACATGATTTATGATGTTGTATTGTTGTCTATGACAAGCTTGAAATGGTTGATGCCATTTGTAAGATCAACCTTGACTTTTTCAAATGTATTTATCTACTCAAGTTGATTCATCCTCTAAGAAGTTCGATGGATACTTGTCATAAAATGGAAGTTGAATATTTCATTGGAAGCTAAACTACACCAAATATGAGGGAGAGATAATGGAAATGGTGCCACCTTTGAATCTAGGTTGTTGTAGATGTCTTTTCTTTGTGGCAATTCAAATTAAGCATATGTAGATTGAACAAGTCTTCATATTGCTGTCAAAGTTGCAAGCCGATCTGGAGGTGTTTTTGCTAAGTATGAGCTTGGAGAGTCTCCACCTTATTGTAGTTTCATGTGTTGTTTTGTATGGATCTTGTTGTCCATTTACATTCCTAAAATGTAGGCCATGAGTTTTCTAGGCTACTCTATAAAATGCTAAGCCATTTCATTAGGGAGGATGCATTCTTTCTCAAGAGATTACACATATTTGCATTTAATTATTTTTGTGCTATTCCCAAACATACTTGTTTAATATTGTGAGTGAGAAAGAGTGAGTGTTCTATTGTGTTGAGAGGAAACATTAGTGTTTGAGAGAAGCTATTAACTAGTGAGGTAGAGTTATTTGTGACATTCTTGAGAAGTTGATTATCAAGCTAGCTGCTATTGGAGAGGGTTGCATTGTTGTTATTAATTTGGATAAGTGATAACAGGAATGAGGATCTCTCTTCTTTGTTATTTAATTAAGAAATGACATGTTTTCCATGATTGCTTGAAATTTAGTTTCTAGTGTGTGCATTAGAGATATTAGAGTGTCTTTGAAATGGATATTGAAGCTTTTACGCTTTTTTTATGTTGTGCTTGTAAGTACTCCATAATAGGGGTTTGGTGTATATAATATATATTATATTCTAGGCATGATTGAATACAAGAGGTGTAATAGTTGTTGATGAACTCGAGTACCTAGGATCACCTGCAAAACCAAGATAAGCCTTCTACACAAGAGTAGCAAGAGATAAAATGTTGGAATATGTTGCAATAACAAAATGATGTTATTATCACACAATAAATGATACAATATGCCTCATCTCTCCCTTGAATTGACCAAGTTGATATGAGCTCATTTGAAGTTCATAGGAGGGAGAGGTGAGTGCTGATTATATAGTACAATATGGAAAAATAATTCCAAGAGGGGCAATAAATCCCAAATAACCAAATTAGGTGGGAGTTATTCCTACTTGGAAAATTCCAAATAGGTGGCATAACCTACTAAGAAAGAGACAAATGAGTATTTTTGTGAGGTGGCATAAAAGGCCAAAAGAGGGTGTGAAACTCAACCACCCAAGTGTGGGTGAGAGAAACACATGTAATTGATGGATTACTCCACGTGTCCTCACATGAACCACTTCTCCTATAGCCTAATGTATGCTTAATAATGTATAGGAAAAATAATATTAAAAAACCTACACTAACATCCCACCTTAAGCAAAGGATGAAACACTGCAAAGATGGGTCCCAACTACAAAGCCATGTAAGGTACCATGTACAATGATGAAACCTCTCAAAACATGAGAAATAGAAAACCCGTAGGACAAAAATCTCCCCCAAGTGAGAAAAAGAGAGACAATACAGTCCCCCAATGTAGAATCTCTTGCATTGTTGGTGAATGCTTGACACAAGAAGCTGAAGATGGTCCAAGATTGTTGAACACTATTCCTCCCCTTAGGAAGAAAGAAAACCAAGGATATATGTAGGACATCTTCCCATTCCTGAAAGGAATATGAAGGAAGAATGTATGATGTCTCTAAATTCTGTTTAGGTGTCCCCATGTTGATGCTAAAATCTATCACCATCAAATCAGGTGTTTTAGGCCACACTGTAGAAGATGACAATCTAAAACCTAGTGGAGATGGATGTAGAACAAAATCTGAAGAAAAAGATATCTCCTCTGAAGATAAATGTGCCTCCTCCAAATGCTACTCAAAAGTATCCACAATCACGCCAAACTGTGATGAATGATCATGTGGAGAATGAACAAGAGGATCCAAAGGTTCCTCCACAAAAATTGAAGAAGAATCAACTTCATCAAAGAGGAGATGGATGTCATGAATGGTGTCTCCCAAGTCTGAAACATGAGAATGCATAAATAAACTTGCAATGTCTGTCAAGTAGTCATCTAAAGTAACTATATCTGGAAGACAATGTGTATCCTGCTGCACTGAATCACAAGAAGCCATGAATGTAGTAACACAAGTATCTTCAGATGCAATAGTAGATGGAGGAGAAGGAATGCAAGGCTCAAGAACTAGATCACATGTGAGAATACCCAAGTTCAAGTAGCCAAATTTCTCCTCAAAATCAAAGCTCACACTAGGAGTGTGATCAAAAACCAAAGGATCAAAACCATCATTAGGTGCAAAGTTTGAAAAGGTATACAATCAAGATGCATGATCAACCACCCTAGTAGCAATTATCTCTCTTCTCTCCAATTCTCTGATGATAACTGAATTAGGTGTGAATTAACCAGTCTTCCCTATTCCACCATGAGTGATTTGATAGATGGAAAGAAGATTGTTTGAAAGATGAGGTACAAACAAAACATCATTGAAAGTTCCATCCCCAATATCAATAGATCATTTCCCAATTATATCCATGTGTGTATTGTTTCCCATTAGAATAGGTGGCATAGCACAAGGCTCAAAAGAAGAGAACATAGATTGTGCAAAATCCATATGATGAGAAGCCCCAAAATCTAGGAGCCATCTTCCTAATCCAAGACCTATAGAAGCACAGAGAGCTTTACCTTTTTATTTTTCTTCCCTTGTAGTGTGATCTTTTTCCTTATCAAATTCTAACTGTTTTGAAATTTTGGAATTAGAAGAAGAAGCCGAATCAACCATTTGAGAAGGAAAACTGATGTTATTATTTGCTAAAATATTCTTCAACTCATCAATTTGTTTTAAGTAACATTGATGTTCATCATGCATAGGTTTCTTGCAATATGCACAAGTGAACTTCTCCTTCTTAGATGAATCCTCTTTTGGAGAGAATTTAAAGTCTACTTTAGAAGTAGATGAATATTTATCTAAATCTTTCTTTCTATCACCTTGGTTCTGTTGTTTCTAGTTTTGCTTATTGGTGCCTTGTTTTGCAGTCAAGGCTTGAGACTTGGAAGATTTAATAATTCCCATTTGAATCAATTTATCTTGCTCCTTTGTGAGATCAACTACGAACTCACTTGGAGAAGGAATAGTAAATCCTTTTCCTAAGGCTCTTTTCATTGCATGAAATGTAGAAACAAACACTACATTATCAGGAACAAGTTTTGAAAGAATACTTAAAATCAACTATGAGTCATCCTTTTTAACTCCACATTTCTCCAACTACAATCTTATGGCATTTAATTTAGTAAAGAAATCCTAAATGGTGTCAAAATTACATGGGCTCAATCCTATGATCTCGTTCTCCAATGAATGTGCTCTCAAATCATCCGGTTTACCAAAGAGAGTATTGAAAGTATTCCACACTTTATTTGGTGATTTTGTAGTCATAATATGAAAGCATAAATCAAGAGATATAGCCATGCATAAGGTGCCAAAAGCTTCATCACACGTATTGAACCATTTAGGCTTATCTTTATCTTCTGTAGGTTCCTTATCGACACCCATTGTCATTCTATACAATTTTAACTTTCTTAAGTGAATTTCCATTTCATTTTTCCACTCAAAGTAATTGTATGGTGTGAGTAGAGGAATCGTTTTATCCATTTTAGATTGTTGTTGCAATGTGAGAAAAAAATTCAAGAAGAGACACACAGAGACACCCCCCTTTTTCACTCAATAAAGAATCCCCCCCAACAAAAAATGATTTGGCACTTTATAAATTAGTGCATTTATAATGCTGGAGTTGTTTTCCAGAGTTTTTCAAGTATCCAAAATGGACTCAAATACTGAAAGTACAGTCAAATCTCAAAATGAGAACCTCAAAATATCACCAATGTATAGGGTATGTGCAGGATCATCATGGAAAAAACAGGCCCTTAAGTGGCAAAAAAATCAGAAAAATTAGAGTTAGGCAACTTGATGTAAATATTTAATAAGTTATCTATATTATTTCAAAAATATGTAAGAATCAAATTTGTAGCAAATTGAATTTAGTTTCTAAACTACTAGGTTTGTTTTAAAAAAAACATAATCTATTTGGTAAAAATTTGAAATTCCAATGCAGTAGTACTTAAATTTTAGGGAAAAATAAGAACTAGGTGTCTGTTTGACCACCCTAACCACAATAAAATGATAATATTTTTTTATAAGATTTTAGATATAAGTAGAGGACTCATGTCTCGATGTGATGCATATTTTTTTGTATTTTTTTTCCAAGTAAATAATTAATTATGATTTTTTTGTTACAACTTTAAAAAAATATAAAAAGTTTGTATGTCTGACCACCTTAACTTGGTCAAAAATTCATGAAATTCAATTTTTCTTCTTTTAATCCTAAAGTATGCAAAGCATAGAATGTGATGCATGTTTTGGATTAAAAAATGTGATATCGTTTGAAAGCTATAGATGTTTTTCAATCAGTCTATCAATTAAGATTTTAGTCATAATTTGAATAGAAAATGAATAATAATTACTTATTAAATTCAAAGTAAAGCATAATTAATATTGGTGGAATGCTGAGAATCTCCTTTAAAAACCCTTTTCGTTTCATCAATTTGGGTAAGAAAATAGTTGTCAGCCACATACCCATCATATTGCCACTTTTTGGCCCATGATGATCTTGCACATACCCTATAGTCCCAGAAAAAATATCAACTTTCAAAAAAAGAATCACTTCGATCCAAAATCATATGTGAAAGTTATAGCCGTTTGAAGTTCCAAAAACGAGAACTATCCTTCAAATATTCTGAAAAACCAAATTTTCTAGAAAATATGGATCACTTGAGAAAAAATAAATCACTCCACTGCAAAGCCTACAAAATTCTACCCCAAATAAAAAAAAAATTCTTGCAAAACGGAGCCTGGATGACTGAGTTAGAGGCCTCTAAAGTTCGGATAAAAAATACAAAACTCCAACAAAGAGGGGGTCTACAGAAATATTATGATTCCATTTCTGAAAAATATAAAACCTATATACAAAAAATAGCAATGACCTAGATGGTTTTTTTCTACTGCGAACAAAACCCAGATGGTGGATTTTCGTTAAAATATATATAAAATGTTGATCTAGTGTAAAAAAGATGCCTTTAGCAAGAAAAAAATGACCCCAACAACCAAAAAATGGCATGCAAATGTAGAATCAGTTACCTAAGACAAGAAATGGCATGCAAACCTATAATACTAATTAAAACACTTGCAAATCTGTCAAATTTGAGAAGGCGCTTGTAGATCTGACGCTCTAATACCATGTAAGAGTTGTTGATGAACTCGAGCACCCAAGATCACCTGCAAAACCAAGATAAGCCTTCTACATGAGAGTAGCAAGAGATAAAATGTTGGAATATGGTGCAATAACAAAATGATGTTATTATCACAAACTAAATGATACAATATGCATCAGCTCTCCCTTGAATTGATTGATCTGATATGAGCTCATTTGAACTTTATAGGAGGGAGAGGTGAGTGTTGATTATATAGCACAATATGGGAAAATAATTCCAAGAGGGGAAATAACTCCCAAATAACCAAATTAGGTGGGAGTTATGCCTAATTGGAAAATGCCAAATAGGTGGCATAACCTACTCAAAAAGAGACAAATGAGTGGTTTTGTGAGGTGGCATAAAAGGCCAAAAGAGGGTGTGAAAATCAACCACCCAAGTGTAGGTGAGAGAAACACATGTAATTGATGGATTAATCCATGTGTCCTCGCATGAACCATGTCTCCTATAACCTAAGGTATGCTTAATAATGTGTAGGAAAAATAATATTAAAAAACCTACACTAACAAGAGGCATTTGAGATACACTTAGCTAAGTTATTAATTTAACTAGGAAAGCTTATGTTAATCCTAGGATAGTCAATCCGGTATGGGAGAGATCTTTTGTACTTACTTGTTAAGTATGTTTATTCCAATTCGATTAAAATGGTGATAGGTTAATTTGGGGTCACAAAATATTCATTGAAGGACAATACCTATGCGTAGTTTAAGATAGCCCCAAGTCAAATCAGCCCTAAATAGTGTATGTGATAGATGACTCTCAGTAAGAATACTGAATGCAAATCTTTGATCAAAGTAGTGTAATGTTTGAGACTCCACTATGGATTGTGTGACTATCGAGACTACATTGTAAGTTCACCGTGGTCTAGTATTACATGATTGTTTGAGATTGTGGGATTACAAGTTCTAGTTATGTAGGACACAACACTATGCTCAATTGGTTGTCGTTATCGGTTACTGTACCAATCTCTTTGTCAAGGATAAGGGCCATCTATTGAATGATAGATGTGCAGGGGATTGCATTATGAGTTTGTGGTTGGCGGAAAAGTGCCCGAGTGATGCTTTTCCTCCACAATAGGTGACATAAGAGCCAAAATTTGAAAGGAATGATCTTGGACCGTCTTACAACTATTTGTTCTAAAGCTCATTGGAGCTATGTATGTAAATGTATGTATTCTTGTTTTGTTGTAATTTATGAAGTTATTGTAATGAAATGGAATCTTTATTGTAATATGATATGGCGTCTTGATCATATATTCTCAACAAAAGAAAGAATTTTTTTATTGCAATGACTTGTTACCTAATTTACTTACTCGCAAGGTGTAAATTTAGAAATTTTTATTGCATTGAAGGTTTGGCATGTTACACTTTTTCCTTTATCTTGGCTATGTGGTAGGACTGGATCCAATAGTGGAGCTTGCTCCTCTCTATTCAACACATCCCATAGCAAGGTTTTCTACTATGAAGTGGACAAGATGTCCCATAAAGATATATTGATGGGAGCCTTATTCAATTTCTCCACCACATTGAGTGTTCCAATTGCTAGGGAGTTTGGTTTGAACATGGGTGTCTCCCTTGATTTTGGAAAAGGTTAGTCTATCACAAGCAAACCAAAAACCTTATATGTGACTTTTGGTTGTAATTTTGGTACTTATAGTTGAGGCCATTGTGGTTGTTGGGCTAGTGGTACTGATGGTACATATGACACATTATTTGGTGAATCTTCTCTTTGATTAGGTATTATAATTCAATTATACTTGTCGTGTTGTCATAGTTAGGACTTCATTTGTGAACACTAAGTCTTCTTCCTCCATCCAAGAAAAAAGTGCTTGGTCGAGGGAGATATTTGCTTCTTGCTCCAAGGAAATCCCCTGCATCTGAGCACTAAATCTAGCATTCTCAATCCTAAGGGACTAATAACTTTCTATGTCTAGAGGAATTCCTTGACTTCTTTGTTCCACCATCCTTTACTGAAGATTCCCCTTAGATAATTTTGAGGCATATGGGCATCATTACACAAAAAGTACCATACTTTTTTATCTTCCGTAAGGTTGTTATGACCTGGGATCAAGTCCTTGCTTGTGTTGGCTTTGACCGTCTATAATGGAGTGGCCGTTGGGACTATCTATCCTAATGCCTATAGCTAATTACCCCCTTTTGGAGCTCCCTAGTACATATTATACTAGGAAGTTGGTCTTCCTCCTTGATAATTTTTCAAGGGAGATTTGGAGGTGCTACCTACTGATGTCAGATGATGATGAGCTCATTTGTGAAATGAATCATTAAATTCTTCATGTCATTGACATCTGTACCTAACGAAGAAAAGCTTGAGGTGCTTTATTATGTATTCAGATACATGTACATCGAAGGTGGTGGCATAGTCGACATGCTAGGAAGTGAAGCAGATGTAATAGGAGCTACCTCTTCTTGTGTTCCACTAGATATTTTTGTGAACATCAGCATCAACAATCATGGTGGGAGCTTTCCAGCATCTACCAAACTATTTTCCACTCTCATAACTAGATCATATGTGTCACACAAAGTATCCTACCCAAGTGATTGTACCATGACTGTGATGTTTGAATTGAAATCCTTTAGGTAGAACATGAATGCCATGGTCATTGGAGGTTTGGCTATTGTAGGGATTCTTTGTCAGGTTTTATGGAACCTGGTGTTAAAATCCATCATAGCTTCCTAGGGAGCTCTCTTGATTGTTATAAACTATTGTAACATGGATGAGCAATCTCCTTTCTCTGAAAAATGCTCAAAAATATTTCCTCCAAGGTCATCCCATGAATGGATGGAATTGGAAGCTAAGGATCTATACCAATCTTTAGCCTTCCCCTTGAAGGATGTGGCTAAGAATTTAAGGGTGATTTTTTTCTCTATGATTTTGTGAACTCTATAGACATCTATGATATACTAGAGATGTTTAGAAGGTGTTTTGAAATCCTCCCTAGAAAAACTTGGGATTCCTTTGAGGGCATTGGTGGGGATAGGAGGCCACACATCTAGAGGGGTGGGAATAACTAGTGGAATGCCACTGTCCTAGGTCACAAAATCTCTAGGAGCTTCTTGGAGAGCCATAGGGAACAAACCTCTATGGACCTGGTAAATAGGTATTCTAATTTGAGAAGTTCAGCCACCTAGAGGGGTAGATAAGGCTTTGGATTCCAAGCTAGCACTCTTGACTCCATTGCTTCTAACATTGGTGATATAGAACTTGTGACTTACCTTCTCCTAGGAATAGAAGAAGATAATTTAGAATATTGGAAATTTCATCTAGAAAATGCCCTAGTATGGACCCTAGGCATGATTTCACCAGTCTCTCATGTCAAATTGATTCAAATGAGTCGTTAAGGTCGGGTATCAGATACTATGAAAGATCTTGGTCCCATTGGGCATACTAGAAAAACAAATGTTGATCATGAAAGATTGTACTTCTCTCGAATAGCCTTATGGGAAATTCAGTGAATGGGGGACTTGCTTGTGCGTCACTAAATAACATATAATATTTTTAGAGAATTTGACTCTTCTTTGATTTTTGGGGGAAAGGGAGAAGGAAATGTAGAAAGGAAACTTGATTATAGGTTGCGCCAAAGCTTTTACAATATTTCAAAAACCCTAACAAGCTCCTATTTCTGATAAAGTGAACACATAATGCTACAAACCCTTCATTATTTGGAGGAGAGTGAAGAAACTAAGGCCTATGTGGGCATGAAGTAGTCATTTGAATCCTCTCACACAAAGCACCCATTAAGATTCAAACAAAATGAGGAAACCCAAATTCAAACATGATATTTTGAATCCTTACAACACTATTCCACTTGATAAAATAATATGAATACTGACAAAACTTCAATAGGAGAATGAAAGAGTATCATAAAATGATTCATTCCTGAAAGTTTAGGCTAGAGAATCATAAAAAGTTAGAAATTGAAAATTAAATATCAAGACTTGTATGCAGAAATAAAGAGACCGAGAGCATTTAATGTATATGAGAGAGAATAAAGCATAAAACAAAGGTCGTGTGTACACAATTTGATACAAACTTTCTTCTTCTATTACTTGATATTTTAGAATAATGAAAATGATAAGGTCAAATAATAAATTTGAATAATTGTCTTGGCATTGATTACAAAAAAGAGATAAAAGCTTTGTAAGAAATTATTTATACCCTATTCTACTACTACTATTACTTCTACTGATGACAATCTATCACCTATCTATCCATCCATTTCTCTCTATCTCCAAAGGCTCTTGCAAAGTTCCCTTTTATAAGAAAAGGGAAGCATACAAGTACTAAGAAATCTCTGCCACCAAAGCTAAAATCCTAACAAGTGTCATCACTAAACAACCTCAAAATCCAATCAAAAATTAGATCAAATATGATAATAAAAATTGAGTTGCTTCAATAATGGTGATGAATGTAACAACTCAATGATCCATGTCTCATAAGAGGTTTGTGCAGGTCTCCATATTAGAAGGAAGATACAGGTTGCAAATTCTTGACTAAATTTGATCCAATATACTATAGGTGATCATGGCATCAACAAAAAGGAGGATGACTACTAAAGCTACGAAGGAATAAAACACATTTCCACCTAATTGCATCTGTGAAGGTATTTCTCTCAAGCTGAAGAAACCCACCTAACAAAAGATGGGTGGCATGGCATGTTGGAAGTCTTTCTTCAAAAATTGAGAGAGCAACATATGGAAAATCCTCGTGGGGTGATCACGTGTACAACTTCGGGTCTAAAAGGAAGGTGATATTCAAAAATGTAGCATAGCCACTACGTGGCAGAATTGTGTACCTCTTCACCAAAATTGTTCTATGACCTCTAAAAAGACGTGCCAACATGACATGTGGCGAGACAATAACAAAAGATGAAAGAGTGAAGGCATTAGGGCTGAAAGAATAAAGTAAAGGAAAAAAAACATACTTAAAGATCTAAAATGATCCACAAAGCTTAATCTTCAAGTTTCAAGTGTTAAATTTCATTTTGTAGTTGATTTGCTATTTTTTATTTTGTCTCCTAAAGGTGTTGTTTGACCTTGACCCTTGTCCTTCAGTCATAAGTATATCTGAAGATTCTCACTTAGGGTTGATTCACCTAATTTATTTGTTAATTTTTTTTGTGGGGATCTCATATCCTAATGAAATAAAGGAAAATAGGCCCCTCACACATTTTCAAATAATAAAAACCCCTAAACCTATATTTTCCTTCATTTCACTATTAAGTTTTTTTGATTCTCTAGACCATCATTCAATGCAAGAGAAGAGCATACTCAAAGTTTCAAAATTTACCAAGATCTTTCAATAAAGACTAATAAGAAGAAATCACATAAGCTTTGATACCATGTAAGAGTTGGTATATAGAATAACTCTACACCATGCAAGATTGACTGAAGATTATAGCCATCCAAGGTCTAGGCACTTCATGAAAGCATAATAGAGATCAATATGCAATGCTCAAGATTGCAATAGAATTCACTCCAATAGATTGTATGATTAACATATGAGACCACTTGGTTATATAGCCAAGGTGAGATACAAGATTAAACATGATTATGGCAAGTGTCTTAATACTATGACATTTGACAACTTATCACAACTACCTAGGACATATGTGTTACAAGTCAAAAGATAAGATAACAACTAATGACAACTAATTCCTTCTAGAAAGATTCTTTCCTAGGACCTAAGTAAAATTAACATGTAAATAGGTCCCCTAGTAATGAATTAACTAGGTACAAGACTTTATTTACACCAATGTGAATGATAGAAATTACAATTTTTTCTCATTCCTTGAACAACTAATCTTCTAGACCCTTCTTTTTGATCTCACAAGTCACAACCATTAGTATGAAAGGCATGAGATTCTAACCCTTGACACATATTTGACTGACACTAAGAAGATTATGATTTCAACCTTTGACATAGAGGAGATCCTCAGTTCTATTCTTTCCATCAATTGATATAGTACCCTTTCCATAAAGTTGTGTTGACATGTCATCACCAAACATAACAACATGACCATTAACCTTTTTGAAACTGATAAACCTTTTCTTGTCACCAATCATGTGGTGACAAAAACCACTATCAATCACCCAATAATTTACTTCTTTAGAATAAAAAGTAGTCCATAATGCCATAGATGGTTCATTGATCTTATCATTCTAACATAATTTTTCAAACCTCTTACATTCTCCAATATTAATCCTTTAATATATCAAGGCCATGAT
The DNA here is from genome assembly GCA_007258455.2 of Sequoia sempervirens. NCBI lineage: Eukaryota > Viridiplantae > Streptophyta > Pinopsida > Cupressales > Cupressaceae > Sequoia > Sequoia sempervirens. The sequence continues at coordinate 31,492,940 of VDFB02018296.1, read as the reverse complement.
TAGGGATTCATCAAATGAGTCACTATCCTCATCTTCTATAGAGCAACTACTTTCCTTAGAATAGAAACTCTTTTTAACCTTATCTCTTTTGTTACTATCATTTGATTCTTTATAAGGATATTTAGATGCAAAATGACCAATTCTTCGACAATTGAAATGTTTGAAAGGTAACTCACCTTTGTATTTGTTGACACCTTTCTTTAATCTTCTTACAAAGTTTGCTTCAACCTCATCAAAGTTATCATTCTCATCAATAGCTTCATCTTCTATCATTTTATTGGCTTTGATGCAACTTCCTTCTTTGGGACATGTCACTATCAAATTCTTTTATTTCAAAGACTACACGAGATAACCAAAAATTTCATCTACAAAATATTGATCCAAATCCTTGGATTCTTCAATGGAAAACCTTTTATGACCATAATATTTAGGAAAAGATCTCAAAACCTATTTCACAATATCACATTCTTTTACTTCTCCACCAAGACCAGTGATGCCAAAAACTACTTCATGCACCCTGAACATATAACTTTGATGCAAAGAAAGGAGGATTTAATCGAAAAAACCACAATACAAACAATTCAAAGAAATATTTTCAATCACAAAACGCCAACTCGACCTTTATCTCACAATTCCCACAAACTGCCTTGTAGCATTTCAAATAGAGAAAATTCAGCATATCTTTCAGAAGACATTTCAAACCCACAAAAGGATTGACATTCAAGATACCTTTTATGGAATTCTCTAACATTACAAATTTGTGCTTGGGGTTGTTTCAGAACATCACCTTCAAAATAGGACTACTACGTTGTCGATTAAGCCAATTAGGCCTCTTTTCCAAAGCAAGTGTATGCTAAAATTTTCCCCAATCACTAAACTTCACTCCATAGTGCTAAATAGGTCAAAAATAGTCTAAATCCTCAAATTTTTACAAATGAAACATCCAAAAACTCATCAAACCACAAAACCCTTACTTAGGCCTTTATAGGCTTGTCACACAAGGCTTTATTGAATTTACAACCTCCAAACATTATTTCACCTTACCAACACCCCAAACACATCACATTAGGTCTTCAAAAGCATATCTCATCAACTAGAAAGGATTATAATCATTCTTTCTATAAAAACCTAATTCAAAGCATCATTTTACACAAAAATCATGAAGGTTTGCAACTAGGGCATCATTCAAATTCCATATCAAACTACCTTACCTGCCCCTGAAAAGAACATAAACAAAAAACCTACTCCTGCATATTCCATCCCACCAAGTTAGCACATGTTTCACCAAGTGGAATGGCCTATAAGTCCATTTTATGCAATCAAACCTTGAATTTTAGGGTTTTCTAGCTATCAACAAAGAAAATGGTCTTTCACAAATCTAAATGAAATCAACCCAAATAAAAACCAAATTAATCTTAGTTCATTCCAACAACAAGTTCAATGAACTTTGGATCAATAACTCAGTTTGGATTAGATCTAGGATAATTGTCAAAAAAAGAGAATGCATACTCACTTTGGGGCAACATAACTCATGGTGGTCCATTGGGTGAGAAAACACAAAAAGGTGAAGTACATACTCTAGTTGGTATGCACTCACAAACATATAGGTGGCTATGGGGAAATTCGTGCCACTGAGTGGGCTTCTTGCTCAACCATACCAAAGTTATGCCTCCTGATAACTTTAACAAGGCACCACAAAGGAAAATGTTGGTATGTGCTTCATGAGACAAGCACAACTTTGTATGCTTAGAACTGATGAACAAAGAGGGTGGTACCACAGGCATGCAAGTTGCGTTATTAAAGGTGGTAAAGATGCAAAAATGTAAAATGAAAAAATGTAAAAGATGTTCAAAGGATTCTTGTTAAGTTCATGCAAGGTCTATCACTTAGGGAACATTGTGTCTATTGTCTCCAAGAGAAGACCAATCAAAGAATAAAATATTCACAACTTAGGGGATGCAGTGTGTCACATTAGGCCACAAAGAGGAATGTAATATGCTAAGATAGATCACACTTATGAAGGAAATCATCCCCAATGTCATCCACAAAGTGACAGGTGCCTTATATGAAACAACAAGGCTACACTTAGAATCAAAAATGCAAATGAAATGATGGTAATGTATACCCGGGTATGTGTAGGATCATCATGGAAAAAGCAGGCCCTTAAGTGGCAATAAAATTAGAAAAATCAGAGTTAGGCAACTTGATGTAAAAATTTGAATAGGTTATCTACATTATTTCAAAAATATGTAAGAATAGAATATATAGAAAATTGAATGTAGTTTCTAAACTACTAGGTTTGTTTAAAAAAATAGAAATCTATTTGGTGAAAATTTGAAATTTCAATGCAATAGTACTTAAATTTTAGGGAAAAAATAAGAAGTGGGTGTCTATCTGACCACCCTAACCACAATAAAATGATAATATTTTTGTATAAGGTTTTAGATATAAGTAGAGGACTCATGTCCCAATGTGATGCATATTTTTTTGTAATATTTTTCCAAGTAAATAATTAATTATGAATTTTTTATTACAAATTTTAAAAAATATAAAAAACTCATATGTCTCACCACCTTAACTTGGTCAAAACTTCATGAAATTCAATTTTTCTTTTTTAATCCTATAGTATGTGAAACATATAATGTGACGCATGTTTTGGATTCAAAAAGTGGGATAATGTTTGAAAGCTATAGATTTTTTTCAATCAGTCTATCAATTAGGACTTTAGTCATAATTTGAATAGAAAATGAATAATAATTACTTATTAAATTCAAAGTAAAGCATAAATTATATTGGTGGAAAGCTGAGAATCTCCTTTAAAAACCCTTTTCGTTTCATCAATTTTTGGTAAAAGAAAAGTCATCAACTACATACCCATCATATTACCACTTTTTGGCCCATCATGATCCTGCACATACCCACTCCCCACTTTAAAGGAATTGCTACACACCAGTTTGTGAGGAATTACTTTAAAGTAGTGAAGGAAAGAAAATTCCAAAAGAAAACAAGACATGAGAGCCAACTTGGAAAGCCCCTATGCCAAGTCATATGTTTCTAAGTAAGGTTGCTTCATGTAAAGGAAAAACAAAAGAAAAGAAAAGGAGGTTGCCCCACAGAAAGGAATACACCAAAAAAATAAGGGGTCTATGGATTTGGGGTCAATATGTTCGTTGTTGCAATGCTTTGATGAAAGAGCTTAGAACTAGCATCATTCCCCAAAGCACATAGAACTGGAAGAATGACACAAAGAGAGTGAAAACAAAATAAAAATAAATTATGTTTTGGATCAACATGGAAGAGACATTTTGGTCTCAATGTTTAGCATCATCCCCAAAAGGAACAACACAAGTGAAAAGAAAAGAAAAAAGTAAAAGCAAAGGAAAATATTTTGGGTCAACATGAAGGAGGCATTTCAATCTCAATGCCTTGCATCATCCCCAAAAGGAAAACACAAAACAAAGGAAAAAAATAAAAATCAAATTTTGGGTCAACATGGAAGAGACATAGGGCATCTCAATGCTTTGCATCATCCCCAAAAAGAGAACACAAAACAAAAGAGAAAAGGAAAAGCATGACATAGAGAAGAATAGAGGTATGAATAGAAGAACTGTATGAAAAGAGAGAACATAAAATGCACCATACGAGGGAACACGATACACACATACATGAAAAATGGAAAGGGACATGTAATGCAAATGTAAGTCAACCACTAACAAAGTTATTGGTTTCTTGATCTTAAGTAATATAAGTAGAAAATGAATAAAATAGTTAAGAATCAAAGACAAATGCTTTACAAGGACAAGGCTAACAACTTCTTACGCTCCCACAAAGTGTAAGGAAATAATGAGCTGAGGTGGGTGACGTGAAAGGAGCATGCAACAGTGAGAATAGAAAATTATGCAACTATGGCATGAGAAAGGGATTGTTTTTTAAGTAATAATGGGAAAGCACTCAATATCAATAAAGTGATACTTGTTCAATATGTCATTCAATGTGCAACATTCTTCAGTTCGATGTCCAATAATATGATGATACTTTCAATATGATATGTTAGAATCTTTAGGATGAATGACCAACTTATTCATTGGTGGTAAAAGTATAATACATTTGTTTAAAAGTAGTTGAAGTCTCTTTTCACATTCAATTGGAGGATGTGTACGAAACTTAAGTTTTTTCAATTTGTAAGGTTATTTTTCATTTGCTAGACTTTCCTTTTTCATGAATGGAAGGAGGAAGAGGACCTGTGGGGATCCTAGCATCCTTGTCATCAACGTTATGTAAAGAATTTTCACGTGGAAAGAGAATGTTCAAGTTAAGAGGAGAATCAAAGATCACTGTACCATCATCTCAAAGTCTCCAATATTCAAAAGGTCTATCAGGAAGAGGAGGATCCTTATATCCTAATCCTATAGTGTTTTCTTATGTTGGTTTTTGTTAAAGAAGTTGATGAATGTCATGTTCATGTGTTGTGTCACAACCTTGTTTACTTAGGATAGGAAAGCCTTTACCATATGTTTCTTCAAGATTTATGGAAGTGTTTGTGACTTTATGATCATAAAATGGTTGAGGATGTGTTTGTTGGGAGGAACTAGATCCAATTTATGGAGGGATATTAGGCCCTTCTTGAGTTTTAGAATGTGGATATGCAAAATTATCAGGAGGTGCAACAGTAGGAATATCTCTTGGCTTCATGGATGGGTAAAAGGCTACATTGCCTTCTAGGTTATCAAAGAATTCATTGTAGAACTTTTTCATGATAGCATAATCTTCTCCAATAATGTCTAAATTATGAGGAGTAAAATCATGAAGAGGTGAAGGAGCATGAGGAAGCTCAAGGCCATTAGTGTCACAACGAAAGGCACAATTGGAAATATCTACCAATGATTTCAATGAATTCCAAAACTAATTAAAAGAAAATTCCATGATGACAATAAATGCAAGTAAACTAAGATAGAAGAAATTAGAGATTCTAGAAATAAAAACAAAAAGTAACTACAGAAAATTGGAATGCAAGAAATTCCTAGAAAATGCTTGAAAATGTTGTGCAAAATGTACAGGTGGATTGATTCGTCCAAGGTGGTGAATGAGTCCAACTATGATATTTTTTGTGCTTTTTAGAAAATTTAAAGTGATTTTAATGATCTTTAGATGCAAATAAAGGATGAAGATGAAGGTATTCAATTTTTTCAATGATATGCTATGCAAAAATGATATCTAAATGAATCTTTCACTAATGTAATATGAGAAACCCTAGGATGCAAAAACAAAACAATGTCATAATTGAATGTTGATGAAAATGAAGTATAGGATGCAAGATGTAATTGAAATCATAAATGAAATGTACTAAATATGCAGGTTCATCAAAATGAACTGTATATTTTTGGGTAACTAGCTTATAGGCTACTCTTGCTCACTTAGGATGTTTCACCTAAAAGGGGAGAGATAAACCCCACTTAAAAGATCGAACAAGGTTCACTCAAATTAAGCAATATGTGATGTTATTTGAACTAAATGGAATGATCTAAGTGTAATTATGTAATGTATTTGAATGATTATGAATGCAAAATGTAACAATTAGTTAATGTTGGAAAACACAATGTGATATGCAAACATGGACTAGAAATGAACAAATGTAAAACATTACAAAAAAGGTTGAATCAGAGTGCACCTGGTTAGAGATCAGAGAATTTGGAATCTTCTGAATGCTGACTAAAATTATATAAAATAACCAGTGGGACTCGTTCACCACTGATGGCGAATCAGTCTTGCTTTTGATGAAAACTGTGAGAAACTGGTTTCTAAGTGTCAGGATCTAGAATCTGACAAAATATGGATTTCCTACCTTAAGGTGGGACTCATTCACCAATGATGTAGAATCAATCCTCTCCCAAAATTCTAAGAAATCAAGGGACAATTATGTAGCACTAGATCTGAGGTTGATTGCTTGTCGGGTTGTCGAAGTCAAATCTACAGAAAATGGATAGAATGTCTTCTCCAAGCTTGAAATAGGATGTAGTTGACTTGAAACACATTATTGACTTCTCATCCACTTTTCAACACCTGAATGCTTATAAAATATGCATACAAAAGTCAAAAAACATACATACAAGAGGGAAAAAATGGTTAAGGGTTAGGTTATAGGGATTTTCCTTGGTCAAATCCCATTTTGGTAATCAAACCCTTAATGAAATAATGAAATGAAAGAGAATGATAAAAAAATAATATGCAAATGTTATCAAATTACCAAACCCTTGTTGAATAAAATATGAAGATATAACAATGGTTGCTTTTGAATGCTTGATTAATGCTTGATTGAATGATGCAAAGTGCATGAATGCTTGAATGAATGATTGAGTGAATGAATGAACTTGATGAATTGGGGTGAAAATGGATGTAAAAACACTTTTTTATACACACTTGTAACTTAGTAACCCAATGATACCTCATCATAGGCCGACATAAGATAATTTTGAATAAAAACCCCAAAGAAAATTTGAAATATTTTGAGTTTTGAGCCAAGAGGGACACATTCGCCACCCATGGTGAATGGGTCCCACCCTGGACTTGAAAGTGGGTGCCGGGAATGATCTTGCATTTAATTTTTTTTGTCTTGTTTACATTCAAAAACACACTTAATTAAGCCTTATAAGGGCATAAAGCGGTCAAATAAAGCATAAGAAAGGTGTAAATAGTGAAATCAAGCCTAGAAAAGCATGAAATCTTGTTACAAGACTTTACAACACTTCAAAATAGGACTTGATAAGTGATGAAAAGGTAATTTTTAGGTGAATTGCAATGAATAGAGTCTAGAAAAGGGTAGAAATGTTTTACAACACTTCACAACACCTTCACAAGATGCCATAATTTGAGTTTTAAGGACCTAATGTGAATGTTCAAGCCGCATTACATCAATAAATCAGAGGAAAATTGACCAAGCATCATTAGAGAAAGGCCTAAAAGACCATGAAAATGAAAAGGGATCATTTTGGTACGACACATTTAGCCTCCACTATAGTGAGAGGATGAACTTGCTTCAAACTCACACTAAAGTAGCCATGCATATCGAGAAGGAGATCCCAATGCAATTATGTTTTTTATATTCAAGGGGTAAACGCTTTTGACCGAAGCTATGAACTAGAATACAACCATTCAACAATACCACCCCAACAGGGTTTGAACCTTGGTGGCAAGAATTACAATGCCACCTTTAAGCCATTACACCATGCCAATACCAACCCCAATGCACTTATGTTAGCAATATGGAATGACAATGATCAAGAGGGATAATCAAGCCCCTAGGTTGAAGATGCCATGGAAAACTAGGCATAAGAACAAAGGAACACACATATGTTGAAATGAACGAAGAAATGGGAAAATTGATTCAAGCTTCGATCGTCTGTCCAACTAGTTGTGGATTAGATCTAGGCTGATTGCGTGAAAAAGAGAATGAATAATCACTCTGGGCTAATAGAACTCATGGTGGTCCATCAGTTGAGAAAACCCAAAAAGGTGGAGTATATATGCCAGTTAGTATGCACTCATAAACATATAGGTTGCTATGGGGAAAGTTGTGCTATTGAGTGGGCTTCCCACTCAACCATATCAAAGTTATACCTCCTAGTAACTTTAAAAAGGAACCACAAAGGAAAATGTTGGTTTGTGCTTCATGAGACAAGCAAAGCTTCATATTCTTAGAACTTATGAACAAAGAGGGTGGTACCATAGGCATGCAAGTTGCATTATGCAAGGTGGAAAGGATGCAAAAATGTAAAAAAAATGTAAAATGCAAAAATGTAAAAGATGTTCAAAGGAGTCTTGTTAAGTTCATGCAAGGTCTATCACTTAGGGAACATTGTGTATAATGTCTCAAAGAGAAGACCAATCAAAGAATAAAAGATTCACAACTTATGGGATGCAGTGTGTCACATTAGGCCACCAAGAGGAATGTAAAATGCTAAGATAGATCACACTTATGAAGGATATATCCCCAATGTCATCCACAAAGTGACAAATGCCTTGTATGAAATGACAAGACTACACTTAAGACTAGGAATGCAAATGAGTTATGGTAATGTATACCCCCCACTTTACTTTAAAGAATTTCTACACACCATTCTGTGAGAAATTACTTAAAAGTAGCAAAGGAAAGAAAATTGAAAAAGAAAACAAGACATAAGAACCAACTTGGAAAGCCCCTATGCTAAGTCATATGTTTCTAAGGTTGTTTCATGTAAAGGAAAAAGATAACAAAAGAAAAGGAGGTTTCCCCTAGAAAGGAATGCACCAAACACATAAGGGATCTATGGATTTGGGGTCAGTATATTCATTGCTGAAATCTTTTAATGAAAGAGCTCGAAAGTGTCATCATTCCAGAAAGCACATAGAACTGGAAGAATGACACAAAGACAGTGAAAAAAAAAGAAAACTAAACTATGTTTTGGGTCAACATGGAAAAGAAATTTTGGTCTCAACACTTTGCATCATCCCCAAAAGGAAAAACACAAGTGAAAAGAAAATAGAATGAAAAAGAAAAGGAAAAGCTTTTGGGTCAACATGAAGGAGACATTTCGGTCTCAATGCCTTGTGTCATTCCCAAAAGGAAAACACAAAACAAAGGTGAAAAATAAAAAGAACTTTTGGGTCAACATGGAAGAGACATATGGTGTCTCAACACTTTGCGTCATCCCCAAAAGGAGAACATAGAATAAAGAGAAAATGCAAAGCACAACATAGAGAAGAATAGAGGTATGAATAGAAGTGTACGATGAGAGATAACATCAAATGCACCATACAGGGGAACACAATACAAACATACATGAAAAATGGAAAGGGACAAGTAATACAAATGTAAATCAACCATTAACTAAGTTATTGGTTTCTCGATCTTAAGTAATATAAGCAAAAAATGAATAACATAGTTAAGAAACAATGACAAATGCATTACAAGGAAAAGGCTAACAAATTCTTGCCCCCCACAAAGTGTAAGGAAAGAAACAGCAGAGGTGGGTGATGTGAAAGGATCATGCAATAGTGAGAATAGAAAATTCTGCAACTATTACATGAGGAAAGGATTGTGTTTTAAGGAATAATGGGAAAGCACTCAGTATTAGTAAAGTGATATTTGTTCAATATGTCATTCAATGTGTGACATTATTTAGTTTGATGTCCAAGAATACAATGATATTTGCAATATGGTACGTTAGAATCTTTAGGATGAATGACCAACCTATTCATAGGTGGTAAAAGTATAAAACCTTTGTTTAAAAGTAGTTGAAGTCTCCTTTCACATTCAGGTGGAGGATGTGTAGGAAACTTGAGTTTTTTAAATTTGTAAGGTCGTTTTCGTTTGCTAGTCTCTCCTTTTTCTTAAATGTAAAGAGAAAGAGGACTTGTGGGCATCCTAGCATTCTTGTCATCAACATTATGTAAAGATTGTTCACGTGGAAGGAGAATGTTCAAGTCAGGATGAGAATCAAAGATCACTATACCATCATCTCGAAGTCTCCAATATTCAAAAGGAGTTCTATCAGGAAGAGGAGGATCTTGATATCCTAATCCTATATTGTTTTCTTCTGTTGGTTTTTGTTCAAGAAGTTGGCGATGTCGTGTTCATGTGTTGTGTCACAACCTTGTTTACTTAGGATAGTAAAGCCTTTACCGTATGTTTCTTCAAGATTTATGGAATTGTTTGTGACTTTATGATCATAAAATGGTTGAGGATGTGTTTTTTGGGAGGAACTAGGTCCACTTGATGGAGGGATCTTAGGTCTGTTTGAGTTTTATGATGTAGATATGCAAAATAATCAAGAGGTGCAACAATAGGAATATCTTGTGGCTTCATGGATGGGTAAAAGGATACATTTCCTTATAGGTTATCAAAGCATTCATTGTATAACTTGTTAATGCTAGCATAATATTCTCCAATGATGTCTACATCATGAGGAAAATCATGAGGAGTTGAAGGAGAATGAGGAAGCTCAAGGTCATTAGGGTTACTGTAAACAAAGGCACAATTAGACATGTCTACCAATGATTTCAATGAATTCCAAAACTAATTAAAAGAAAATGCCATGAAGACAATAAATGTAGGTAAACTAAGATAGAAGCAAACAAAGATTCCGAAAAGGAAAAAAAAGTAACTATAGAAAAATGGAATGTAGGAAATGCCTAGAAAATGTTTGAATATGCTTTGCAGAATGTGTAGGTGGACTAATTTGCCCAGGGTGGCAAATGAGTCCAACTATGATATTTTTTTGTGTTTTTCAAAAAAAATTAAAGCGAGTTTAATGCTCTTCAAATGCCAATAAAGGATGCAGATTCAAGTTTTTAGCTTTTTCAATGATATGTTATGCAAAAATGATATCTAAAGGAATATTTCACTAATGTAATATGAGAAACCCTAGGATGCAAAAACAAAACAAAACCCTAATTGAATGTTCATGCAAATGAAGTCTAGGATGCAAGATGTAATTGAAATCAAAAATTAAAAGTGCTCAATATGCAAGTTCACCAAAATGAACTGTAGATTTTTTAGTAGGGCTTATAGTCTACTCTTGCGCTCTTAGGATGTTTCACTTGAAAGGAGAGAGATAAACCTCACTCAAAAGATCTAACTAGGTTCACTCAAATTAAGCAATATGTGATGTTATTTGAACTAAATGGAATGATCTAAGTGAAATTAGGTAATCTATTTGACTAATTATGAATGCAAAACCTAAGAATTATGTAATTTTGGAAAACATAATGTGATATGCAAACATGAACTAGAAATGAACAAATGCAAAATAGAATGGAAAAAGGATAAATAAGAGTGCACAAGGCTAGAGATTGGATAATTTGGAATCTTCTGAATGCTGACTAAAATTACAGAAAATCACTAGTGGGACTCATTCACCACTAATGTCGAATCAGTCCTGCTTTTGATAAAAATTGTCAGAAACTAGTTTCTGAGTGTCGGGATCCAAAATTTGACAAAATATAGATTTTTAGCCTTAAGGTGAGACTCATTTTCCATTGATGGTGAATCAATCCTCTCCCAAAATTTTAAGAAATCAGGGGACAATTCTGTAGCACCAGATCTAAGATTGATTGCTTGTCAGGTTGCCAAAGTCAAATCTACATAAAATAGACATAATGTCTTCTCTAAGCTTAAAATAGGATGTAGTTGACTTGAAAAACCTTATTGACTTCTTATAAAATTTTCAACACCTAAATGCTTGTCAAATTTGCATACAAAAGTCTGCAAACACACATGCAAGAGGGGAAAAATGGTTAAGGGTTAGGTTATAGGGATTTTCCTTGGTCAAATCCCACTTTGGTAATCAAACCTTTAATGAAATAATGAAATGAAAGAGAATGATAAAAAATAACATGCAAATTCTATCAACTTACCAACCCTTATTGAAGAAAATTTGAAGATATAACAATGGCTGCTCTTGAATGCTTAATTAATGCTTGATTAAATGATGCAAAGTGCTTGAATGCTTGGATGCATGATTGAATGAATGAATGAAATTGATGACCGTGGATTAAAATGGATGTAAAAAAACTTATTTATACACACTTGTGCCTTAGTAACCTGATGATACCTCATCATAGGCCGACATAAGTAATTTTGAATAATAACCCCAAAGAAAATTTGAAATATTTTGAATTTTGAGCCAAGAGGGACTCGTTCGCCACCCATGGAAAATGGGTCCCACCTTTGACTTGAAAGTGTGTGTCAGGAATTATCTTACATTTAATGTTTTTTGTCAGGTTTACATTCAAAAACACACTTAGTTAAGCCTTATAAGGGCATAAAGGGGTCAAATAATGCATAAGAAAGGTGTAAATAGTGAAATTAAGCCTAGACAAGTGCAGAATATTCTTACAAGACTTTGCAACACTTAAAAATAGGACTTGATAAGTGATGTAAAGGTGATTTTTAGGTGAATTGCAATGAATAGAGTCTAGAAAAGTGTAGAAATTTTTTACAACACTTCACAACACCTTCACAAGATGCCATAATTTGAGTTTTAAGGACTTATTGTGAATGTTTAAACCACATTACATCAATAAATCAAAGAAAAATAGGCCCAACATCATGAGAGAAAGGCCTAAAAGACCATGAAAATGGCAAGGGGCCATTTTTCTATGACACAGTAAGCTGGCAGTTGATGGATGTTGTCTAAATTTCTCTTCATTTGGAACTGTTAAACCTTCTTGAGCACGTACAAACATACCTTTACTATCTTTGTCTTGTTCATTGTCTTCTTCTTAACTCTTGATGCATATTTTAACTCACCCATATGTCCTTGTCATTCACCTTGAATCACTTCACCTTTTCCCTTCATCTCTTCTCTCTGATTCTCTACCCCTAGAACCTTTATTTTATCAAATTTACAAACCTTTGTATTAATAGAATTTGATTGCCCACTAGCCTCTTTTGCAATGAATGAACAAAGCCCTATTTCCATCATGACCTGAACATGCTTCTCAACCCATTATTGAATCTCCACAATTAATTCATCCTTGACCTTCTCATTATCAATTTTTTTTCCTTAACTAAATATCATTTCATTCCAAGTTCATTTCACTCTTCAAGTCTATTTTTTTATACCTTCAAATGTGGGAGTGGCTACAAACTCCATAGGCTCGTCTTCCTTTATCTTTACAAACTCTTTCTCACCTAACATTATCACCTTGGCTGCCTTACCTTGTCCTTTATCTTCTTCTACCAATGGAGTCAATATAAAAGAGATTCCATCCTTTTCAATTTTATAAGTATTGTTCCTACAATCATATATTGCATGCTTATCAAACTGCCATGGTCTTCCAAGCAACAAATGTCACACATCCATAGGCAACACATCATAGATAATTTTTCCTTATATACACCAATCATAAACTCAACCCAAGCTTGCTCATTCACTAAAACAGTTTGACTTTCATTCAACCAAGACACCTTATAAGGTGTTTCATGTGGTATCTTTTCTAGCTTAAGTTTATCAACCATTTTCATAGACACCATGTTATCAGTACTTCTAGAGTCTATTACAACTTTACATATCTTTCCATTACATTTGCAAGTTGTCTTGAATAGTGTTCTTCTTTGTGTTGGCTCCTTCTCCTTGGATCCTTTGAGGAGTTTTCTTCTCACAATTAAGGATTCTCCCACTTTTGGAGCAACAAGCCAACTAGGAGAGTTAACACTATCACAATATTCCTCTTGCACCAATTGAAATATTTTATCACCACTAGTTGAAGTAGAAGCTTGTTTCCCTAGACACTTCCATTCTTGATGGCCAAATTGATTGCAATGATAACATCTCCCTAAAAATGTTCTTAAACCTCTACCTTTTCCACCAAATATTCCTCTAAAGCCTCTAAATCTAGCTCTTTGATCAACAACTCGGTATTTTCTTTTACTTGCATCTTCTTGGTCTTCATAGTTCTTCCTTGAACCTCTTCCTCTACTAGTGTGGCTTTTTCCTCTTCCTTGTCTTTCTTTCCTTCTTTTTAACTTCCCCTCTTCCCTAGCATCCAATTGAAAACATTCTTTAACCTTCCTAGGAGTAGCAAGACTCAATTCATCCTGAATTTGGAATCTCAAACCATTCATATAAGTATTGTTCCTACCATCATATATTGCTAAAGCTTTTCCAAGATATACTTAGCAGAACTATAGTTCACCACCTTCAAATTTTTTGAGTCAAATAGTCCATATAAAAGAGCATTCTTAGCCTTGACATTGCACTCATATATCTTAATGTCAACATGATCAATTATAGGAGTAGCAGGAGTAGTGTAACCATATTTGACTAATTGCCATACACCAAACCCTAGAGAGTTTAGATAGTCTTCCATCCTCAATTTCTAGAAAATATAATCAGTACCATCAAACTTAAAACCCTTGTATGAACCATCATGTGTCATCTCAGATCTTTTCCTCAAGCGGTTAAGCTTCATCTAAGGAACTTGGCTCTAATACCAAATTTTGAACACACTTGGAGATTGAGAGGGGCGGTGAATCAGTCTACTCAAAAAATTAAACCCTTCAACAATTCAAACTTCTTTGTTAAATCAACATCAAGGGTATACGTAATAGTTAAGGTTAGTAACTTACAAAAATAGTATTTTAACCCTTAATCAGATCAGTAGCAAAAAGAAGTGAACAACAAAACACACATACACATGATAACACTAAATATATGTGAAAAATCCAGTGAGGGAAAAACCATTGTGATGATAAAACTCACAATATAGATGCTCACTACATAATTATAATTGTGCTCACTACTAAGGACTTGCAAACTTGAGTTGTACAACTTGAGAACAAGATACAAAGGACTTGATGAGATTCACTATCTTAGAGAAGGATACAAAATTTCATAGAAAAGTTACAATGCTTGAAACCATTATGTGCTCTACTAACTGAGGTTTGTAAGCACAAATGATCTTTCTTCCACACACATTCACACTTTCTATATTGGATATTCAATTACCATATCATCAAATTGCTTTAGTAGCATTATCTTGTGAAGCAACAACCATTGCTCCCCTTTAGGGACATTATTCACAAATTCATTAAAAAAATCTCATCTAATAGAAGCTTTGGATATCAATGGCCCCTTCACATCTGTATGCGATTCAACCAAAATTTTCCTTAATTTAATCTTACATTATGAAATTGAATGCTAACCTATTATCTCTTATGCAACACTCTACCTAAAATGGTTTATAGAAATGCTATTATTTCCTTTGGGTAACATGAAAACTCCTCATTTGATATAGATCCAAATATACCATAGAAAATCAAAGTGAAGTAGTGAACCTACCCTAATTCACCATTAATAATGCATAATCAGACTAATTAAAGTCATTTACTTGTAAAAAACCTTGCTCACACTAATTTATGATTATCCCAACTATACACACTCTAATAATATTCCAACCAATAAGAATTAAATCACAACATAGAGCAATAATTTTTTTCTATTGTGAAAACTAAATGACCCTATGACCATAAAAGAAGGTGGGGTAAAATTATAATGGCTTAAATATTAGAAGAGATTCAATTCTTTCCCAAGAAATGGTTAGATGACTATATAAGCCAATTAAAAGGTCTTTATCAACCCCACAATTTACAAGAAAATCTGTTGGAGGATTTTCCTTCTTATGATATTGCTAATATCTTAGCTTAATCAACTAAAAACCCAAAACTACCACTCCTACATCTTAGTTTGATTTCTAATTTAGACAATCTCCCTCGTGAATAGCACAAGTGACTAATATTGAGTCAACTTCAACTATTACTTGTTGCACACATAGAGAAGATACAACCATCATCCTTGCAAGAACCCGTTTCAAGTCAACTTCATTACTAAGTGTAATATTTAGATAAAGAGCACTGTCATAAAAAGAAATACCATCTTCACTTCTTAACAAGAAACCTACTCTTAATCAAAATTTAAACGGGAAAGCTCTCATTTGTTCCTCTTCTTATTAAATTGTAAAAAATAAGACCTATTTTATTTCTACCAATACTAATAGATTTTAACCCTTTAAAAATAATTCTTAAAAAAAATTGTTATTTTAAAATTAAATAATATATTCACAAAAGTATTTTTTAGCCTATTTCAGATGTAAACCATTTCAAAATTAAACTACCTTACAATTGCTTTTCTAAAAAATGGTTACACTATTAGTGTGTTACTTTAAGGAAACTGACTATTTAGCATAAAATGCATTTCCATTTTTAAAACTTCCATTGTAAAAAATTTCACTATTTTCTTCTAAAATTGTAGAGTTATGAAATCTACCTCTTGGCTCCATTAACAATTGAAACAGTGCTTCCTTTAAACATGAGTATTAGATAGAACAACCTGTAACAAATAGTTTTGTAGGATTTATTTCAAGAAGAAATTGATAGCTGTATTGAAAATCTGATTAATATTCACTAAACTTTGCAAACTTCTATCATCTTAAAGCACATTTTTGGTTACAATATTTACAATATAATGTTTTTGAAACCCAAATTTTAAACTCTTTATATAAAAAAAACACCACAAACACAAATTAGCAAACCTATAACGAAAGTGCAGAGCAAACAGTATAACATACAACAAAAATTAAACCACAGGTACCCATTTGAAATCCTATGACTTCTAACTCTCAGAAACAACCGTAGGGGTAACTCGCCACCTCCTAGGAACAAACAGTCAAATTATCTGAAGCACCATCAATATGAGAATTAAGATCAACATTCTCGTTACTTGAACACTGAGACACATCAATAGAAGAAACATCAGCAACGATCACTACAGCGTCGAAAGGAACAGGAGGAACAATGGGCGATTTCTATACAATAGCATAAGATGACTAAGTGTCTATTTGGGCTGGCATGGTTCAAAAAGGCAAACTACTTGCACAAATGTTAATAGTAGAAGTACAACTCCAGCGAGAAGTGAGAGAAATAGCCATGGCTTCGAACAGTGAACCATACTAAAATCAATCAACAACCAAAGAAATTGAGCCCAGAGAGCTTTCTAGCTTTCTTTGCGGTAAGAATCTAGGGATGCAACGGCCTTGTCAATAGGAGCATAACTTGGCATTTCTGCAGGTATCACCATAGAGTTCCAAAACTGTGCAATCTCTTTGTCACTTTTAAGCTTGCTGGTGATGACACCTTCTCCTCTCAGGATACCCACGTCCTTACTATTGTTAATCAGATCCTTCATTAGAATTGCATGCCTTGTAAAGGGTTTTTGGCACTCCTTTGGAGCGCATTTCCAGAGCAATCAGGTTTCGGAGTATTACTTCCGATGTATAATCTACATTAAACTTGGGCAAATACAATGTGAAATCGGCCTCAAACCTAATGTGACTAATTCCACGACGCTCAAATTTCTTGAATTTCACTCCTGCTCTTTTTAATTTCTCCACAGTTCCTATCTCTTCTTCATGGGATATTTTATTCCTAATATCATTCCAAATGGCAAATACGATCCCCCATATGACAAAAAATGGAAACAGGAGTAGAAAGATTATCGCATATCCTAGTGGTCTAACTAACCATTTTATGTATATTTTAGGATCACAGAAAGTTCGGAATAGAGATCGATAACCTCCGGCATAGGCCACCTCGAGATCCCCCCTGTCAAGAATGGAATCGCGAAGCAAATGCAAGATAGATCCTTCTAAATTTTGCACAGGGAACACAAATGCTCCTTGGATGGGGGATAGATTATATAGCACCATATCAAACCATAACTCAAAAAGGTCTTCATTATCTGATCCCGTTGCATACTTCCAGATTTCCCAAAGGGCCCTCACCGGTACTTGGTTTTCCATCTTGAGCATATCTTTCACAATTTCTGTCAGTAGAGGATGCTGTCGTCTCCTGCTAAGAATACTATCGATGCAACCCAACACGATTTGCTTTTGATCTAGAAGTGCGCTTTCCTTTCTGAATCTGTCGAGAACTTCTAGAACAAAACAGGCATCCCTCACTATCATCCACGCATATGCTTCACTGCTAAGTTCAAGTTTAGCTCCTTGAGAATAGCTTAGCTTTAGTTTTTCCTGAAACTCTTTCTCCTTAAACTGTTCCACCACCACTTTTAATCCTTCTAAGTAACCTTTCTCGATGATTTTCAGGTGAATTTCTTTTGCCATTTCTGACTTGAGAAGTTCCATGTCATCACCCTGTGTATCTACTTTTGGGAAGTGGTAAGGACCGAACGTGATGACTTGAGGAAGATAGAACACCCTAGTGTTCTGACTCAAGAGAGGCTTTGGAACGGTACGAATGAGACCGTCATGACTATCCTCTGGCCTGGTTTCGCCATCTAAACTTGATTTAATTAGAGAAACCCACGACATTTCATCAAAACTTTTGCCCTCCTCTATGTCCATACTTTTCATCTGCGACATTTCCTAAGGAGATCTAACTATATTCAGACAGAAATGTTTAGCTATGGCTGAAGATGTAATCTAAATAAACTGAACGCTTGCTTTGTGCTTTCCTTTTCCGTGCAAGGTACTCGTGGATGTGGAATCTTCGCGCTGCATCGAACACTGCCGATCTCATTAAAGTGGATCGATGGAATCTCACATCAATCTTGATTCCACTTTTTAACGCTTCATAAAATGGTTGCCTGGTGTGTGCTTTCCTTGTCCCGCAAGCTCCTCGTCTACGTGAAGTCTTCGTGATGGTTCCCACACAAACCAACGACGTAGTGGCGCTCATTAAATAAAATAGACTCAAGTTTTTAACGCTTCATAAAATGAATGCCTGGTGTGTGCTTTCCTTGTCCCGGCAAGCTCCTCGTCCACGTGAAGTATTCGCGATGGATCCCATACAAACCGAACGACAAATGGCGCTCATTAAATAAAATAGACTTAAGTTTTTAACGCTTCATAAAATGAATGTCGAGTGTGTGCTTTCCTCGTCCCGGCAAGGTCTTCGTCCACGTGACGTCTTTGAGATGGTCCAACGCGCTCTAAATAAAATAGACTTAAGTTGTCCAAATTTTGTCTTTGCATTATTTTACCGGACGGTGTACATGTACTCTCCTCTCATATATAGATGGAATATCACATCAAACTTGAATTCTCCTTGCTCCTGTTCAAACCTAATTTGAACATTATGTACTTTTGTAAATTTAAATTCTTTTATTACTAGTAGTCGTATGTACAGGCATGCAACGAGGAGTCGATAGGGGTCCACTACAAATGGCCACTCAATAGGAAATAAGGAAGAAACTTGTTTTTGCAATGCAATGCAAAGTGTAAATATTGAAAAATCTTTACAATTGTTTGAATGAGTCGAAAATGTAGAACATGTTAATTATTCAATATGGAATAACAGGAGGTTAGTTTATAGTAGGAGGTGAATATTTGAAAAGCAATTTATATATTTTTATGGATAATTAGATGGATAGATTAATTAAAGCAATGCCATGTGTGTAGTAAAAGATATGAATTTGGCTTATTTAACTTGAAGATGTTATAAAGCACTTAAATTTGGTGAAAAAATTATTTTATATCTTTACATTTATTTGGGGCATTGTACAACATTTTAAACCCCATGTTATGGTGTACTTCTTTCTTGTTATGTGACAAGCAATGCACAAGAGATTAAGAAGCATTTGGATAAAATAGGAGACTGATTTTTGCATTTCCACATCAATTATTTTTAGTTGGAAATTGAGTATGGAAATGTAAAATAAAACCATAGGTCGTCTTCATTATTTACAATGTATCCATTATTTCCAATCTGAATTAATTAATCATCAATGATTTTTATTAATAATATAAGGAGAATGATTTTTGAATAAATTTTTTCTCAATATATCACATTTTGTAAATTGAATACAATTTAAATTTGTAAAATTATTGGTTTTGTTAATAATAATAATTTTTGTCCAAAATTTAAGGTATTATGTATTTTAGTTTAATAGTTCTTAGGCTTGTATGGACATCTATATTTGATGTTTTTGTCTAGGTTAATCAATTATTTGATTAATTATTATTTAATTATCTTAAGATAAGGCAATGGATGCAAGATTAATAACCATGTGGATAAAAGAGGAAAATGATCTTTGATTTTTTTATTTAATTATTTGAATAACAATATTTAAAAAAAAATGATTTTAATTAATAATCTTAGGACAATGATTTTACGATCAAATTTTTCTTAAAAAATTACATTTGGAAAATTAAATACAATTTAAATTTTTTAATAATTAGTTTTGTTAGTAATAATTATTTCCCTCCAAAATTTAAGGTATGATATAATTTTAAGAACAAATAGTAGTCAAAGAAGAAAGATCCCCATAGTCATTCAAGACTAATTTATACCATTTTAGATGGAAAATGAATGAACAAACATTAGGAGAAGAAGAATGCGATGACATGAAAAACGTATTTTGCATTTTTACAATAATTGAATTAAAAGGTATCTATTGTTTTGTGGGGAAACAATGATTTATTTGAGTTGCAAAAAGATATTCTACTGAACCCATTAGAATAAAAAAGAAAACATTAAAAGTAACTAAGTATATGTGTGAAACCAATACAAGTAGTGTGGAACTAAAAAACTAATGATGTGAAGTTAGTTCATATTAGAAGGTGGATTTTATGAATTTGAACTATGTACAATTAAAAGTTATAAATGAAATAATTTTCACAAATATATATATATATATATATATATATATTCATTCAATATGAATATTGTAAAGTATTATAAACTTGAATCTGACATTAAGAACTATTTGCATAAAAAATGGGGAAATGGTTTTTGTGTTTCAGAATGAAAATTTATCAGTTGCAAATTGGCTATCAAATTCTAGAATAAAATTATACGCCATCTTGTACGAATGGTTTTAAATTCATTAAAGGGTTTTTCTTTTTTAAAGACTTATTAGAAGGTAAACTTTGTTTTAAGGGAATATGAAAAACATGATAGTAAATGCATACAACAATTTGTGCACACATGTATGTATGTAACAACAAATATATGATATTAAATATAAAACCAAAAAACTTGCGCTTGTTTTCCACCCTACCATATTGGCATCATGGAGCCCCATCTACTCTAGCCAAACCCCCAAGTAAGAGAAGGAAGAAACACCCACGAGAGATGTCATGGAGTTTCATCATACATCGCACAATAAAATTCTTGGGAAAACTCTGGTGTTTCCATATATAATATATGATATTGTTGTGTTTTCTTTGATGTGGCAACTTGAAAGCAAAAACATATCCTAGTATTTGAATCCCTTTGTATGCTTAAACCTAGTTCCTACAAATGGAATACAAGGGTATGTTAGTGGACAAGCAAGGAAAATTAGAAAGGAAGGATAAAAAACAAGTATACGGGTAAAATTAATATATACAATGTGAAGCTAAAAATAATGAATAATTTTTACAATTAGTTAACCAAAGCTGTCTATTGACAATGGGAAAGTATTGTACTTACATACACTATTGATCGTGTTCAACAAGGATGAGCTGTATTGGAATGAGTCATAGGAACATGAAAGAATTTGAAATAGAGAGTGTACAATACACTAATTTTCTTGAATGCGTATTATATTTTTGTAGTAATATAAAATATATATATACAATAAAAGAGGTTAGCACTATCCGTTGTAAATAGAAACAGATAAAGTGGAATATTTTGAATTCATGGCATCTTGGTAAGGGATTGTCTATTCAATATACCCATGCTCACTCTTTTGCTGACCATATTAGCATCATGAAGCCTCACATAAATATGATGAAACATAATGGTACAAGACAAACAATCTATGCGATAGTTGGCTTCTCAATTCCAAATTCAAGCTACATTATTTGGCACTAAACACTATAGACAAATAGGTAAATTATAAAAGAACTATTAAGAGTATATGTAAGAACCACTAGATAACAAACTGTTCTTCATGATAGTCTTTTTTTGAGTTCACCATAGTAGACCCTCGATTATTTTAGATTGTTTAAGAATAACAACTAAATGAAAAATGATAAAAAACCAACATTAAACATATTCATACAATACAAGAAATTTATGTAAGAGTTGACCTGTCAATTCAAATTTTGAACTACATTCTTTGATATTAAGCCCACATTAATCAAAACTTGTGAGGGAAATGGATAGCAATAGTCTATGCAAAATGGCAATAATGCCATAGAGTTAATTGGGAAAAGAACAATTTTTTGTGGGGAAGTTGAAATAGATGAAGAAGAAAGAATACAATGAAACAAATTGATGTAACACAATGTGATTCTACATAATTTTCAAGCTTGCTCGCTTACATAAACAATCCTGGGTAGTTTGTTCAAGGGAGCTTCAAGCAGATTAGGAAAAAAGAATCTCATGAAAACATATTGATAGAGGATTTGAGCTATGTTCTTTGTTAATAAGCATTGAAGACAAATAGAGAAATTGTATAGGAGGTGTTAAAATAAGAACTATTTGGTACAAGTTGTTTTAAATTGTTTTTTTTCATAAATGTTTTGTTTATAATACTTAATGCCAAGCAATGTATCTCAAATTCATAATTAATTCTATGGTGCTATACGCTTTTTGTAGAGATTGTTGCATCATATAGTTTTTGTCATAGGTAAAGAAAATAAGTATTGTCATAAAGAATTGGGGTTAAATAATTGATTTGGGAAGCTAAAAAGATATTTGTATACGTGTGCAGGGTAAAATAGTTTAGTGGCTTTTAATTGTTATTTGAATAGCTCTTCTATCTGTTGAAAATGGCTATTTCGACAATGCAATTTAATCAATAAACTTTCTTGCACATTTTGCAGCACATGAGTGTCAAAACCTTGCAACATGCTATCGAAAGCAACAATAAGCAGAGAATGAAAATCATGAAGAATAAATTAATCATTTATGTAAAATACCCATGCAAAACATACATACATACATATATATATATAAATGTATGCATATACATATATATATACTTGTATGGATATACATACATATATACATGTATACATATAAATATATATATATATATATACACACACATGTATACAGATGTGTATATATATGAAATTAGTTTTGTCATTGTTAAGTGTTATTCTTTCTAGTATCTCTTCCTACATGTTCAATTTATTTGATAGAACTTTCCAACGAGATTTTCATCAGCCCAACTGTGAATAAGACTTGTCGTCTAATAGCTCTATTATAATTTCTCTATTTCTCTATAATATTTAGTGTCAGGGAATGTAGCTTGAATTTTCAATCAAGCCTATGACATTATGTATACATATACATATATATATACATGTGTATGTATATATGTATATGTACAAATGTATATATACACACATGTATATATGTGAAATTAGTTTGTTTGTTGTTAAGTGTTATTCTTTATAATATCTCTTCCTATCTATTTAATTTATTTGTTTGAGGCTTCTGATGGGATTTTCGTTAGCCCAATTGTGAATAGGACTTGTCGTGTAATAGCTCTGTTAGAATTTATCTCTTTGTCTATAATATTTAGTGCAAGGGAATGTAGATTGAATTTTTTATTAAGTCTGTGACATTTTGTATACATATACACATATATACATGTGTATGTATATATGTATATATACACAGTGTATATATATATAGGTTGTGTAACACATATTAAAGAGATGTACCATTTCCACAAACAAAGAGGTGAAGGGAAAGTTTTTTAGTTTTGATAGTATAGATATGGAGGGGAGAGAAATGCATATTACTTATTTTGATGATATTGTTGAATTACATTATGGTCAAGTTGAGGAGGGGACGACTTATTTAATATCAAGGGGATCGGTGAAGGAAGCAAACAAAAGATTCAATTAATTAAATAGTAGTCTCAAATTTATTGTGGATGAGAAATGAACAATAAAATGGTGCGAAGATAAGTTTTTCGTGCCAAAAAAAACCTATGGTTTTGTGCCAGTTAGTGAGATGAGAAATTATAGTGATAATAGCTTGATTGATATTATTGGCATTGTACTCCATGTTGGGCACATTTCAACTATCCATAGGGAAAGTGTAACTGAATCAATCCAGCGAACTATTAAACTATATGATATTTGTCCTTCCTTCATTGATGTTAATTTGTGGGGCCCTAGTTGGCAAGCAAAAGCAGATATCTTGGAGTGGATGTACCTTTCTAGTGATAGAGTCATAGTTGTTGTGTAGGCTGCTTTAATATATATGCATTCCAAGTTTTTTTGTGTCGATGCGGGGCTTAGTAATTATGTTGGCTGGTGGTGGTGGAGTTAGTGTCCTCAATACAAGGAAACTGAATGGCAAGTGTTTGCTCACGTGGGGGTTAGTCCATTCCACTATTGTTTTATGATGGGGGCATACAAAGTAAATGTGTGCGGCCAAAGTAAATAGAAAAATGAATGTCATAGTATGTGTGTGTGTATATATATAATGATACTTATTTTCTTTAGGCTATGGAAACAATTATATGATGAAACAATCTTTGCAAAATGTGTTTGGTGGCTTTTAAGTGTTATTGTAATAGTTCTTTGATCTATTCAACTTTATGTCTCTAGCTGATACGCTATTTGTTTGAAATTTCTATTTTTTAAGAACAAAGCATTTAATCATGCAATATGTGTAAGATATTCATAATGCCAGAATGGCTATTTTGACAATGCAACTGAATCAATATATTTTGGAGCACATATTCATAATGTCAGAATGGCTATTCTGACAGTGTAACTGAATCGAAATATTTTCTTGCATATTTTGGAGTATGCATTCCCACTACATGCATATATACATATATACATACACGTATATATATATATATATATATATATATATATATATATATATATATATATATATATATATATATATGTATGTATGTATGTATGTATATGTATACAAAATACCACATAATTAATCAAAAATTGAAGCTACATTCCTTGGCACTAAATATTATAGAAAAATAGAGAAATTGTAACAGACCTATTACAAGACAAGTCCTATTTTGGATTTTTCGGCGATGGGGAAGTAACTGGCCGGTGGGGAATTCACCAGGTTTTGTTGTGGTGACGTGGAGCTTGGAAAATATATGGGTTGGCAATGGTGGAGAGTTCTTTAACAATTTTCCTATTTCTCTATAGTATTTAGTGCCAAATAATGGAGATCAAATTTAGAATATATGTATGTATATATGTAACCATTCAACCAGTCTTTGGTGTATTTCTTTTGATGAAGCCACCACTAGTTTGCTACAAATTCCAGCAAAATACCTCTACATATAATTGCAAGATAGCTCTGAGTCTACAACAAATCAATCCTGTTGTTATTAAAGGCCTTGTTTGTAAACCATACATCTTTACTGAGTGTGTTATATCAATATGTTTCATTATATTTTTTCTTCCTGATCTGTTTCAATTTGACCATCATACATTGGCTACTACAAATACACTACATATTGTATTCTGCTGACTACATTTCTCCATGCTCATACAACTACCTTTTCAGCTTGCTAAATGACTATATAAAGTTGTTTTTTTATGATAATACCCACTTTCTTTAGGTTATGAGAATAATTATATGATGTGATCCTAAATCTTTTTATGTAAAAGAGACCTTGCCCATTTTATACATATATATACATGTATATATATATATGTGTGTGTGTGTGTGTGTATACATGCATATATACATGTATATACATGTGTATATATATGTATATATGCATAAATACATGTATGCATGTTTCACTAATAGTTTTGTTACAATTTCTCTATTTCTCTATAATACTTAATGCTAGATAATGCAGTTCCTCTTATACAATTACTCTATTTGTTAGCAGACTAAAAATAATGTGGGCACCATATTAAAATCAAAAGTATAGGAGCTCAATGAATGTGCAAATGTATATATGGAAACACAAGAATATATTACGTTCATATTTGCAAAACAAGAGTCCTAGATAGGATGTAGGCATACCTTGTGGGTGCAACTAAGTGTAGTATGAACAGACAAAAAAGAATGCATGCTCTCCACCCTGCCATATTGGGTCATGCAGCCTCATTGCCTGTCACAAAACCCCTAAGCCAGAACATATATTTCCGACCACAAATCTTAAGCATTATGCATTGTCAAAATCCCATAGCATTAACCTAAGAATTTTCTTTAGTTGAAATCACCGCTATACATTTTTAAAATATATATATATATAGTTGTATGATTTATGACAAAGGATTTGACACATAGTCATAAAATAAGAGATGACATCATATTAAAATAAAAAAACATGGAAGTTGAGTGAATGTGTGAATATATATATGCAAACATAGGAATAAATTAAGTGGATATTTTCAAAATAGAAGTCTTAGATAAGATGTACGCATACCTTCTAGGTGCAAGTGGATGTAGTCTAAATAGAAAGAAAGAAGGCATGCTCTCCACCCTGCCATATTGGGTCATGCAGCCCCATGGGTTGTCACCAAACCCCCGAGCAAGAACATACGTTGCCCACCAGTATGATCAATGGTGAAGCCAATTGTTGGGTACCTAAGTTTTTTGTTTTTGGATATTTGATTGTGTTTGAGTCTTTTTCATCCACAAAATGGAAACACAATCAAATATCTAGAAATAATAATTTTCAAGCATTATAGATTGTGGAAATCTCATAACATTAACCTAGCAATTTTCTTTAGTTGAAATTAGTGTTATACATTTTTAAAAATATATCTACTTATATCATTTATGGAAAAGAATTTGACATGTAGTCGTGAAATAAGAGATGGAATAAAGGAAATATAGGTTTACCTTCTATATAAATAGAATGAAGTTGCAACTTTTACACCATTGTAAATATGTGATGACAAAGCTATTTAGTATTGTGGACATGTGCAGTTACAGTTGACAATATTTGCAATCTAAAATGGTTTTAATCAGATATAGTTAGTGACAAGGAAAATTTGAAGTTTAGTGTGGCAAACATGTGTAATTGGCAGACAATATATAAATTAAGAAATATAAACAGTTGTATAGCTTATAACCAATAGTATGTAATTCCTTTGCAATAGAACAGATCACATAAACAAGATGCAGGTATACCTTGTGCAAAGGATGGGACAAGCTCAATAAATGTACGAATATATATATACAAACATAGGAATAAATTACATTAATATTTTCAAAAAAAAAGTCTTATCATCCCATAGTGAACATTAAAAAAGAAAGACACAATAAGTAAAACTTTAGAACATGGAGAATAGAAAAGGTAAACTACAATAATGAATAGTTTGTTATTGGAAAATTGAGATTGATACAACACAAGCAATGTATGTAATAGTTGGCATGTCAATTCAAAATCCAAGCTACATTATATGGCACTACATATTGTAGACAAAAATAAGAAATTGTAAAAGAACTATTTTTTTTAAGTTTCTAAATTGTCAAATTTTGTAGATTGGTATAAAGTAGAAAGATGACATTCACATGTACCTTTGCATTGCTTTCAATTTTTTTACTGCAAATCATGGAAAAATATTTCTACATGTTGCAGGATAGCTCTAAGTCTACAATAGATCCTATTGTTGTCAATGTTTAGTAGAAAATTAGTGTTATTCTAATAGCTCTTGTACAATTCTCTATTTGTCTTCAATATTTACTGCCAAAGCATGTAGTTTGAATCTTGTATCAATATGTTTCAAATTTTTTTAGTTATGTATAAGTTTAAAGAAATGGCCAAGGTTTTTTTTTACATAAAAACATTTAGGGTTGTATCATATAATTCTTGTCATAACCTGAAGAAAGTAGATATTACCATAAAGAACCAGGTTTCAAGAGTTCAATTAGCAAGCTAAAAAGATAGCTCTATGAGTGTCAAGAAATGGAGTAGGTAGAATACAATATTTTGTGCATTTGTAGAACCCAATGTATGACGGTGAAAGGGAAAAACACAAAACCCATGCTCATTCTCCTCCCTGCCATTTTGACATCATGAAGCCTCATGGGCTCTAGCCAAATCCCTGAGCAAGAAAAGTGTGTAACACCTATTAAAAATTTAATGGAGCCATATCATATATCAAATAATAGTGAAGTAGGGGAAATTTTATTGTTGCTATATATCATTTCTTATATTGGACTATTTTTTTTCGTGCAACAACTTTTAAAACATTGACATATTGATAAAGAGATGCCTATAGATAATTTTCATCATTTAAGGTCTAATACCTTTTATACAATTCTCTACTTGTCTTCAATATTTATTGACAAAGGATGTAGGTTGAATCTTGTATCAATATGTTTCAAATTTTGTTATCTGTGTATGAGTTTAAAGAAATGGGCAAGCTCTTTTTTACATAAAAATATTTAGAATCACATCACATAATTATTGTCATAACCTAAAGAAAGTACATATTATCATAGAGAACCACCTAAATTTAGTTGATTTAGCAAGTTGAAAAGATAGCTCTTTGAGCGTGGAGAAATGTAGTTGGTAGAATAGAATATGTTGTGTATTTGTAGCTATGGAAGTCAAAGGAAAAACCACAAAACCCATGCTCATTCTCCTCCCTACCATATTGACATCATGAAGCCTCATGGGCTCTAGCAAAACCCCTGAGCAAGAAAAGTATGCAAGGCCCATAAAAAATTCAATGGAGGCATACCATTTATTAGACAATGACAAAGAAGAGGAAATTTTGTTGTTTGCATATATAATTTCTTATATTGTACTATATTTTTCATGCAACAACTTTTATAAGATGGATATGTTGATAAAGAGATTCCTATACATAATTATCACCATAAGCTCAAAATATTCTCTTAGTCTAAACCTCTTTCTATGCCTCGAGTTCTACCATTTTCATATGGTCCTTAAGTGTTTCCCTAAGAGTTCTTTGTGCAATTTCCTTGTTTGTGTTTAACATTTAGTGTCAATTATTGTTTATAATATTTAGTAGAAAATAAGTGTTATTATAATGCCTCTCATACAATTACTCTATTTTTCATCAATATATGCATGCATATATTCATGTTTGAAATAGAAATAATAGTGTGTTGGTAGTAGTTTTCTTATTTCATAAATTTGAAATTTTCCCAAGGCTTGCATTATTTAAAAAATTCTAGTCTATTCTTCTCTGCATTAAAATGAACTTTAAAATATGGATATTAGAAGAGGCAAACTATGATAATGAATAGTTTGTTATAGCCTGCTAGAAGAAAGGATGTCATGAACAACAATTTATTCCATAGAAGTTGAAATAGATAAGGGAGAAAGAAGTTTACAATTATCTAGATTTTTGTCTGCAAAAACAACATGCTCACTAGGTGAAAATAGTTTCATGTTTATGAATTGCATGTCATGAGCTTGATGCATAAAGGCTTCATGAAAAATTCCATGCTCTTGAAACCTACTCCTTAATTACATCAATTGTTTCATGAAGCCTCTATGCATCAAGCTCATGCTTTCTATCATGAATGGTAAGTGTTTGTTTACACGAGGGTTAATGCATGCTGTTGGGTTTTTAGTCATGTCTTGTTTACTTGTCAGCCTTGAGTCTTTTTGTAACAATTTTTTACAATTTCTCTATTTCTCTATAATATTTTTTGCCAGACAATATAAATCCAATTTCAAATTGGTAGGCCAACTATATGTTTATGTATATGTGTATCTTTAAATATAAAACAAAAAATTAAATATATATAGAACAATTGTGGTGCAATAGTGCAACAGGAAGTAAATGCAATATTGAATATTGTAGTGTGGGAAAGTATACTCCAAAATATGCAAAAAAATATTTTGATTTAGTTGCATTGTCAGAATAGCCATTCCAACATAATGAATATGTGCTCCAAAATATGCAAGAAAATATATTGGTTTAGTTGCATTGTTAGAATAGCCATTCTTGCATTATGAATATCTTAGACATATTGCACAATTAAATGCTTTGGTCTTAACAAATAGAAATTTCAAACAAACAACCTATCAGCTAAAGATATAAAGTTGAATAGATCAAAGAACTATTACAAAAACACTTAAAAGCCAACAAACACATTTTGCAGAGATTGTTTCATCATATAATTGTTGCAATAGCCTAAAGAAAATAAGTATCGTCATAAAGCGTCGGGCTTAAATAATTGATTTGGAAAGTTGAAAAGATATCTATATATGCATGGAGGGGGAAAAACTTCCCGCACACAAACACTTTTCCCAATAGTGTCTTATCGACAACAACCAAAGCACACATATATGCAAAACTATTTGCAAATGTATCTATGCATATGCAATGTATTTTCAATGGAGACTATAACGAATGGAAGGTATGATACACTCTTTTAAGAAGAGTGTAATGGCGTTGTTGCCTATGCATGTGCATCTTAACTTCCTTCATTCCAACCTCCATCTAAAAAAGCTTAACACTTTTTATTGTGTAAGACCCCACATTGCATGTGATTAGTAAAACCATAATATGTCTTATGTTTTCCTAAATAGAAGGTAAGATGTATTATAGATGATAAATAGTGTGATTATGTGACAATATTTTTGACATTTTTATTGACATTACCATGAAGGAGTTAGGACATGTAAATTGTGAATATGAGTTGAAAGTGTAAGTGAAATTATTGTACAATTAAATCTTATATCAGCTATTAGATTTGTGTGATATTTGATTGTTGCTTATGGTTTCATCGGTAAAGTGCAGGAAAGAAAGAGTGCCAGTACAAGAAAGGAAGACCAATGGGCAAATCAAAAGACATCTTCTTGAGGATATAAAGTTAATATGTTGATAGATTAAGAGGTGAAGGTTGATATTAAAGGTATAACTTATTTTGGTTTGTGAGAATATTTAATTATGTGAGTTAGGGGTTGGGAACCCTTACCCAAGTGTAAAACTCGGATGGATCTTTAAGTGGGTCTTTAAAGAGGGTTGTTGGTCATTTTCCTTGGTTGGGATACAAAAATAAACCCCCTAGGGTCTATACCATAGTGGTAGGGGTCAAGTGGGCATGCAATAGGGTCCCAAGGACATGATTTGACTCTTGAAAAGTCCTCATAATGAAGAGTGACGGATTTTGAGGAGAGGATGGAGAGGTGAAAAGATTTGGGGTTGTCCAAGTGCATGTTGCCTCTTTAATGAGAAAAGACTCTCATTGAAGAAGGGAGGTACACTCCACACCTCCCCATCCAAAAAGTTGCAAGTTGAAACTCCTATATAGTTGGGGAGGGAGAATGAGTAGGGTGTTACCCACTTCTCCTCTTGGAGAAATTGAAAGGAGATGGTAGAAAGAATGTGAGGAGGAGATGAGTCTACCTCTTTGGAAAGATAGTGATCAAGATGGTTTGGCTTGGTAAGGAAAGATGGATACAAGAGTGCAGTCCCTTCATCTAAAAGCAAAGAGATAAGTTCTTCCTTATTCCCATTTTCCCTTTTGTTTATTTGTTGTAAGAAGGTGGTATGTTGCATGGATCATGGTAGAAACAAAGAGTAGAGAACTCAGATGCATAAAATTTGGTGCTATGTTATTCTTATTTCTTTGTAAAAATTTGAAAAGGCTCCATGCATCGTCTTGGAGCTAAGAGACTTCCTTGCTCGGGGGTATGGCCAGAGCCCATGAGGCTCCATGATGCCATGACAGTAGGGTGGAGAGCAAGCCTTAGTAATTTGTGTGTTATTCATCATATTTTTGTTAAATAATGTTATAATAATGTAGATTTGTATCTTATTAGAAAGAATAATGGAAGAGGGAAAGTCTTAGTTGTTGTGTGTCATTTGTTTCATTTGCAATATTGTAAAGTTAGAGAAGGAAAATTGGATCCTATGGGCCTTAAAGAGATAAAGGATGGTTTTCTTTGAAAATGAAGGAATTATTGTATTGGCCATGTTCTTTTATATTCTACGACCTTGAAATAGAGGGAGAACTTATGTGCTTTCACTATAAATCTATGAGCAGTTTTTCATTATATTCCTTACTATTATTGATATATTGAAAGTCAGTATTTTGTATATTTTTCAAAAAAGAAAAGAGGTGAATAAGGTGGGGTTACAAAAAAAGAGAGTTTGGGCTAATCATGTATAAATGACGAAATCAATCACTCTTTACAAGGAATTTAAGAAATACTGGATGAAACCTTAGGAAAACTATTTGAATATCTAATATTCTAAGGGAGGAGACACATGTACTATTATTATTTTATGTAGCATGTATGTCTGATATAGTTATCTAATGGTTTCATATGCATGTAAAATTTCTCCTTAAAAGAATTTCCTACTGGTCGATAATGTGGAATGTGAGTAATCTTGATTGAGAAAATTTGAAGACTTGAGCACGCTAAAATGCCTGCAACCAACAAATAAAATAAGATAAGGTTTGATGGTCAATCAGGATAAGCGACAACAAATGTTGATAAAAAAAAACATAACAATCTTTTACGTGCATATGGGGGAATAAAATGATAAATTTCATCATAGGCCACCACCTGCCAGGTTGAAGCTTAAACCCCTTTCACTCTTCCCCTTTTCTATTGCCCTCATACCATACGCTGAGGTGCCTAAACACCTCTGCCATGGTGGCGCTTCCATGTTTCCCATTCGCTCCCTAACCAAGAAAAAAAAATACAATGAAACGTTGCTATAAAATACATACAAGTAAATATTGATAGAGAAGTGCGAATCCAATAAATGGAGTATTACATGGCTGGTAACATGGTTACACAGTGAGATTTGGTGAAACAATATGAAAGGGCTTCCTGGACCGGCTTCCATCTGCTCTATTGTGTTGCGCCGGGATAAGGATGCCTCGAGCAGTGCAGGCATGCCATTGGGTTGGGGGTATCATGGATTGAGCCTACCCTTAAAGCCGTTGGAGTGATATATCTTGCTCAACTTCAGAAGAAGTGTAAGCAGGCTATTCACAAGCAGACTAAAAAAATAAAAATTAAGAAGAAGGAATAAATAAATAATGTATATATGGTCTTATTTTTTCCAACTACTTTCTCACCAACTCGTAATGGTTTAAGAATGAATTTCCTAGGTGGATACATAGCTTTAGTTCTATATTGGCCACCTGTATACTAGATCAATCAAGTGATGTTTTGTGGACAGAAAATAGAATGCTAATAAAATTGCCTCACCTACTATCGACCTCTACCCTCACCTGCTGTGTCTGTTTGTCATCTATCATCTAGAAGAATATATAAATTGATGGGATGGGAATTGACTGTCACATGTAGGGGATTAAATTCAGTAAACATTTTTGGCACGCGATTGTTACTACCTTCACTGTTATAAATGTAAACTCAGTGTAAACGTACAAATCAAGCTGAAAGTTAGGTTGTAATTGATAGTAGCCCCATCATTCATCACAATGTTAGTAATTGTTTCATAGTGTTAGCTTTCTTGGCTGTGACAACACATTTATGAAGTTGGAAACATAGGCACCATATAGTTCAAATAGTAGTGTTTAGTTACCAGTATTTCATCCTTGTTTTTTTTAATTAAAGTGTATTCAGATTTATTTAATATTTTATTTTATTCCCCTCGGTCTACAGCAAAATCTAAATGTTTAGTTTTATTAGAGTGACTATCATAATAGTCAACAATGTATAGTTTTATTTCATTTCTTAACCATCTAAGAATGAATGATCAACAGACGACTTACGTTTTCCATCAATAAAAGAAAAAGTAGAACAAAATAAAATATTTATATATACCCATTTAGGGCTAACATCTGCTTTTGTGAGATGCAAAATTAAAATTGGTGGTAAGGCTTCTGCTCTCCAATCTGAGTAAAAATAAAAGTGGGTGAATTTAGGAAGATGCTTAAATTAACTAATTCAATTCTCTCAACTTGACGTAATAAATTATTATGATTTTCTTTTCACTGGAAAGTAAAGTAAAAGATGGTGAATGAAAGTTTGCATTTCCAGCAATAAATTAAGTAATATCAACATTAAATTCAATTATTCAGTCTTCCTCATGTGAGTATTAATATATATAAAAATAAAATAAAAAATGGTGATAAGCAGTGCTCATTGTGGGCAGGTTAAAAATTTAATTCTAGGTAATTCTATGTAGGCAGTAAATAACATATTTTCCTATCATTTATTTTTACCAAACTTCAAGAGAACTTAGAAGTTAATAGTAATATATTATTTTAAATGTTAAATACATTAGTAAGAAACACATTTGATAATATTAATATTATGAAAAATTATTAGCATTTATTAGTATATTATATTACTTAAAGAGTGATATCAGTAAAGATAAAAGTCATAATAAAGCTAATATCAAAGAGTGATATCAATTAAGATAGAAATAATAATTATGCCAATATCAAGGTAAAATAAGTAATAAAAATGTAAATATTTCTTTATATATATTCTTATAAAATTAAATATACCTAAAGATGTACATTTATATTATTAAATGTGACAACTATATTCTTATAAGGGGCGTTATTGCTGCATTTGATAATAAAAGTAATTTTGATAATAAGATGATTTGATTTGGCAGCAAGAAATCTAAGTTAGGGGTTTTTGGGTAAGTTGGTAGGTGAATATGCTTAAATCAATTTTTAATCAGCAATTTTGAATAAATGTTGTTTTCAAAATTAAAATAAATTAAATTAGAGACATTGGAGGATCCCCATTATGGTGACATAGCATCAAGATAATATCAAGTCAATACCATTATCACCCATTGGTGAATTATGGCACTAATAATGTTATGAAGGGAAGGAAATATAACATAAGGGAATGTTATTATTATTTGGATTTGATGAATAATATCCTTAATAAAGACAATTAAAATATTAATGATAGTTTTTAGATTTGAGCAATAATACAATATTAATTCAATAAGAATTCTATCAAGGGAGATTGCTTGAGAGCATCCCAAAATAATATGTTAATGAAGGTAAAATTATTTGTGATTGATTATGGAGATATTGTTAATTAATGGATGCTATTATTGTGGTTGGAGGAGAATTTTCATAAATAAATAAGTTAAATATTATGTTGCCAAAATATTAATGAATGGTAATAATTTTAACTATATATTAAATTTACACAGTAATAATTTTATATTGATTTTATTGAATTAATTATTTAAGTGGTAAAATTTAAATAAATATTGGGAATTACCATTGCCAATAACATGGTGGAATAAATTTTAGTAGCAACTAATGAAATAATGGTAGTATATTCCTACACCAAGAAAGTAAAATAAAATAAGAAATTAGAATATTATAGCATAGATAAAGGTTATAATGGGCCATGTGGTATCCACAATGCAATTAAAATAGTGGCACTAAAAGAGAATTATTCCTTTGGAAAATAATAGGGATGATATTAATACCCAAGAATAATATGGATAATAATAATAATAATAATAATAATAATAATAATAATAATAATAATAATAATAATATTTATAATTGATCAAACAGTGATAATTGTGAAATTAACTTTGAATAATTATTTACCTTATTCTTTAAAAAAAAAATTGTTGTGTTTTCTAGGAAAAATTATGGGCATGACATATTGCACATATATATATGCATATACATATACATATACATATACATATATTACAATGAAGACTAAAATGTGCTAACACAAAAAATTGTAAAATCCTTGTGTATATATTTTAATATATTCTAACGTTCAAACTTTGCTATTCCTTTTCTGATCATTCATAGATATAGAATTACATACACATGGATACACATATATATTTTGTTATATATTTATGTGTAATTGCTACTTTACATATATATATGGTTATACATGTAAATTGATATATGCTAATGTGCTTGAGCTTGTATGTATACTCGTAGGCTGTGTGAGTACATTCAAGGTAAATTATGATAATGAATAGTTTGTTATGGGAAAAATAATATCATGAAAAATATTGATAGAAGTAAAGCAATCTATGTAACATTTTCCTTATCAATTATACATTTGAGACACATTATTTAGCAGTACATATGAAACACAAATAGGGACACTACGAAAAGAACAATTAGGGAGACACCTGAGAAGCATAGGAAAATTTCAAATGCTCAAAAACCAACATTAAATAGAAGAAGATCATAGAATTTCATTCATTGTTTTATTTATCTATGTGCATCTTTGTCATTACACCCATTAACATAGGAGCAATTGTAGATTAACATAAGAGTGATTGCATATATATATGCAGAGGCTTAGTCCAAAAGGATAAACATATTGGAGATTAAATTAGTTTGGTGGTTGTTTAGTGTTATCCTTTCTAATATCTCTTTTATATGTTCGATTTGTTTGTTTAAAGTTTCTAGTGGTTTTTTTTTGTTAGCCCAGCTGTGAATAGGATTTTTCGTATAATAGCTCCTTTATAATTTCTCTATTTTTCTAGTATTGTTGCATTCTAAAATGAGCCATAGTGGTCTTGGTCTATACATATGCATATCTATTTCTACCTTTTCTATTGGTTACATTTCTTTTGTCAAGGCTAGTTTAAATTAAGAATCGAGTGCTAGTGAAGAAATTGTTGTTACACCCTATTTAGATGTTGATAGACTTTCAGTTTGGAGCATATTCGAATGTACCTAAAATTCTATCAATATTTCAACTAGGTGTAAAAAAAAATTCTTCACTTGCATGGGGTTCTTCATTTGGGGCGAATGAAAATAATTTTTTCGCTATAAAAAGAGGATTGAAAAATTAAATAGAATTTAAATATCTAATAATTAATTTCTTAAATAATAATAATTTGTTCAAAATTTCAGACACAACATAATTTTACCTTTGTCTTAGTTTTGCATGCACTAGACCTAGATGCACATCTACATTTGAAGACTACGTCTGTAGGAATGTCCAAGATTCAAGGTGGGTTGTGTTGTTTCTTGTCTATTTTTAAAATTTCTCTCTTTCATATGTGCCCAATACAATGTGTCGAATATATTGTTTTGATTCTTTTACAGGGCCTTAATCATATTTAGCTTAGTTGTGATTATGTCTAATTGTCAAACTATTGGTACCCCTAGGTATTTTTTCAAGCAACAAGACAAGCAAATGTTGCAGCCAGAATCACCCTCTCCTTCTAAATGGGCCTCTAAATTTGGTCTACAGTTGCCCCCAAAAACACAAAATAGCCCTCCAAATATCAGCCCTATTAAACCTTTGAAAATTTATCAAAATTTTTGGATAGTGAAAGGGCGTGTAACACATATTAGAGAGATGCTCCATTATCTACCACTTAGTACTATAGGAAAAGAGGGAAATTGTGAAAGAACTATTAATTAAACATACATGCATATATATATATATATGGGCGGGTGCATGAAGTTGGGTTACACTTTTGTGGCCAATTCCCAAAAAAAATTGAAAATGACATAACACAAGCGCATTATAACACACTCGTGTTATGTCATTTTAAAAGCAAAAAAAAAAGTGAAAATGATTCATTTTCTGTTTTCTGTATTTTTGCTCTACCCGCTGCCAAAAACCCTCATTTTTCGTGCTCGCATTCTAGGAGGATTAATTCTACAAAATTCATCAACAACAGTTGCTTTTTCTTTGCAAAGATGGCACCATAATGATGAAGTGGTGCGAGAGGTAAGTATTGTTTGCTATTTGTTTTGAATTTCTTAGTTTCAAGTTGATTTTGTTTATTTTAGGTTAGATTTTATTTTATTTTTTAAAATTTGTAGGAGATGCAAATGATGCTGCAAATCCTCAAAATCCTCAACAAGAAGAACAAGAAAATCCTCAACAAAGTCAACCTCCCCCACCAATCACTCAACACCCTCCTGGCACTCAACAAAATTTGAGGAGTGAAATTGAGAACAAAAAGAAACAAATTGAGGATTTTATCAGTAGGTTGAGTGATCAAAATGCTTCAACCACAAAAATAATGACCCTAGCAAATTCAATGAAAGAGATGTTAAAAAATGTAGATTCAATAACCCAACAAATAACTGGATGACAAGATAGGAGGCAGGCAGTTAGGGCATATTATGCAGATAAACTATCATATAAACAAGTAAAAGATTTAAAAATTACTAAAGGTGATTTGTGCTCTTTATTCACTAACCCTATAACACATGTATCAAAATCTTAGCCTCAATACGAAGAGGTTTCCTATTCATTGGTGCCACCACCAAGAGATTAGGAACCATTTTTATGATAGGTGGTACTTAGTCTTTGATTACCCACCGTACAACAATTGTGAAGTCCCCCAACATTTTCTTAGGAAACTATACAATGAGTTCGTATTGAACCAAATCCCAAATTATTTTGATATGAGGGAGTTCTAGGGGAGAGGCGAGGAGTTGGCTTACGATAGGCCTAGTGCACAGTCAGATCCTACACGGCAAGGGAGACGACCTCTCACTAGGCCACCTCATGAGCACATTGTTATGCCTACCATTACGAAGGAGAGTGTCGACATAGAGATATTGTAGGTGATCAACACTTTGACCTAGAGTGTCATACATCATACTAGCCCTATTGAACAATGCCATCCAAGGGAGTCTTTGTGTGCTGGCCTTCAAACCAATGTGTGTTAATCTTGTGGGGTGACTTGTTCATATGACCCCACCGACACTCAGGAGGCTGGTACGTAGGATTTGTATGCTGCTACACAAGATCTGTATGCTGCTATGTAAGATTCATATGCATCTATAGGAAAGGAGAGGACGGCTGACATTTTGCATCATGTATATGGCATTGATAGTCAGGTAAAAGTCAGCATGTTCATTGAATTTAATTTATTATATTTCAATTTTGAAATGCAAGATTAACTAATTTAGTCTTATTATTTTAATAAAATTACACGGTCACAGTGTTGAGACTAGATACACTGGTCCTCCACCTACTTATTTTTGTAGTACACCTATTAGTGGGGTATGTAACTAGTAAACAATTATAAATTTATTACATGTTAGTAGAATTGTTTTACAAATGGTATTTTAATATGTGATTTTGGATGTTGAATAGGCTCATATTCGAGGTTTCAAGAAAACACCTCCTAGTGCTAGTGGATTTACTCAAACGTACACTGAGGTAATAGAATAAGGAGAACTTAACTAATTAATTCTAATTAATAGATTTGTGTATTTTATATTCCTATTGTTGGTTACGTTGCATTACACATCATTCAAACTCAGAGTATTACTTCAAATTCCACAACTAATAACTAGATGTTGATAAATGAAAAAATTTCAACTATACGATATAGTTGTTTAGAAAGTCAATAGAAGCAGCACGATGAAATTACATCACATGGAGGCATGTGCTTGCAAAGGTGCACCAGCATGACAAACTATGGATTCTTGGAAAAAATCTATGAAACCATAATAGTAAGCAATAGCATAGACAAGGCAATTAGTGATGCAAAGCATCATATCAAAACACTCAATCGTCAAGGTACATCTGATGTAGAGCATCCAACAAACACCATCAACATCATTTCTTCAAGGGATTTCAATCCCAAATAGAATAAGGAGAATATCAAATATAATTTCATCATAAATCTACTTTTTATTCAACCAAAATCCACTCAAATTATCTTAGCCATTCCATAGGCCATCATCCATCATTCCACTAATCAGTATTCCAATTGACTCATTCAAAGAAAAAACCATATTAGAAAACTTTGACTTACTAATTTAGATTCACATCATTCTTAGCCACCATAAAAACAACATAAACCTGATTATTGACACTTGAACAATTCATCCTTTCATTTATTCACCAAGGTAACAAATCAACTAAACCATACCTTACTATTATCAGTCTATTGTCAAGTACTATACTCACCATATTTTGACTACAGTAGTCTATTTACAGGTTACAAACTCCTACTGCAACAGAATCTTGATTATCATCTTGTGGTTAATCACCAATCTGCTCAAAAGGCTTCATAATACTCACCCATCCAACCATCAAAGTCACCAAACATGTCATATACACCTTAACCAAATTTAGTAACATCAATCATATCATTAGTTTGATAGTAACCAAGCACTCAATATCATCCTTTCCATTGTTTAAACAAACATCTTTGTTTTGATCAGACAATATCATATTCCTCTAGTAGGTCTGTCAACCATTGAATCAGGTAGTTACATTCCTATCTCAAAGCTTATTAAAAAACTCAATGCACATTTAGAAACACTTTCTATCACATCAAAAAATATCAAAGCTCTTAGATGTTTGACATAAAGAAAATCATCATATTTCAGACTATCCTCTGAAGAAAGGCTAGTAGATTAGGCTTGTTTTACAAAGGAGACCCCTTCAAAACCATTCCAAATCACTCGAAACCTCAAAATAGTCTTCAATCATGTCTTATAACTCAATATTTCACCATATATAGGGACTGAAAACCATGAAAATGTTCTAATCCAATAAACCCTCGTTTATAGGTAAAAGCACAAATCAAGGAGGGTTTTGTGAAAAATACTCTTGCAAACCTCTATTTCTCTGGCCACCACTTGGAACATTATTTTTTATGTCTACCAAGACCTTCTACATTGTTTCCAGGCCTCTGAAAGCTTTATTTATTCATGACCCATGACCGTAGCATCACTTTGTGTAGGAAAATCCTTTATTTTCTAGTGTACCAGCAACTCCACCATGGCATTCTTGCTTTTCCCTGCACTTACAATTATCAAAGCATACAAAACATCCTAAATTAACCTACTCCACCAATTTACTTGACCTACATTGGTGGAGTAGTGAAGAAAAACCCTATTGGACTCTCAAACTTGCTTCTAAAAGGACTCTGTCGGGTACTAAAAACTGCCTTTTATTCTTTTGTTTGCTAAAACTAACCTTCCAACTCTTTAAATTGGAAACTAACTCCTCTTTTCATGTATTCACACTATGATTTAACTTTTGGTGTTCCTAAATTACCAACACAAGAAAACAAAACAATGGAGTAATGTTGCAAACTCAGAAGGAGGGAATTTTTATTTCAAAATCTAATTACAAGAACACAAACTTCTAATTTTTCTCCCCTTTATATGCCTTTTAAATATATTTCCTTTTCCATAATTGTCTTTCCATCGGTTGAAACTACCCCTTTTAACCCTTAATATGCCCGATTTCCTTGTTTTTGTCAATTTAACAACTTTTAACAATATTACATTATTGCATTGTTTGCATTTTCCCACTTTGACCACCTAGAACTTACCCATAACCTTAAATACATTCAAATAAGACCTCGTATGACCTTGAACATGATTTACATCAATTTTCCATGACCTTTTGTGATTGACTCAATACAAATTTGAACACTCATCCCTTTTGCAAAATTGAAAAGTATTTGATGACCTAGGTGCTCCTACACCAATATCTAACCCAATTGAATTAGGAGAAGATTAAATTGAATAAGCAACTAAAATTTCTTTCTCTTTTCATCAAAAATCACATTGTTTTATTTGCAAACCACAAGGAAACAAGAAGCCAACTCATTTCAATACTTCTTCCTATCATCCTCAAGCTTCAAACATTTTATTTATTAACAAAAATGACTGATCTGTGCACAAGAAACCTAATTAGAGTCACTAAATAGTCCACTCTTTCATCATTCGCCAAGGCACCCTTCCACTCAATTTGCTTTACCTAGGAAAAATAACCAAAAACCAATCTTTCATGTTACAACCTATATCCATCAAATCCTAACTCACCTTTGTCATCATCAATTTATGTCAATTCAAAGCAAAAACTTGATAAAGAGCTCCGAATCTTTCAATTCCTTAAAAAACTCACGAAATTTTCTCTTTTACCAACTAGTTCCTCAAGACCAATATACTACAATCAACCATTTACACCTCAATCATTTCATCTAACTTCCAATACATTACTCACATTATGTTTTTGACTGAAACAAACCTAGTTCATATCCACATAATACTAATTTATCAAATTCATAATTTCTTATGTAGTCAAATTACCATTTCCACCTAGGTACATATTGCT
Source organism: Sequoia sempervirens (assembly GCA_007258455.2). Classification (NCBI taxonomy): domain Eukaryota; kingdom Viridiplantae; phylum Streptophyta; class Pinopsida; order Cupressales; family Cupressaceae; genus Sequoia; species Sequoia sempervirens. The sequence continues at coordinate 31,451,496 of VDFB02018296.1, read as the reverse complement.
ACAACATATCAAATCATCATGTTTGGCCTCAAGACCTTCACCAAACCATTCACACACCTTTGATATCTTCACATTGATGGTTCTATGCCAAAATAAACATTGAAATCAATGTATTTACAGAATTACACACTTTTACAGTCTTACCACCATTTTGCTTGTAGGTCACATATCCCCTAATCGAGTGATTCCTTTCCATTTAGTTTGTATATCCACATTCCCAATGTACATTCAAGAGCCTTTTTTAACACATCATAATATATCAAAAGTTCTTAGTAGTTTGTTATAAAGAAATTACCAGATTCTTGAATTGTTCATTGGAAAGGGCTACTAATTTAGGCCTAAATTAAAAACAAAGTGCTTATAGTTTATCACCAAAATACCAAAGGACTGAAAATAGTCATTCATCATGTCACAAAACTAAAGAATCAAGCATTTTTAGTGACAGAAAGGCTCCATAAATCACTGTTCCAAAAAACCCTTATTATATGCACAAATCAAGCCCTACAAAGGAGGGTTTATTGCATAAGGTACTTACAATACTCCTGCCACCACCACAAACACCATGGAAATAGCCTACATAAGCTTTAGAAACTCACCACCCACCTTCATGCATTCTTTTGCATTGAACACCACCCTCAAACCATGATTTCCATGAAGGAAACGTTTTATTTCCTATATGATTCACCAACCAATCAGATATTTCTTAATTTCCCTATTCCTGTACACTCACAAATTGCTTAAAAATTTCTAAAAACCTTCTATACATTCCATCCCAACAATCCCCTAAATCTAAATTTTTGGGATGGTGAATTCAAGCCTTAAATGACACTCAAAACCCTTGACTAGTTAATCTGGCAGACCACAAAAACCTTGGCTTTTAAATTTGATGGTAACTCTTCAAAACATAACTAGATTATTGTTAACACCCTGCATAAAGTGAACAAACAAATATATAGCTTGTGCAAGAACTAAATTCAAGAATGAAACATAGTGAAAACAAGAACAAGGAACTTTATTTATTGAAAATGATTCAAGAATACAAAATTTGTTCTTTTTCCCGCCTTTTACATGCTTTTATATATATTCCCAATTAGATAACTGCCTTTGGAATCTCCCTCATCAAGTGAAACTACCTAAATTTCCTTGCGACTTTTAATATTCCATGCTCTTTTCCTTTTTACAATTTTTCCCATCTTTAGCAACATTTGGAAATATTTTTCCTTTATGACCACCTCTTGAACTTAAATACAATGAAGTAGGTTTTTATATGACCTTTACATGAATTTACAAATGGGCATTCAATCTACACAAAAAAATTCCTATGAGAGGCAACTAGTAACCTAGGTGCTCCTGCACTAATTAGTAGTTTGAAAAAATTCCTCAAAGAAATGCGGTCTCATGGTGATGGAATTCCATTCCATCACCACATGAGACTACATTTATTTGAGGCATTTCTTCAAACTGCTCACCACCTTTCCTATGATACCACATTTTTCATACATATTCACCAAAGAATTTTATCAAACTACTCGCTTCCTTGTAGTTGCTACTATGGCTAAAAACCTAAAATAGGTGCTTTCCAACAAACTATATGGATGATTGGAAAAATATCTATCAAAGCATAATAGTAAGCAATAATACCATAGATAAGGCAATGAAATTTTTGAAAAAATGCCTGGAAAAAATGCGGTCTTATCTAGTGATGGAATTCCATGATGTGCATTTGTTTGTAATGGCATGCCATCACCACGAGACCCCATTTCTTTTGAGGCATTTTTTCGAATAGTTCATTTCCTTCTCTATGCCACTATAGTTATCGTGCATGTCTATGAAAGCATTTAATCAAATGGTTCAACGGCTTGCTGCTATGGGTAAAAGCCTAAAAACACATCCTTTTGAACAAGATATGGATAGGGAAAATAGTAAGCATGATAATGAAAAATATATAGTTTAATACTTGTACTCAAAATTTTGTTCATTAGATCTCATACATTATAAGTCATGCGGCGTGGATCGCTATTGTAACTTTTTTTTTATTGAATAATTTGTTGTTTTATTTTCATATGTTAGTTGTGGAAACACCTCCAAATGTTATGAGGGCAATGGATATTGGTGTTTCATCCACTATACAATCCTCGATGGCTCTGATAGGGGAGGTATGAGGCAAATTACTAAATTTAAATTTACATTTGTTGTTATAGATGTTAGTTCTAGTGAAAAATCAAACCATTATTGAGTTGTAGTTTAATTCCTATTTGGATGGTTTATACAAGGCTTGAGCATGCCTCAACATCGGTGTGCAAATATTTCCATCGTGGAGAGTGATCATGAGATGGCTATAAGTGATTATTTTGTTAAATATATCATTTTTTATAATGTAATTTCTATATATTAATGTCTTTACTTCTTATTGTAACAGTTAAAACTTCACCACGAGCTAAACCCTAGGAGGAGTAGTAGGAACACTCCTCGAGCATAGCAAAAGTGAGTGATAGAATTATCACCATCGAATTTCCAAACAAAGGGAAATAATTTGTTTCAAGAGCATGGAGAGAAATGAATTTTGATTCCAGAGCCCTTTGTTGTATGCCTAGACATGACAAGTTTGTACATATTTTGTATTGGATATATTTGACATTGTATGCCTATATGGCATTCTTGTAAGCCTATATGGCTATTTTGTAACTATATTTTATACTTATATTGACATATATTGATGTATGTGTACATGGCTATTTGGTTAATAAAAAAATTTTATCGATATTTGGTGTCCATATTTGAACTGAGAATTTATCACACATATGTAGAGAAACAAAGGAATAGTACAAACTAAAACACATTACACTTTTGATGTCACTGACTTGATGTACTCTCCAACATCTCTCTTCTCTCATGCAAATATTTAGAACTGCTTGGCCATGCCTTTGCATCATTCAAGAAGCTTTTCTCTTTTTGACAATATCAAAAGCATGGTTGCATACAGATTAGGAAAAATACTTTTCCTTTTAGATTAGCAATTTATGGAAGTTTCAAAAAGTATCCTTTATATTACAAAAAGATATGTGTTTATATGATAGTAGAAAAAATCTTTTGGGGAAAAAATCGGCAAACCAAAAGTATAATTTTTTTTTAAAAAATCAGGAAAAAGTCTAGAAAAAATTGCAAAAAAATCAGATTTAAAAAAAAGGTGAAAAAAAGTAGAACAAGAGATGAAAAATTTTTAAAAAAAATTTAAAGGCATTTCCATAGCATAGAGATATAGAGAGAAAGTAAAATAAAGAGTTTAACTAATAAATTGTAAAAAATATATTTTTGTAGTTTATATTCATATCATTTATTACATTGCATTGCATATCTTTCAAACTCAAAGCATTGCTTCACATTGTATAATTAATAACTAGATGCTAATAGATGACAAAATTTCAATTACAATATAGTTTTTACAAAGTCAACCTAAGCAGTTATGCAATTACTTCACATTGCATAACTAACAACTAGGAGTAGCTGCCAATTGCATTTGCTTGCCATGGCATTCTATGAGACCACATTTCTTTGAGGCATTTTTTCAAACAGATCCCTACCTTGTCTATACTACCACATTTTTGATACATGTCTACCAAAGCATTTTGTCAAATAGTTCACTACCTTGTTGCTATGGCTGAAATCCTAAAATAAGTGCTTTCAAACAAGCTATTGATGCTTGGAAAAAATATATCAAAAGCATAATAGTAAGCAATATCATAGACAAGGCAATGAACTCTTTGAAAAAATTCCTCAAAGAAATGAGGTCTCATGGTGATGGAATGCCATGACAATCAAATGCTTTTGATTGTCATGGCATTCCATCACCATGAGACCTCATTTCTTTGAGGCATTTTTGCCTTGTCTATGCACTTTTTGTACATGTCTATCAAAGCATTTTATCAAATAGTCATTTGCCTTGCTGATATGGCTAAAAGCCTAAAACAAGTGCTTTCGAACAAGCTATGGATGCTTGGAAAAAATCTATCATAGCATAATAGTAAGCAATAGCATAGACAAGACAATGAACTGTTTGAAAAAAATGCCTCAAAGAAATGTGGTCTCAAGGTGATGGAATTCCATGACAAGAAAATTTCTATGGATTGTGATGGCATTCCATCACCATGAGACCATATTTCTTTGAGGCATTTTTTCAAATAGTTCACTGCCTTTTCTATGCTACCACATTTTTCATACATGTTTACCAAAGGATTTTATCAAACAGTTCACCTCCTTGCTGCTATGGCTAAAATCCTAAAATAGGTGCTTCCAAATAAGCTATGAATGCTTGGAAAAAATCTACCAAAGCATAATAATAAGCAATATCATAGACAAGGCAAAAAATTGTTTGAAAAAAAGCCTCAAAGAAATGTGGTCTCAATGGTGGTGGAATGCCATGACAATCAATAGAAATTTTCTTGTCATGGCATTCGCCATGCCATTCCATCACCATGAAACCACATTTCTTTTAGGCATTTTTTCAAACAGTTCACTGCCTTGTCTATGCTACCACATTTTTCATACCTGTCTACCAAAGCATTTTATCAAACAATTCACTACCTTGTTGCTATGGCTAAAATCCTAAAAAAAGTACTTTCGAACAAGCTATGGATTCTTGGAAAAAATCTATCAAAGCATAATATTAAGCAACAAGCTATGGTCTCATGGTTTTTTTTCACACGAAAATCAATGTGATTTTATTCACATTTTTTTGTAGGTTATACACTTTTTTTTTGGAAATTTTTTTGTTTTAAATGGCATTCAAGTTTATGGTGGTTTTGTTGTTTATATGATGATATGTGATATTCTAATCCTAATTCATGCTTCTAGGTTGCATATATATATATTTTGTTTTTACATGTTTTTTGTACTAACGAACCCAAAACGAATTGAACCCCCCTCCAAAATTTTTTGGCCAAACTAGCGAACCGAACCCCTAAACCTGAACCTCAAAACCCATTCCAACACTCTTCATTCTTCCTACACAAACTTAATTGACCACCAAATTATGTTTCCCCTTGACTTTACCCACATTTACTCCCTCAAACCTCTCTTTTTCATTCAAAACCCTTGTTTTCCCAACTAGGGCATGTCATGACATAACATACTTTTTACATCCCTTGTCCTTGCAGACCTTTTGAACACATCAAAATTCATAATCTCACCCTATTTCCAACCTATTCTAACTCATTTTCAAGCAATTTCTTCTTTTCACCTCTTCTAGCCTTGCTTTTAAGGGGCCTCAATTTTGAATTTTCAACAGGGGCAACATTAGTAATCTCTTCCAATGCCCTTTGTCACGACTCCTCCTCCCTAACTCTTACTGCACAATTTTGATAGACTTTAATGCAGGAACACATGTTAAATCCAAACTAAAAATCTAATACTCATATGCTTGAAAATCTTGCCTATCATTAATTATTGATTGAAAACTTGAGAGCAGAATTTGAATGTCGACCAAATTCAGTGGACAACTATGGAGTTAAGGTGTCATGCATGAATTAGAAAATGACATTTTGACCACGTTTTCAATAGAAAACTACACAGTGAATCAAATCCAGTCAGCACAGACCTACCGGTAGGTCACATTCTGCCGTCTTCAGCCGCCCAACGTCGAATTCACTGACTTTGTGTCATTCACGTGGGTTGTGAATCAACTACCACAATAAATTGCAGATCTAACTGCGCCCTACAGTTCACAATGTATTTAATGCATTATGTCTATAAAAAAATAGGGGAAGGAACTTCTGCTTAGGCAGAGCAATAGGCCGTTCTGTGAGAGACTCCAAAGAAAAGTTTTATTTCAGGCTTCAGGAAAGAGGAGAGCCAATCTGGGCGCAGTGTTCACTCCAGATCTCTCCCAAGAATCAGCGCTCTAATTCCATGCCTCTATGTTTCTAGTTTAGGAATGTTCGTTCCAGATTAAGCTAGAGAGGAGACGTGCTGAACCAGAATTTTCCCTTATCTCAGATCACAGTCAGGATTTAGCGCAGCCAAGTAAGTACCCATGATTGCAAATCCTATAAATAAATATCTACACGTAATGTTATTGTGTTGGTTGGAGCCACATTCTGAATTTTTTTCGCTTATGGAATCACCATAACTGGTTTTATTTTGCACAGTTAAATAGATGAGATTGCAAACAGTAGAAAGAGAACTTCTTCAGGAAAATAAAATAAACAATATTATTTTTATTTTATTTTTTATTTCTTGAGGTTATTATGTCTTGAATCCCAATGTAGGATTCTTTGGCCTACAAACCAAATGAGGGAAATGAATTAGCCATTGGAGTAGAGGATGTCTAAGATCTTATACCTGGTACATACATGCATTAGAGCCTATTTAATAGGCATGAAAATCTGTTATGTGTTTTCCCTAGCGTTCCCAATAAATGGCGTCACCTCTCAGCCTCATCTCATAATTAGGCAGTCATATCACAATGTCCAAAGGTAGGGAGTAGTAAGTCTTACGCTTACTAATTGCAAGTATCTGAAAGTTCTAAAATGATCTTCTTTTTGCTATGCATAATCTGCTATCCTTGTATATCCACGAGACCACATTCTTAGAAGTATGTTGTCAAAGAATTTGAAACGCCTTCCTTATGCTTTCAATACATTCACACATATGTACATCATATATTCATTTCCAATTTGTATATGCTTTTATTCACCGCATAACATGCTAATGAAAGAGTTTATTTAGTCAAGCCATTCAAAACTTTGGTGATTGCTTAATACGTCACTCTACTTTCTCTAATAGGTCAGAAACATTTACATGTTAAATTACATGTCTAAGCTCTATGAGCTCGATATGATTTTTCTGTTGCATGTAAAAGAAACAATTCTGAAATAATGTTTTTAGTTCTCCCATTTCCGAAATAATGTTTTCAGTTCTCCCATTGCCAAAATAATGTTTTTAGTTCTCCCATTGCCATACATATCATAGGACGAAAATATAAGAAATAATATCTTGACAAAAGTAGGGGAAATTTGAAATACATTATGAGTATTGAACTGCATCATAATTAATCAACCATACCCAGCACATTGGAATCAAAATTATTAATAAATTTAATTGTAGCAAGAATGTACTCATAGTCTAGATCGAATGTACTCTCAAATTTATTGAACAATCTAGTAATACATTAAAGTGTTTTTAAAATTTCTTAATTTACAAAATTAAAGCTTTGCTTTATTTAAAAGTATATTGAGTATGGCACGAAGGATTCTAATTTGAATTGAATGCCCTATGCCTAATCCATTCAACTTCCTCAAGATTATACTCAACGGAGGATCACGTATAGGTAAAGAAATAAAATAAAATAAAGTAAAATGTTAAGTAATATTAGAATTTTAGTTAAGCGTAACTATCACCAAATACCTCTAAATCCAAATCATCATAAGGAATATTACTATTCTTAGTTAACAATTTAATTTTAAAGGATATTGGTTATGAATAATTATCCTACAAAATATAAGTCTTGATCAAATAATCTATGTAAGTTATGTATATTGTTGATGACAACTATATGATTATAGCATGTTCTTAATAAAGTTGTCATCTCTAAGATTGTATCAAATTGTGGGTATCTTTTTTATGGGTATAGAAAGTGATAAATGAGAATCATTCATTAGATCAATACCATATTACTTAATTAAGAGTAATTAGCTTTCTTGAATTTGTTTTATTACTCCCTACAGGATGATCAAGAGGAAATAGGTGTGTAACTAAGCTTTAAATACTTGCTTTAAATAGGTTGATTGGTAATACTTGATATGTATGGTTATTATTGAGATTTTATTCAATCAAAGGTTAATATAGAATGTTTATTTTACTATCAATAATACTTAAACTATTCTTAGAGTTAAAATTTATTCCTGAACAAATCACATATGGGAAATTATGTTATAACTAACGTCGTTGTGCATTCCAAATTTTATGAGCTTTTTCTTATAAATATTTAATTATGATAGAGATAGCTTGAAAACCTAATCAAAGAAAGGAAAACAGAACCCGCAGCATTCGGTATTAATGGTGCCTCTGGTTCACATTTACGGGTAAAGCCGTCGCGCTTGAGCTACTACATCTATAGCCTAATACAGCTGCAATAACGGCGTCTGTGGCATCGTCCCTATAAATCGCCGGGGAGAAATAAGGGACATGAGTTGTTTAAAATCCAAAGGAAGGGAAATCCCCTTTGGATCGATAATCTAAAAAGATAAAACAAAAACGAATCAAATCTGCTAGTGACAACCTAGAAAATTGTAACTTAGGAATTATCAATTCATGATATAATCGTGTGGATATATTATTAGGAAATCATTTAAATGGGTCAAGGGAGACGAAATTCATTAGGGAGTAAGGTTAGATGAATGTTAATAGGTAAACAATGAATGGTCAAGGCGATCGTTTATTATCCATGCTTACCATCGTGGGTAGCAGCCGCAGAGGAATTGTCTAGGGGAAATAAAAACCCTAGAAAGGGTTGCGTACCCGCTTTATAATAGTTCACATAAACATAGCCTAGAAAATAGAACTACATATTTTATGCCTTGATCCCGTTTGGAAGCAGGGTATGTAGGCAGTCTGGGAAACGAAGGATGCTCCCAGTACTCAGGCGTTCAGGAATGGGGTTTAGGGTTGGAGAGATCACATAACTAGTTATATAAGATAATCAACCAAAATACATGCAACTATACTTGGAAGAATCCCGCATGGATTGCTTGATTCCCCGAGGCCCTTAGGCCAAATTCTGAGGCGGGCTTCAAGTTTAGAATTATAATTTTACATACCCCTGAGGATGACGACCTCGGTGCACTTTTAATAGAAAGTGTGGTCATCAGGGAAGCGACTCAGGATCCAGATGATCCCGATGAGTCCAAGACTTTGGCCAGAGCACGTACCTATCATATGATAGATGCCTACCTCGTTTAGGTGGATGCCTATTCTGATTATATGAATAGACATATTCCTATTCCATATGAATAGATGAAGTGAATTCATGTTCTGTAAGAATAGATGATATATCTGTCCCGTATGGATAGAAGTTCCCGAAGTATACTTGTGAATGAATACTAAAAAAAATAAAATATAGTGGTATTTCGGTTAAAATTAATTGGGTCATTACATGTGGTATCAGAGCAAGATTCAAAAACTAGGCCTTGAGCTTTCTACAATTCGCGCAATCAAAATATGTACTTTAAAAGTTAGAAATAACCTTTTTCAAAACTTAGAATAATACTAATATATGAATAATTAAACATGAATTCTAAATGTCGAGGGGAAGAGCAACTCGAGTTGGTGTCGGTAGAAGGCCAAAAGGGAACAAAGATGATGAACCACAAGCTCATGATGGGATTGAAGCAATAATAGAACTATTAACTAAACAAAGAGATAAAATCAACTCTTTGGAGCAAACGGTACAAGAACTTCGAACAAGACAAGATAATATTGAAAATATAGTTGAACCTCAAATTGAAAACCCTCCTGAAGGAGATGATCCAGAGCATGACATAATGGATGTTATTGCACCTAGGAGAGAAAATCCTATTCTAGAATTGACTAAGGACTTGAAGAAAACCACCCCTCCAAAATTTGATGGGAAACAACTAGGAGAAGGGGCAGAAAACTGGCTTAATGAAATGGAAAAGTATTTTGAGTTAAGGGATTTCAGCGAAACTACTAAGGCCTTATGGGGGTCCTACCAACTTGTTGGTGAAGCAGCTAGTTGGTGGACTAATGTGAAGGAACAAAATAAGTACACCAAGGAGGATATAACATGGGAACAATTTGTTGAGCACTTTCGTAAAAGGTGGCTACCACAATTGTTTTTCGATGAGAAGATGACTGAGTTTCACAACCTTAGACAAGGATCTCTGACAGTTCAACAATATTGGGATAGGTTTGCCAAACTGCTAAAATATGTGCCAATATATCAACAAGATGAAAAGAGCCAAACTAGGAAATTCATTTTGGGATTAAATACCAACATAGGAGCAGAGGTTGACATGCATGGACCAGAAGGTATGAATGAAGTGTTAGAGAAATCCTTAAAGCAAGAGAGGAAGTTACAAGCTTTAACTTCAGCAAGACAATCTTTTAGGAGTAATAATTTCAAGAGGAAACAAGAATTCAGAAGGAATCAAAACTTCAACAAGAACCTAAGGAACAACTCATCAGAAAGAAGACCACCTCCAAATCATAATCAAAGGTACAATGTGAATAACACTAACAGAAACAACTTCAACAAAAATGAACCAAGGAACTATAATTGGCCAAGGCTCAATGAAGCAAGCAATAACCAGCCTAAAAATCCAATGCAACGAGGACCACCAGGTGGATGTTTCATGTGTGGAGGGAATCACTTTGCTAGAGAATGTCCAAGGATGCAAAGTTAGATGAAAGCAAATCAACCTCAGAGGGGACCTACTCAAAGGATTCATGCAGCAGTAAGAAATCGACGTACTCGATCCCAGAATGTGCCCATAGAGACTACAGGTACTCTATTTGGAAAACTAGTCTCAATTCTAGTAGATACTGGATCATCTGAATGTTTTATTTCACCTGAATTTGTAAGGAAAAATGTATTTAAAGTTAATCATATGGAATCATCATGGACAGTCCAGTATGGGGATAAGGCAGTTAAAGAGGTGACCCAGTGTCTATCCGATGCAGAAATACAATTCCCTAACTTTAATACAAAGGTAGACCTTTATGTGGCACCTTTAGGATCATATGATGTGATCATTGGAATGAGTTGGTTGACAAACCATCAAGCAAATGTAGACTGTTACAACAAATGGGTAGAATGTTTAGATGATATAGGGAAAAGGGTTGTGATTCAAGGGAAACATAGACCTATAAGTATGGAAATCATATCAGCTATGCAAATGAAAAGAGAAAAGAGAAAGGGGGCTCTAGTATACATGGTTACCATGGATGAAAAGGAAGAAGGCAATGCTCCAACGCTCCAAAATTCTCCTTACCTTCAAGATTTTAGTGATGTGTTTCCAGAAGAACTACCAGGGCTACCCCCAAAAAGAAAATTTGACTTCTCCATTGATATAGTTCCAGGAGCTGAACCGGTGTCTAAGGCACCCTATCGAATGAACACAGCAGAGCTGGTAGAACTCAAGATGCAATTGGAAGAATTGCTTGGGAAAGGTCTCATAAGACCAAGTGTATCCCCTTGGGGAGCACCGGTTTTGTTTGTTAAAAAGAAAGATGGAACCTTAAGATTATGTATTGATTACAGAATGCTTAACAAAGTCACCATAAAGAATAGGTACCCTTTACCACGCATAGAAGATCTCTTTCAACAAATGAAAGGAGCAACTATGTTTTCTAAGATAGATCTTCGATCAGGGTACCACCAACTCAAGATAAAGGAAGAAGATATCCTGAAAATAGCCTTCAAAACAAGGTATGGGCATTATGAGTTTACAGTTGTACCTTTTGGTGTGACTAATGCTCCAGCTGCCTTTATGAACTTGATGAATAGTGTGTTCCATGATTACTTGGATAAATTTGTCTTGGTCTTCTTAGATGATATCTTGATTTATTCCAAAAATGAGGAGGAACACCTAGCACATCTTCAATTAATTTTGCAAAGGTTGAGAGAACATAGGCTATATGGGAAATTATCAAAATGTGCATTCTTTAAAAAGAAAATACATTACTTAGGTCACATCATTTCAGAAGATGGTATCGCAGTAGATCCAGATAAGATAAAAGCCATAGAGGAATGGCCAATTCCAAAAAATGTGTCTGAGGTAAGAAGTTTTATGGGACTTGCAGGATATTATAGGAGATTCATAGAAGGATTCTCAAAAATTGCAAATCCAATCACTTCATTACAAAGAAAGGGTAAGAAATTCTTGTGGACTGAACAGTGTGATAAGGCATTTCAAAATTTGAAGGAAAAATTAACCACTGCACCTATCTTAAAGGTTCCAGAACCAAATGGACACTTCATAGTTGTGACAGATGCTTCCATTGAAGGTCTAGGTGGGGTACTCATTCAAGATGAAGGTGTGGTAGCATATGAATCAAGGAAATTGAAAAATCATGAAGTAAACTATGCACCTCACGATTTGGAACTTGCAGCAATTGTACATGCTCTTCAGAAATGGAGACATTTTCTCTTAGGAAAGCCATTTGAGTTAAAAACTGACCATCAAGGACTCAAGTACATCTTCACGCAACCTCACTTGAATGCTAGACAAAGAAGATGGTTAGAATTTCTGAGCGAATACGATTTTGAGATAGAATATATTAAGGGAAAAGAAAATAGGGTTGTAGATGCACTAAGCAGAAGGAGGCACTTGATGAATATGGTAATATTCAAAACCACTTTTAGAGAAAAAGTTCTAAATGAACAAAAAGAAGATTCATGGTATAAACAGGTCAAATCGACCTTAGAAAATGATCCAGCTAATCCTAGTATGAAGGGGTATAATCTAGATGGTGACAAGATGCTTCGATACAACAATAGGATATATGTTCCAAACTGTAAAGAGTTAAGAGAGTTGGTTTTAAGTGAAGCCCACAATACCCCTTATTCAGGACACCCTGGGGCAAACAAACTCTATTCAGACCTTAAGAAACTATATTTTTGGCAAGGAATGAAGAATGACATAGTACTCTATGTAGCTAAATGTCTTGAATGTTAGAGGGTGAAGGCAGAGCATAGCCATCCTGCAGGATTATTATACCCCCATGATATACCACATCATAAGTGGCAGGTTATTAGTATGGATTTTATTCAAGGATTGCCTACAACACCTTATAGGCATAACACAATAATGGTGGTAATTGACAAACTTACCAAGGTTGCTCACTTCATAGCAGGAAATATAATAGATGATGCTCCAACTTTGGCTAAACGTTTTGTGAAGGAAATTTTTAGATTACATGGAATTCCAGAAAAGATCATATCTGATAGGGATGCTAGATTCACTTCAAGGTTTTGGACAACTCTTCAATCAGCTTTGGGGACACAATTAAATTTCAGTACAGCATATCACCCTGAAACAGATGGCCAAACTGAAAGGACAAATCAAATTGTGGAAGACCTTCTACGTATGTACTGTATGGACCAACAATCTAAGTGGGAAGAATATCTTCCACTAGTAGAGTTTGCATACAATAACTCTTTTCAAGTCTCCCTAGGGATGGCTCCATTTGAAGCTCTATATGGAAGAACTTGTCGCACACCTTTGAGTTGGGATAATCTTGAGGATAGAGTGGTAATTGGACCAGATATGTTGAAGGAAATGGAAAATCAAATCAGGTCAATTAGACAGAGGTTAAGGGAAGCAACAGACAGACAAAAGAGTTATGCGGATAGGAAAAGAACACAAAGGGAATTCGCAGTAGGTGAAAAAGTTTTCTTAAGGGTCAGGCCATATAAAAGCTCTATAAGTTTTGGTAAGAAGGCAAAGTTGGCACCACGTTATGTGGGACCCTTCGAAATCATAGAAAAGATAAACCTGGTTGCCTACAAATTGGCCCTACCTCCCCAGCTGAGTTGTATCCATGATGTTTTCCATATATCTCTTCTTAAGAAGTATGTACCTAATGAGAAACATGTTTTGAATTGGAATGCATTACAGGTCCAAGAGCTCGGGAAAATAACAATAGAGCCATATCGAATCTTGGAGAGGCGCCAGTACCAATTGCACAACAGGATGGTTGATCAAAGCAAAGTACAGTGGGATCAGTATGATGAAGACAATGCTACTTGGGAAGATACAATTGATTTACAACAATCTTTTCCCTTCTTGTTTTAAGCACTATTTAGATACTATATTTCTTTTTTGTTTCAAAGTACTATCTCTTTACTATATAAAACTTATTGAATATATGCATCGAGACGATGCACAAATAAGGGAGGGAGGATGTCACGACTCCTCCTCCCTAACTCTTACTGCAAAATTTTGATAGACTTTAATGCAGGAACACATGTTAAATCCAAACTAAAAATCTAATACTCATATGCTTGAAAATCTTGCCTGTCATTAATTATTGATTGAAAACTTGAGAGCAGAATTTGAATGTCGACCAAATTCAGTGGACAACTATGGAGTTAAGGTGTCATGCATGAATTAGAAAATGACATTTTGACCACGTTTTCAATAGAAAACTGCACAGTGAATCAAATCCAGTCAGCACAGACCTACCGATAGGTCACATTCTGCCGTCTTCAGCCGCCCAACGCCGAATTCACTGACTTTGTGTCATTCACGTGGGTTGTGAATCAACTACCACAATAAATTGCAGATCTAACTGCACCCTACAGTTCACAATGTATTTAATGCATTATGTCTATAAAAAAATAGGGGAAGGAACTTTTGCTTAGGTAGAGCAATAGGCCGTTCTGTGAGAGACTCCAAAGAAAAGTTTGATTTCAGGCTTCAGGAAAAAGGAGAGCCAATCTGGGCGCAGTGTTCACTCCAGATCTCTCCCAAGAATCAGCGCTCTAATTCCATGCCTCTGTGTTTCTAGTTTAGGAATGTTCGTTCCAGATTAAGCTAGAGAGGAGACATGCTGAACCAGAATTTTCCCTTATCTCAGATCACAGTCAGGATTTAGTGCAGCCAAGTAAGTACCCATGATTGCAAATCCTATAAATAAATATCTACACGTAATGTTATTGTGTTGGTTGGAGCCACATTCTGAATTTTTTTCACTTATGGAATCACCATAACTGGTTTTATTTTGCACAGTTAAATAGATGAGATTGCAAACAGTAGAAAGAGAACTTCTTCAGGAAAATAAAATAAACAATATTATTTTTATTTTATTTTTTATTTCTTGAGGTTATTATGTCTTGAATCCCAACGTAGGATTCTTTGGCCTACAAAACAAATGAGGGAAACGAATTAGCCATTGGAGTAGAGGATGTCTAAGATCTTATACCTGGTACATACATGCATTAGAGCCTATTTAATAGGCATGAAAATCTGTTATGTGTTTTCCCTAGCGTTCCCAATAAATGGCGTCACCTCTCAGCCTCATCTCATAATTAGGCAGTCATATCACAATGTCCAAAGGTAGGGAGTAGTAAGTCTTACGCTTACTAATTGCAAGTATCTGAAAGTTCTAAAATGATCTTCTTTTTGCTATGCATAATCTGCTATCCTTGTATATCCACGAGACCACATTCTTAGAAGTATGTTGTCAAAGAATTTGAAACGCCTTCCTTATGCTTTCAATACATTCACACATATGTACATCATATATTCATTTCCAATTTGTATATGCTTTTATTCACCGCATAACATGCTAATGAAAGAGTTTATTTAGTCAAGCCATTCAAAACTTTGGTGATTGCTTAATACGTCACTCTACTTTCTCTAATAGGTCAGAAACATTTACATGTTAAATTACATGTCTAAGCTCTATGAGCTCGATATGATTTTTCTGTTGCATGTAAAAGAAACAATTCTGAAATAATGTTTTTAGTTCTCCCATTTCCGAAATAATGCTTTTAGTTCTCCCATTGCCAAAATAATGTTTTTAGTTCTCCCATTGCCATACATATCATAGGACGAAAATATAAGAAATAATATCTTGACAAAAGTAGGGGAAATTTGAAATACATTATGAGTATTGAACTGCATCATAATTAATCAACCATACCCAGCACATTGGAATCAAAATTATTAATAAATTTAATTGTAGCAAGAATGTACTCATAGTCTAGATCGAATGTACTCTCAAATTTATTGAACAATCTAGTAATACATTAAAGTGTTTTTAAAATTTCTTAATTTACAAAATTAAAGCTTTGCTTTATTTAAAAGTATATTGAGTATGGCACGAAGGATTCTAATTTGAATTGAATGCCCTATGCCTAATCCATTCAACTTCCTCAAGATTATACTCAACGGAGGATCATGTATAGGTAAAGAAATAAAATAAAATAAAGTAAAATGTTAAGTAATATTAGAATTTTAGTTAAGCGTAACTATCACCAAATACCTCTAAATCCAAATCATCATAAGGAATATTACTATTCTTAGTTAACAATTTAATTTTAAAGGATATTGGTTATGAATAATTATCCTACAAAATATAAGTCTTGATCAAATAATCTATGTAAGTTATGTATATTGTTGATGACAACTATATGATTATAGCATGTTCTTAATAAAGTTGTCATCTCTAAGATTGTATCAAATTGTGGGTATCTTTTTTATGGGTATAGAAAGTGATAAATGAGAATCATTCATTAGATCAATACCATATTACTTAATTAAGAGTAATTAGCTTGCTTGAATTTGTTTTATTACTCCCTACAGGATGATCAAGAGGAAATAGGTGTGTAACTAAGCTTTAAATACTTGCTTTAAATAGGTTGATTGGTAATACTTGATATGTATTGTTATTATTGAGATTTTATTCAATCAAAGGTTAATATAGAATGTTTATTTTACTATCAATAATACTTAAACTATTCTTAGAGTTAAAATTTATTCCTGAACAAATCACATATGGGAAATTATGTTATAACTAACGTCGTTGTGCATTCCAAATTTTATGAGCTTTTTCTTATAAATATTTAATTATGCTAGAGATAGCTTGAAAACCTAATCAAAGAAAGGAAAAGAGAACCCGCAGCATTCGGTATTAATGGTGCCTCTAGTTCACGTTTACGAGTAAAGCCGTCGCGCTTGAGCTACTGCATCTATAGCCTAATACAGCTGCAATAACGGCGTCTGTGGCATCGTCCCTATAAATCGCCGGGGAGAAATAAGGGAGATGAGTTGTTTAAAATCCAAAGGAAGGGAAATCCCCTTTGGATCGATAATCTAAAAAGATAAAACAAAAATGAATCAAATCCGCTAGTGACAACCTAGAAAACTGTAACTTAGGAATTATCAATTCATGATATAATCGTGTGGATATATTATTAGGAAATCATTTAAATGGGTCAAGGGAGACAAACTTCATTAGGGAGTAAGGTTAGATGAATGTTAATAGGTAAACAATGAATGGTCAAGGCGATCGTTTATTATCCATGCTTACCATCGTGGGTAGCAGCCGCAGAGGAACTGTCTAGGGAAATAAAAACCCTAGAAAGGGTTGCGTACCCGCTTTATAACAGTTCACATAAACATAGCCTAGAAAATAGAACTACATATTTTACGCCTTGATCCGATTTGGAAGCAGGGTATGTAGGCAGTCTGGGAAATGAAGGATGCTCCCAGTACTCAGGCGTTTGGGAATGGGGTTTAGGGTTGGAGAGATCACATAACTAGTTATATAAGATAATCAACCAAAATACATGCAACTATACTCGGAAGAATCCCGCATGGATTGCTTGATTCCCCGAGGCCCTTAGGCCAAATTCTGAGGCGGGCTTCAAGTTTAGAATTACAATTTTACATACCCTTGAGGACGATGACCTCGGTGCACTTTTAATAGAAAGTGTGGTCATCAGGGAAGTGACTCAGGATCCGGATGATCCCGATGAGTCCAAGACTCTGGCCAGAGCACGTACCTATCATATGATAGATGCCTGCCTCATTTAGGTGGATGCCTATTTCAATTATATGAATAGACGTATTCCTATTCCATATGAATAGATTAAGTGAATTCCTGTTCTGTAAGAATAGATGATATATCTGTCCCGTATGGATAGAAGTTCCCGAGTATACTTGTGAATGAATACTAAAATAAAATAAAATATAGTGGTATTTCAGTTAAAATTAATTGGGTCATTACACCCTTACTAATTCTGTTTTCTTATTCCTACTCCCTATCCTACTTACATCAAGACCATATCACTTAGACATAGCCTGAACAATAGGTGGAATGGCCTAGTTGAACATACTACACTCAAACCCTTAAGAGATCAATCCAGTTGAACATAGAACTGAGTGATTCTATGTGTTTGGGTGAGAAAAAGGACCATGCCTAGCATAAACATGTGTATTCAGACATGTTGGAACAATCCATTTGGTCACACAAGTTGCAGAATGAAAGTTGCACCACTTTGCAACTTTCCACTGCTTCCATTTGACAATTTTTCAATCAATTGAAAACTGGACACCACGAGAAAACCACTCCAAGAAGATGAAAACTGAGAGAGGTTATTGTAGAGGGGCCCAATGCAATCCCATGGGATTAGACAAAAAAATAATAAGCATCATGATGTATGAGTAACCTCATGTTGAAGTTTGTAGCCATTTTTCCCTTTTGACCCTTAAGGGATCGATTTAGTTGAACGTAGCTTAGAGCAATTCCGTGTGTTTGGGTGCGAAAGAGGACCATTCCTACCATAAAAATGCCTATTCAGATTTGTTGGAATAGTCTGTTTGGTCACACAAATTGTAGAACAAAAGTTGCACCACTTTGTAACTTTCCATTGCTTCCATTTGACACTTTTTCCATCAATTGAAAACTGGACACCACGGGAAAACCACTCTGAGATAACAAAAATTGAGAGAGGTTATTGTAGAGGGTCCCAATGCAATTCCATGGGATAAGACAAATTTTTTTTAAGAATTACGGTGTCTAAGTGACCTCATGTTAAAGTTTGCAGCCATTTTTCCCTTTGGACCCTTAAGGGATTGATTCAGTTGAACGTAGGTCGAAGCAATTCCACATGTTTTGGTGTGAAAGAGGGCCATTCCTAGTATAAACATGCCTATTTAGATGCATTTGAACAGTCTGTTTGGTCACACGAGTAACAGAATGAAATTTGCAACACTTTGCAACTTTTCACTACTTCCTTTTGACACTTTTTCCATCAATAGAAAGCTCGACACCATGGGAAAACCGCTTTGAGATAATGAAAGCTGAGAGATTTTATTGTAGAGGGGACCAACGTGATCGCATATGATCAAATGAGAAGTTTTTAAGCATCACAGTGTCTGAGTAACCTCATTTTAAAGTTTGTAGCCATTTTTCCCTTTGGACCCTTAAGGGATCAATCCTATTGAACGTAGTTTGGAGTGATTCCACGTGTTTGGGTGTGAAAGAGGACCATGCCTAGTGTAAAAATTCTTATTCAGATGTGTTGGAATAGTTCATTTGGTCACATGAGTTGCAGAACGAAAGTTGCACCACTTTGCAACTTTCCACTGCTTCCATTTGACACTTTTTTGATCAACTAAAAACTAGACACCATAGGAAAACTACTTCTAGATAATGAAAAATAAGATAGGTTATGTAGAGGGGCCAAACATGATCCCATAGGATCAAACTAGAATTTTCTAAGTGTCACAGTGTTCGAGTAACCTCATGCTGAAGTTTACTGCCATTTTGCGCTTTGGACCTTAAGGGATCGATCCAATTGAACATAGCTCAGAGTGATTCCGCGTGTTTGGGTGCAAAATAAAACCATTCCTAGTGTAAAAATTCCTATTCAAACATGTTGGAATATTCTATTTGGTCACATGAGTTGTAGAACGAAAGTTGCACCACCTTGCAACTTTCCACTGCTTGCATTTGACACTTTTTCCATCAACTAAAAACTGGACACCATGGGAAAACCACTCCGAGATAATAAAAACTGAGAGAGGTTATTTTAGAGGGGTCCAATTCAATCCCATATAATTAGGTGATAAGTTTTTAAGCATCATGGTGTTTGAGTAACCTCATGCTAAAGTTTGCAACCATTTTTCCCTTTGGACCCTTAAGGGATTGATCCGGTTGAACAAAGGACCTCTATACTTTAAAATTATCCAAACCTTACCAACTCTTGGGGAATCAATTCTAACGTATCAAAACTTTAAAATCAAGAATTAGATCTCAGTTATACCACCGTACAATGGGTAAACCACAAAACCCTCTATTGTAGCCTAAATCTTAGGGGTTTATTGAAAATGATACTTCCAAAGCTAACCACAACCTAAAAATTACTGAAATAAGTTTATGATACCCTGTACAAGCTCAAACAATCATAAAATAATGCTTCCCTACACAAAAACACAATTTGACTCTTCAAAACCACTATTTTCTTAAAGAAAACTCAGTTTTACACACATGGGTTTCACACCCATCTCACTTCCAGACCTCCCCAACACTAACACATCATTCCCACACCTTAATAATATTAAAACAGACCCATTCCTCAAGTTATAGAGGCTACAAAAAGAGGAATGGGTCAAAAATCCATTTTTATTGACTCAAAACCTTCAAATGTACAAGTTCAGGTCAGTTTTAGTAAATTGATGATAAATTACACAAAATGTTATGGAAAACCTTCTAAATGTATTCAAAAGAAAGGTAACTCCATATACTATGCAAATATCAACAAATCTAGATCAACTAATTGAAATGTAGGCCATACAATCTGCTGCTATAGCTGAAAATACAAAAAATTATAGAAAAAAATTAAGTTTTTTTATTTTTTTTGCTTCTTCAAATCACAAAATTCAACCTTAAATTTGAGTTCTCCATGTTTTTAAACTCTCTCCCACCAATTGAAAATTTATTCACCTTCCTAACTAACCTTTGAATTGGTTTGACTCTTCACATTCCCTCCATAATGCAAATTTTGCAATTTTACAAAATTTGAGTTCAGAAATTTTGCACATTTTTACAAATTTTAAACATTTTTCACTTTTTGAAAAACCCAACCTCCTAAACACCTAATACAGCTCATATATGACTAAATACATAATATAATTGTCTCAAACACCTTATTTTAATATAAAATTCAAAATATTATATTCTACTCCTTATTTGCCTTGATGAACAAAACCTAATGAGTGGTGCTCTTGCACCAATCATACATTGGCCTTCTTGTCCCTCCTAAAGTTTGGAACACATCCATTACATCCACATAAAACTCGAAATACTTGGTCTTCCTGGTTCCCATGCCCTTATATGGTTATGCAAATGAAAATGAAGCAAAGTAATCATCTCCTTCTCCGCTGGATGGAAGAATGCATGCTTAATGTTTTGATACATGATATCAACTTTCTCACCTATTCTCATAATTGAATATCAAAATCTAGTATGGTGGGCCTCCAGAGTTCTAGTGATATTTCTTCCTCTTCCACCAAATTCTAGCTCAATCCACATGTCTTCTAGCCTAATTGACTTTGTTTTTTAAAGCTGAAGTTTCTCATGAGTCACCAGTGTTGCTATCTCTTCCTTTTCAGACTCTTACATTGCTACAGATCATCTCTAGGACTTAATCATTTGTACCACATGTGGTTAATGTGCTTTGAATCCTTGCATCTAAAGGAAATTTCCTTAGTAGAAATACTACTAGGGAATTTCATTGTTGCCATTGTAGTTGGTATTAAAGTTGGTACCTACAACATTGAAAATTATCCTTATATAAGAATTCCCTCCATCTTGTTGGCTTGTAACACTCTTGATGGTGGCTACATGAAATCTAATTCTGATTCCTCTACATCAGTGGGAACTCATATATCCTTATTCTGACTCTTCTGAATTATCAAAATTAGAATCACTACCTTCCATATTCAAAAATTCCCAACCACCATCTTCAATAAATTGGCCACTAGTTCAAGTTCATTTTGCTTTCATAATACTTTATATCCATGGAGTTCAGCCATTCATTCATGCCATCAAGTGAAGATTCAAGAATGGCATCAATACAGAGTACATCCTGCTTAAAGTCTTTCAAAATAATAGCCATATCAAATGCCTTTTTCCCAAGTCATACTCTCTCAAGGTTAACAATCATACATTGACCTTCTTTCCCCTCCTAAAGTTTGGACCACATCCATTACATCCAAATAAAACTCAAAATCCTTGGTCTTCTTGGTTCCCATGCCTTGATATGGTTATGCAAATGAAAATGAAGCAAAGTAATCATCTCCTTCTCTGTTGGATGGAAGAATGCATGCTTAATGTTTTGATACATGATATCAACTCTCTCACCTATTCTCATGGTTGAATACCGAAATATAGTATGGTAGGCCTCTAGAGTTTTAGTGATATTTCTTCCTCTTCCACCAAATTCTAGCTCAATCCACATGTCTTCTAGCCTAATTGACTTTGTTTTTTAAAGCTGAAGTTTCTCCTGAGTCACCAGTGTTGCTATCTCTACCTTTTTAGACTCTTTCATTGCTACAGATCATCTCTAGGATTTAATCATTTGTACGACATGTGGTTAATGTGCTTTGAATCCCTACATCTAAAGGAAATTTACTCAACATAAATACTACTAGGGAATTTCAATGTTGCCATTGTAGTTGGTATTAAAGCTGGTACCTGCAACATTGAAAATTATCCTTATATAAGAATTCCCTCCATCTTGTTGGCTTGTAACACGCTTGATGGTGGCTACATGAAATCTAATTCTGATTCCTCTACATCAGAGGGAACTCATATATCCTTATTCTGACTCTTCTGAATTATCAAAATCAGAATCACTCCCTTCCATATTCAAAAATTCCCAACCACCATCTTCAATAAATTGGCCACTAGTTCAAGTTCATTTTTCTTTCATAATACTTTATATCCATGGAGTTCATCCATTCCTTCATGCCATCAAGTGAATATTGAGGAATGGCATCAATGTGGAGTACATCTTGCTTAAAGTCTTTCAAAATAATAGCCATATCAAATTCCTTTTTCCCAAGTCATACTCTCTCAAGGTTAACAATCATACATTGACCTTCTTTCCCCTCCTAAAGTTTGGACCACATCCATTACATCCACATAAAACTCAGAATCCTTGGTCTTCTTGGTTCCCATGCCTTGATATGGTTATGCAAATGAAAATGAAGCAAAGTAATCATCTCCTTCTCCACTGGATGGAAGAATGCATGCTTAATGTTTTGATACATGATATCAACTCTCTCACCTACTCTCATGGTTGAATACCAAAATCTAGTATGGTGGGCCTCCAGGGTTCCAGTCATATTTCTTCCTCTTCCACCAAATGTTGGCCTGATCCACATGTCTTCTAGCCTAATTGACTTTGTTTTTGAAAGGTGAAGTTTCTCCTGAGTCACCATTCTTGCTATCTCTTCCTTTTCAAACTCTTTCATTGCTACAAATTGTCTTTGGGATTTAATAATTTGTACCACATGTGGTTGATTTGCTCTGAATCCTTGCATCTAAAGGAAATTTCCTCAACATAAATACTACTAGGGAATTTCAATGTTTCCATTGTAGTTGGTATTAAAGCTGGTACCTACAACATTGAAAATTATCCTTATATAAGAATTCCCTCCATCTTGTTGGCTTGTAACACTCTTGATGGTGGCTACATGAAATTTGATTTTGATTCCTCTTCTACATTAGAGGGAACTCATATATCCTTGTTTTGACTCTTTTGAATTATTAGAATTAGAATCACTAGCTTCCATATTAAAAAATTCCCAACCACCATCTTCAATAAATTGGCAACCAGTTCAAGTTCATTCTTCTTTCATAAAACTTTATATCCATGGAGTTCAACTATTCCTTCATGCCATCAAGTGAAGATTGAGGAATGTCATCAATGCGAAGTATATCCCGCTTGAAGTCTTTTAAAATAATAGCCATATCAAATGCCTTTTTCCCAAGTCATACTCTCTCAAGGTTAACAATCATACATTGACCTTCTTTCCCCTACTAAAGTTTGGACCACATCCATTACCTCGACATAAAACTTGACATCCTTGGTCTTCTTAGTTCCCATGCCTTGATATGGTTATGCAAATGAAAATGAAGAAAAGTAATCATCTCCTTCTCCATTGGTTGGAAGAATGCATGCTTAATGTTTTGATACATGATATTATCTCTCTCATCTACTCTCATGGTTAAAAATCTCAATCTTGAACTAATAGTGATTACTAAGAAAGGTAATTCCACCAACTCTATCAAACAGTTTACTATAGGAACAATAAAAGTAGAGGCTTTTAAAGGAACTCCATGAAAACAAAGCTCTCTAAATGGTATATCAAACTCTTATACCTCATTCTTGCACATTTACAACTAAATTCAAATATTTTCCTTCAAAAGGCTACAAATTCAAATATTAACAAATTTGTAGCAAGAATGCATTTTTTTGCACATTTGACCACCGAGACTCAAAAAATCACCATAATACACCTTAAATGGTCTTGATTGACCTTATTTAGCATAAATAAACACAAAATACCTTAATCTAATTTATTGACCACCTATCAACCTTCAAAAAGTGAAATTTTGCAACTAGGAGACTATGTGCTCCTGCACAAAAATTACATTGTGTCGAAGCCTTCAAGAGGCTTTAAATCTAGCCTTTACAAATGATTTTACATCTTTCCAATCATGCCTAACTATTGAGCTTGTAACTAACATGACTTATTACATTATAAATCAATTGACCATGTAATATGACCTTATTCAATTAACAATTTACTCAAAACACAATTTACTAACTTAAAATAATTGCATGAACCAAATTTTTTCAATAACCTTGGTGCCCCTGTACCAAATTTCAATATTTCAATAAATGTGATTACAAGTAAAAATATCATTACAATTCCTTAGTTACTTTTTGATAGGTGTTTTGTACACTTTCTCAACACAGGTAGTGCATACATACACTACCTTTCTTGAAAGGAAATATCCAACAACGAGTGGCTGAAAATCTCCCCAAAGTCTCTTGAGTGTCAGGTCATGACTTGCACAGAATTCCTTAGTTGATGTTTGATGTGATTTTGCTGGTAATCACATGCCATACTTACGTAGCTAGATGCAGAATGGATCTTAGGATTTTAAGTTTCTAAGATGGGAGTTATTGTGTAATTTGATGTAGGTTCAGACAACGATCTAAAACTTCAATGTTATCTTCAAGTTGTGGCTTTCCAATGTGCAATGAACCTTAGCACTTGTTGTTTCTGAAAAAAGGAGAAAAGGAGTGGGGAAGAGAGGTGGTTCCTAGATCTACAACTAATTGTGAACAGTAATCATGGAGTTCCTACTATGGACAACTTCCTTCAAACAAAATTTCATTTAACCAAAAATCTCACAGTATGATGAAATTTGTGCTATCTTCTAACGCCTCTAGATATTTCACCATTCATTCACCATAAAAATGCATGAAAAAAGATAAAATGTAGGGGGGAAGCTTTGAATTCAAGCCTAGATTTACTTTACACAGCCATCTATGAGCAGCAAACAACAAAAAGTGTGGGCTAAGAAGGCATCTACACATCAACAATTTTCATAACTACATAACAACATTACTAAAATCTATCTAAACAATTTAAATCTAACTTGAAGCAGCTATGTAAACCTAAACAAAGCATCTAACAATGGAGATTGAACCATGAAACATGTGAAAAAATCAGAAAATGCACCAAGTCAATATATTTTCATTATAAATTTCAGCAACATGTCTTTACAACAACTCAAATCCCTTTGGAAATGAGACGAGATCCCCTATTTATAGTGCCCAAAAATTGGAATGAATGGCCAAGATTCAATCTCATTGTGTGACCAAGATTCACTACAAACTAGGGTTCTACCTATCCCCCAAATATATTACAATTTTAAAATACAATTTTGTCCATATCCCTATTTTGTCATCTAGTGACAACACTGTAGCGTTTTCTCTTTTGCTGACTGCTCTTTTTTTGTAGCTATTCCTTTAGGAGCTCCTCATTGATAATAGGGTTTCCCTCCTACTTCTTCAAAGCTGCATACTCCATGATTTTAAGAATTACCAAATGGAGTTTGTCAATTTCTATTATCTCGGACCGCAACATCTGATAACTCCATTCTTTCACTTTGTCCTCAAGCTTCTTCCATTCTCTATCATACTTTGCGGCCTACTCTCTAAAAAGCTTTGATTGGGTGAAGGCACGGGCAACAAAACTCATGAAATCCATTGTTATCTCATTGGACATCCCATCATCCATCTTGTTTTGAAAGTAAGGTTTTATCTTCTCTAGATCAATTTGCACTACAGGCATGTCATGTACTCTATTATCAGCTTCAGATATCGAGCGCAATCCGCCCTAATTTCCTTGACCCATTCGATGTTCGGATCCACTTTATCCATTATTTTCTCCAACCTTTCCCTTATGTTTTCAAAATCTCATTTCCACACATCCACTAGCCATTGATCATCCCCTTTTAGTTCAAGATCGCTCTCCCATGTGGCTTTTGGTAGCCAGAGGATGGCCTCGATCTTTGGATAGGTGGAGTTGTATGTTGCAGGGAAGTTAGCACAGAGCTTCTTTGTGCTGTCCAAAGATTGCTGCAGATCCAAGAACTTGTTGGTTGTCTGAATAGCCCTGCTGATACCCATATTTATGACATGTAGGACTTGTCGGAACCAGCTTTTTGTAGTCTTGTCCAAGTTCTTTCTCTTCTCCATTTTTTCAATCTATTCTATGGATAGAAATTGGGGTGGAGCCATAGAACTGGTGGGAATGTCCTCCACTGAAGACCATTGTTAGATATAATCCATCAAGGTGGCCACCTGTGCTTTGAGTTCATCCTTTGAAACCTTGTCTTGTTGTATCAGGTGCACCACCATATCTACTAACTCTTCAAGATGCCCCACCTTTTGCTCTCTGGTAGTAGTCCCTAGGTTAATGGTGGAAATTTTATAGCTTACACCCTCTTGGCCTACCATCTATGTTGCTATCTAAGTAGTCTGAGATCTGAAAGCATCCATCGTCACCCTGGACCTAAGTCTGGGTTTCTTCTCCTTCCTAGTTGATATTTGTGCCCAGGCTACGATAGCCTCTAGCCTCGCTCTTGGATCCTTCAGTGCAGGAGTCTCCTTCTCAAGTTGTCTCTCCAGCCACTCAGGCATGGAAAAATTTCCTCTCGGTGACTCTCAATCATCCCCACCTTTCCCTGTTTGGACCTCTGTTTGTTCACCTATGGTAGTCTTCTCTCTTATTCTGATATTGTCTCCCTCTTCCTCATAAGAGTCTTGTATGAATTTGAATAGTTTGATGGGAGGCCTTGTAGTTAATTGCCCCCGAGGGCTTTCCTCCATTTCAATTTATTTCTCCTTTCTCTCTTCAATCTATTTATCTTCACGCATGTACTCCTCGGGCTGATCTTCCACAATATCTCCTTCCTTCCTAGGAAATGGCACAATCTCTAACTATTTTTCCCCTATAGGGATTTCTATGTCTTCCACCACCCTATCACCTTCTTGTTCTTCTTTGGGAGGTGACCTTTCTGTCTCTTCCTCATCATGTTTCAGTTGTCGGGCCATTTCTTCTTCAAGATTGTCATCGAAGGTTTGTACGATGACTTTACAACCGGCATCCTCCTCCTCATCCCCCCTCTCGAAAGACCTAGTCTCTTCTTCTTTGTGAACCACCCTGTCTATTGGACAATGATCATACCTCGGGTGTTCATGATATTCATCAACCTCCTCCATCATGTTTGATGCTTCTTGCTCCTATCTCTCCAATTCTTCAGAGATTATCATCGTCACCTCCATTGTTGGTGGTCCTATTGGGGGTTACAAAGGTTTGGTAGTGGTGAGGACCTGCACTAAGGTAGCCTAAAGGGTGGGGTCCATAAAGATTTGGGAGAGCTCGGAGGGGATATTTTGCATGTGTTTTGAGAAGGCCTCTAGAAATGCAGGTGCAGGCATTGGTGCCACCACCGTTGCTAAAGGGAGCGACGTGGTAGGTGACATGGTGGAGGAGGAAAGAGGAGTGGTCGCAATGGAGGAAGAGTCAATCACTATTATGGGCCCAGCCAGAGGTGAGGGGGAAAGATGGATTGAGATATCCATCGTTGGTGGGGATGTGGTGACCATGGCCAAGGAGACAGATGATGGGAAAGTTGAAACAAGGGGGAGCCATAAGAGGTTTTTGTTGATCCGCCCTCTCTTCTCCACCCTCTTGGATTGTAGGTTGCTCTATGGTACCTCCTATTTTTTTGGGCTTCTTGGAAGGTGAGCCTCCTAAATCTTTCCTTGTATACACCTTAGGATCTAAAGACTACTTTTTTTCCATCCCTTTCCTCTTCTTTGATCTGTTTATCAGAGGAGATTTGGATATCTTGTCCATCGAAGTTGTGACAACGGCCTCCTCTATGGCACTAGGTTCACTCTTTATCCCTTCATATGTTAGGACCACCCTCTGTCCCTTTAGTCGGGCCACTTGTCTTTTAACCCATTCTTCAATCCAGGCCACGATGGGTTTGGTCACAATGTATAGGTCATTGACCTCCTATTCATCCCAATTAATTGCGGGCAGCAGCAAGTTGGAGACTGCATTGTACCTAGGATCCATGACCTTGCTTTCATCTTCCTCAACTTGGTCTGGTATTGGGAACAACTGCACCCTTCTTACGAAATATGTAGTCATTCTCATGTAGTGCCTTGCATGCACCTCTTTGTCATCCTAGCAATTTTCCCAAAAATCTTCAACATGATGTAGGTGGACATATTCTTATCCCAGTGCTTTTCTTACATGTCCATAGGGGTCCTTCTGTGGATGAGCAGTGTGTAGGTGGAAGTGGTATTCTGCCAATTCCTTTTCTAAATTCCCAGCACAATGGGAAGTTTGCAATTTATACATCCCTTGACTAAAGGCTAAGGGATAAGAGATCCCTACCAAATGCTTGTTGCTAGGAAGGGTATCCACATGTTGCAGCTGTTGAGAGAGTTCCAATAGTATGATCTAGTCATTGGGGTACTGGGGCAGCTTGTTTGGCTTTTCAATGAACCCATGGGTGCGAATGTAGGTGAATTTGGATAATTGTAGGAATAGGAAGGCATACTGCTTTAGGAACGCCCACACACTATGAGAGACCCTCCTCTCGAAATCCCCTTCAAGCAATCGAATAATGTGACAAATAAAGGAGTCATTCACCAAGTAGTACTCCTTAAAGTTTCTGAATTAGAGCTAGGGATATCGGTCATAGGCTTTTAGTTTTCGGCCTGGCTCCTCATCGGGCACCACAAACAACCCATTGTACTACTTTTGTTTTGCCAGTGAATAGACTAGATAGGAGGTCATGTAGAATTTGGAACTCTTTTTTACATTCATAAACTACTCATGGAAATAGTTGTTGATGATACCTCCCCAATGGAACGTGGCCTTGGTGGTGAAATCCTCGTTTCCATAGAGGATTTTTTCAACAAAGTATACCATCCATTCATGAAAAAATGCAGTAGAAGGGAGGCCCATTACCCAGCTCAACATTGTGACTAGGTCATGGTAATCTTCATGGAAATCATTGTGAAAGAGTTCCTGAGGAACCTTTGCAGTGTTGCCTCTTTTCTCCTTGAGCCAGTGTTGGTTTATCAAATTTTTGCAACCCATTGGGTTTTCATCCCAAGTTTCCTTTCCTTCCTCCATGGTGGTCACCTCCATTTCTTCAAAGGTGGGAATGTGAAAAGTTCTAGTGATTCCCTTAGCTAACATGTCAGCAAGAATATTCCCATCTTTGTCAATGATGGTTCTTGTTTGGGCTGGTAAGCTTGCCGGCATGCCATCATGAGTTTCAGGGCAATGGGAGATGGAGGGAAGCCTGTTGCTTTTGCAATCCCACTTTGTTGGATTAAGCTAGCATTGTCAATCTTCGAGTGAATTCTGACTCTTTGTTTGAATTCATTAATATCGACATAGCCGATGTTGGTGTCTGTGATTTCCTTCCAGTCAGTAATAATCTTCCATTGTAGAGGTTCACCTTGGAATTGGAACTTCATCTAGTCTTTATCCTCATTTCCATGAGAAGTCTTTCCTGATTTCTTTCCTTTTTCTTTCTCTACAGCTCCCCCTGAGGGTCCTGCACCCGATTCCATATATCCAACATACATAGACATAATGAGTACAATCATTTTGCAAGAGTATTAATGCTAGCCAACATCTCATGAAATAAACCCAATTAGACATCTCATGACTAATAAAGTTAAATCTTTTCCTTTTAGATGTCGTTAATCACTTTTTAAGGGATTTCAGACAATTTGGGCCTAGAGGGCCAGAATTTCCTGGCAGGAATGTTGTTTTGAAAGGGCGAACAAGCTAGGGTGAGCCTAGTGGTTTCTTCCATCTTCACATTTTGATGGTTTGAAAGGCTCATGTCGAAGAGGGAAAAATTTGAGCACATAGGTAGCCACTAGTTTCCAAATTTGAGGTCATTTGGGTCAATTTTGGGACTCCCAGAGGTTCAAGCCTGGGAATTTGTCTAAAGTCTGATGTCTAAAACAACCTAGGAGCAATGAAGTTCTGGGGATGGAACTGCAAGGCCCAGGGCCCAAAATGTGAAAAGCTGGCAAGTAGTTCAGGTCTAGAGGGATGGAAGGTCATTTTTTTTAGCTGTTTCGAATGGAAATCTGGAAATGGAAACCTAAATAGAGTGGCCTGGTGGATCGGACCCGTTGAAGTGTTCAGCCACCAACTTCTACGTGAAGGTTTTGGGAGGCAACTGGTTGATTGAACCCCAAGGACTAGAAAGACATGTCTATCTCTCTCTTGCACCATAGACAAAGGTGAAGGGAACCCCAGTGGGTGGAGTCTGTGATCCAGAGACTGCGTATGAAAGGTTGGGGTTTGGGAAGTAGGGAGGCGTTGCTCTGCAGCCATTTCAAATGGCAGAGTCCCCATGGCGACCAGCGTGAAAAGAAACCCATTGATCAGGGCCCGACGGGATGGTGGCACAATTGTTTTAGATTTTAGAATTGGTAGACAGGAGCATCATCTTTTCCATTTTTTATAGGCGGGGCTGCTACGGAACTCCGGGGGTAGAAATCCAATGTTCCAAACCTAGCGCAGACAGTGGTAGCTGAAAAGTTTCTAACCTCGAACAGATAGAATGCACCAAATTGGGGTCCGGGGTCTAGGAAGGCTATAACCTTCTACTATTTAGGAATAACAAACACCCAAGGGAATCCCAGAATGGGAATTCTAGCGAGGCAGGCCTGGGAGCTGGAAATGAAAGTTGATTTCGAGTGCAAAGTTTCACAACGGTTGGTTGACGACAGTCCGGGGTGGTGGGCCTAAGAGGGAAATTTGGCCACCCAAAAGTTTATTGTTTTCAAGTTTTTAAATGGCGGAGAGAGGTTTCGAGCCCAGAGGGTGTGAACGCTCTATGTGAATAATGACGATGATGGCGTTATGTTCCAATTTGATCAAAGGAGGTTAATTTGAAGGTTTTAGATTTCCAAAATGTGGGTTTTGTAGGATTCAATGTGTTCTATGAATTGAATTCATTTTTAGCCCATCTAGTTTGTTATCTTGAACACAAAGTCATAAAAAACTTCTCGGTGCAACGAACAGTGAACCTACCTCGAAAGCCTGACAAAAGATGATGTGGGATCGATAATGGGAGGTCCAACGATGATCTCAGACACACGGGTTGTGGGCGGTAGATGGTTGATCTTCTCTAGCAAGTGCTCTAATCTCCTCTGCAATCCTAACAAATGAAAATGACAGGTTGGGGCCCAATATTTATACCCTCCTTTATATTTAATGGCCTCATTTAATGCCTATACAGCCGACCGAGAGTAGGCGAATTTGAAATCAGCAGACGTTGGTGGGAGGTTCGGGGTCTAGGGTCTAGGAGGACATAGTGAAATGGCCGTTGTAAACTTTTCTTTTCACATCGATGACAAGAAAGGACATGAAGTTCGAAGGGTAGAGCACTGGTGAGGTTTTGCTGCTGGAAACGACGAAGGTCAAAGGGAACTCCAAGAATGGAAGTCCAGTGGACTGGACCTCCTAGGGGCGAAGGCAATGCATAAACTTCACGAATTTTAATTAGGTAGAAATTGATGATCTAGGACATGAGGTCCAGGAAGGTGGGAGGTTTCCATCATTTGGAAATAGCAAACACTAAGAGGAAACTCGGCCATGGAAACCCAAAGGGTTGTGCCTGATAGGCCCCAGAACTGCTGGCAAAAGAAAACCGCCAAGGAAAGTCCAGAAGGCTCCAAGACCTAACCAAAGTGGGGTGGACAAAACATGGTCACTTTAAGATGGGAATTCAGAGGTATGTTGACCATTAGGGATGCCAAAATAGGGGCACACAAAATGAGGTGGCAAAAGAACGGCCTCGAAAGATGAAAAAAAAGAGGATTCCTATTCCAAACAGGGTGTGTGTGCTGAGGGCACAACAAATGGTGACTCTACTGGGAAACGCTCCCGAGCATTCTAGGGATAAGCATTCATTCAGAACATAGAATCTCTGGTTTTGTAGACTAGGAGTAGACTTTCAAGGGTGAACTAGGAGAATAGGAACCTTAGTTGGGTTAGTCTACAAGACATCTCAGAAGTGTGTGTGTGGATTCATTCTTTTCCATAGAACTGCGACAAGTGGCTGCTAATCCACTAAAGCAAGCTACATAAAACATCCAACACCAAAAGTAACCTATACATTGTCCCATTGCCATTCAATCATCCATAGCCCTAGAAGAGTTGTCACGGTGACCCTAGAGATATTTCTCTACTGCCAGCCGAGTGTCCATAGCCTTGATAGAGTTACTCGCACACCCATACGGTTACTTGGTTTCAAAAAAAATTTCTTTTCTGTTTCTTTTGATGTTCCTTTCAACTTGTCCTTTCACTTATCTTTAGTTGAACCGTGTAGGCACTGAATCCTACAATGGGTTTGGGAATCATAGTGGTCACTGGAGTGGACTTTGGATTTTTCACTTACTAGGGTATCATGGTAGCCATTGTACAATCCTTAGGAATAGTTAACATGCTTCTATGCAAGATTTTAGATATGCGTAAAAAGAGCCAACCAAGGGTCAAGTTTTGAAGCATAGTTAAAAAAAGGAAATCGTTCCTAGGTAGCCTTCAGGGACCAATAGTCAGGAATGAATGTTTATCTAAAGAATACTAAGGATGAACAACAAAGCAAGTCATTCATTGAATGAAGACAACCACCACAATGGGATGGAGAACATCCTTTCAAAACAAAATAGTTGGGAACGAGAAAAATAGAAAACAACAAAGCAGCAAAAATGCAAGAAAACCAAAAGGAAACCTATTCTAACCTATGTATAGGTATTTATAGAAAAGAGCCCATGAGAGCTCAAGTTTGGAAGTAATGCTTAAGGTGTTTCCCATTGACTGGCAACAGGACATCTTCACCAATTAAGGTCTTCAGGCGAAAAGCATTGTCTCCCAATATTTCAGCTATTTGAAAGGGGCCAAGCCAAAGCTTGTTGAATTTGTTGTGTCCCTCTTTCTTTTCATGGGCCTTGTCCTAATACAGGACTAAATTTACGATCCTAAAGGCCTTGATTTTGGCCCGGTGATCGAACCATCTCTTAACCACACCTTGATGTTTGGAAAAAGCTCAAGCCCATAAACAAGAAGGAATGGGGAATCACCAAGGGTCGCCTATGGTGAGTGTGGTCTACCCAAAGGGAAAATCGAAGTTGGGTATGCCAATCCTTAGGATTCCTATCAATTAGTTTCTTGATCACTATGATCAAGTTCTTTTTTGTGGACTCGGTGAGGCCATTTCCTTGAGGGTAGTAATTTGACAAAAATTTAAGGGCAATCCCATAGTCAAAGGCACAACTAGAAAATTTTAGCGAAGTGAATGTAGGTCCATTATCACACACCAATGCATACGAACAATTGAAGTAATTTAAAATAAAAATTTCCAAAAAATTAGTAACTACCTCAGTCGTGCATTGCTTACATACAATTGATTCCGTCCATCTAGTGTAGTAATCAGTAGCGGTGATAATGTACCTGTGTCCCGCAGATGATGGAGGGCTTACCGAACCAATGAAATCGAGACCCCACTGCGCAAACAGTCTCACCTCCAGCATGGGCTGTAGTGGGACATCAACATTCTTCTCCCTAGTAGCGGTAGTCTGGCATGTGTGACACAAACAAACATGGTTGTAAGCATCCTAGAAGACAGTTGGCCAATAATACCCCACCCTTAATATTTGATGTGCAGTGGAGGGCCTAGATCTATGACCAGTGTCGAACTTGTCATGAAATTCTCTCAAGACTCAATCTGCTTCTTCCTTGCCGAGGCAGCTTAAATAAATTCCTTCATGATTTTTCTTGTATAGAATGGACCCTTGCAACATGTAACTACTACTTTTCAACCTAAGAGCATGTTTTTGGACTCCTTGTAGGTGGGGTGGACATTTGTGATTCAGCAAATAATAAACAACATCCTGTACCACTCTCCCAGGGAAAAATCTTCAAGATGATATTGTTGCACTATGAGTTCAGGTCCGGCCTCGACTGCTACCTAGAAAATCATGCAGGTAAGAGCCTGTCCTCTTACCAACTTCATTAGTTGGATCTCCATATCATACTCCTGGAGCAATGTAACCCATTTAGCCCTTCATTCGCCCAATGCATTTTATATAGGCATCATCTTCATTGTAAGGTCAGGGACAATCACGAACACTTTGTTGGGAAAGATGTAATGCCTAAATTTCTTCACCCCTTTAACAAGGGAATATGCTTCTTTTCTACGTTATGGTAGTGCAGTTCAACATCTTTCAACGAAGCACTCATAAAGGAGATCGAGTGCTCATTTCCTCCATCATCTTTTTGGGTCAAGATGCTAACACAAGAATTCTCTAAAGAAAATGAGTAGATGTAGAATGGCTTTAGATAATTTGGATTGACCAGCACAGGTGCCTCAGCAATGGCCCACTTGATTTCTTCAAAATCGTGTTTGGCTTTGGGAGTCCACTCAATTTTGGCATCCTATTTTAACATGGAATTGAGAGGTTTAACAATATCTGTGAAACCCATCATAAATTTCTGGACAAAGTTAATCTTTCTGAAGAAGGATTTCATTTTTTTCTTGTTGCTCGGTGGTGGGATCTTTAGCAAAGACTGAATACACTTGGGGTCTGTGGAAATTCCCTACTCAGAAATAACATTCCCAAGCAATATACCCTCACTAACGCTGAAAATGTACTTCCTTGGGTTAAGGGAAACCCCAAACGCTCTACACCTTTGGAACACCTTGCATAGATTGGAGACATGGTCACTTCGCCTTTTGGAGAAAATAGTTAAATCATCCATGTAGATAATTATGCACTTCCCAATTATATCTTTGAAGGCAATATCCATTGCACGTTGGAAAGTGGCACCAGCGTTGATGAGCCCAAAGGGCATTCTCTTGTAAGCAAGGGTTCCCCACTTGGTGGTGAATGCAGTCTTATGGTGATCTTTGTACTGGACCATAACTTGGTTATACCTAGAATAGCCATCAAGGAAGGACATCATTTGGAAACCATTGACAATCTGCAATACCTCGTCCAATGAAGGTACTGGATAGTTATCTTTCTCTAAAGTTCTATTCAGATTGTGGAAATCTACACAAAGCCTAATTTCTCCATTCTTTTTTTTACCAGGACCAAGTTGGCCACCCACATGGGGTGCTTGATGGGGAAGATAATTCTTGCTGAAAGTAACTTTTGCACTTCTTTGTAAATGACGAGCTCTAGTAAGGCATTGATAGAATGGTTCCATTGGTGGAAGGGCTTAACTTCTGTCTTGAGAGGGATGGTGTGTGTGATGATGGAAGTATCATAAGTCTTAAGATCTTCATAGCTCCATGCCACTAAATCGTGATACCTATGTAAAGCATCGATGATTCCCTTCTTTTCCTTAGGCGTACACACTGTGCCAATGAAAACATTTTTTGCCTCCTGCAGGGTCCCAAGGTTATGAGCATTACACTGGTTTCTTATGGCCTCCTTCTTTGTTTGCTAATTCTAGTCTCTAATCTGGTCCAAATCAAATATGCCTTCAAGTTGGACCATGCCCCTGGGAATCGTGTTGGTCTTAAGATTGACAACCCCCTATATATCCAATTCGGCCTCCTCCAGATCAATTTTGTCAATTATTTGCATGGAAAAGACATCAGGACTCATGATGAACTCAAGGATATGTTTATCATCATTAAAGTTCTAGAAATGAGTGACATTATCTAGGACATATGACGCGGATTTCAAATCAACTGTGAATTTCTCGAGCCTGGACAAGGAGAGGGGATGCAAAGTGTTGGTTGCCTGGGCCAAGGCATTGGCCGTAAAATTCTGAGCACAAGGGATCAATTGTATATTGAATGCATCTAAACTCTCTATGAGATCCCAAACCCTATGCCTATAGTTCGCAAGTCTTCTATCGTGGCAGGAGTACAAGTTTCTAACCTGTTTGACTACAAGTTTGGAATTACCAAACACTTGTAGCATTTTGACATTTTTCTTGAAGGCCACAAGTAGACCATGGACTAACACCTCGTACTCCACTACATTATTAGTGTAGAAGAATTGCAAACTATGGGCAGCAAGAAAGGTCTTACCCATTGGGCTGATGAGTTTGAACCCAACACTAGCTCCTTTTTTTGATTTGGACCCATCAAATCGAAGCGTCCAAAAATGGGATGGTTCTTTGACCTTTGGCCCAACCAAGCTTTCATTTCCTTTTGATGGGGTAATTTCCCACATGACTTTCGGGGAATCTTCCATCTCAGGTGGTTCAACAACAAGCGGTTCTACCAACACCTCCTTCAGCATTTCCTTCTAGTGGACAGTTGATTTCTTGATGTGCTCTACCATTGTTTGGCACAAGAAACAATCAAACTCAGAGTGGGAAGCATTATGAACTCTACACCAATTTGGTAGCAAGATGTCCTGGAAATCCATCTGAGCACCCAAATTGAGTTGGTCCTTTGCGTAATTTTCCATAAATTCCTTGAAACCACTGAGTAGTCCCAAGTTGTCATCCTCATCGAGTTTATCATCTAGTTCTACCAACATCTCTATACTTTGAGGAATCTAAAGGAAATCGGTTGGAGGGCTCCATAGTACCAAGAGCACTTTAGCAACATATTCTTCTTGTGGTTTGACTTCATCCTAGTAGGCAAAGGGACATTAATTTCCTAATTCTATCTCAAAAAATAGCACCTCGTTTACGTTGTTTTACTCCATGATCATGTACTTCATTCAAGGCTCATGGTCTATACGGATTTGATTCGGCAACCCTTTCCATGGCAGCCACATGTGAGAATGATCTGTGGCAGCATACCCGTTCAACATTCTAGTGAAGTCTCTTCCCAAAATAATCCCATATGCATCGGGAATATCCACCACTTGAATATCAAGGACCTATTGTACCCTTGGATCCATAGCAACTTGCATTGGGATCCAATTCATTTCTCCCACAATGTTAATCTTCATTTTGTCCAGTTGGGTCACTTTTCTCCTTGAGGGCGTAAGAGTGATCCCAAGGGCCTTGCATACTGCCAAAGGTATAACATTGGCAGACACTCCTGAATCGAGCAGGCAGTTGTGTAACTTCTTTCCAAATATCCGAATGGTGATTAGGAAAGGGGGAGTTTCAAATTTTCCCTAGAAGAGGCCTGGGGACCTATCTATCTGAGCTACTTGCACCCTATTCTTATTGTTGGTTTTGTCCTTCGTCTCCCCATAAGGTTGATCCTTTGGAGTATTCCTATTGTCTTAATTAGGTTCCTTATCTGGTCGTTTAGCCATAGACTAATGTGAGGAAACATCCTTCCTTTTCTCGGTATTATCTTGGACTGTTGGCTCCTATCTGGGTTCTTTAAATGTGACTCTTTTAGCTGATGTTGTGTTTTGGTAGAGGATGGGGTTCCGTTGAGTACCCTAAAGAAGGCATGCCTTATAGCAAGGACTTTGAGTAGTTCAAAGGAAGATAGATCGACTTTTACTTTTTTGAACTCTTCTGCTATGTATTCACCCATCTATTCAATCTCAGAATCAAAGGCTTGACCTATCGTAGAGCTAGGAAGTTGGGACTTCACTTGATTTGAATAGTTTTGTTATTGTCCCTGAGGCTAATTTTGTGATTGATTTTGAGGCCTATCCCTACTGAGATACTGAGTGGGTACATGGGGAAGCCCAAGGTTATTTTTGGCATTGGGGTCAGCAGGGTAGCAAAATTACTTAGCAGAGTAGAAGTCATGAAGGGTCCACCCGCCTACCTATTCCTAAGGGAGTAGGGAGTTTCTCTTTGGTGGAACATGTGAACCACATCTATATGTTTTTCTTCCTCATCTAGTGGACCATTATCTATTGAGTTAAAAAGATGAGCTAAGGTTTGTTCGTTACTTACCTCCTACACTTCTTCACTTTTAACGGGGGTGGGCTCGACCTCAAGCTCATTGTGGCTTCTTTGTGGAAATGGGGCTCAATTCACCATGAGACAGGAAGAGTTGTAAGGCTCAGATGGAACAATGTCTCTACAAGTGGTACCGTCAGTAGCATTTTGGACCTCAATTTGAAATATTTTCGCTGTTGTCTAGAATTCAGGACAATCCAGCTCTGAATGTCTACTAGTCTTGTGAATTCGACACCACTCAGACAAGGCTGTCTCGGCAAGGTACACTCCATTGGTCATCTTTTCATTGTTGGCAGGCTAATTGAGAGGTGTAGGGACCCATCCATTGTTGGATCTCATATTCCACGTATGATTTTGGCTCTAGGAAGGTCTCCTTTCGAAGTTTTTATTTGAATTCTACCCTCTGTCATAATTTGGCCCGGAAGAGGTGCTCACTTCCTGATTGTCTCTACCATCCCTGTTATCTCAAATTTTTTGATTAAAATTAGCTAGGATGCCTGTAACTGAGTACTTTTATTCTTTAGGTGTGTCATCGCTATGGAAATTTTCTTTATCATCTCAGTCAACTCTTCTAATTTTTCCTTCTCAGTGGTATTGTTCAACTACGGTGCTGAATTTTGGAGAAAGACAAGAGGGGCCACTGGCTGATTTTGATGCACTGGAGGGAATTCTGGTCTTGGAAAGAACAATGGTGCTTGGAGCTATTGAGAATACACCTGCTATTGTGGGGGAGCCTGGGAATAGCTTTGTTGTTGTCGAGGCTACAAATAGGAAGGCACAGAAGGTGCATGATTCATTGGTTGTCCAGGGTGCAGGACGATGGGTAGCTAAGGCACTTGGTTCATAAGAAAGGTCTGATGAGTGAATGCCTGATTAAGCTCCTAAACTTGCATCAGGTGAGGTACCGGTCCCAACGAAGGAAACGAACATGAGATGTTCTTCCCTAAATTAGCACTCGCAACAACTGCCTCTGCATAGGCACTTACTAGTGAGGTGAGTGGTGGGTGCATCCTCTTTACCAAAGTTGACGTAAGATTTTCTATCACTGCATAGTAGACTAGGATGATTGCAACATCATTATGTATGTATGAATTCTGAAGTCTTGTGAAGGCACAATGGAAATGATAATTAAAGGATCCAATGGGCTCAATAACCTCCCTTCTAACAGACATAAACTATTGGTATAGCTCTGAGGGGCTAATTGAAATATTGTATTTTTGCAGGAACACATTCTTCATGAGATCCCACATGGTGATGGACCCCCTGGGAAAATTAATGTACTAATAGAAACCTTCCTCACCCAATGAGTAGGGGAAAAGGCAGCATGCAATGACTTCATGACCAATCTGCATATCTGTGATTGTTGTCTCACATATCTTGATGTGCTCTTCCATCATCCTTTGCAGGTCACAAGGATTAAACTTTGAAGAGAAGCCCTCTAGATTCTTGGGCATCTCATGGTATGCTCCAAAGTGCAACAGTGAAGGATTTTGTGGCAATGAAACCATGGCGGGAGGCTGAAGTGGTATTTTCTATTGGGGAACAACAATCCAGAGTTGTACCTATAGTAAAATAGCAACCTAGGGTTGCACTTGGGCTGCGACTGTTTGGACTATACCTTGGGCTTGCAGGGTCGAGAGAGAGGCAACTCCCTAGCTGTCAAAGACAAGTAGTGAAAAAGCAGTTTGGCATTGTTGGGTGGAGGATGGAAAAGGGATGAATGGAGATGGGGGTGGAAGGGAAGTGAGTTGAGTGGAAGAAGAGGAAGCAATAGGGTCTCCTCCCTTAGTTCATTTTACCCTTGTGGGAGGTTGTAGTTCTTGAAATTCTCCCTTATTTGGTGTTGACCGTAGAACTCTTTGAAATCTTATTGGGAAGAATGATCTAATTTGATCCAACTTCACAAGGCCCTCCTTCTAGTGCAAGTTCTATTGATGGGTGTTTTGTACACTTTCTCAACACAAGTAGTGCATACATACACTACCTCTCTTGAAAGGAAATATCCAACAGCGAGTGGCTGAAAATCTCCCCAAGGTCTCTCAGGTGTCAGGTCATGACTTGCATGGAATTCCTCAGTTGATGTTTGATGTGATTTTGTTGGTAATCACAGCATAGAATTATGTAGCTAGATGTAGATTGGATCTTAGGATTTGAAGTTTCTAATATGGGAGTTATTGTGTAATTGTTGTAGGTTCAGACAGTGATCTAAAACTTCAATGTTATCTTCAAGTTGTGGCTTTACAGTGTGCAATGAACCTTCACACTTGTTTTTTCTGAAAAAAGGAGAAAAGGAACGGGGAAGAGAGGTGGTTCCTAAATTTGCAACTAATTGTGAACAGTAATCATGGAGTTCCTACTATGGACAACTTCCTTCAAACAAAATTTCATTTAACCAAAACTCTCACAATATGATTAAATTTGTGCTATCTTCTAAGGCCTATAGATATTTCACTATTCATTCACCATACAAATGCATGAACAAAGATAAAATGTATGGGGCAACTTTGAATTCAAGCCTAGATTAACTTTACATAGCCATCTACGAGCAACAAACAACAAAATGTGTGGGCTAAGAAGGCATCTGCATAGCAACAATTTTCATAACTACATAATAACATTACTAAAATCTATCTAAGCAATTTAAATCTAACTTGAAACAGCTATGTAAACCTAAACAAAGCATCTACCAATGGAGATTGAACTGTGAAACATGTGAAGAAATCAGAAAATACACCAAGTCAATATATTTTCATTATAAATTTCAGCAACATGTCTTTACAACAACTCAACTCCCATTGGAAATGAGACAAGACCCCCTATTTATAGTGCCCAAAAATAGAATGAATGGACAAGATTCAATCTCATTGTGTAGCCAAGCTTCACTACAAACTAGGGTTCTACATACCCCCCAAATATATTACAAATAGTTATTTCCATATCCCTATTTAATCATCTAGTGACAACACTGTAGAGTTTTGTCTTTTGTTGACTACTCTTTTGTTGTAGCTATTCCTTTAGGAGCTCCTCACTGATAATAGGGTTGCCCCCCTACTTTTTGAAAGTTGCATACTCCATGAATTTAAGAATTAGCAGATGGAGTTTGTTAATTTCTATTATCTCAGACTGCATCATCTGATAACTCCATTCTTTCATGTTGTCCTCAAGCTTCTTCCAATCTTCATCATACTTTGTGGCCTGTTCTGTAAAAAGCTTTGACTCGGTGAAGGAACAGGTAGAAAAACTCATGAAATCCATTGTTATCTCACTGGACATCCCGTCATCCATCTTGTTCTGAAAGTAAGGCTTTATCTTCTCTGGATCAATTTGCACTACGGGCATCTCATACTCTGCCATCAGCTTCAGATATCGAGCACAATCTACCCTAATTTCCTTGACCCATTTGATGTTTGGATCCACTTTATCCATTATTTTTTTGTTGTCAAAATCTCATTTCCACACATCCACTAGCCATTGACCATCCTCTTTTAGTTAAAGCTCACTCTCCCATGTGGCTTTTGGTAGCCAGAGGATAGCCTTGATCTTTGGATAGGTGGATTTGTATGTTGTAGGGAAGTCAGTGTAGAGCTTCTTCGTGCTCTCCAAAGATTGTTGGAGATCCAAGAACTTGTTGGTTGTTCAATCATTCCTGCTAATACCCATGTTTTTGACATGTAGGACCTGTCAGAACCAACTTTTTGTAGTCTTTTCCAAGTTCTTTCTCTTCTCTAGTTTTTTGATCTGATCTTTGGATAGCAATTGGGGTGGAGCCATGGAATTGGTGGGCATGTCCTCGACTAAAGACC
Source organism: Sequoia sempervirens (assembly GCA_007258455.2). Taxonomy (NCBI): domain Eukaryota; kingdom Viridiplantae; phylum Streptophyta; class Pinopsida; order Cupressales; family Cupressaceae; genus Sequoia; species Sequoia sempervirens. The sequence goes on along the minus strand of VDFB02018296.1, from coordinate 31,409,678 downwards.
ATTGTTGGATATAATCCGTCATGGTGGCCACCTATTTTTTGAGTTTGTCCTTCGAGACCTTGTCCTGTTATATCAGGTGCACCACCGTAGCTACTGACTCTTCAAGATGCCCCACCTTCTGCTCTCTAGTAGTAGTCCCTAGGTTAATGGTCAAAATTTTATAGCTTACACCCTCCTAGTGTACCATCAGTGTTGCTATCTGTGTAGTCCAGGATCTAGAAGCATCCATCGTCACCCTGGACCTAACTCTGGGTTTCTTCTCCTTCCTGGTTGAGATTTGTGTTTGGGCTAGGATAGCCTCTAGCCTCTCTTTTAGGTCCTTCAGTGCAGGAGTCTTCTTCTCAAGTTGTGTCCCAACCACTCAAGCATGGTAGACTTTCCTCTTGGTGACTCTCAATCATCCGCACCATCCCTTGTTTGGACCTCTATTTTTTCACCTATGGTAGTCTTCTCTCTTATTTCGATACTATCTTCTGCTTTCTCATCAGATTCTTGTATGAATTTGAGGCATTTGATGGAAGGCCTAGTAGTTAATTACCCCTAGGGACTTTCCTCCATTTATATTTCTTTCTCCTTTCTCTCTTCAATTTTTTTATCTTCGTGCATGTGCTTGGGTTGATCTTCCTCAATATCTCCTTCCTTCCTAGGAAGTGGCACAATCTCTAACTATTTTTCCCCTGTAGGGATTTCTATGTATTCCGCTGCCCTGTCACCTTCTTGTTCTTCTCTAGGAGGTGACCTTTCTATCTCTTCCTCATCATGTTTTAGCTGCCAGGCCATTTCTTCTTCAAGATCGTCATCGAAGGTTTGTATGATGACTTTACCACTGGCATCTTCCTCCTCATCCCCACTCTCGAAAGACCCAGTCTCTTCTTCTTCATGAACCACCCTATCTATTGAACCATTCTCATACTTCAGGTGTTCATGATATTCATTAGCCTCCTCCATCACCTTTGAGGCTTCTTGCTCTTGTCTCTCCAATTCTTCGGAGATTAGCATCGTGTCCTCCATTGTTGGTGGTCCTGTTGGGGGTTGCAAAGGTTTGGTAGTGGTGAGGACCTGCGCTAAGGGAGCCTAAAGGGTGGGGTCCATAAAGATTTGGGAGAGCTCGAAGCGAATATTTTGCATTTGTTTTGAGAAGACCTTCGACAATGCAGGTTGTTCCATGGTGCTTCCTATTCGTTTGGGCTTCTTGGAAGGTGAGCCTCATGAATCTTTCCTTGTGTACACCTTAGGCTCTAGAGACTGCTTCATCTCCATCCCTTTCCTCTTTTTTGATCTAGTGATTGGAGGATATTTGGATGTCCCACCCATTGAAGTTGTGGCAGTGACCTCCTCTGTGGCACTGGGTTCACTTTTTAGCCCTTCATATGTTAGGACCACCCCATGTCGCTTTAGTTAGGCCACTTGTCTTTTAACCCATTCTTCAGTTTGAGCCATGATGGGTTTGGTCATGATGTTGAGGTCATCAACCTGCTATTCATCCCAATCAATTGCGGGCAGTGACAAGTTGGAGACTACATTGTACCTAGGGTCCATGACAGTGCTTTCATCTTCCTCAACCTGGTCTGATATAGGGAATAATTGCACCCTTCTTACGAAATATTCAGTCATTCTCATGTAGTGCCTTGCACACACCTCTTTGTCATCCTAGAAATTTTCCTATAAATCTTCAACATGATGCAGGTGGGCATATTCTGATGCCACTTCTTTTCTTACATGTCTATAGGGGTCCACCCACAGATGAGCAATGTGTAGGAAAAAGTGGTATTCTACCAATTCCTTTTCTAAATTCCTGCCACATTGGGTAGTTTGCAATTTATACATCCCCTAACCGAAGGCTAAGGGATAAGAGATCCCTACCAAATGCTTGTTGTCGAGGAGGATATGAACATGTTGCAGCTATCGGGAGAGTTCCAATAGTATGATCTGGTCATTGGGTTACTAGGGCCCATCTTGTTTTTCCTTTCAGTGAACCCCTGGGCGCAAATGTAGGTGAATTTGGGGAATTGTAGGAACAAGAAGGCATACTGCTTTAGGAACGCTCGCATGCTGTGAGAGACCCTCCTCTTGAAATCCCCTCCTAGCAACTAGATAATGTGACCAATAAAGGATTCATTCACCCTACAGTACTCCTTCTTAAGGTTTCTAAATTGGAGCTAGGGATATTGGTCATAGGCTTTCAGTTTCTAGACCGGCTCCTCATCGAGTGCCACAAAAAACCTACTATACTGCTTTTTTTTAGCCAGTGAATAGACCAAATAGGAGGTCATGTAGAATTTGGAACTCTTTTTTACATTCATAAACTACTCATGGAAATAGTTGTTGATGATGCCTCCCCAATGGAACGTGGCCTTGGTGGTGAAATCCTCGTTTCCATAGAGGATTTTTTCAACAAAGTATACCATCCATTCATGAAAAAATGCAGTAGAAGGGAGGCCCATTACCCAGCTCAACATTGTGACTAGGTCATGGTAATCTTCATGGAAATCATTGTGAAAGAGTTCCTGAGGAACCTTTGCAGTGTTGCCTCTTTTCTCCTTGAGCCAGTGTTGGTTTATCAAATTTTTGCAACCCATTGGGTTTTCATCCCAAGTTTCCTTTCCTTCCTCCATGGTGGTCACCTCCATTTCTTCAAAGGTGGGAATGTGAAAAGTTGTAATGATTCCCTCAACTGACATGTCAACAAGAATATTCCCATCTTTTTCAATTACGGTTCTTATTTGGGGTTGGTAGGCCTTTTAGTAGGCCATCATGAGTTATGAGGCAATGAGAGATGGGGGGAAGCCTGCTGCTTTTGTAATCCCACTCTACCAGATTAATCTAGCCTCGTCAGTCTTTAGGTGAATTCTAACTCTTTGTTTGAATTCATCAATATCGACATGGTCGATGTTGGTGTTTGTGATTTTCTTCTAGTCAATGATAATCTTTGACCGTAGAGGTTCACCCTAGAATTGGAACTTCATCTAGTCTTTATCCTCCTTTCCAGGAGGAGTCTTGCCTGATTTCTTTCCTTTGTGTTTCTCTGCAGCTTCCCTGAGGGTCCTGCACCTGATTCCATATATCCTACATACATAGACATAATGAGTACAATCATTTTGCAAGAGTATTAACATTAGCAAAAATCCCACAAAATAAACCTAATTAGACATCTCATGACTAATAAAGTTATTTTTTTCTTTTTAGATGTCATTAATCACTTTTTAAGGTATTTCAAACAATTCGGGCCTAGAGGGCCTGAATTCCCTAGCAGGAATGTTGTTTTGAAAGAGGGAACAAGCTGGGGCAATCCGGGTGGTTTCTTCCATCTTCAAATTTTGATGGTTAGAAAGGCTGATGTCGAAGAGGGCCAAATTTGAGGTCATTTGGGTTAATTTTGGGACTCTCGAAGGTTCAGGCCCGAGAAGCTGTCTAAAGTCTACTGTTTGAAATGGCCCAAGAGCAACAAAGTTCCAGGGATGAAACTCCGGGGCATGGGGCCCAAAATGTCAAAAGCTAGCAGGTAGTTTGGGTTTGGAGGGGTGGAAGGTAGTTGTTGTTTAGCCGTTTGGAACAAAAATCCAGAAACAGAAACCCGAATAGAGTAGCTCGGTGGACCGAACCCAGCAGAGTGTTCGACTGGTAGCTTTCTGCATTAAGGTTTTGGGAGGAAACTGTTTGGTCAGACCCCAAGGCCTGGAAAGACATGTCCATCTCACTCTTGTTCCACGGAAAAAGGTGAAGGAAAGTCTGGTGGGCAAAGTATTGGATCCGGAGATGGCGTATGAAAGGTCAAGGTTCGAGAAGCGGAGAGGAATTGCTCCATGGCTGTTTCAAATGATAGAGTCCTCATGGCGGCTTGCAAATAGAAGCTCGTGGACTGGGGACCAATGGGATGGTGGCACAGTTGTTTTAGAGTTTAGAATCAGTGGAGAGGAGCATCATCTTTGTTATTTTGGATAGGAAGAGCCACTACAGAACTCTGGGGGTGGAAATACGACATTTTGGACTTGGCATAGATAGGGGTAGCTAAAAATTTTCTAACCTCAAACAGACAGAACCTAGCAAATCGGGGTCCGGGGTCTAGGAAGTTGGTAGCATTTGGCTATTTAGGAATGGAAAACAACCAATGGAATCCTGGAATGGAAGTCCTGGTGAGATGGGCTCAGGAGTCAGAAATGAAAGCCGATTACGAGTGCAAAGTTTCATGGCGGTTGGCCAACGACAATCCGGGGTGGTGGGCTCGAGAGGGCATTTCCCCACCAAAAAGTTTATCGGTTTTGAGTTTTTAAATGGCAGAGAGAGGTTTTGGGCCTGGAGGGCACGAATACTCTATGTGAAGAACAATGACGGCGGTGTTATGTTCTGCTTCAATCAAAGGAGGTTAATTTGAAAGTTTTTAGATTTCCAAAATGTGGGTTTTGTGGGATTCAGTGTGTTCTATCAATTGAATTTATTTTTAGCTCATCTAGTTTTTTTATCTTAAACACAAAGTCATAAAAAACTTCTCGGTGCAATGAATGGTGAACCTACCTCAAAAGCCCAACAAAAGATGATGTGGGATTGACAACGGGAGGTCCAACAATGATCTCGGACATGCAGGCTATGGGCGGTGGATGGTTAATCTTCTCTAGAAAGTGCTTTGATCTCCTCTGCAATCCTAAAAAATGAAAATTATAGGTTGGGCCCAATATTTATACCCTCCTTTGTATTTAATGGCCTCATTTAATGCCTGTAAGACCAACCGAGAGTAGGCGAATTTAAAATCAGTAGATGGTGGTAGGAGGTCTGGGGTCCGAGGTCTGGGAGGATGTAGCAAAATGGTCATTCTAAACTTTGATTTTCACATTGATGGTAGGAAAGGACCCAGAGTCTAGAGGCAGAGTGTTAGTGAGGTTTCACTACTGGAAATGGCGAAGGTCGAAGGGAACTCCGAGAACAATAGTCTAGTGGACTGGACGTGGTGGGGGTGAAGGCAGTGCATAAACTTTACAAATTTTAATTGGGTGGAAATTGATGATCTGGGACCCAGGGTCCGAGAAGGCGGGAGGTTTCTGCCATTTGGAAATGATGAATGCCAGGAGGAAACTTGGTGATGGAAACCTGAAGGGTTGGGCCTGAAAGGCCTCGGAGCCACTGGAAAAAGAAAACTACCAAGGAAAGTTTGGAAGGCTCCAGGAACTAACCAAATTGGAGTGGAAAAAACATGGTCACTTTAAGATGGGACTTCAAAGATACGTTGACCATCAGGGATGCCAAAATAGGGGCACACAAAATGAGGCAAAAAAATAATGTCCCAACAAGATGAAAAAAGGAGGGTCCCCATTCTGAATGGGGCATGTGTGCTAAGGGCACAACATTACTCTATTCTCATAGATATTTTACAATGTCACTCATACATTCAATATTTTCTTATAATGTCTACATCATAGGTTCTCATGTAGAGGTTAACTTAAAATGAGTAATTTGAGATTCCCTCAGAAAGCTTCACACACTCTTTTATAATGGCTTCAAATCAGAATTGATATTTGTCAAGATCATCAAAATAAGGATGTTGCATTGCTTTTCTGGCTGAGATTCTCTACGATGTCTCAAAAATCAACATTTTCTGCAAGGAGAGACCAATCAATTTTTACTAGTTTAGTTATAGATGTAAGCAAAATAAAATAATAAAAAGAAACAACTCATCCAAAATGGAAATAAAATGGAAATAGATGGAAGGCACTTACAGATAGGCATGGCAGTCTATCAACTTAGTCACTCCTAGTCATACATCTTCACTGTGAGTTCCAAGATACCTATTGCACACAACACCTCTCATGAATCTATCATGTCTTGAAATTCGAGATGCTCCTATAATTTGTACATCATAGGTGCTCATGATAAGGTTAACTTCAAATGAATAACTTGGAATTCCCTCACCAAGCTTCACACGCACTTTTGTAATGGCTAAAAAACATAATTGAGATTTGTCAATATCATCAAAATAGGTATGTTACATTGCTCTTATGCCTGAGATTCTCTTGGATGGCTCATAAATTTGCATTTTTTGCAAGGGGACACCAATCAATGTTTATCGGGTTACTTACAAATATGCAAAGTAAAATAAGACATGATAGAATTGGCATCAAACAAATTAATGTGGATACAATTATAAATTAATAAGAACCATTGTGCATATACTTACAAATTAATCCATTGAACCATCCAGATCTGCTCTACTCTTTATTGTGTCAAGTATTTCCTCATGGTCAGACTCACAGCCTTCCACAAGGTCTTGTTCAAAGGTCTACCCCCATATTTTCTCAAATGAACATTGGATGCCACAAGAAGGTTCGAGTAATGAAGAATCTTATGATGCATGTCAAAGTCCTCAAACAACCAATGTTTAACACTCTTATGTGGGTACCTTCTAAGCCACGTTCTAGTAACAACAATTGATTCTGTAGGGTATTCGATGATTTCTCCATCTATAATTGGGGCTTCCAATTTATTTTTGGCCTCAACACAATGACACAAGTAATAGTTTGTTCCCTCTTCGTTTTCTTCATCTGCAATAACTACATAAACATGCCTTGCATTGATATGGGCAAAAAATCACTTGAAATTAGTCAACATTACGAATACAGTACAAAGTAAGATAACAATATGGAATTTCAAAAACTAAGCAAGTAGATATATTACCTGGTTGAACTAGATCTGATACGTAGTCAAATTTGACCGATGATTCCATCTGTGTTAGTTCCAATGCCATTGGAGGGCGATATGTGTGAAGTGGGCTAAGATAACTTGTCAACCATTTGTCAACCCACTCCCCCGACTCACAATCATTCTAGGCTTACATTGTACATGAAGAACAAAAGCATGCCATCTTATGTGTATCGATACTCCATGAACTTTCATTTGAGCGAAGGAAAGACTGTAGCTCACTCAATCCTATTAGTGTACAACAATCCTCATATGGTGCAATGTTAGTATCATCCATCAACCAAAAAACTCTATGAACTAAACACATACCTTCATTACCTAGACCCATCGAAGCACTAAACCACTCAACGATTGAACTTGCATATGTCAACTTTGCACTGTCTTTATACTTTAACTCTTCTCGTGCTAATGCTCTTTTCATGCATGCTCCTGCACCATCATGCTCCCCCTTTCCATGCTCGGCCTCACAAAAGTTCCACATATGTTGAACACCTATAGTGAGATGCATCTTACACAACCAATAGAACATGTGTTCGTTCTTGAACTGTGTTGCATAGTTATCTAACCATATTATATGTCAACCGTATGCTATGCCCCTCCAATCCAAATCACTATAGAACATTTTGAAGCAACCTTGCATGAAATTTGGAGAATGTGTATGATCATCACTAATATAAAAGTGATACTCCCTCAATACCTTCCTTTGGTCCTCTGTACTATTAGCTTCATGAATGAATTCTATGTGCACAAATATCAAACCTGTGTGGAGTTGTAATACTGTGACTGCACCTCACACTGTGGTTGTAGAGTGTAGTTCTCTACAAAGTCAACCGTTGATACTATGCTGCCAATTGGAAAAGTGTCCTTGCATTGCTTGAATTGTGTGTCAATGCATTGGGCTCTATGGGTATGCCTTGCATTCTCATACACTAGATTCTCACGAAACATGGACATAAAGTGATACACTAGAAACTTCTCAATAACCAAATCACACCTTTTTGCTTGAGACCCATCTTTTCTAGTGTATTCCATTTTTTTATACTTCTTGAAATCTACTAGTTTATGTCCCACCTCATCTGTTCTTTCCATATGTTGACATATTAGCATTCGTTGTAAGCCACCACAACGCTTGCATGAACCATCCAAGCATGTTGTCCTGTAGAATATTTGGCCATCCTCTATTTGACATAAAAAAATTTATAAGAACTCTCTTGAAGATTTTGGTGGGGCTTCTATGCCATAATCTTGCAAAACATTGTTAGTATGAAAATCTAAACATATAGAATGATAAACACCATAATGGTTAGAGAATTCAATATGTAGTCTACAACAAAAAGTAGTACATGTGTGATTTATCTTGATATAAAAAGGTTTAAGTATTTCAAAAAATCTTTGAGAAATACTAATTTGAGGATACACATTTTGAACTTTATGAAAAAATTGGGTTTGAGTCGTATCCAAAAAATGTTTTGGATGTGGCTCACGGTTTTGACTACCGATTCTCCTTCTTAATACATCCATTTGATTCGAAGATGGACTTGTATTATTCTTCCAATAATATTCAATTAGTGTTCTCAATGCTTCAAAAACCTTTTTATCTTTATGTGGCAGTCTTCCCGAGAATGCTCATAATTGATTTGAATCGGTGCCCTCAATTCTTTGCCGCCTTTGAATGGCTTTTGATAAAATTTTTCTACTAATTCCCATATGTTCACTTGTCTTTTTAATGAGACAAGATCTCTTTGTTTTATAGCTTACCAAAGTTGATGTAATGACACGTCGGGTGAAATTACTATCCTTTGAGTGTGAGGTCTTACCCACACTCTCATAAGCATCCATTAGATTCTTCACAATAGTGTTTTCACTTGATGCATTTTATGTTCTCAACCCAAGAGTCTTCATGATGTTTCTATACTTTAAACCTCACATCATTTGAACAAATAGTTGACAACTTGCGGTCTCATTTAGCCTTTCAAAGAACATTTGCCAAATCTTATCAGCATATCTTCTACAATTTTGTTCTAGAATCTTACCTTCCATGTGCTACAAAATATCCTTATCAATATTAATAAAAAACTTTGGCTTTCTACGCAAAATTCTAGGTGGTGTTCTCTTAGGTACATATATCTCAACAATAGCAATTTCATCAATATTTAATTGAGGTGGGAGAGATTGAGTACCTTCAACCAAGGGTGGAATAGAATACATACCTTGAGGTTCATGTGGGGATGATGTCATACCTTGTTCATTAAATCTGAGTGTTGATGTACTCTCAACTTCAGATGTGGTGGATGGTGTCCAACCATACTCACTTGTGGTAGATGGTGTACCTCCATATTCACTTGTGCTTAATGGTGTCCCTTCGTATTCACTTGTGATAGAGGGTGTGTCTCCAACTATGGTATTTTCATCTCCCCTAGCATGACTCTTTCACATTCATGCCCTTTGTGCTTCCAATTTCTTTTCTCTTTTTGATGGTTGAGGTTCCTCTTCAATTGGCTTGTTTTTGTCAATCACTCCCAATTTCTACTTTTCATTATATTCCCTCATTCATTTTTTCTCTTTATCTCTGAAGGCTTGGATTTGATCATCTGTTAGTTTCTTGATTTTAATAATTCATTTCTTTGGCATGATGAATAATTTTACCTGTGCAAAAAGTGTTAAATCAAGTCAAATTAACTAATAGTGCAGGGTTGTAAAAGTCTATTAAAGAGGGAGACCAACAGTTACCTATTTCAAATTTTAGTTTTCAAAGTTGAAGTGGTTTTTTTTAAGAGGGAAACATTATAAAAGGCCATGATAAACTTGAATGGAGGATGATCTTGGATTGGGCGTCAAACCAAATGAGGAAATGTTGAGTTTTCATTAACAAAATTGAGCTTTTGGTGACTGAAATTGAGTTTCTGAGTTGGGCAGTGTTATTTTATATTAGATTGAGCATGAGCAAGGTATATTAGGCTTGTTTCAATAGTTTTCAAGTTTTGGAGTGTTTGGAAAGTGCTACTTTCAACAAAGCATAGGGTTTCTAAGCCTAGGGAGAGGATTTTATGATTTGGGTGGTAAATGATTGAATCTCTATAATCTAATGCTATAATTTGAAGTTTTGAAAGATATAAAGTGCTACCCCAAGGTTTTAGAAGATTTGGACAAGTTTTGAAGGTGGTCCCTTTGTAAAAGTGGGCTAATTTGGGCCCTTAAAAGCATAGAAAACTTGATAATTTGTGTAGTTTGGTACTGTTACCTATTTTTTACCTACGGCCTCAATCAGGCAAGGAAATCTATGTATTAGGTATTCTTGAAGGCCAAATGGGACATTTGCATCAAGATTTGGATCATGCACCTAAGGATATTTCACAAGGAAGTCTACTGGAAAGCTTCTCTTCAATCAGATTCGGCATAAAATCCTAAGGAAGAAAGTCGCTGGGACTTTTCAGATGTCTTGCCGACTCGCAGTGTTTTATATTCATTCAGGATCCACCGGTTGGCCATGTTTTTTATTTGCGGTGGGTTTTTATATGTCTCCCTAACTACCGAAGTCATGCCAACCCTTTTGCAAAAGGCTAGCGTCATCGAAAGAAGGATGTCATTGGGGAGAGGTCTGGCCGAAAAGAAGAAGTCTCGGCGAAAGAAGGGAGTTCACCGTAATGTCTCAGCAACAGTAGGAGGTCTTAGCGAAAAGAGATGTCAACAAGGACAAAAGGTGGGCCTCACTGTAATGTCTCAGTGACCCATGATGTCTCACCGAATGTTTGGTGCCTTCGGTATAAGGTTTTTATTCGTCGTGAGGTCTGGCCGAAAGATGGAAGTCTCAACAAAGGGAGGCCTCATCAATGAAAGGTCTCACCAACAGGGAAAGGTCTCATTGAAATGAAATGCCCTTGGTGTGATGTCTCGATGAATGAAGGAAGTCTCCCTAAAAGAGGATCCATGCTTGCCAAGAGATGGAGGCTTCAGCATGAAGTCTGGCCGAATGGAGAAAGTTCCTACTGACAAAGTGGTGCCTTTGGTATGAAGTCGTGGTTTCGGGGAGATGTCTTACCGACACAGTGAAGTCCCGGTGACAAGAAAGGAGCTCAGGGAGATGTCTGGCTGACTACTGATGGTCTCACCGAAGGTTTTTCCTTCGACATAAAGTCTTGCCGACATAGCGATGTCTTGTCGAGGAGGTTGCACTCGCTGACAAAAGGTTCGGTCAATGTAATATCTCACCGAGCAAAGGTGGTCTTGCCGAAGCGGAATGGATTTTCCAAGATGTCTCACCGACCCAATGACCTCTTACCAAAAGAATGTGAGCTCGACAAAAGGTGGGCCTCATTGTAACATCTCAGTGAAAGCATGAAGTCCTACCGAAGAATGAAGGGTCTCAGTATAGTGTTTTTCCATTGATGAAAGGTCTCACCAACTGGGCAAGGTCTCGCTGAAATGAAATGCACCAGTGTAATGTCTTGCTGACCCATGTAAGGTCTTGCTGAAATATAGTGAGCTTGGGGAGAATGGAGTAGTTCCCTATGAATTCTCCCGACTTGGTGGTGTCTTGCCGATAGCGATGGATCTGTTATAGGCTTTGGTGAGACCTCTGGCCGACAATAATATTCTGGGTGACAATTTTTGACATCGGTATGACTTTTGGGCTCACTATGAACTCTTGCTGATGGTCGTGATCTATGTCGATAACCGTTGAAGGGCATGATCACATCGAGGAGACACGGTCAGTGTCTTATCGACATGCTATTCAATCAGAATGACCTTTGACTATCTGGCACCCCCATGAAGCATCTATTCAACCAATCAGAGTGAGCTACAGGAGAGTCATAGCAGTTTGACCAATGAGAGGAGGATCAATAGAGTGAAAGCGATGTGGATTTACTCTGAGCTCAAGAGTGTTTGGAGCAGCTCTTTAGAGATGTTAGAAGTGAACACGGGGCTAGAGAATGGCACATTAAATGTGTAGCAAAAGATCAAGGAGGCCATTCTTGGAGCGACTCCACACTAACATGGATAGCGGGGACGCAACATTAACTTCATCCAAAAGATCTAGGGGCAGATCTGTATGAACGCGGATATTTTTTGTAAGCCCTAAGGGGCTAGGTCTTTTGTATATACGGCATTTTTTCCTTTTTTGTAGACATTTCTTACCTGGTGCTTTTCTGCTTTTGTAACTTGTGGAGTTCTTTATAGAAGAGAGGATATGTTTTGTAACTCATGACAGGCATGTATATCAGTGTTTCATCATTGAAATCAATGAGTATAAGCGCTTTACCTTTTCAATATCTCTATTAAAATTGTGTGCATTCGTATAATTGATGAAACTACTTGTAAAACTGAATGATTCCTAGTTGTTATGTCTTGTCTCAACACCTTTCTTTAGAGCAATATGTATTGTGCAAGTTGTGAGATGTGTTCAAAGTGCAATATTCTCTAGTTGTGAAGTTATTCCTTCCTTCTAGGAGTGTGGCCATATGAACATTTTCATGAAATGTTTATGCAGAAAACGTACGTGATTGAGTTGTGTACAACTAAGATTATGTCATTGACTAAAATTGTGTGTGTAAATTGTGTTATTTGTCTTCTTAGTAAATTCGATGTATCACCATAGTATTTAGTTTTATTTTTATGCACTCCTTCTGCCTTTCCCTTTATAGAATTAGTAGTTTAGGTGATACCAAAGGAAGTCGGCCTTCTCCAGAGTTTGACCTCTATTTACAAGATACCCACATCTTTAGAGGTATTCCTATGTTACACTGAAGTGTTGAACATCAAGTTCAATAGGGTGTAATTTCAGGTGATAATAGTTTTGGCACGCCCGATGGGACAGAGTTAGAAGTAAAATTCCTGAGCCTTGTTGTTTTGATGTGCTAACAATGAGCTGATAGCCTTTTAGAGGTCATTTTCAAGCATATCTAGTGACTCTACGTGGAGAAAAGGATCAATGTGTTTATTTATATGAGAAAAATAGAAACTAGAAGTTCAAAAGTTGTAGAGTTTCTACATTTATCTCCTCCAAAAAGAAGAGGGAGAACTCTCAGAAGGACTATTCCTTCTCCTAGAGTTCAGTCAACACCACCTAGTGTTAGTGACAAGACACTGTTTTCATACGAAAGGAGAAGAAGAGACCCTCTAGCTAGGCTTTCAGCATCTCCTACTCTTAGAATGAAACTTTTTGCCTCCTCATTCAGGGCTTTCAATTGTTCAACAAATAGTATTTTTGCTACAACAAATACGTTTCAACCAAGTTCAAGTTTTGTTTTAGCAAGCGTACCAATGCATTCCAGCTCAATGGTAGTGCCAAGGGCCTTTACCTTCATACCGTTCAACCAGGGTAGTCCCCTTAATCTAGTGCAACATGATAATATTCCATTAGCAGCGTTAAAAGGGTTATCAGAGTTTACTAGAGAAGGACAAGTGACACCTTTTGAGCATATCAGGGATGTGGCAGCATTGTGCAATGTGCATCATGTGACATAGGAAAATGTGGCTGTGGGATTTTTGGCTGCATCTTTCAAGAAGAAGGTGTTGGAATGGTTTAGAAGCTTGCCAGTGGGTTCTATAAAAACATGGGATGAGCTTGGTGATGAATTTACCAGATTTTTTGAGGAAAAATCTAATCACCTGTCTTTGGTAGAGTAGTTAACTACCATCAAAAGAGTCCCACAAGAACAAATGGCAAACTTCAATATCCGATTTCAAAAAAATTGGAATAGAATACCTACTACGGTAAGGCCTTCTGTTGATTATGCATTCTTATATTATTTGAAAAGTTTAAATAGTGATATCTCAGTCATGATACAGTCCATGGGGGGTATTTCTTTACCTCAGGCTTATAGCATAGCTATTAAGGTAGAAAATAACCTCATTCAGGCAGGCAAGTTAGTGCCCAGGCCACCTATGCCCTATTTCCCTAAAATTCAATCAAATATGCCATTGCAAATGCCATAGCCCCTTTACCTGCTTTTCCAGCATTACCCATTGCTATGATCCAGGGAGTGTCAGCTGTAGGACCATCAAGTGAATTGCAAGAGATCCAGTATAGTTAGCATAAGATAGAAATCATTTTACAAACCATGGGAAATGAGTTGACTAACATGAAGAAACAATATCAAGGGGCAAGGTCGAATTTTCAACAACAAAACCAATAGCAAGGTCAGAATACAAATCAGTCTTATCAAAATTAGGGATATCAGTATCAGCAAAATAGGCAACCCTATCAAGGTGATTATCAGAGGAAAAATGTTAATCAAAGACCATTCCAATCTTATAATCTAGCTCCTCTCAATGTTGCAAGTCCAATGAAAGATATGGTTCCAGCCCAAAATAACCTTGTGATAGAAGATGAATATTGTTGTTCGTGTAATCAAGCACATAGCCCAACCTCATGTTCAAATGGGGTAGTTAATCAGGCATTTATGGTTTAGAATGTTGTCAGTCCACAGTCAGATACACCTGTTAATATACCTAAACAATAACCAGATATACATTTTAATGAGACTGCATTTTTAAATTAGCAAAGTGAAGAGTTATGTGGTGTGAATGTTGATTCAGCAATTGTAGCCAATACACGAGCTTAGAAAAGAGCTCTAGAGGTGGAGCAATCAACTGATAAAAATAAGGGGCTTGCAACTATAGAAGCACCATCCACACCTTATCCTGAATGTAATGAAAAAAACTGTTATCTTACCAATCAATGAGCAGCCTCACAAGAATAAGGAACCGGCTACTGCCAAGGTACATCAGAAGATATCCTTAACTTTACCTTACAATATTGTGGACAGCATGAAGAAGATGAATGTGAATATGACCATGTGGGACTCCTTAAGCATTCATGGACATGTTGATCTACTAAAAAGGGCACTATCTGAAAATGTGAATCTTGAGAAAGTTGTTGTTGATTCCCAAAAGGTCGTGATGGCTAATGATGATCAAGGGAAAGTTGCTAATCCCAACAACAAAGAGAAATCTATGATTCAAGGTAAGAACGTGAGACCTCCTTGTTCTATGTTTCATTGATTATTGGAAAAAATTTAGTGCACAATTGTATGGTAGATAGTGGAGCTACCTGTTATGTGATGCCCAAGCAAGTAGCTGATCAGTTAGGTTTAAGGTATCAACCTTTAGAGAAAGGAGTAGTCCAGCTAGATGGCTCGTCTATTAATACAATGGGTCTTATCAAAGATGCTAGCTTAACTCTGCATGCTTGCCCTAATTTTTCAATTTCCTTAGACATTTATGTGGAAGATTTGCCTCCATATTTTAGGGTATGTTTGTCAAGAGAGTTTACAGCTAAAATAGGGGGGTACCTTTCGTCTGACTAGTCTCACATGTTGTTCCCTACTAGGTATGGAACTAAAGTGACCATTAAGTCTGAGTTACTTGCAAAAGACAATATAGAACCCTATATACCTTGTGCGATGAATGCCAATTGCATAATTTCTGAATAAGACAAGCATGTTGCTGTCTTTGATCCTCGCATTGCTATCAATGATATTCCTGATATACTTCTAGATGAATGGGCAGCAGGCCAAACTTCTAGTGCTGAAAGTGACTTGGTGTCGGATGTCGGTATGGGTAACTATATGTTTCAAGAAGCTGATGTAGTGAGTCCTAACTTGGTTAAGAGTTCAGTGAATGATTGTGATCAACAAGACGAGGTCTGGGAAATGTATTTTGATGGCTCAAGGAGTAGGCATGGCGCTGGTGGGGGTGCATTACTGGTTTCCCCAAGAGCTGAAAGATATTATGCAGCCTTTAGGTTTGCATTTTCATGCACTAATAACACAGCAGAATATGAAGGTCTTATTCAAGGACTAGAATGGGCGAGGAAATGTAGAATTAAGTGTTTGAAGGTGCATGGGGACAGTGAATTGGTAGTAAATCAGGTTAGAGGCCTAAATGCTATCAAAAATAATGTTCTTAAATTGTATAAGCATAAGGTTTGGGACCTCATTGAGGGTTTTGAGGCTTTCAATATCATTTCAATTCCAAGAAATCAGAATTAGCATGCTGATAGATTAGTAGCTATGGGAGCTCAGTTTAACATTCTCAACAGCATAAGGAAGGAGTGTAATCAGTAGCACATCAAGGTTATTATCAGGCCTTCCATGTCGGATAACAATGTTAACTGGCAGGTCTTTGAGAGCGATGAGAAGATTCTGTAGTTTCTACTTGAAGAAGACGTGTTTGCAACATCAAAACAGGAGAGAATTAAATAACAGTATGGAGACCAGGTACTGCAATTGAAGAATAAAAAGTTGCCTAAAGGTTTGGTCACCTTAGAAAGCATTTTCAACTCTGATGATCAAGCTAAAAGTAATAAAGCCAACTTATTAGTTCAGCAAGATCATTATGAGGACTTAGAAATTGCACCCAAGAGAAGCCTCAAGATAGGAAAAATAAATACTGTTGTTGAAAAGTAGTCTTTTATGCAATTATTCCAAGAATTCATTGACATATTAGCCTGGGAATATGGAGATTTGAAGGGATTTGATCCACGTCTTGCACAACATACAATTGAATTGGAGCCAATAGCCAAACCCATAAGGCAGAAGCAGAGGCCAATTAATCCCAAACTAGAGCCACTAATGAAGAAAGAAGTCTTTAGACTTATAGAAAGTGGGATTATCTTTCCCATAAAGCATACTAGCTGGGTTGCAAATCTAGTTCATGTCAGGAAGAAAGATGGAGAGCTTAGATTATGTGTAGACTTCAGAGATTTGAACAAAGTTTTGTTGAAGGACAGGCACCCTCTTCTATCTATGGAATAGATTCTTCAATGTGTGTCAGGTTCTGAATGTTTTTCTTTACTGGATGGATATTTTAGTTATAACCATATTTTGGTAAGGGAAGGAGATCAATTTAAAACTACCTTCACCACAAAGTGGGGCACAATGGTGTATAGGAAAATTCCATTTGGTTTGTCTAACACTGGAGCAACATTCCAGAAGGCTATGGACATGTCCTAAATAGCAACTTAATGTATAAGTTTGTCTTAGTATATCTTGATGACATCACTGTTTATTCCAAGAAGACATCAGACCACGTTGACCATTTGAGGCAGGCTTTTGAACATTGCCAGAAGTTGGGTATATCATTGAACCCAAAGAAGTGTGTTTTCTCTATTCATGAAGGAAAGATTCTTGGGTATGTTGTATCTAGGGAAGGAATTACAGTGGATCCTAAAAAATTTGTAGCAATCCTAGAGCTGCCTTTACCTCTGCATAAGAAAGGACTTCAAAGTTTCATTGGTCATATCAATTTTGTTAGGAGATTTCTCCCTGATATAGCAGCCTTGCTAAAACCCCTTACAACTATGTTAAAAAAGAATGCAGAGTTCAGATGGACCCGAGAAGCAAGGGACAATTTTCAAAAGATCAAGGAGGCATTAGCTTCAACCCCAACATTAGTCAACCCAGATTTCAGTAAGGATTTTACCTTGTATGACTTTGGTAGTTTTGATGTAATCTCTGTAATCTTGGTGAAAAAAATGTAGAAGGGTTGGAGCAGCCCATTGCTTTTCTCAGCAAGGGTTTGGAAGACTATGAGCAGAAGTATACCTTCGTAGAAAAACATGTGCTGGCTATTGTGAAAAGTTTGAAGAAATTCAAAAATCTGTTGTCTCATAACAAAATTCATCTATAGGTGGCACATTCTAGCGTGAAAGAATTTTTACTTAGTAAAGATCTAAATGAAAAATGGGTTGGATGGATCACAAGAGTTATGGAGTACGATGTGGATATTCATGTCACTAAATTGGTGAGGGGAAAAGGTTTATGTGAGCAGCTGGCTAACAAAGAATTTTCAATAGTAGAGGACCAACGAGACTCGGTTTTGGTTAATGTTGGGACAATAGATGATGAGGCTACTAGCTAGTTGCAGGAAATGTCACAATTCTTGAGAACCGGGGAATTTCCATCTAATCTAAACAAAATAAAGAGGAGGTACTACCAACTTCGGTCTATTCCTTTCGTCTTGATTGATGATGTGTTGTATAGGAAATATCACAGTGGAGTACTGCTCAGGTGTGTTGATAATGATCAAGTGGATCAGATATTACATGAGTTCCATGATGGACCTTTTGGAGATCACTATGTTGTAAGGACAATGGCCTATAAGATTTTAAGAGAAGGCTATTATTGGCCTGACTTGTTCAAAGATGCACATGCATATGTCAGGAGATGTTCCAAATGTGCCTTGTTTTCGGGCAAAGAAAAGCTTGCTGCTTTGCCATTGCAGCTAATTCAGATAGAGCAGTCATTTATGAAGTGGGGAATTGACTTCATAGGGGAAATTAACCCACCCTCAAGTGCAAGCCATCGGTGGATTATCACAACAACAGATTACTTTACATGATGGATAGAAGCTTTGCCTCTGAAGGAAGCTAATGAAACAACAGTGTTGAATTTTTATGAAGACTTGGTTTGCAGATTTGGAGTCCCAGATTCTATAATTTCTGAAAATTCCTTGGCATTTTTTGGTTTGAAGGTTTCTGATTGGGCATTAAAGAATGGCATTTACTTGAACACAAGCTCCAACTATTATCCTCAAGGCAATGAACTTGCAGATTCCACTAATAAAAATTTGATTAACATTATCAAAATGACGCTTCAAAGAAATCAGATGGATTAGCATGCTAGGCTAAATACTTCCCTTTGGGCAGACAAAATTACCCCTAAGAAGGTGATTGGGAACTCACCTTATATGGTGTACGGTAAAGAAGAAAAATTACCTATCTCTAGTGAGTTGCCCACCTTGGACATTGCTAGTCAGTTGGTCCTGTTTGAACAGACTGACCCACTTGCCTTAAGATATACTTAGTTGATGGAGTTGGAAGAATCTAGAAACAAGGCTATAAGAACATGAAATATCAACAAATCTTGACTAAGATAACATTTGATAAGAAAAATAGATCAAGAGATTTCATGGTGGGAGATCTTGTGCTGAAATGGGATGTTCTAAGAAGCAGGCCAAGCCATCACACCAAGTTTGACAACATGTGGTCAGGTCCATTTTTTATCAAAGACTACAAAGAACACAATGCTTACCAACTGGCCACAACTAAGGGTGAATTGCTTCCTATCCTAGTCAATGGGATACACCTCAAGCCTTGTTTTGAGGTTTGATGGGTTCCTCCATTATATATATCAAGTTAGGTTTTATGTTTTCAATAAGTGCTTCTGCACTTGGGCTTGATTGTTGTTTCATTCCCTAGGTGCTATTCCAACACGGTAAATAACTTCTTTTCAATTTCTCCTGTTTTGTCATTTTTGCAACCTGTTGTGTTCTATGAATCTCAAGCGAGTTGCAGCCATGTGCAAACTATTTTTGAATTTTTCTCAATTTTCCTAATGACTCCATGCCCAATGGACAAGTTGGCTACTGGTTTCCATGTTTAGCAAGCAAACATCCAGCAAAGGTCACCAGAAATGATACCTATTTTTCAACTAAGGCCTCAATTAGGCAAGGCAATCTATGTTTCAGGTGTTCTTGAAGGCCAAATGGGACATTTGCATCAAGAGTTGGATCATGCACCTGAGGATATTTCACAAGGAAGTCTATTGGAAAGCTTCTCTTTAGTTAGATTCAGCATAAAATCCTAGGGAAGAAAGTCGCTAGGACTTTTCAGATGTCTTTCTGACTGGCAGTGTTTTATATTCATTCAAGATCCACCAGTCGGCCAAGTTTTTTATTCGTCGTGGGTTTTTATGTCTCCCCGACTGCTGAAGTCACACCGACCCTTGTGCACAAGGCTAGTGTTGCCAAAAGAAGGATGTCATCGGGGAGAGGTCTAGCCGACAAGAAGTCTCAGTGAAAGAAGGGAGTTCACTGTAATGTCTCAGTGACAATAGGAGGTCTCGGCGAAAAGAGATGTCAATGGGGACAAAAGGTGGGCCTCGCTATAATATCTTGGTGACCCATGATGTCTCACCGAATGTTTGGTGCCTTTAGTAAAAGGTTTTTATTCACCATGAGGTATGGCCAAAAGATGGAAGTCTCGGTGAAGGGAGGTGTCATCATTGAAAGGTATCACTGACAGGGAAAGGTCTCACAGAAACAAAATGCCCTCGGTGTGATGTATCGACGAACGAAGGAAGTCTCCCCGAAAGAGGATCCGTGCTTGCCAGGAGATGGAGGCTTCGGCATGAAGTTTGGCTAAATGGAAAAAGGTCCTGCCGACAAAGTGGTGCCTTCGGTATGAAGTTGTGGTTTCAGGGAGATGTCTTACCAACATGGTGAAGTCCTGATGACAAGAAAGGAGCTCAGGGAGATGTCTGGCTGACTACTAATGGTCTCGCTGAAGGTTTATCCTTCAGCATAAATTCTTGTTGATATAGAGATGTCTTGCCAAGGAGGTTGTATTTGTTGACAAAAGGTTCGGTCGGTGTAATATCTCACTGACTAAAGGTGGTATTGCCGAAGCGGAATGGATTCACCAAGATGTCTCACCAACCCGATGACCTCTTACCGAAAGAATGTGAGCTTGACAAAAGGTGGGCCTCGCTGTAATGTCTCAGCAAAAGCATGAGGTCCTGCCAAAGAATGAAGGGTCTCGGTATAGTGTTTTGCCATCGATGAAAGGTCTCACCAACTGGGCGAGGTCTCGTTGAAATGAAATGCACCGGTGTAACGTCTTTCTGACCCATGTAAGGTCTTGCCAAAATATAGTGAGCTCAGGGAGAATGGAGGAGTTCGCTATGAAGTCCCGTCGACTTGGTGGTGTCTTTCCGATAGCAATGGATCTGTTATTGGCTTCGATGAGACCTCTAGCCGATAGCGATAGTCTAGTTAACAATTTTTGACATCGGTATGACTTTTGGGCTCACTATGAACTCTTTCCGACAGTAGTGATCTATGCTGATAACCATTGAAGGGCATGATCAGATCGGGGAGACATGGTCAGTGTCTCACTAACATGCTATTCAATCAGAATTACCTTTGACCGTCTGGCACCCCCATGAAGCATTTGTTCAACCAATCAGAGTGAGCTACAGGAGAGCCGTGGCAGTTTGACCGATGAGAGGAGGATCAACAGAGTGAAAGCGACGTGGAGTTGCTCTAAGCTCAGGAGCATTTGGGGCAGCTCTTCAGAGAGGTTCAAAGTGAACACGAGGCCAAAGGTTGGCACATTAAATGCATCACAAAAGATCAAGGAGGTCATTCCTGGAGCGACTCCACACCGACATGGACAGCGGGGACACAACGTTAACTTCATCCAAAAGATCTAGGGGTAGATCTTTATGAACGCGAATATTTTTTGTAAGCCTTAAGGGGCTGGGTCTTTTGTATATATGGCATTTTTTTCCTTTTTTGTAGATAGTTCTTACCTGGTGCTTTTCTACTTTTGTAACTTGTGGAGTTCTTTGCAGAAGAGAGGCTATGTTTTGTAACTCATGACAGGCATGTATATCAGTGTTTCACCATTGAAATCAATGAGTATAAGCGCTTTACCTTTTCAATCTCTCTATTAAAATTGTGTGCATTCGTATAATTGATGAAACTACTTGTGAAACTAAATGATTCCTAGTGGTTATTTCTTGTCTCAGCACCTTTCTTTAGAGCAATATGTATTTTGCAGGTTGTGAGATGTGTTCAAAGTGTAGTATTCTCTAGTTGTGAAGTTATTCCTTCCTTCTAGGAGTGTGGCCATATGAACCTTTTCATGAAATGTTTATGTGGAAAATGTACGTGATTGAGTTTTGTACAACTAAGCTTTTGTCATTGACTGAAATTGTGTGTGTAAACTGTGTTATGTGTCTTCTTAGTAAATTTGGTGTATCACCATAGTATTTAGTTTTATTTTTATGCACTCCTTCTCCCTTTCCCTTTATAGAATCAGTAGTTTAGGTGATACCAAAGGAAGCCGGCCTTTTCTGGAGGTTGACCTCTATTTACAAGAAACCCACATCTTTAGAGGTCTTCCCATGTTACACTGAAGTGTTGAACATCGGGTTCAACAGGGTGCAATTTCAGGTGATAATAGGTACAAAACAAGCATTGGTGATTGTTGGATATGTTGAAAGGCTCTGTAATGGGTAAAATAAAGGTTTCTAAATGGTCCTAGGTCTATAGAACAACAAATTTTCATAATGAAGCTTATTAAGCAAACCATTGCTAATACTAGTATGTTTAGGCTTAATGAAGGTTTGGTGGTTCAAGGGTGGTTATGGGTGTTCAAGGAAGTTGGGACTCCTAATTTGAAAATGTATAAAAACATCATAAAAGCTCGAATAAAGGGTTCAATTAATTGATTTTGAGGATTTGGTGCTCTACTCAATGCCTAAACTATGGAGTTTGAAGTATTTTTTTTGTGTTTTCAGTTTCTTTTTCCTATGTATGGCCCAGTATAGGCCTCCCATGATTAGAAATTCATAAATCACACTGGTGGCAGGACTTAACTTGGACTTCAATCTATTTTGAGACTCCTTTTGTTGTTTCGGTGAATGGAAAACTCCATTCTTCATGATCAACATATACATACCAACAGGGTATGAGTTTTACTTTAATTTAAAGATGGAGCCTTTCCTCCTATTGTGGTGACCTATTATTTGGAGGAAAGGCCTGTAATATGTTCATTTCAAGTTTCATGTTTCTTTTAATAGTGGTAAGTTATCTATAGGGCTAGTAATGTTATCTTAGGTTGAGAATGTGATTTTTTGGCATGAAAAGGAGAAACCAAAGTGGTGTTTTTGAGATCTAATGAGGCTAAAGGCCTAATGAAGGTTTATTTTGTTTTTGTAGACCCTAAAAAACTTGTTTGATGCTTTGGTGAGGCTTGGAAGGCCTTGGAGTTTTGAAATATAGAAAACCCTAGATATTTTTGAGAAAATTGAGGGTTTTTGTATTAGAAACCTATTTGAGCATGCAAGGTCCTAAAACCTGGAAAATCTTTTTCTTTGAGACCTAAGTAAACACTACTTTTGCATTTGGGGGTTTGCTGAGAAGTGACAAGGTTGTGTGGGGAATTATACCTATTTGAGTGACTTTGATATGCTACAACTTGAACAATGTGAATTTGTTGAAAGAAGAGGTCCTAATGAAATTATAAATTGTAAATTTGTTTGTAGATTGGAGTTGTGTGTTTGTATGTTGTAGGCCTCCCCCTACTGTATTAGGAGTATATTCCAATTTTTTAGAGACATTTATGGAAAATTTGGTAGCATAGACAAGGCAATCAGTTAATTTGTATAACTGTTTGACAAAATACCTCAATGAAAGCTTTGGAAGCATACACAAAGAAAGTCAATTATTAAATTTAACAAAATGCCTCAAAGAGATGTGGTTTAAAAATGTAATAGGAAAGTGTATAGAATTGTGTAATTTAAAATGTCTATTGACAACCTAAGGTTGTAACATGACAAACAAACAATTTGATCAACATGGAATAAGAAAAACAACAAAAATGAAACCAAGCCATAATAGAATGAAAGAAAATGTACAAAGACTTCACATACCTAAAAACCTAAGTTTCAAATGGAGGAGTTCTACCCAATTATGTAGCCTTTGCTTCTTTTCCTCAAACTCCTCAAAAATTTGACTTTTTCAAAAGCTTGTTCCCCTCCAAACTTCAATTGTATATCAATTATCACTGTAATTCAAACTTGAATTGTTATTATATGCCTTTCAATGTGAAAACTCTGCTATTTCATGCAAAGGTGATGGAAATATCATGAAAAAGGTGGTGGAATCTAAATATCATGCATGCACATTTCACTCAATCACC
>VDFB02018296.1:31365796-31382507 GCA_007258455.2 Sequoia sempervirens | reverse complement strand
CTCTCCCACTCTCTCCCATACTCTCCCACTCTCTCGCACTCCCAGCCTCTTTCACCCTCTCTCCCACAAGCATACATGCATACATATAGGTATACATACAAGCATGCATACATACATACATACATGACACACCAGTATACATATACATACAAAAATATCAAAAAAATTCAATAAAGTGGCATTTAACTAAAGGAAGACATAACATGAGTGTGTTATGTGTTGCTAGACATGTTCCCTGGAGAAGCAAAAAATGTCAAAACTAACACATAACATGCTCGCGTTATATTTTTCTTTGGGAATCCTTGAGCCTTAGCTTTGGTATTTGCCTTGGAATACCAACCCAAAGGCTTGGAGGGAATTCCCAACAACCAGAGATGTGTTTTTGAGAATTCTACAATTTTTCACATAATTGGATTCATGTTCACCGTCAGGATTGCATCTAGTTGAATATTGACAAAATCAAACACATGGGTAATGTTAGGTTCTCTCTTAGCTTTCCAACAATGTAATTTTTTTCACTTTTTGACAATGTTAAGCCTTTCATCCATAATTTATTTTGTTTGTATGTCTTTTTTTGTCAAAAAGAAGTGTTTGGTGTTTTTTTCATTATAAATTAACCGTTCATTGAAATTTCAAATAAATTACATTTTTAGAGACTAGACTCCATTCTACAAATTTTTATTTTTTATTTTTTAAAAAGTCTATTACTTTCCAAAATTTGTAGGGGGGGCACGGCCAAAATTCTACTTTTTAGGAAGTGCCCACTTAGAAAATTAGTAAAAAATCAAATATTCATTAAAATATTATTAGAAAAATCATGCATCAACTAGATACTATTAGCTAAATTCTAACCGTAGCAATTTTAAAAATACTACAAAAAAGTTCACTGTGCTAGGGTCGTACAAGAGTTACTATGTTATCTTTTTTTGACAAAAACAACAACAATTTGTGTACATCCCTCTTTTGAACCCCTTAATCTCAACAATTTGCAAAATAAATTAGTAGTTTAGAAAGTAGACTTGAAGCACTTCGATCCTTGGTTTTGTTCCATCTCAAAATTTTGAGTGTAGTTATCCTCAATTTCACGTCCAAGGTCAATATTTCCTAATTTCAGAAAAAAAAGTGGCAACTTAAACCCCCTTTTTAGGAACCATCTTGGTGCACTTACCAATATATATATATATATATATATGTATATATATATGTATATATACATATATACACACATATATTCATATATATACACATGTATATATATATATCTATATTACATATATATATGTGTGTATGTATATATATATATATATTCATACATAGTCAATATTAAAGACAAACAAGGAAATTGCAAAAGAAACTCTTATAGAAACACTTAAGAACTATGCAAAAATGACAGAACTCGATACACAAAAAGAGGTTTAGGCCAAGAGAAGATCACAAGATGCACTATCAAGAGCACGAGTTTCACCATTTCATAGGATAGAAAATACTTACAAAATCCTATACTGTAGGTCACATTTTTTTCATGATATTCTTGTTTTCTATTCCCCATAACAAATTGTTCATTATCATAGTTTGCCTCTTCTATTTTCCACATCTTAAAGTTGTATTTAATGTGGGTCTGAAAACATCTACCATTTTCCTCTGATTCTTAGGTGTTTTCCCAATAGGTCTTTACTTGATTTTCTTGTGTGGCGACGTGGACCTTGGTAATTATCTGAGCTGGTGGTGATGGAGCTAGTGTACTCCGTATGTGGAGATTGAATGATCTTGTTTTATGATGTGAGTGGCAAAAGTAAATAAAATATTTAATGTCATAGTATGGGAAAGTATACTATGATTAAGTTGCATTCTTGAAACAACCATTATGGTGTTGGTTTCATACCATTATGTAGAGGATATTTGTTTGAAGTTTCCAACAGGGCTTTCATTAGCCCAACAATGAATATGATTTATTATCTAATAGCTCTTTTACAATTTCTCTTTTTCTCTATAATATTTAGTGTCAGGAAATGTAGCTCAATTTTTTGATTAAGTTTAAGTCTATATATATATATACATGTATACATACTAGATGGTAAGTGTTTACTCAAGTGAGGGTTAAGGCATTTTGTTGTTGCTCTACAATGTGGGCAACCAAAGTGAAAGGAATATTGAATGTCATAGTGTGGGAAAGTATACTTTGATTAAGTTGCATTGTTGAAACAATATATATATATACATGTGAACATATATAAATATATATATATATATATACATGTATACATATATTGGATGGTAAGTGTTTACTCACACGAGGATTAAGGCATTCTCTTGTTGCTCAATAATGGGGGTAGTCAAAGTAAGTGTAGACAGCCAAAGGGAAAGGAATATCGAATGTTGTAGTGTGGGAAAGTATACTTTGATTAAGTTGCATTGTTGAAACAACCATTATGGTGTTGGTTTCATACCATTTTGTACATGCTATTTGTTTGAAGTTTCGAACGGGATTTTTTTTAGGCCAGCCATGAATAGGATTTGTCATGTAATAGATATTTTACAACTTCTCTATTTCTCTATAATATTTAGTGCCAGGCAATGTAGCTCAAATTTTCAATTAAGTCTGTATATATATATATATATGTATATATGCATAAAAACATGTATGTATCTTTTACAGTTAATAGTTATATTACAATCTCCCTATTTCTCTATAATATTGAATGTTAGATAATGTAACTCCTC
The DNA here is from genome assembly GCA_007258455.2 of Sequoia sempervirens. Taxonomy (NCBI): domain Eukaryota; kingdom Viridiplantae; phylum Streptophyta; class Pinopsida; order Cupressales; family Cupressaceae; genus Sequoia; species Sequoia sempervirens. The sequence continues at coordinate 31,379,786 of VDFB02018296.1, read as the reverse complement.
TTATACAATTACTCAATTTGTTAGCAAACTAAAAAGAACATGGCCACCATATTAAAATAAAAATCATGGGAGCTCAATGAATGTGCAAATGTATATATGCAAACACAAGAATAAATTACGTTGCTATTCAAAAACTACACCATCCTCTTTGTAAGGATTTGAACTTAGATCAATCAGAAATATACCAAGCAACTAACCCTACAAAATGTGTATAACACCAAAGATGCACAAAGTATATATATGTGTCTATATATGTATATATATGTATATATATGTATATGTATATATATACAAATATATATGTATATGTATATACATATATATATACAAATATATATGTATATGTATATACATATATATATATACATGTACACATAGATATACATACACATACATATACATATACATATACATACACTTTCCTTCCTTTGTTTATTTTTTGTAGTTACCTCTATGCATCTTTGGCATTATACCCATTACCATAGGAGAAATTATAGTTAAATCTTCTTTCTTTCATCTAAAAATACAACAATGTGAAACTTAAAATAATTAATAGTACATGCATTTGACTTGAAGTGGGTCCTTCACTTTCAATATTCTTTGTAAGTAATTTCACATACATAGATGTCCACAACATAGAAAAGACTTATACATGTTATTTTAAACTATATTTAAAATCCCAGTCTGCATAAATACGAATAAACATAGTATACAAATATGTTCACCTATACATATGTATCTATAAATTGTTGTTGCATTCTCACTCGATCCATAGTAGTCTTTGTCTGTATATATGGATATGTATATCTGCCTATATGTATCAAACCAACACCACAATCACTCTTTTGACAATACAACTTAATCAAAGTATACCTTCCAACACGACAACATTGAATATTGCATTTACTTCGACCACCACCATTGAACAACATTGACAGGATGCATTAACCCACATTAAATAGAACTTTAAAAAATAGAGAATAGAAGAGGTAAACTACCATAATGAAGAATTTGTTATGGGGGGAGTTGAAACATATGAGGAAGAAAGAACATAATCAAACATATTGGTATAAGACATTGCGATCCCACATAATTTGCAAGCTCTGCCGCTTACATACACAAACCAGGGCAATGTAGCTCAAATTTTTGATCAATCCTATGGAATTATACCCATTTTGTATAGGTTATAGCTACTCATTGGCTTTACGAGTTCTATTTAATGTGGGTTTGGTTCCAAAGAATGTAGCCTAAATTTTCAATTGACAATCCAACTCTTACATAGACTGATTGTCTTGTATGAATATGTTTAGTGTGGATTTTTGACCATCTATGATTTACCTATGATTGTTAAGTGTTTTTCCAATAGTTTTTTTATTTGTTGTTCACCTCTAATTACTATACCATTTTTCTCATAAGGAAAACTACGATAATGAATAGTTTATAATGGCAAAGATACAAACATAAAATAAGGTACAATAAGCATAGACCGAAAGACATGAATAATAAATTAATCACTTATGTAAAATAACCATGTAAAATGACTAACTGGTTCTAGAGAACAATAACCACAAACAAAAAATAAAACCTGCAAAAAATTACTAACCCTAACCATATTTTCTCGTGAGAGAAAGAAGATTTAACTCCAATAAATCCATCCATATAGAACCATAATCTGTTTGAAGTCTCCAAAATGGGTATAATTGTAAAGATACAAACTACTAACCCTAACCTTATTTTTTGGCAAAAGAAAAAATATTTAACAACAATAAAACCATCCATACAGACCCATAATCTCTCTGAAGTCTCCAAAATGGGTATAACAGAAAAGATACAAACAAATAGCAATGAAAAATAAGCAGAGACCAAAACACATGAACAATAAATTAATCATTCACACAAAATACACATGTAAAATGACTTACAGATTCTAGGGCACAACAGTCTTAAAACCCTCCAAAATGCTATAAAACGGAGCTGAAGGTGATGATTTTTACAATAGTCTCCTACCAAACGAACACTGTAATGGCTCTTTCCACAATGCAACTTAATCAATATACTTTCTCGCACATTTTGCACCACATTAGTGTTAAAACCCTCCAACCTGCTATCAAAAGGAGCAATAAGCATAAAATGAAAGACATGAACAACAAATAATCTACTATCAAACCAACACCACAATGGCTCTTTCGACAATGCAACTTAATCAATATAATTTCTCGCACATTTCACAGTACATTAGTGTTAAAACCCTCAAACCTACTATAAAAAGAAATGATAAATAGAGAATGAAAGACATGAACAATAAATTACTTATTTCTACAAAATATCCATTGAAAATGACTTACAAATTATGCAACACAATAGTTTTACAACCCTCCAACTTGCTAAAAAATGGAGTCAAAGATGATTTTAACAATAGTCTAGTATCAAGCAAACACCACAATGGCTCTTTTGACAATAAAACTTAATCAAAGTATACTTTCCCACACAGAAACATTGAATATAGCATTTACTTTTCCCGCCACCACTATACAATAGCAACACGATTCATTAAACCTTGCATGAGAAAACACTAACGATTTAGCTTTTGTGTATCGAAGACATCAACTCAACCATCGCCAACCCATATAATTACAAAGGTCCACATCGCCAAAAAAAAAACCCAGTGAGGTCCCCACCAGCTGGGACATTGTCGACCCCAAAAAATCCAATTCACGGCTGGGCTGAAGAAAATCTTGGCAGAAACTTCAAATAAAAAAGCCTATCAGCTAAATATAATGCATAATTTTAATAAAAATAATAAATTAAACTTGGCTTTAGCATTGGCATTTCATTTCTTCTATTTGTAGTTTCTAATAAAAGAGACGCAATTGCGTCAGGTTTTTGTAGATTGTTAGATGTGTTTGGTTGTTGGAGAGAGTTAGTTAGCAGAAATAGAGACATATATAAGCATCATCTTGATGGAGTTAGTTATAATTGGAATATTTATGCTTAAAAGATATGGATTGTAATGAATGAATACACATGAGATATAGACAAATTAATTATAATGAAATATAAGCTAATGAATAATGTGAACATCATCTAAATATTGTAATAAATATTAAGAATCTCTAATATTCATAAAATATGAATCTATAAATTTAATAAACTTTGGAATGAAACGTTATTAGACATGACATAATAAAACTATTTTGTTGAATCTCATTAATCAAGACATAGTGTGATTAGAAATAGAAATATATATTTATAGATTTTTCATTTAGTCATAGGGATCATATAACTTGAAATTTTTAACAAATAAATGTGCTTGTAGAAATTGACATGTATTATCATAAATAAATATGCAAGGAAATTTTATAGCTAGTGTCATGACAATTTTTTGAAAACAACTAATAGATCTGTATCAAACATGTTTGAGCATAGAAGATAGTGGTTGTCCAGGTAGTGGAAGTGCAATATTCTCCCTTTTTGTATCTCATTTGTTGCTTGCAAATAGTGTATTGAGATAGTTATTAGAAAATGATTATTTTCTTATATATGAATATTGAATGCATAGAAACATGCATATAGCTAAAAATTATAGGAAAATATTTTACTTACCTTTTATGATTAGTTGATTATTGTTGAAGATGACTAGCATTAAATATGGTATTGTTATGGTTCAAGGTGAAGTGCCCTCTTGCCAAGAAATCTCGTAACATGAAGATGATGCCTGATTTATCTTCAATGTAGTCTTCATAGGTGGTGTTGTGTAAATCAGGTAGTAACATTTGCACAATGGATTTATCTACAAAGCAATGTATTGCTTATTTTTTTAGGTATAAGGATGGTTTTTAAATAAGGGGACAATATCTAATTCACATCATCATTACATCTAGAACAAAAGGAAACTTAGTCTTCTAGTGTTCCATAATTTTCAAACTTGTAGTTGCAATTTGCACAAAATGCATGAAAGGGATTGGACAACGGGTTGGCCACTTTCAAAATTCCATGTATCTGAAACATATATGAAAACAATATTGTTGTGTAGGGGAGAAAAATTATTATAAATTTTGGGAGGTAACAATTTTGAAATGATTACTTGAAATGTTGACTGGAGGAATGTTTATAGCCTTTCCACTATTTTTTTTGTTATTTAGTTTGCAAATATATGTAGATTTGAAGGTTTTGAATGTGTTTCCTGCCTTTTTCTTCCTTACAATATTTTTGAATAACATTGTGGGAAACTTGTTTTCTTACACTCGATTTTCTATTTGCAAGAACTATTTTGTGAAACTCTCATGTAACTGTATCTATTTGTTAATGGTGAGTAAATTAGATTTAATTTATGGATTGTAATGATAGAAAGAATAAAGCAATGGATGTAAAGTTTTTTAGGAGAAGAGTTTGAAACATTTTCATTCTTGTGCTCTGTCCATGTCTGAATCACCATATTTGATGTCAAGCAGAAACTGTGACAACATTTCTTTTGTGGAGATAACCATTGCAAGAATCATTCCAATGGGATAACTATGTGTAGTTGTAAGTATTCATTAGATTGTCATTTCTGGTATGAACTTATATTATTCACATAGGTGGGATATGACCTCAACTGTGGTTGTTTCTTACAAAATGATAATGCAATCACAATCTCCATTATCATAATATGTTTTTTGTGCAATTTGGAAATTTGATACATGTATTGCTAAACCTGGAGTGATTTTGTCTTCATGTTCTTTGAAAAAATGGCCAGTAACATTTAAAGTAATTGTCATTTCAACTTTAGCATCTGTCAAATTTGCACAGAGCACTTTGCATGATTGGTTGGCTTTGTCCAGGTTGGCTTTGTACACAACAATTATGTCACCTTCAAAAGCGTTTCCAACTTTTTAGGAGTTTAGATCCTCAATGGATATGGAATTGGGACTTCCAATTTCTAATCTATAGAGAATATAGTAGAAATTCTTGAGCACTATAAAAATGAATTAGCATGGTGGAAACTGAATTTTTATTTTCTGAATACCTTTTGGGTGTTTCTACTTGTTTTGTTGCTTCTTTTTTGCTTGTTCTCTTGTTTCTTTCCATTGTTTTCCTATAGTAAAATTTTATGGTGTTGAATTGTATACATGAAATTTTAGTAATTTTTGGTCCATGATATCAGTTACGAAAAATATGTTTGAGCAATTGTAGAACTAAATATTTTTTAATGGAAATAAAATAATTTTATTTTGTTTGCACGTAAAGATGCATTAGTATATTTTCTAAACATGTTGAAACAAGGATATGAGTTTAGATAGGTAGTATATTACAAATATTGATAGCAATGTAGTGATGGTCTAAACATGAAAAATATTTTTATATGGTCATTGGGAATCACACGTCAAGTAATTTTGTTGATTAGGATACAAATTTATAAAAGTGGCAAGGTGATCAGTCCAGTATGCTTCTAATTTGTAGGTGGAAGATGTATGTGTATTTGAGTTACAACATACATGGTCAATTAGTGGTTGTTTATAGTGTGTGTCTTGTTTAATATGAATTGTATTTTTTTCTTTTGCATATGATTAGAAAGTAGTTTTCTTTTTTTCAATTCTATATTCATGTCAATATTGAAATCTCCTATAATATAAAAAATGTTTTGTGTGTTTATATGTGTAAGTATTTTATCGATAGTTGTTAGAAATTTTAAAATTGGAGTGTTGGGTCTTGCATAGATGTTACACACATTCAAATCAATGTTAGTTTGAGTTATTGTTATTGTAAAGGCTTCAATGTTTTTTGTTGTATGTTGTGTTGATTTAGATATAATTAGATTTTTTTTAGTTAAAGTCAATATGCCTTGTATGTTGAATAGACCAAAGGAATTGAAATCTTGAAATATATTGTTAGTTTTAGATGGATGCATGTGTGTTTCTTGCAAACACAAGAAATCAGATGTCATTATTTCATGGTCATTGAGAATGTCATTTATATGTGCACATAAGCTATGAGTGTTCATTGTGAACATCTAAATTTATGGGATTTTATTAGGAAGACTTATTTCATTTTCAAATTTCTATTATACATTTGATTGAATGTGTTGCATTTCGAGCATTATTCTTTTCTTCACTTTGAATTTTTTTACATTTAGAGGTTTGACCAAGAATAATGATTGAATTGATTTTGTTCGTGATAGTGTTGTGTATGTTATTCCATGTTGTCTAATGCCAGTTGGATCAAATTCTACAACGTCCATTGTAAGTCCTTGGGATCGATGTATAGTTCTTGCACATGCTAATTGTATTGGAATTTGTTTTCTAATTGTAATTCTTTTTTTAGTGAGTGTTGTGTGGATGCGACTAAAAATGTGAAGTATAGGTACACATTCTTTACTAATATTTTCAGTATAATAGTGTGCCAGTTTTTTGATTTGTTGTTGGACAATTTTTGAATCATTAAATTTGATCCAAACTATATCTAAATCATTATGCTTTGTATATGCTTGAAATATTCCATCTGACCCATTCACTAGACCATCTTTTTTATTGTAGTTTCCAGCATATATTTAGACTACAAGTATTTTTGGTTTCAAGCATATTTGAGTTGGTAGAGTAGTTGTATGAGTATATGATCTTATTCCATTGTATTTATCATCATGTTCATCATTTGCATCTAATACAATAATATCTCCAGGAATGGTTGATAACATTTTCTTATTGTTTTCATCAATATCCTTTCTTCTGTAGAAGAGTAAAGGGAATCTTGGGTCCATTGGTGGTAGATGTAAGCAATGGTGGTTAAGATAATCTAAATTGTCATTTGTCTATGAACCGACACTAATTATATTGAGAATTGAAATGAATTTCTCATCCCTTTATCGCATGGTAGAGATAAAATAATAGCACTTTATATTGTCTTTCCAAAAATTGTAAGGCATTAGATCAGACAATTTAGGCTTATTTTCAAATACAATAGAGTCAAGTATAGTTTGCACTTGGTAAAGATCTCCACAGAAAATTGTATCAAGTTTTGTAAAGTATGCAGTTGGAATTTGCATTATATCTTGTAATCGCTTGTCAAAATAGCGTAGAAATGTTGAACCTACTAATGAAATTTCATCTATAAGGAGGACTCATTTTTGTTGATAGTACTTTGACATTGTATCCAATGTTTCTATATTCAATGGGATGAAATCTAATTTTTTGAAATGTATGTGGAACGCTCAGTGTAGTGTTACTCCACCGATGTTGTATGTTGCTTTTACTATATAAGCAGTTATTAGTCCCTTAGGCTTGTTGGGGTCATTGTCAATAAAATTACTATAGATTTGGAGATCTTAGTATATGGATTTTGTAGTGAAAGTCTTGCTTGTTCTAGCTCCACCTGTCAAGAATAAGAGTAGTGGAGTTTTAATATATTTCAATTTTTTTAATACAATGTCCTTTACAATTGCTTGTTGCTCTTTGTTTGAAATTTGTCATAATTTTTAGTACTCATTGTCTTCCATAATTTGTGGATGTTGAATAATTTCAATTGTATTAAGAGTTATACTATTTATGTTGATGCAGTTCATAGTTTGAAAATCTACTTATGGGTATGTGCAGGGACATGATGGGCCAAAAAGTGGCAATATGTAAGTGATATAATGGCCCATGTGGTTGACGACTTTTTTTCACCCAAAATTGATGAAATGAAAAGGGTTTTTAAAGGAGATTCTCATATTTTCACCAATTTAAATTATGCTTTACTTTGAATTTAATAAATAATTATTATTCATTTTCTATTTGAATTATGACTAAAGTCCTGATTGAAAAACATTTATAACTTTCAAACAGTGTCACATTTTTTGAATCTAAAATATGTGTCACATTCTATGCTTCACATACTATAGGATTAAAAAGAAAATGAATTTCACGAAGTTTTGACCAAGTTAAGGTGGTCAGACATACGCAATTTTATATTTTTCTAAAGTTGTAATAAGAAAAAATCAATTATTTACTTGGAAAAAACTTACAAAAAAATATGCATCACATTGGGACATGAGTCCTATACTTATATCTAAAATCCTCTAAAAAAATATTATCATTTTATTGTGGTTAGGGTGGTTAGACAGACACCTACTTATTATTTTTTCCTTAAAATTGAAGTACTACTACATTGAAATTTCAAAATTTTAAATAGATTTTTTTCTTAAAATAAACCTAGTAGTTTAGAAACTAAATTCAATTTGCCACAAATTCTATTCTTACATATTTTTGAAATAATATAGATAACTTATTCAAATTTTTATGTGAAGCTGCCTAACTCTGATTTTTTTGAATTTTTTGCCAGTTAAGGGCCTACTTTTTCCATGATGATCCTGCACATACCCTTGTATGTCATATTGTTCTTGATAATTCTTTTCTTTTGTGAAAAAAGTCACATTGTTAGTTCCTTCATCTTTAGCATTTAGCTTATGTATAGCTTTGTTTATGTCACCCCATCCTAAGTGAACATTGTAATTGAACTTTGCACGATTAAGCTGAATTGGTTTTTCATGATGTATGTAAGCATTTTTCCATGAATTGAAATTGTGTTTCAATGTATTGTCATGTATTGTAAAGGGGACATAGAGTAGTAATTCCTCTCTACAATAATTTTATAGATCTACATGTTTATTGAAATTAATAAATTGAATAACATTTGGTTGTCTCTTTGGCTCGATTCTATTGTCACTCTTGTTGTATTGTGCAACAAATTCTGTAAGGAATATTTCTAAAATAGTTGGAGGATTTTTTACATAGTATTCTATTAAATATTTACAAATTAATTTTTTGATTTGTCTGGTTCTTTGATTATATGTTTTACTAATTTCAAAACAAAAGTGTGATCATTGTCGAGCCTTGTATCAATGAATACACATTTCCTTGATTTGTAATTGAGTGGAAGGGATAAGGCAATGTAAACAGCTTGTTGTGAGGACATTTGTTGTAAATTAAGTAAAGTATTTTCAAATTTTCTTATCATCTTTATGGCATCAATATTGTTATGTTGGTGGTCTTTACATATTCTTTTCAATGCATGTGTCATTGATTTGTCAACCTTTATCATGTAAGAACTACAATACATTGTTGCTGCATATGCATTAAGAACAAATTGTGCATCTATATTTTCTTTCCATAGTTGTGGAATTTTCTTTGCAAACTATTGTTCCATATTTATGATGGATTTCTTTGTAATAGTACTATAGGCCTACATATTTTTCATATTATAGCTTCTATAATATAGCTATATTAGGTTGTAGATGCTCAGTGCTACAAGTGGTGTACTTGTCTACAAAGTTTATAATATTTGCATTGCTATCTTTGTTATAGATAGGTGCATTTTTTATCCATAGAAGAAATTTATCATGTTCATTTCCATGATTTTGGAGTTTAATTACAAAGAAATAGTCTACTTGACATTTCCAAAGAAAGAATCATCTGTAAATATTAATCTTTTGATTGCATTTATTCTATGTCTATAGTAGCATGCACAAGTAACTAGATCTTTTTTTATGAGACTAAATTTATGATTTTTATTTTGGCTTAAGCTTCTTGTTGTTTTGATCTTGATGGATGTGAACTATGTAATTGTTCAAGTGTATTAGATAGAGGATCCTAATTTTCTTCAGCACTAGTAAATGTAACAAAAAAACTAGGTGGTCCTAGTTGTCGTATCATTGCAAATGGGTATGTGTAGGATCATCATGGAAAAAATAGGCCCTTAAGTGGTGATGAAAATCCAAAAAAATCAGAGTTAGGCAGCTTGATGTAAAAATTTGAAAAAATTATCTATATTATTTCAAAAATATGTAAGAATAGAATATGTAGCAAATTGAATGTAGTTTCTAAACTAATAGGTTTTTTTTTTTTTAAAGTTTATTTGGTGAAAATTTAAAATTTCAATGGAGAGGGGCCCCTAGCTTGGTTAGCTAAGTCTTTCCTATTGTAGGAGGTTTGTTACGAGGTCTAGTCTGCCCCACCCCTATGGTACCAAAGGGCATGTCTCTCCAGCGCCGCCGATCATGTTAAAAAGTTTACCAGGCACACTACAGTTTATAGGGGGTCATGCTATCCAATTCCTGCAGTCTAAAAAAAAATTTGAAATTTTAATGCAATAGTACTTAAATTTCATGGAAAAATAAGAAGTAGGTGTTTGCCTAACCACCCTAACCACAATAAAATGATAATATTTTTTTATAATATTTTAGATATATGTAGAGGACTCATGTCCCGATGTGATGCACATTTTTTTGTATTTTTTTCCAAGTAAATAATTAATTATGAATTTTTTATTACAACTTTTAAAAAATATAAAAACTCATATGTCTGACCACCTTAACTTGGTCAAAACTTCATGAAATTCTTTTTTTTTAATCCTTTAGTATTTGAAGCATAGAATGTGACACATGTTTTGGATTCAAAAAATGTGATAGTATTTGAAAGCAATAGATGTTTCTCAACAGCCTATCAATTAGAACTTTAGTTGTAATTCAAATAGAAAATAAATAATAATTATTTATTTAATTCAAAGTAAAGCATAATTTATATTGGTAGAACACTGGGAATCTCCTTTAGAAACCCTTTTTGTTTCATAAATTTTGGGTAAAAAAAGTCGCCAGCCACATGGGCGAAGTCTAGAAAAGCAAGGTAAGTTGTTAAACACGTTTTTTGTGTTGACTTCTTAGGATTGGCATGTCCTAGCCAAATTCCAAAGCAAGCTCAAGGCTAACCCCTAGGAAATAAGGTTTGTGAAATAAATATCAGATATCAGATTAAATTGTATATCTGATATATTTTATACATGATTTTAAAAAATGTAATATAGTTTATAATATATGATTTAAAAAATGCAATAAATAGTTTATAGTTTATTTTAATATATCTAGTTTAGAATATAAAATATAGTTTATAATTTAAAATATAATATAAAATTTATGAAAATCTCTTATAGAATTATGTATAATATATAATGTATTATATTATTATGTATAAAATTTAAATATTATATATATATATATATATTATATAAATAATTAATATTACTAATATATAAAATATTTAAATATTATCTCTTTCCCTCTCTCTCTCAAGTCTCTCCCTCCTTCCCCCTCTCCCTCTCTCTCTCTCTCTCACTCCTATGTCTCTCCACTCTACCCTTAGCCATCTACCCTTAACCCTTAAATCCTTAAACCATCTACCCTCTATCTCTTTCCCACTCCCTCCCTCTCTCTCTCTCAAGACTCTCCCTCCTACCCCATCTCCCTCTCTCAAGACTCTCTCACTCACTCACTCACTCATCTCTCTCCTCTCTACCCTTAATCGTAAACCCTAAACCCTTAACCCTTAAAGTCTAAACCATTAAACCCTCTACCCTCTGTGCTTAACTCTCTACCCTCTATCTCTTTCCCACTCCCTCCCTCCCTCTCTCTCTCTCAAGTCTCAACCTCCTAAACCCTCTCCCTCTCTCATGTATCTCTCTCACTCACTCCTATCTCTCTCCCCAATTCTAACCCCCTACCCTCAATCTCTCTCTCCCACTCTCTCTTTCAATCCCTCTATCTCTCTCTCCCCTCTACCCATAACCCTAAACCCTAAACCTCTTAACCCTTAAACCCCAATTCTCTACCCTCTCTCTCTCTCTCCTCAAGTCTCTCATCTCTACTCCCTCTCCCTCTCTCAGTTTCTCTCTCTCTCTCCCCATGTATCTCCCCCACCCTTAAACCCCTTTAACCTTGTCTCCCTCTATCTCTCTCCCCACTCCATCCCTCTCTCTCTTGAGGTCTCCCTCCTAGCACCACCCCTCTCATATTTCTCCTCTCACTCACTCACTCCCTATATCTCTCTCCCCTCTACCCTTAACCCTCTACCCTCTACCCTTGACCCTTAAACCCTAAACCCTCTACCCTTAACCCTAAACCCTTAACCCTTAACCCGTAAACCCTTAAACTTTGAAACCCTCTACCCTATACCCTTAACCCTCCCTCCCTCTATCTCTCTCCAACTCCCTCCCTCATCTCTCTCAATCCTCTCTTATGACCCCTCTCCCTCTCTTAGGTCTCTCTCTCTTAGTCAATCCCTCTATCTCTCTCCCCTTTAACCTTAATATTAAACCCTTAAACCCTCTACCCTCTACCCTTAATCATCCCTCCCTCTATATCTCTCCCACTCCCTCCCCCCCTCTCTCTCTCAAGTCTCTCCCTCCTACCCCCTCTCCCTCTCTTAGGTCTCTCTCTCACACTCACTCACTCCCTCTATCTCTCTCCCCTCTATAACCCTTAAATCCTTAAGCCATTAAAACCATACCCTATGCTTCTCTCCCAATCCCTCCTCTCTCTCTCTCAATGCCTCTCCTCCTGCCCCTTCTCCCTCTCTCGGTCTCTCTCTGCTCCTCCCTCTACCTCTCTCCTCTACCCTTAGCTAAACCCTAAACCCTTAACCATTACACTCTAAAACCTTAAACCCTCTACCCTCTATCTCTCTCCCACTCCCTTTGTCTCTCTCTCAAGTCTCACCCTCCTAACCCCTCTCCCTCTCTCAGGTCTCTCTCTCACTCACTCCTATCTCTCTCCCCTCTACCCTTAACCCTCTACCTTCTACCCTCTACCTTTTATCTCTCTCCCTCTCTTCCCTCTCTCTCTCTCACTGAATCCCTCTATCTCTCTCCCCTTTACCCATTACCCTAAACCATTAACCCTTAAGGGTAAGTGCATGGATATGTGACACAATTTTGGTTTTTAAGATGCCACTTTTTTCTAAAATTAGGAAAATCTGATTTGTATGAGAAAATGAAGATAGTTACGCTCAAAATTTCAAGATGCGGCAGCAAAAAAAGTTGAAGTGCTCTAAGTATAGTTTCTAAGATACTAATTTGTTTTCAAATTAATGAAGATTAATGGTCTCAAAAAAGGGGGGCCCAAAACAGGTCCTTTTTTTATCAAAAAAAACAACATAACACCTGAGGGCTCCCCCCTTTTTGATTAACTTTTTTTTAGAATTTCAAAAATCCCAACAATAAGAAATTAGCTAACACCATGTAGTTTATCCTCATTCTTTCGGATATTTTTTTTAACGAATATATAATATTTTATAAATATTCAAAGTGGACACATCCTAAAAAGCTAAAATTTAAGCATTCTCCCCCTAATTTTTTTTGAAAACTAATAAAAAATTGATTTTTTTTCAGACATGTGTAGAATGGAGTCTAGTTTCAAAAAATGTAATTTATTTCACATTTCGATGAATGAGTAAAAATCTATCCTAAAACTAGCACATGGTGGTTTTTGACCAAAAATGGCGACATTTACAATAGAAGCCATGGATCAAAACCTTAACTAAATCAAAATAATTTTTTTTTTAATATATTTAGAGAGCTAAGAGAGAGGTAAATACTATCATGATTTTTTATATAAACTTGCATTGAAAGACGTGAAAATGAGACAAGGAGCATAGATGAAAATGTTAGGAAATTTGGCAAATCCTATCAATTAATAGGTCCAAAGTAGGTCATTTGGCAAGTGGAAAATTTGGCACTCACCAAATGGAACATCACATTTGCGGAGCACCAAATTTAGCTCTCACCAAATGGGACATCACATTTGGGGAGCGCCAAATTTGGCGTGGGCAAAATGTGATGTGTCATTTGGAGAGCACAAAATTTGGCAGTTGCAAAATGACTTGCTTTGAACAAAACCTGAATTTCCCCTCTCTTTGGTTGATAAATTTGATAATGTTTAGAGTGCAAATTTTATGATCGTAGATGGATAGTTGAGGTTTTACCTCTTATATTCTCTCTAACTCATTAGCCTAACTAGATAACTCTTTATCCCTCTGAAGTCTCTCTCTCTCAAGTCTCACTCCCTCCCACATGACCTAGACTACTCTCTCTCAGTCCAATCCCCTCTCTTAGGTCTCTTTCCCTCCCACCTACGTACCTAAATAAATCTATCTCACTCCAACCACTTTCTCACTCTCCCTCTCTCTCTCTCCCCGATTGGTCTTTTTGTCTC
>VDFB02018296.1:31149822-31363302 GCA_007258455.2 Sequoia sempervirens | reverse complement strand
TAGGTATTTCCCCCACCCTAACTAGATAACTCTCTATCCCTCTCAAGTCTCTATCGCTCTCAGGTCTCAGTCCCTAGCATGCTAGTAGGACTAATTTCTCTCACACATATCCCCTCTCTCTCTATCTCAAGTCTCACTCCCTTCCTATTGATATTATGAAAGAATTTCAAAGCACCACATTTGGCGCTCTCCAGATTTGGCGAATGCCAAATGTGTTTTTACCTTAAATTGATAAAATAGGGTTCACCCCATGATTCTAGCCCACATGCTTTTGATTTTATCTAGTTCAACACTTAATCCAATAGATAAACACATTTTTTATGCAGTTGAATCCCTTTTGTACCAATCTATGCTTGATCCATCACCTTTTTTCCACCAATTTGCATGCAAACAATGTAGATGAAGAGATTTTGAAGTTTCTACATCATTTTACATTGTCTCAGGTAATATATTCATTTTTGGTAATATTGAAATGTTTATATTTAGTATGTTTGTTTATTTTTGACAATAATCAAAATTTCTTTAATGATTTTATTAATCGTAACAATTGGACATAGAATTCAACATTGAATTAGATGAGAGTTGCATAAAAAAGTTTAATTTTTATGACTTTGAAGAAAAAAACGAAAACCATGACATGATTTAGATGAATTCATGTTTAAACTTATATAAACAAGATCAACCTAACACAAATTTTCTTATGAATTCTATTTGCATTGCTTATAGTAATCCATTTCCAACATGCTTAGATAAACAAATTCAACTTAACACAAGTTTTTTTGTTTTGTTTTGACAATTTATAGACCATTCATTTGATGATTTTATTAATCTTCATTGGTACACATAGAATTGAACATTAAATTCATTATTACTCATGGTTTTGGGAAAACTTTTATTTTCAACTAATTTAGCAAATCTAAGATCTTTCATCAATGTTAATGTACAAGTTTCTAATAATTTTTTTGTGCCATAAAGAATTCACCTTCATCATGTGCTTAGATAATTTCAAGTGACTCAAGAAATAATTGGTTTAATGCAAGTTTCCATTCATTCATACCATTTACTGTTCTCCCTTGGTAGATTTATGTATAAAAAATGTTGTAGCATATAAAAATGTTTGATAATTCCAAATAGCTTGCTGCCTTCTTTCATAAAATGCTTTGGTGTGTTCAATAAAATGCAATGTAATTAGTGTTATCAATATGTTTCATAAAATGAATTACTTAATTTTTTCTATATTTAATTGTGAATATGCAGCATTCAATGCCATGCTGAGGAAATGGCCAAAGCCTCTAACACCGAAAGAATGTGCAGTAAAAATGCAAGGAGAAGAGAATAAAAAACTGCAGCTCATGAAGCAAAAGAATTGCAGCACATACAACCAAAAATTCATGTGCAATCTAAGAGAGATATACAATTGGAAAAACAAAGGGCATTAATGGACAAAGTTCATGGAAGGACACAAATGGATCCCCAAGTTGGAGGCACATCATCAACCATAGGTGAAGTTCAATGCACATCTCTAATTGAAGACACACCAGCAATAACATGTGGTCTCCCAAGTACATCAGAAATCACATCTACAGTTGAAGACACGCCATCAACAACATTGTGTTTTGAAAGTAAATCAGAAAACATGCCTCTATTTGAAGTCACTCCACAAACGACATCTCAAGTTGGAGGTACAACATCATTTACATGTCAATCTCAAGGTATGTCATCAGTTGCACCTTCGATTGAAAGTACATGATCTATCCCCGATGTTGTTGACATTCCTAATGTTGAAACAAATTTACATTTTAGAACTCCTCCTAGAGTTTTGCATAGAAAACCTATATTTTTTATTGATATTGATTCCATTTTTTTGAAATGGATTCCTGATAAGATGTCAAAACATGCATGTAAAAGAGTTGTACAGAGGATATGGAGTTTTTTTTTTTAGAAGCTAAGTGAGGGTGGAAGATGCCAACTATTTGTTGAAATGATGAGGCAACTCAAATTTAGACCCACCATGAAGGCTCTTAGGTTGAGAGTTTCAAATGACTCAAGTGAAAATTCCATTGTAAAGAACTTGATGAGTGCATATGAGAGTGTGGGTTCTACCTCACGCACGAAGAATAGTTGTGCCACAAGACGTGTGATGACAACAACACTGTTAAGCAGTCAAACAGGGAACAAGGTGAACCTTACAAATACACGTAAGTCTTTGAAAATAAGTAGATCATCTCTAATGAGAGCCAAAGGAAGGAATAAAATATTGGAGGAACCAAATAGCAATGAGTTATGGGCATTCTCGGGTAGAGTGTCATGGAAAGATAAAACAATTGCTCAAGGCTCGAGATCTTTAATAGTATATTATTGGAAGGATAACACAAGGACCTATACTAATCAAAGAGATGTTGTAAGAAGGAGAATTGGTAGTAAAATATGTGAGCCACATCCAAAGCATTATTTGGGTACCACTCAAACCCAATTTTTTGCTGATTTTGTACAAAAGTTTCTTGAAATTAAAATATGTCAAAGGTATTTTGAAATTCTAAATCCTTTTTATGTAAAAATAAATCACACATGCACTACTTTTTGTTGTAGATTACATATTTATTTTCTAACCATTATGATGTTTATCGATGTATATGTGTAGATATACATATTGAAAATGTTTTGTAGGAATGTAACATAAGAGCTCCACCCAAATCCTCAATGGAATTCTTATCTTCCATTTTATGTGAAAGAGAGGATGGTCAAATTTCTTACAAGTCATGTTTGGATGGCACATGTCATAATTGTGGTGGCATGTAACATTTTCTAATTTTCCAACACATGGCTAGTACACACACAATTGGAGACAAAATTGTCGAATTTGGCAAATACAAAATAGTGGCCTACAGTCTAAAAGATGGGAAAGAAGCAAAGAAGTGTGAATTGGTCAGTGATAAGATTCTAGTATATCATTTTATGGGAATTTTTTGTGATTAGGTGGTCTATGAGTATGCAAGGCATACACATAGAGCTCAATGGTTGGAATCATAGTTCAAGTTATGCAAGGACATGTTTCCACTTCATAGCATCATTTTAGTTGTCAAATTCATGGAGAACTACACACTACAACCACAGAATGAGGTGCAATCATAGTACTGCAACTCCACACAGGTTGCTATATTTGTGGATATAGCATTTATTCATGCAAATGATAGTACAGAGGATAACAAGAAAGTATTGAGGGAGTATCACTTTTACATCAGTGATAATCACACACATTCTACCGAATTTGTGCAAGGTTTCTTTCAGATGTTCTATATTGATCTAGATAGCAGGGGTATATCATTCAGTCAACATATCATATGGTCAGATAACTATACATCACAATTCAAGAACTCCATAATGTTTTACTAGTTGAGCAGGATGCATAGCATTAGTGGTGTTCAACATATGTGGAACTTCTTAGAGGTCGGGCATGGAAAGGGGGAGCATGATGGAGTGGGTGCATGTATCAAAAGAGCCCTTGCACAAGAAGAGTTAAAGTACAAAGATAGTGTAAAGTTGACAGATGCAAGATCAATTGTCGAGTGGTGCAATCATGTAATGGGTCTAGGTAGTCAAGGTAATTCTTTAGTTTGTAGATTTTTTCATTTAGTAGATGATACTAACATTGCAAAATATGAGGATTTTTCTACATTAATAGGATCAAGTGAGCTACACTCTTTTAGAAGCTCTAATGTAGGTACATGAACTTGTAGAAGTTGAAAAACCAACTTCACAATCCCCAAGAATCACCTGCAAGCAATCACCTATCATATGCAACAAATATTTAGAACAAAAAAGGAGAGATGTTATGTAAACCCTCAGAGTAAATTTGTGCAAGCTAAAACCAACATAATGATTATTGAAAGTAAAAAAATGTTTTACAAATAATACAAAAGCCTTCTAAAAATGAAATCATGCACAACCCCAATATTATCTTGAGCAAAAATACATCTCAACAAGATAAGGATGAGAATTAACCTAGGAAATAAAATATGCCTAAGTAAACTTATGCTAAAGTGTAATTAAATAATTAATTACACCAACACCCCCCCCCATAAGTGCAACTTAGGGAGAAGAAAATTATTATGAAAAGATGATTCCTAACAACAAGGCCTAATCAGGTACTCATTTAAAAATGAAATAATGAGGTAGAGAAGAAAAACCTGGTGGGACAAAACCCCCCCTACAATTAGATGACTGCTGCAAAGAAGCACTGGAAGAACACCGTGGAGTAACACTGGAACTACAATTTGAAAAGCAAGAAAAGATTGTTTTTTCTACAAGAAACCAAAAATGGAATCATAATGTGACAGTAGACCTAATGCAATGAAACACTAGAAAACTGACAAACTAGAACAACCCTAGAATCTGTGAAGCAACAGTAGATGAGATGATGACAGAATCTTGAAACCGTGTATCTTGATGTTGATGCCAAACTGAGATTAAAAATCTTCCATAGGAACAAGTACCATAAAGACTCTAGAACATTAACCATAAAAACATGGCCCTCAAACTAAGAATGATCTGAACCAATGCGGATCAATAACCATAAACTCCCAATCTAAAGTGTGAACCGATGAATCTGATATGTGTCGAGCAAGACAAGAATGTGGCCAAAAGAAACTAGGAAACCAGATTTAACCAATGCGAGCTATCATCAAAATAATATGGAAATGGAGATCAAAGTGCATGCACACTCTAATTAGATTATTATGCAAGAAACCCCCCTGATGGAACTTTATCTCAGTTCATTTATTACAATACCCAATGATTGAAAAAGGAGTGAATGAAAAACATGCATAAACAAAAATAATAATAGACCTCAGATTTGGATAAAGGACTAAACCAGCTTTCCAATGCCGCAAGAATGGCAAAAAATGGATCACCGAGTCAAAAAATATGACCTCCGAAGCAAAAAAAAATTATTTGAGTTCAAAGACCTGAAAAATAAATATGGAGAAAAAAATGGTAAAAAAACCTTCACCAATGGATTGGCATCGAAATCAGCTCTCCAACGGTATCTCGTTTGCAAAAAATGGACATTGTATGCAAAAAATACACCTGATTTAGTGAAAACTGCTCTAGAATGCCCAATAAGGGTTGCACGGCCCCCAATGGTTAAGAAAAATAAGCCCCTGGTTGCATGCAAGACTATGGGGCTAGCGTCTAGGGGCTGGGGCAGAGTCCCTGGTCACCCATATGACTGGCGCTTGCACTGGGAGGCCGTCGAGGGCTGTGTGGGCCCTTGGTCCTCCATAGATCCTTGGGCTTGCAGAAGGGGCTTGTGGGGGTTGCTTAGGGGAGCCACCTGTGGCAGTGGTGGACTGGCGGCCGCTTGGTGGCTGCCTGGTGGCTGCTAGGTGTTGTGATCAGTTTGTGTGGGCAGCATAGATTTTTCAAAAAAAATAATTTTTTTAGTTTTTTTTGAAATTTTCCCTCGAATTGCGTATTGGGGAGGTCGTACGGCCCCCTAGGATTTTTTTTGCCTTATGGATCAACTGCACCAAAATTGACAAAACGAAGTGTGTTCTTAGGGTTTTTGGCCACTGCGAACACAATGGTGACCTTTATTTGTGCCCAAAACACTCTGAAAAATCAGCTACCTCCAGATCCACAAAAAAACAACCTGGCTTCAAACCCTTGCACAAAAATAGAGGCTATGAGAGAATATCTTCAAAACACGAACACACAACAATAGGTCTAAGCTTTGATACCATGTAGAAGTTGAAAAACCAACTTCACAGTCCCCAAGAATCACCTACAAGCAATCACCTATCACATGCAATAGATATTCAGAACAAAAAAGGAGAGATGTTCTGTAAACCCTCAGAGCAAATTTGTGCAAGCTAAAACCAGCATCATGATTATTGAAAGTAAGAAAATAATTTAAAAATAATACAAAAGCCTTCAAAAAGGAAATCATGCACAACCCTAATCTTATCTTGAGAAAAAAGACAGCTCAACAAGATAAGGATAAGAATTAACCTAGGAAATAAAATATGCCTAAGTAAACTTATGCTAAAGTGTAATTAAATAATTAATTACACCAATAGGACTATCCATATGTGGAAGATGGCATGCTTTTTCTCTACATGTAAAATTCAAGCATGGAATTATTGTGAGTCAACAAAGTGGGTTGATGAATGGTATGTAAGAATTCTAACCCCATTTGACACTTACCAGCTCCTGATAGCTCTACAAATCACAAAGATGCAATCATCTATTGACTTTGATCATGTATCGGACCTTGTAGAACTAGGTAATATATCTTACTTCCAGGTTTAATTTTGATGTTCATTAAATACATCTAACACGATGAACATATTAATGTAGGGCATGTATATGCATTGATTGTAGATGAAGATAATGAAGAGGATACAAATTATTACCTGTGTCGTATCGAGGCCAAAAAGAAATTGGAGGCCCCAATTATAGATGGAGAAAACATAGAATATCCTATAGGTTTGGTGGTTGTTACTGGAACATGGCTTAGAAGGTACCTAGTTAAGAATGTTGTAGTTTGGTTGTTTGAAGACTTCGACATGCATCAAAAGATTCTTCACTACTCAAACCTTGTTGTCACCACCAACATTCATTTGATCAAATATAAGGGTAGACCAGTGAACAAGAACTAGTGGAAAGTGTGTGAGTCTGACCAAAAGGCAATACTTGACATGATAAACAATAGAGAAAACCTAGATGGTTCCCTGGATTGATTGGTAAGTATGCACATTGAATTTTTAAAGTCATGTTATTGATCATTTATTTATTTCAAGCGTTTAAGTTTGATTGTATAAGGGTTTGAAAAATTGTATTAATGTAGATATGTAAAATAATGGTTCTATGCTGCTCTTTATTTGATGTAGACATAGAAGGCCCAAACTCACTCAAAGTGTCAACCTACCTTCAAGAGCCATATAACAATATTAAAAAGTCCTATTAGACCAATCCAAACAACTCCCAAAGTTTGAAAAAAACTAGAAGTAGAATTTCCCACTTTCACCCTTGTAACCCTAGTAGTAGTGCAAACCCAATTTTAGGCCCTTAACTCCAACACTTCCCAAAACACTTGACAAACCAATAGATGATTCAGACACCCATTATAGAGTTACAAAACATATCTCAGGGTTAGACACAAGTACTTTAGACCAAACTCCTAAAACTCCCGCTCCTATATTGTCCTAATTAGGTTAATTAGTCCTAAATTACAAAGAAACCCACCTTTAGACTTATCACAAACAACTAAAACTTTGGGTCAGCATTTCTCATGCCCTCAAACCACTAAATCTATAATTAGTTTCTAGAGTTGACTCTTCTAACATAGCAAACTATGAAACCCTTGATTTTTAGCCAAACCAAGAGGGTTTACTGAAAACCTACATTCCACGCCTCCTTAGATCTCAAAACCAACTCAAACACTCTTAAGAAACCTTGCACATACTTAATAATTCAAAATAAATGACCTCTCACTCATATTTTACTAAACCCTAGACTAAAACCTCCACTTTCATGCATTTTCCTACATAAACTCAACAAGGACAACAAACCAATCTACTTTATTTCTTTCTCTCAACATAAAAAACTCTCCCTAACACCTAAAAATTCTCCATGAAATCCAATACACCAATCATAGTGAGCACAGTCAATGTATGGGCCTTCAAAACATGATAAAAGCTATAAAACCACAAAATAGGGTATACCTGATAGTCCTTAGGAAAACAACTATATGATGCTTCAAATTATCTTCTAAACCTTCAAACTAGATGCAAAGCACTGTTGATTCATGCCACTAAAACATCCATAGAGAACTTGTACAATCTAATGACTGTACATTACCTTACAGATCTAAAAAAGATGGAAAATTCCTGAAAATAGTAAGAATCAAATTGGATTGTCCTCCAAAAATCTACAAGCCAACCTTTACAATGATGATTCCCACCTTTTTAAAGGTTTACTTGCCTAAGAAAACCAACATAACATCTTCTAACTTAATTTTGAATCCCTTTATGGCCATTGGAGTGCATAATTACACTTGTTTACATATTCTTATTAACAACACTTTGACTCCTTTTACATTATTTTACTATTTACCCTCCTAGAAATCTAAAATATTTTTTACGGTCTATTTAGACCTTATAGGACCCAAAACATGACCTTATGCATGAAAATCAACATTAACCTACCTAGACCTCATTTGTCATCATTGACATTTTGTTAACATGTTTTACATCATTTACAATTTGGAACAATGAGACGCCAAAGTTACCATTTACATCAAGCATGGTCTTCTTAGACCTTATTAAGATAAAATAAACTAAAGAAACCCCTACCAACCTACTAATCTTCCATCAACCTACAAAGAATCAAATTTCTTGTGAGTAAGGTGTAGGTGCTCCTGCACCACTATTTAATGCAGGGGCACCAAGCTTTGGTGGTTGTCATTAGGGTGATGAAGTCTTGTTTTGGATTGGATAAGGTCATATAGAAAATTTATTGATGTAATAAGTCTATTTTAGTGGTTATTAGTGAGTTAGAAGGTTTTGGTTGAAAATTTTCTAAATTAGTGCAAAGTGTCATTTTTCAAATTTTGAAGTGCAAGAAATGCATAATGTCTCTTTTTCAGTGCTATAGCATTCAATTGCATGAGCCCGTACTAAAGGGAATTGAATAAAAGTGTTTTGATTTGGGTGGAGGGATGTGTTGGACACGTTTTGGTTTTTGTGGCATTGAAATCCATCTTGCTTTGAGCTCTTAGGGTGGATTTTACTGTAGGTGGGTATGGAAGTCTAAATTTCAAGTTTTGAGGTCATCAAGTGATTTAATGGCTCATTCCACCTAATGTATATATTGTATCTCAATGAAATGAGTCCATTAGGTGGGGAATAGGTTAGAAGGTGATTCTTGGAGTATGGGAGATAGTTTTGGAGTGATGGCATGTAGCTAAGTGGGTGTGAAAATGTGTGATTTTGAGTGAATTTGAGTGGTTTTAGAGTGTGAATGGATGAAATCCTTTGGGGTAGTCATTTTTGAGCCTTTTGAGTATATAGAGACATCATATGGTATGTTTGAGGTTTTGGATGTGAGATTTAATTTTGGGAAGAGTGATTTTTAATAAGGCTCCTACAAAAACCTAGGTTTGGTGGCTTGAGAGTGAGAGTCTAGTGAATTGGTAGCTTGGTGAGCGGTTGGAGCTCTGAAAATTATGAAATATTAAGATTGGTAACCTATTTAATTACTATCCATGGTGTTTGACTTGATTTAAGGTGTTTTGGAAGTTGTCTCTTTGGAAAAGAGGCCTAATTGGCCTTGTTGCCCCTAAAATACAATGGGATTTTCGAGAATACATTGAAAACCCATCTCCAGGCCTCTTGTTACCTTATGAACACTTCAAACACCCTTTTTTAAGCCTGCACATGCTTAATAATCCTTAATATTATGCTTCCCCCAAACTTCACCCACTTCTAGTCTCTAAAACCTCAATTTCCATTAAAAAATGTGCTTCTCTCAACTAGGGCTTCATGCCCAAACATACACATGACCTCCCCAGTCCTTGAAAACCTTCAAACACATCAAACCCCACTAGATCTCACTAAAACCAATTGTTTCTATCCTTCTTCAAAACAAATTATTCAATTTGCTACTTTAACCCATGCCTTTTAGGCTTGAATTCATGCATTATGCACTTGATTGTCATTTGAATTGTCATTAACAAAATTATATATTAACTTATACGTTTATCTTATTTTCCTCTTGTAGGAGTATGTGTTGGAACACTTGAAGGAGTAGGTGTTGAAACACCTCAAGGAGGAGGTGTCAAAACACCTAAAGAAGATAAAACAAAAGAGATGCTGATAGGGATAGGGTTGGATTTAGTCAATCACTGACTCAATGATTTGGGTCTCACCTTTGATAACCCCTTGGTGTCACTCTCTCCACCACACTACCTATAGGTCCCCAATGCTGACTAGGAACCCCTGGTACTTCTGGCCAACCCTGCTATCATTTCCAAATGCATTACCAAGCCAAACTTGGTACTCTTCCTCTCATTCACTCCCTAGCCCTTAATGCTCTTAAAGACTAGCTAATCTCCAAATGCTTACAAATCTTGTTGCAGGGGTGTGATATATCTCCCATGGCTTCAAAACTATCCTACTGTGATTCTTGTTCAATCACAAGTCTTCTTTCTTCCATTGCTGCCACCATAACCTAGGTTAGGGTTTAAGAAGGGCTAGTAGCCCTTGAGCCCCTATTAGGTCTCTTAGCCGAGAAATTAGGCTACTGCTCCTTCCTGCTCAGTAGAAACCATAAACTCACAAAAGGAACCCTGGCTCAATTTTTTAGAACTTCAAGATTTTTGGGGTTTTAGGCCTTCACAGGCCGTACACAGGGGTAACCATGATTTTGAGAGATTTAGGGCTTTTTAAAGCTTTTCTTGGACACATAGTGAAATGTTTCCTCCTTCTAGCCACCAAATGGATTGGTGATGACTCTTGAATCTTTCCTGACCTTTGTAAAGGTCTCTTGCAATCACTACACACCTTATTTTGTTAAGGAGTTGACACCCCTGCTGCGTTAAGACTTGTCTCTAACTGTCTTTTCCAAGCCAGGCACTAACAGTTTCGCCTAGGAAAAGACCTTGAGCATGCTTCCAAAACTTCCAATGCCTCCTACTACTAGAATATATATAGGTATGGAGTCTGGCCACATCCCCAACAAGTCCATACTTCGTGGTACGGAGGGAATACAGCCTAAAACCCCATTTTTACACTGTTTCCAGTCAAGATAGCAACTAAGGAAAAAGCACAGAATTTACCAAAATGGATGAAAGCGATGAACCAAATATCTAATGTGCCAAAACAAGACTTCCAAAGGCTACACTACATGCTAAACAAGAACACAAAATGCCTCTTTCAATTCATTCAGCAACTATTATAAAAACAAAAGCAGAAAATAGGAAAATGCACACCAAAATCACTGTCTTTTTACTATTCACATATAACTCCAAAATGTTCCAAATTATTCCAACCTCTCAAACAGGTCGAGAGCTTCTTTTTAAAGGTTCACCAAGTGGTTACCCTTCCCTTGGTTAGACATAACCACCACCTTAGGCAAAAATTGCTACAATGCAACATTTTTGGACTTTATTTCAACTTCTAGTGATTCCTAGTTGAGAGACTCACCCATTGAATCAAGAACCACTAAAAACCTTTATTATAACATGCTATAACTTCACTAACTCAAAATTAAATGGTCAAAATGACCAAGAATCATTAAAACACAAAACCCTTCCTAAATCTTCAAATTTTTCTAGGTGTTTCATCATGCTTCCTAGGTGCTCCTGCACCATTCTCCCCCTCTCAGCTTAAACACTAAGGAATGGAAGGAGAGAGCAATGATAAGTCAATGCCAAGATTTTTAAATTGATCTTCTTGTACCCATGTAGCCTCTGAGTCAGGTTTGTTCTTCCACTTGATAAGGTGCTCCATGTACACTTTGTTCCTTGTAGATTTTTGCACTCTTGACTCCAAGACCTGCTCTGCCTGAAGCTTATCTTGTTGAGGAAAGGTCACATTACTGATGTCCTTGAATATTTCCTTGTTGTTATGCTCCTCATCATTGACTGATCCCTTGTACTTGATCAAATCAGCAATATTGAAAACTAGAGAGATGCCCAAATCTAATGGTAATTCCACCTTATATGCATTCTTGCCATATTTGGCCAACACCTTGCATGGACCCACTCTCTTCATTTGTAACTTAGTTTACATTCCCTTATGCAATATGGATTTGTTGAGGTGGACCATAACATAGTCCCCAACTGCAAATTGCACATCTCTCTTTGACAAATCAACTTTTTCCTTCAACTTTTGGGTTGCTGTTGTAACTGTGTTCTTGACCTACTCATGGATCTCTTTCATTATCTGAGTGAAGTCCTCTACATGTCCACTCCTGTTCTCCATAGATCCCAAATATCTGAGCTCACATATGCCTCTTGGGTGCATCCCATACACCACTTCAAAAGGACTTTTCCCTATAGTTCTATTTACACTGTCATTATAGGCATATTCAGCTTGGGAGATCACCATATCCCATGTCTGTCCATACTCTTTCGTTAAGGACCTTAGAAGATTACCTAGCACTCTGTTAACCACCTCTGTTTGACCATCGATCTAAGGATGGTAAGCTGATCCAAAAGACAGGTTTGTACCCAATCTGCTCCATAGAGTCTTCCAAAAGTGACTCATGAACTTCACATCTCTATCAGAAACTATGCTTAAAGGTAAGCCATGGATCCTTACAACCTCCTTGAAGTAAAGGTGTGCTATGTAGCTTGCATCATGAGTAGTTTTGTAGGGGATAAAGTGACTCATCTTACTAAATCTGTCTACCACCACATAAACAATGTCAAAACTAGTTTTGGTCTTAGGAAGACCTACCACAAAATCCAAGCTCACACACTCCCATGGTCTGTTAGGAATGGGCAGGGGTTGATATAAACCAGCATTGCTAGCTCCTCCCTTAGCTTTCATGCATACAACACACTGTTCCACATATTTTCTGACATCTCTTGCTAACTTAGGCCAGTAATATAACCTTTGAACTAGCTCTAAAGTTTTATTAATACCAAAATGCCCACTAAGACTGCCATTATGCTTTTCTTGAATCAAATTTTCCCTCATTGACCCTTTTGGAACACATAACTAATTTCCCTTAAATAATAGTCCATTTTGCAGTGTATACTCAGCATATTGACTATGAAAATGATTTTCAAAATTGGAGCATACATTGTAAGCTTCTGAGAAGTCTTCATCTTCACCATAGAGGTCTTTGAAACTCTCTAATCCAATGCTCTTCAGCTGTATCTCTTGGACTGTCAACAACCTTCTGCTTAATGCATCTGCAACCTTATTCATTTGTCCCTTTTTGTGCTTGATAGTGAATGTGAAAGCTTGGATGTATTCCATCCATTTCAAATGTCTATTACTTAGCTTCTCTTGAGTGTTGATATAACTCAGGGCCTGATTATCAGTAAAAACCACAAACTCCTTGGGTAATAAATAATGCCTCCACTTCCTTAGGGACTGCACTAAAGCATATAATTCTAGATCATAGGTAGAGTACTTTTGCTTGGCTTCATTGAGATTTTCACTAAAGAAGGCTATAGGCCTACCTTCTTGACTAAGTACTCCTCCTACTGCTACTCCACTTGCATCACACTCAACTGTGAACAACTTATCAAAACTAGGCAATAACAGAATGGGTTGAGTTGCCACTTCTTGTTTCAGTTTTTCAAACCCTTTATCAGCCTCTTGAGTCCACTTAAACTTTGTTTTCAGACCACCTTTGATAGTATCTAGGACTGGTGCACATATACCACTGAAATTCCTTATGAATTTTCTATAAAATTGGGCTAATCCATGGAAACTCCTTACCTCTATTGCTGTGGTTGGTGTGGGCCAGTTTAGGATGGCTTCCACCTTGCTTGGATCCATCTTCAACGTTCCTTAGGATACTACAAACCCTAAATACACAAGCTCTTGCTTGAAGAACTCACACTTCTCAAGGTTGATTGCCAACTTCTCTTCTTGCAACCTTTTAAGAACCTTCTCCACATGCTTGAGGTGTTCTTCTACTGTCTTACTGAAAATCAGTATGTCATCAAGATATACTACCACAAAGATCCCTATGAAATCCTTAAGCACCTCATTCATTAGTCTCATGAACGTGCTAGGGGCATTTGAGAGGCCAAATGGCATCACTTTCCACTCATATAACCCATCATTTGTCTTAAAAGTTGTATTCCACTCATCTCCATCCTTAATCCTAATTTGATGGTAGCCACTCTTAAGGTCCAACTTGGTGTAATACTGTGCTCCTCCAAGGAAATCCATTAAATCTTCAATTCTAGGTACTGGGAACCTATACCTAATGGTGGTCCTATTGATTGCTCTAGAATCAGTACAAAGTCTCTACTTACCTCCCTTCTTTGTTGCTAAGACCACTGGGACTGCACATGGGCTGACACTCTTTTGAATTAGACCTTGATTCAACAATTCTTCCACTTGCCTAGCTACCTCTAGGTTCTACTCAGGTGTAAGCTTATATGCTGCTTTATTAGGCAGTGAAGCTCTAGGTATGAAATCAATTTGATGACTTATAGCTCTCTTTGGAGGTAAAGTTGTAGGTGTACCATCACTCACTATGTTCTTGTACTTATCAAGTAACCTTTGGACTGCTTCTAGTAAGATTGTCCTTTCAGCCTTTTCTTCCTCTTTAGGTTGCATTAAAACCACATATCCTTCACCTCCTTGATGTAGATTGTTGATAAACTCTTTACCATTGCTCAACATGATGTTTGGTACCTTGGACTGCCCTTCATCTTCTTCTGACAGTGACTACAGCTTGAAGGTTCTTCCATCCTTCTTGAATGAGATGGTGTTCTCTTTCCCATCATAAACAACACTTCTGTCATATTGCCATGGTCTTCCTAGTAGCAGATGGCATGCATCCATGGGTAATACATCACAAACCAACTTGTCTTTGTAGCCTCCAATTGAAAATTCCACTGTTACTTGCTCATTCACCAAAACACTCTGCCCTTTATTCAGCCATGTGACCTTGTAAGGGTTAGTATGAGGTGACTTCTCCAATTTCAGCTTAGTTACTACCTCCTCTGAGATTATATTGTCTGTGGAACCTAAATCTACAATGACTTTGCACACTTTTCCAAGTATCTTGCACCTTACTCTAAAAAGAGCTCTTCTTTGCTTAGGTTCCTCTTTGACTGGCTGTCTGATCAGCACTCTCTTAAACATTAGATTCTCTCCAATTTCAGATTCTATATGACTGATCTCAGTTACCTTAGGACTCATGGTGTCCTCTTGTGCATAAGCCACTCTCTTTTCATTGCTTGATGAAGAATCTTTCTTTGGGCACCTATAGGCAGGGTGACCTAGTTCACTGCAGTGATAACACTTCATGTTTGCAAAATAAGAACTGCTCCTGCCTACTCCTCTTCCTCTGTTTGAACCTCCTTGAGGTCATCTTCCTCTATTAAATCCTCCTCTTGTAGATGTTTCACCTCCATGCTCAGTGAGTTTTTATTCTCCTTGGTTTCTTTGATCATTACCTCTACCTTGGTAACCACCACACTGTCCTCTTTGATCTCTACCTTTTCCTCTGCCCTTAGAAGCTTGATCTTGCTTTCTTTTGTTCCTTTCCTCAATATTTATAGCCAGCTGATAACATTGGTGGACTATCTTGGGACTCAGTAGAGCCATCTCCTCCTGAATGTTCCATTTCAAACCAGTAAGATACCTAGCCACTTTGAGACTCTCATCCTTTGTCACATTAGACCTCATACAAAGATTTTGGAACTCTTCAGTGTAAGTGTTGACATCTTGGTCTTTCTGCCTTAGACTT
This sequence comes from Sequoia sempervirens, assembly GCA_007258455.2. Taxonomy (NCBI): domain Eukaryota; kingdom Viridiplantae; phylum Streptophyta; class Pinopsida; order Cupressales; family Cupressaceae; genus Sequoia; species Sequoia sempervirens. The sequence goes on along the minus strand of VDFB02018296.1, from coordinate 31,347,855 downwards.
TTCCTCTTCTTGTGCAATTAAATCTCATAGTCATCTAGCATGTAAGCTTCTTTCACTTTAGGAACCATTCCTTTCCAAGTTGATATGGGTTGTTTTCCTTCTCTCTCCCTTTCAGTCTGAACAAACTTCCACCATGTCAAGGCCGATCCTCTCAATCTAGACTTAGCAACCTTCACCTTATGAGCTTCAGTGACTCCATCACCTCAAAGTGATTCTCCATGCCTTCTATTCAGTCCATGACCAAATCAGGTTCCATCTTTCCACTGAACAGTGGTATGCCCTCAAGTCCTTTTCCACTCAAGGCTTTCAATGCCTTCAAGAAAGGATCCTCCTCCAAAACAAGGTCAGGTTCAGGGACCTTGTCTTCCTCTGCAACCTCTTCTTCCTTTGGCACCTTACCTTCCAATCTCGCATTGTTCAATGCTTTCTCAAATTGCTCTATTCTTTCTTTTAAATACTTGTTGTCCTCTTCTTGTTCTTCAACCCTCTTGGCTAATTGTGCATTTTTCACCATGGTGGGAGTTTCACTTGACCTAATTTCTAACATATAAGCTACTTTCCCAAATCTTTTTCTTGCTCTGATACCAATCTGATAGGGACAGGGTTGGATTTAGTCAATCACTGACTCAATGATTCAGGTCTCACCTTTGATAACCCCTTGGTGTCACTCTCTCCACCACACTACCTATAGGTCCTCAATGCTAACTAGGCACCCCTGGTACTTTTGGCCAACCCTGCTATCATTTCCAAATGCATTACCAAGCCAAACTTGGTACTCTTCCTCTCATTCACTCCCTAGCCCTTAATGCTCTTAAAGACTAGCTAATCTCCAAATGCTTACAAATCTTGTTGCAGGGGTGTGATATATCTCCCATGGCTTCAAAACTATCCTACTATGATTCTTGTTCAATCACAAGTCTTCTTTCTTCCATCGCTGCCACCATAACCTAGGTTAGGGTTTAAGAAAGGCTAGTAGCCCTTGATCCCCTATTAGGTCTCTTAGCCGAGAAATTAGGCTACTACTCCTTCCTGCTCAGTAGACACCATAAACTCACAAAAGGAACCCTGGCTCAATTTTTGAGCAGTTCAAGATTTTTGGGGTTTTAGGCCTTCACAGGCTGTACACAGGGGTAACCATGATTTCGAGAGATTTAGGGCTTTTTAAAGCCTTTCTTGGACACACAGTGAACTGTTTCCTCCTTCCAGCCACCAAATGGATTGGTGATGACTCTTGAATCTTTCTTGACCTTTTTAAAGGTCTCCTGCAATCACTACACACCTTAGTTTGTTAAGGAGTTGACACCCCTGCTGCGTTAAGACTTGTCTCTAACTGTCTTTTCCAAGTCGGGCACTAACAGTCTCGCCTAGGAAAAGACCTTGAGCATGCTTCCATAAATTCCAATGCCTCCTACTACTACAATATATATAGGTATGGAGCCTGACCACATCCCCAACAAGTCCATACTTCCTGGTACAGAGGGAATGCAACCTAAAACCCCATTTTTACACTGTTTCCAGTCAAGACAACAACTAAGGAAAAACCACATAATTTACCAAAATGGATGAAAGAGATGAAATAACTATCTAATGTGCCAAAATAAGACTTCCAGAGGCTACACTACATGCTAAAAAAGAACACAAAATGCCTCTTTCAATTCATTCAACAGCTATTATAGAAAACAAAAGCAGAAAATAGGAAATTGCACACCAAAATCACTGTCTTTTTACTATTCACATATAACTCCAAAATGTTCCAAATTCTTCCAACCTCTCAAATAGTCAAGAGCTTCTTTTTAAAGGTTCACCAAGTGGTTACCCTTCCCTTGGTCGGACATAACCACCACCTTAGGCAAAAATTGCTCCAATGCAACATTTTTGGACTTTATTGCAACTTCTAGTGACTCCTAGCTGAGAGACTCACCCATTGAATCAAGAACCACTAACAACCTTTATTATAACATGCTATAACTTCACTAACTCAAAATTAAATGGTAAACATGACCAAGAAGAATTAAAACACAAAACCCTTCCTAAATCTTCAAATTTTGCCAGGTGTTTCATCATGCTTCTTAGGTGCTCCTGCACCAGATGCCTAAAGAGGTATGTGTTTATTTTATTTTGTGTTTGGTAAATATGTTCCTATTACTGAAAATTGTATGTTAACTTGTATCAATTTGATGCTTTTGTATTCACCTATATATATTGACATTGCAAAATTTGGTATGGTTGGTTCTTTGAGAGGGGCATATTCTAGGACTCGTGATGATTTGAAGAGACATGTATATATGAGGTAGTCAAGATTTCAATTTTAGAGTTCAACTGTAATTCAATGTATATTGATTTTGATGTTAATTATTCAATTTTAAATTATATAATATAACTAATCTCAATTTTGGTTTGATTTTTTTTGGTGCAGTTACCTTCAAAGCCAAAGAGTGCTTCAAAGAGGCTCCACTTTGATGATCCACCAATAGTTTAGGATGAGATAGACATTTTGGCATGTATATTATGAATAGATATCGAGATGGCATATGTCACACTTTGTAAAAATTTGTTTGAGTTGATGTTGATGCCATTTTTGTATATGGACATGCACTTGATTATTGGATAATTTGATATATAGAAGTTGAGAATCAAAATAATTTGTTCGTCATGTGCATGTTTAAACTGTTCAAAAATTTAATCTTGAGAAATGGTTAAATATCAATGTACAATAGCATAAAAAATCATGTTTATATTATATAGTTGAAAATAAAAAATAATGAATAATGGTTAAATTATATCATATATTACTTATCTATATTATGGTTAAATTACATAGTTTAAACAACTTTGAAGGTCCAAGAAAAAATTTAAAGTTTAAATACACAAATGTCATTGTATCACAAAACACCAAATAAACTAAATCAAAACACCATTGGACAGTCATGAGCAGGGTACATAAGCACTAAATCAACAATCATCTTCCAATGAAACACTCACCAACACTCCAAAACTCAAAACCGTCACTTTTGACAAGTTTCAAAGGGGGTTTATTGAAAACCTCACCTCCACACCTCTCTCCACTATTTCAATTCCTCCAAAATCTTCAAATATGTCTCCCCTTACTTAATTAACTCTTACAAAGTGTTACCACAAGTGTTTTCCATCGCGACCTACTTTTAACCTCCAAATTTCACTCAAAAAACACATTTTTGACAAGTAGGCATCATACCCAAACCCCCAAATGGCCACCCCTGCTCCTAAAATCATGTACACATTCCCCCTACACCTAATTATTCCATTCCACCAACTTACAATAGAATGCAATGGGTGGAAAAGACATTTGGTGAAAATTTCCACGTTGCCCCTATGGAAAAAGCATGAATTTAGGCCTGAGGCATAGCTTGAATTAGCAGATTAAAGTAATAGTTTGGAATAAGGTTAGAACCTAGTTGTTTCAATTTTATCAAGTGAAGTTTGATGTGATAGAAGGTTTTGAAAAGCATGGCAGCTCATTTGGATGTTTGGGCTTGAAGCCCTAGTTGAACAAAGAGTGAAAATGGGTGAAATTAAGAGGTTTTAAGAAGGAAATGTGTGAGAAATTTGAGAGCAGAATAATTTGAAGGTGAATTAAGTTTGTGTAGGGTGTGTTGGAATTGTAAATTTCTAATAAATTTTCATGTGGTTCATATCCTTGCATTTTCCAAATAAGTCCCACCACGAGTACATTTTGCTTAGATTCTGCCCTTTTTTTCCCCATAGAATCATCTATGTCTACATTTTTCACATTCTGGTTCCTATCGATGTGAGTTCATTTGTGTCTCCCCAACCCATGTTATGCTTTCTGCTAGCAAGCATCTGTGTTTCCTATCGGCAAGATGTTTCTGATGTCATAGCGATTGGAGTTTATTCATAGGCACCGTTTGACAGGACTTCTCTGCGGTCTCGGCGACAAAGGATGATACACATTTCACCATGAGTTGCGGCATCGATATAGGTCATAGAAAACTCTTTTGGTCTCTCTGACAAGCACATTAAGGATTGAATTCATCCAGATAGGTTGTTTCTGGTGTGAGGTTATAACAAGGCCTTTTTTGTCTCATTGACCGGCGGTGGAAGAATTGACATATCGGTATGACTAGGTGCTTCGATGTATGGTCTTAGCGACTTCAATGGGTCTCACCGATATAAAAGGAAAGGGATTTCTATCAGCATGAGATTGATGTCATCTTGGTGACCTAATATGAGCTCGGGCTGTTTCGTTGAGACGAAGGTTGGCCGATGTGATATCTCCCCAAGAGTGATAAGTCACGGTGACAAGTTTAACCACAGGGTTTTCGGTGAAACATAATGTGATCTTTGATAAGTCTCCCTGAAATCACAAAGCTATGGCGACAGTGAATGAAACAAAAGGAGCACATCGGTGAGAGAAATCCTTGTGTCTCACCGATTGGAAATAACATAACATATGGGCTCTCGGTGAAACATAGTGTATCCAGTATGATATTTCTCCGACAATAAGATGTCACGGCGAAAGTGAACAACACCAAGAACACAGGGTAACAACAATATTATTTCCTTCGGCATACCTACAGGGATATCTCAATGAATGATTAATAAAAACTTAGTCACTGTTGCCGACATATGAATTTCTAAAATACCGTTGTTGGCCGACATGGAATTTCAAAGCAATATGTCTGTTCGGATGCTGGTGTATAAATATACACTCCTGATTGTAATTGAGGGGAGGAAATTTTAGATTAGATATAGTAGGTAGAGATGGATACAATAGAATAAATTTCTTAGAACAGAGGCTATGTTGCATGTTTTCAAATGGCGATTTCAATGAAAGTCAGTTGACGTGGCAGGTTATTTCTGGTGTCAATTGTATGTTGAGTTTATTGAAAAGTATTGCTAAGTTGTCTCCATGATTGATTCTTTCTGGTTGTTTAAATTGATGTAACAAGTTTACTTTCAGTTTATCAGTGCACATTTGTTGTATCTGTGTGGTTAATTAACTTGTTCTCTCAAGAAGAGATTAAATCCTTTTTGTTGATCACAGTAATCAGGGAGATTCATCTGGATTATTAAAGTAGAGCTTAGTAGTCACAATCTTGCACGTTTATACAAGTATAAATAGAACATATGCCAGCAATTTGAGTTTTTGCCAAAATAAGTTGCCCATTTCTGTTTCATTTGACTCCGCATACCCAACAAGGCACTGGTCTCTACATTTCATCATTTGAATTCATTTAGTTTCTTTACATCTATTAATTGAACATTTTAGGATTTAGATTAGCAGATTGATTTTGCTATTGCTATCAAGTTATGTTTCATTTGTTCACTTCCATCTGCCATTGTGGACAAATCATTGTGCAAGAAAGATAATCATAAGTCAAGTTTTCTTCATTCAGATAGGTACACCCGCCTAGGTCTGGCAGCACCTGAAGAGTAGAAGGTTGAAAGCTTTTTGACCTTGTTTGTTACCCTAAAGCGTATCAAGAGATCGGCAGCCTCTTGAGGCATCCCACCTGTGTTTTTGAGAGCTAACAAATTGGCGACTCTACTAGGGATTACATCAGAAAATTCAGTTGAAGACCATCATATAGAGTCATTGAAGAAAGATTTATAATTGGAGAAGTTTCAAAAAGAGTGATTTCGCTGGGGAGAAGATAAAAAATAATCATTTTCCTACTTTTGAAAAGTAGGTGGCGACTCTGAAAAGGTTTGATGAAGAATGGAATTTGTATATGGAACGAATGAATACACAAATGCAAGTAGGAATTGGACTCCTCAAATGCCTGATAGTAAAATTGGAAATTCTCACAATGGAGGCAATGCATATCATGCACAATAGAATATGTACTCAGCACAACCACCTCATTGTCAACAATATGTGCCATACTATCATACACAATGCAATGGTCCACTATACCAGTATCAGTACCCACCTGGCGCCCCCCCTCATCAACACACAACAATGATTAGATAGTTTGATTTGGAAGGGATTCAATTATCCCCTTATCCAATGGATGGCAATTGGAGAGGTCTTGTTCCAAAGTTTATAGGGAGTAATGTAATCACTGATGAGGAGAATTTAAGAGGTTTCAATGCTTTCATCCAAGATTTGGATGTGCCATATGAAGATTTACACATGAGGCTATTCATGATATCACTTATTGAAGATGTCAGGGATTGGTTCAATAGCCTACCAACAGTCTCTATTGATTCTCTCTAGGGGTTTCAGGATCAATTCCTCGAGAAATATGGGAATCCAAGTGCACCAAATGCTGCTCTTCATGAATTAATATGGATTTAGAAAGATCAAAATGACACAATTTATGATTTTAATTAGAGATTCAATAAGTTGCAGAATAAAATACCTCCTAGATCAAAGTTGCTAGATTTTGTAACACTGAGTGTTTATTTGAATGCGTTTGATCCTAAAACAGGGTATGAACTAAGGAATAGATTCCCAAGAGATTTGGCTGAGGCTTAGAAGATGGCACAAACAATTGAAAACAATAGGAGGGTTGCAGGGATAATGGATAAAAGAGACAATCCTAAGGTTCCTCAGCAAAGAAACAATTATCAGTATAGACAAGAGAATACCTACAAAAATGAGAGGCCGAGGTTGCATGACATGCCTTATAATACAACTGAAAGGATGAGAAACCTATAACAGCTAGGCCTGGAAACAAAGAAGCTCCTGATCCATTGAGCAAGAAGGCAACCTATATGGTAAGTAACAATTACTTTTGTGAATTTTGTGATAAGCCATATTCTCCAGATTATTACGTTGTAGCCCAAAGAATGCAAGAGGAGGGAATTTTAATGGGAAACAATGAAGAAGATCACAAAGTCTATTTGACTTCGAACACTTTTCACCATGTTGTGGAGAGGTACTCATCTTCAGAGGATGAAGGTTATGAGTATGGTGTTTCAAATAAGAAGTACAATGTTCATATGGCTGAACAACAGGTTCTTTCTGACTATGAAGAAGATTATATAGAGCCACATTCTGTTGAGGTGCATGCTCAATATAGTGTGAGGAGACTTGTTGAAGAAGATATGGAGAGACTAACTATTGTTGCAGTTGAGGAAGCAAAGAATAAGTATTGGTTAAGAAATAGGATAGTAATGAGAAGGAAGTTAAAGAGCTGCACAAAGAAATGCATGAGACTAATCAAAAGGAAGAAAACAAAGGACAAACATTGGAGCAGAAGAAAAGGATTAAGGAAGAAGTCTCCTCTTTTAACTTCATTCAAGTGTTATCCCAGAGAATAAGGTATGAGAAAATTATCAATGTTGAATCCAATGGTTGTATTTCTGATGAGTATGGGGAAATTGATCGAATTATGCAGCCAATAGAAGATGAGACATGTGCAAGTAAGAATGAATTATTTGATAGATTGCATGATGAAGATGAAGGTACAGGTTATCTCTCTTGTATAAAAAATTGTGACAGGGAAAGCAGTGTATGTTATGAGGGATCCAGTGAATTTTCAGATTGTGAAGATGGATTTGTGGATTTTGATCTGTAGCAAGTTGAAAGCTATGAAGATACAGATGGTGAAAAAGAGGTTTGTACATTTGATAATAGTTTTAGAACTTTTTCAAACCCATTGTATGATGAAGTTTTAAAAGAAGATCAGATGATATTTTGCAGAGGTATGCCCATGAATGAACTTCAGGTATTTTCAAATCCACTTTATGAAAAAGAGGAGATAATTTCAGATAAGCAAAATGATGGCATAAATAACAATACTGATAATGTTTCTGATTTCTCATTCTCTGATGATCTTGGACTTCTTTTTGATGATGAAAAAAATGAAGAGTGCAACTGTAGTGTTGAAAATAAAGAATTGTGTTCATTCAGCAGTGAGCAAATTTCAGACTTGATTACTTTTGAATATCAAAGATGTGTGCACAAAGATGATTTTGAAGTTTTGAGTCTAGCTTACAATTGTTTTGACAGTGAAAGATCTTTGTGTAAAGATTCTTATGACGCCCTATGCATTTCTTGGAATGATGGTGAGACCTTTGGTGTTGATAAAAAGTTTGTGTCCATTCAGGATGAGGTATGTGATTTTAGAATTCCTAACTCATATGGAGAAGATGCTTATTTGCATGCCAAGGTTGATATAATTCCAGCAATCATGATGTTGAAGATATGAGTCATATTCAAGTGTTGTCTCCAAATAGAGATACTGAAGAGGTGCAAAAGGTTTCAGATTTGTTTGTTTCAGAGAATGTTGATATGACAGAACATTTTGTTTCTCAAGAAAAACACTTTGATGATGAATTTTCAATACAGCTGAGAGAGTGTTTCATAGTACACAACAGTGAGAAAGATAATGAGGAATTTTGCATTGAATATGTGTATATTTTGTATGTTGGAGATAACAGAGATTTGTCTGATGATGAAGAATATAAATTGCAGAATGATGTAGGGATTTTGGTCCAAGCTAAGCGTAGTGATTCTCTAAGAACTTTCAATAACGATGACAGGGCTGATTGCATGAGTATCTTCACGAGGAATCTGATGAACTCGAGACAAAACCAGGTATTTGATAGGGGAAAGTATGGTTTGAGTTTCAGATTGTAACAGCTCAGAACAGGTCAAGTTGAAACACAAAGGGTTAAGGGTTGCTAGTGCATGGACAACTCTTACTTATCCTCTTTAAAAAATTTTTCCATGCACAATAGTTTATGGTTTTGGTTCACCTCCATCTTGCATTCTTTTTGCATTCATTCCATCTACTACTTGTCCATTCCCATTTTGCTCATTTTGTGTCTGGTCTGCTCACCCAAAGATTCTAGATCCTTGCAATGATCTTACTATCATTCATCCCCAGATGGAGCCACTATTGGAACTATAAATTTCTGATAAATTTTCATGTGGTTCATACCCTTGCATTTTCCAAATAAGTCCCACCACGAGCACATTTTGCTTAGATTCTGCCCATTTTTGCCCCATAGAATCATCTATGTCTACGTTTTTCACATTCTGGTTCCTATCGGCATGAGTTCATTTGTGTCTCCTCGACCCATGTTGCGCTTTTTGCTAGCAAACGTCTTTGTTGCCTATCGGCAAGACATTTTTGATGTCGCGGCGATTGGAGTTTATTCATAGGTACCGTTCGAAAGGACTTCTCTGCGGTCTCGATGACAGAGGATGATACACATTTCAGCATGAGTTGCGGCGTCAATATAGGTCATAGTGAACTCTTGTGGTCTCATCGACAAGCACATTAAGGATTGACTGTGGCTAGATAGGTTATTTTCAGTGTGAGGTTATAACAAGGCCTTTTTTGTCCCATCGACCGACGGTGGAAGAATTGACATATCAGTATGACTAGGTGCTTTGGTGTATGGTCTTAGTGACTTCGTTGGGTCTCACCAATATAAAAGGAAAGGGATTTCTATTGGCGTGAGATTGATGTCATCTTGGCAACCTAATATGAGCTTGGGCTGTTTCGTTGAGATGAAGGTTGGCTGATGTGATATCTCCCCGAGAGCGATAAGTCACGGCAACAAGTTTAACCATGGGGTTTTTGGTGAAACATAATATGATCTTTGAGAAGTCTCCTCGACATCACAAAGCTATGGTGACAGTGAATGAAACAAAAGGAGCACATCGGTGAGAGAAATCCTTGTGTCTCATCGATTGGAAATAACATAACATATGGGCGCTCGGTGAAACATAGTGTATCCAGTATGATATTTCTCTGACAGTAAGATGTCACAGCGAAAGTGAACAACACCAAGAACACGGGGTAACAATGATATTATTGCCTTCGGCATACCTACAGGGATATCTCAGTGAATGATTAATAAAAAAATATTCACTGTGGCCGACATATGAATTTCTAAAATACAGTTGTAGGCCGACATGGAATTTCAAAGCAATATGTCTGTTTGGATGCTGGTGTATAAATATGCACTCCCGATTGTAATTGAGGGGAGGAGATTTTAGATTAGATACAGTAGGTAGAGAAGGATACAGTAGAATAAATTTCTTAGAACAGAGGCTATGTTGCATGTTCTCAAATGGCGATTTCAATGAAATTTAGTTGATGTGGCAGGTTATTTCTGGTGTCAATTGTATGTTGAGTTTATTGAAAAGTATTGCTAAGCTGTCTCCATGATTGATTCTTTCTGGTTGTTTAAATTGATGTAACAAGTTTACTTTTAGTTTATCAGTGCACATTTGTTGTATTTGTGTGGTTAATTAACCGGTTCTCTTAAGAAGAGATTAAATCCTTTTTTTTTTATCACAGTAATCAAGGAGATTCATATGAATTATTAAAGTAGAGCTTAGTAGTCACAATCTTGCATGTTTATACAAGTATAAACATAACATATGCCAACAATTTGAGTTTTTTCCAGAATAAGTTTCCCATTTCTGTTTCATTTGACTATGCATACCCAACAAGGCACTGGTCTCTGCATTTCATCATTTGAATTCATTTAGTTTATTTACATTAATTGAACATTTTTGGATTTAGATTAGAAGATTGCTTTTTATATTGCTATCAAGTTTGGTTTCATTTTATCACTTCCATCTTCCATTGTGTAAAAATCATTGTGCAAGAAAGATAATCATAAGTCAAGTCTACTTCATTCAGATAGGTACACCTGCCTAGGTCTGGCAGCACCTGAAGAGTAGAAGGTTGAAAGTTTTTTGACCTTGTCTATTACCCTAAAGTGTATCAAGAGATTGGCAGCCTCTTGAGGCATCTCGCCTGCATTTTTGAGAGCTAACAGGGTGAAATAAGAGTGTTTGAAAATATTTTGAGGTTGAATGTGGTCTGGAGATTGGTTTTTCAATAAACACTTGCTTATTTAGTGAAAAATGAGGTTTTCATGAAAGAGGGTCTAAGAAAGTGAGTTTTGACTTAGTGGTTGAAAATTTTGTAGTTTTGGAGATAGTTTGAGGACTATCCAATGGTATTTTGAGTGGGAAGCAAGATTGAAGGAGAGTTCCTTTGTTAAATTGGGCTAATTGGAGCCCCTTTTTGAGCGTTCAAGGTCAGTTTGATGATATCATTCCAAAGTAAGTACATGTGATTGATTTTGGATAGTTATGGACCTACCTTTCATTGCATCACAAAGGACCTTATTCGTGACTAAAAACATTAAGAAACCCTAAGTACTAACTAGTTCATGGGCAACAAGAGCATTTTATGCAATTGTTGACAATTGAGGTCTTTTGCTTGTTTAGGGGTATTTGAGCCTTTTTGTTCAAACAATAAGGTCATTTAGACCATTTTATGATGTAAGGAGCCCTTTTGTAGGTCTTTAGGTGGTTGGAAGGTCTAAGTTAAAAAATATTGCAAAATTTGCAAAATTGAGTAAAATTTGTCAAAATTACAAATTATTATCAAATGGTGGAAGTTCAAGAGTCATCTTGTTGTAGTTCATTGGGAAAGTAGTTGGAAGTTGTTTATTAATGTTTAGGAATGGTCCACTTTCACACCCAAATGCACCAAATCACTTTGATCTACGTTCAACCAATTGAATCCCTTAAGAGTCTGAAGTGCAAAATAGATGAAAACTTTAGAATGATGTTACTCAAACATAGTGATGCTTAGAAACTTCTCGTATAAGCCTATGGGATCATGTTGTGAACCTCTACAATACCAACTCTAGGTTTTTACTATCTCGAAGGGATTTTCCTGTGGTGGTGTGAATTCACTTGGTGAAAAAGTTGTCAAATGCAAGTAGTGCAACTTTTGTTTTGCAACTCGTGTGACCAAACAAACAATTCCAACACATATGAGTGGGTAATTTTATGCTATGAATGGTCCTCTTTTGAACCCAAATGAGCTGAATCACTTCGAGCTACGTTCAACCTATTGAATCCCTTAAGAATCTAAAGTGCAAAAAGGCTACAAACTTCAACATTACATTACTTAGACACCATGATGCTTAGAAACTTCTCATCTAAGCCTATGGGATCTTGTTGTGCCCCTCTACAATAAAATATCTTAGTTTTTTCTATCTTGGAGGCGTTTTATTATGGCAGTGAGATTTCACTTGGAGAAAAAGTTGTCAAATGCAAGTAGTGCAAAGTCGCAAAGTGGTGCAAATTTCGTTCTAAATCTTGTGTGACCAAACTAACTATTTCAACCCATCCGAGGCAGTATTTGTATGCGATACATGGTCCTCTTTCACACCCAAATGCGTTGAATCGTTCCAAGCTACATTCAATTGACTGAATCCCTTAAGAGTCTGAAGTGCAAAATGGTTGCAAACTTTAGCATGATATTACTCAGACACTGCGACACTTATAAATTCTTGTCTAAACCTATGGGATTGTGTTGTACCCCTCTACAATAACCTCTATCAGTTTTCACTATCTAGGATTTGTTTTCCTATGGTAGAAAGATTTCTCTTGGGGAAAAAGTTGTCAAATACAAGTAGTGAAAAGTTGCAAAGTGGTGCAACTTTCATTCTACAACTCATGTGACCAAACTAACTATTCCAATGCATCCGAGTGGATTGTTTTATGCTAGGAATGGTCCTTTTTCACACCCAAACGTGTCGAATCGCTCCAAGCTATGTTCAACTGACTGAATCCCTTGAGAGTTTGAAGTAGAAAAAGGCTAAAAACTTCAACATGATGTTATTTGGACACTATGATACTTAGAAACTTATTGTCTGAGTCTATGGGATCATGTTGTGTCCCTCTACAATAACCTCTATCAAGTTTCGCTATCTCGAAGGCATTTTCCTATGGCGGCGAGATTTCACTTGGGGAAAAAGTTGTCAAATTCAAGTAGTACAAAGTTGCAAAGTGGTGCAACTTTCATTCTACAACTCGTGTGACCAAACTAACTGTTCTAACACATCTGAGTGGGTATTTTTACGCTAGAAATGGTGTTCTTTCACACCCAAACACACTAAATCGCTTCAAACTATGTTCAATCGGTTGAATTCTTTGAAAGTTTGAAATGCAAAATAACTACTAACTTCAGTATGACGTTACTCAGACAACGTGATTATTTAAAAAATTTTGTCTAAGTCTATGGGATCGTGTTGTGCCACTCTACAATAATTTCTCTCAATTTTCACTATCTCGGAGGCGTTTTCCTATGGCGGAAAGATTTTGCTTGGGGAAAAAGTTGTCAAATGCAAGTAGTGTGAAGTTACAAAGTGGTGCAACTTTCATTCTACAACTCGTGTGACCAAAATAACTATTCCAATGCATCTAAGTGGGTATTTTTATGCTAAGAATGGTCCTCTTTCACACCCAAACGTGCTGAATCACTTCAAACTACGTTCAATTGGCTAAATCCTTTGAGAGTCTGATGCTTAAAAAATTCTCGCTTGAGCCTATGGGATTGTTTTATTCCACTCTACAATAATCTCTCTCGATTTTCACTATCTCGAAGGCGTTTTCTTGTGGCAGCAAGATTTTGCTTGGGGAAAAAGTTGTCAAATGCAAGTAGTGTGAAGTTGCAAACTGGTGCAAATTTCATTCTACAACTCATGTGACCAAAATAACCATTCCAATGCATCTGAGTGGGTACATTTATATAAGGCATGGTCCTCTTTCATACCCGAACGTGCCAAATTGCTCTAAGCTATGTTCAACCAACTGAACCCCTTGAGTCTAAAGTGCAAAAAGGCTACAAACTTCAGCATGACATTACTCAAGACACTGTGATGCTTAGAAACTTCTCATGTAAGCCTACAGGATCGTGTTGTGCCCCCGTCTAATAACCTCTCTATGTTTTCACTATTGTAGATGCGTTTTTATGTGGCGGTTAGATTTTACTTGGGGAAAAAGTTGTCAAATGCAAGTAGTGCAAAGTTGCAAAGTGGTGAAACTTTCATTCTACAACTCATGTGACTAAACTAACTATTTGAACATGTCTGAGTGGGTACGTTTACACTATACATGGTCCTCTTTTTCACCCAAACACTTCGAATCACTCCAAGCTACATTCAACCAGCTAAATGCCTTAAGCGTTTGAAGTGCAAAAAGACTGCAAACTTCAACATGATGTTAATTCCAGACATCGTGGTGCTTAGAAACTTCTTATTTGAGCCTATGAGATCATGTTGTTCCCCCTACAATAATTTCTCTCAGTTTTTTCTATCTTAGAGATATTTTCCTGTGGCAACGAGATTTTTCTTAGGGAAAAAGTTGTTAAATGCAAGTAGTGCAAAATTGCAAAGTGGTGCAACTTTTGTTCTGCAACTCATGTGACCAAACTGACTATTCCAATGAATCCGATTGGGTAGGTTTACATTTGGCATGGTCCTTTTTAACACCCAAACATGCCAAATTGCTTCGAGCTACATTCAACTGGCTAAATCCCTTTAGATTCTGAAGTGCAAAATGACTACAAACTTCAGCATGGCATTACTCAGACATCGTGACACTTAGAAACTTCTCATCTATGCCTATGAGATCGTATTGCAACTATGTACAATAACCTCTCTTATTTTTCACTATCTCAGAGGCATTTTTTTGTGGCGGAGAGATTTTGCTTGGGAAAAAAGTTGTCAAATGCAAGTAGTGCAATGTTACAAAGTGGTACAACTTTCGTTTTGCAACTCCTGTAACCAAACTTACTATTCCAATGCATCCCAATAAGTACGTTTACACTAGGAATAGTCCTCTTTTGCAACCAAATGTGTTGAATTGCTCCAAGCAACGTTCAATCGGCTGAATCACTTAAGAGTCTGAAGTGCAAAAAGGCTGCAAACTTTAGCATGGCGTTACTTAGATACTGTGATGCTTAGAAAATTCTTGTTTAAGCTTATGGGATCATTTTGTGAACCCCTACAATAACCTCTCTCATTTTTTACTATCTTAGAGTTTTTTTCCTATGGCGGTGAGATTTTTCTTAGGGAATAAGTTGTCAAATGTAAGTAGTGCGAAGTTACAAAGTGGTGCAACTTTCGTTCTACAACTCGTGTGACCAAACTAATTGCTCCAATGCATCTGAGTGGGTAATTTTATGCTAGGAATGGTCCTCTTTCTCACCCAAATGTTTCAAATCACTCCAAGATACATTCAACCGGCTGAATCCCTTAAGAGTTTGAAGTGCAAAAAGGCTACGACCTTCAACATGACGTTACTCAAACATCATGATGCTTAGAAACTTCTCGTCTAAGCATATGGGATTGTGTTGTGCCCCCCTACAATTCTCTCTTTATTTTTTCACTATCTTAGAGGCATTTTCTTGTGGCGGCGAGATTTCAATTAGGGAAATAGTTGTCAAATGCAAGTAGTCTGAAGTTGTAAAGTGGTGCAACATTTTTTCTACAATTTGTGTGACCAAACTAATTGTTCCAAAGCATTCGAGTAGGTACATTTATGCTAGGAATTATCCTCTTTGGCACCCAAATGCATTGAATCACTCTGAGCTATGTTCAACAGGTTGAATCCCTTAAGAGTTTGAAGTGCAAAAAGGTTGGAAACTTCAGTATTACATTACTCGGACATCGTGATGCTTAAAAAATTTTCATCTAAGCCTATACAATTTTGTTGTACCCCCTACAATAACCTCTCTTTTTTTTCACTATATTGGAGGAAATTTTCTATGGTGGCGAGATTTCACTTAGGGAAAAAGTTGTCAAATTCAAGAGTGCAAAGTTGCAAAGTGGTGCAACTTTCGTTCTACAACTCATGTCACCAAACTAACTATTCCAATGCATATTAATGGTATGTTTATGCTAGGAATGGTCCTCTTTCACACCCAAATGTGCCGAATCGTTCTGAGCTACATTCAAATGGTTGAATCCCTTGAGAGTCTAAAGTGCAAAAAGGTTGCAAACTTCAGCATGACATTACTCAAACACCATGATGCTTAAAAAATTCTTATCTAAGCCTATGGGATCATGTTGTACCCCTCTACAATAACCTCTCTCATTTTCTTCTATCTCAGAGGCATTTTCTTGTGGTGACGAGATTTCGCTTGGGAAAAAAGTTGTCAAATGCAAGTAGTGCAAAGCTGCAAAGTGGTGCATCTTTCGTTCTACAACTCATGTGACCAAACTAACTATTCCAACACATCTAAGTGGGTACATTTATACTAGGCATGGTCCACATTCAAAACCCAAACACACTGAATCACTCCAAGCTACATTTAACTGGTTGAATCCTTGAAGAGTCTGAAGTGCAAAAAGACTACAAACTTCAGCATGACATTACTCAGATACCGTGATACTTAGAAACTTCTCATTTGAGCCTATGGGATCATGTTGTGCCTCTCTACAATAACCTCTCTCATTTTTGCTATCTCAGAAGCACTGTGTTAGTGAGATTTTACTTGGGGAAAAAGTTGTCAAATGCAAGTAGTGCAAAGTTGCAAAGTGGTTCAACTTTCATTTTCCAAATCATGTGACCAAAGTACCTATTCCAATGCATTTGAGTGTGTACTTTTATCCTAGGCATGGTCCTTTTTTGCACCAAACGTGCTGAATCACTTTGAGCTACATTCAACTGGCTCAATCCCTTAAGAATCTAAAGTGCAAAATGGCTACTAACTTCAGCATGACGTTACTCAAACACTATGAGGTTTATAAACTTCTCATCTAAGCCTATGGACCATGTTGTTCCCCCTATAGTAAACTCTTTCGGGTTTCTCTATCTCAGAGCCATTTTCCTATGGCGACAAGATTTCGCTTAGGGAAAAAGTTGTGATCAAATTTACAAGTAGTGCAAAGTTGTAAAGTGGTGCAACTTTCATTTTGTAATTCGTGTGACCAAACTAACTATTCCAATGGATCTGAGTGGGTACGTTTACACTAGGCATGGTCCTCTTTCACACCCAAACATGTTGAATCACTTTGAAATATGTTCAACTGGCTGTATCCCTTAAAAGTCTGAAGTGCAAAAAGACTACAAACTTCAACATGAAGACACTCAGACACCATGATGCTTAGAAATTTATCATTTGATCCTATGGGATCATGTTTTCCCCCACTAGAATAAACTCTCTCGGGTTTCACTATCTTAGAGGCATTTTCCTATGGCGGCAAGATTTCACTTGGGGAAAAAGTTGTCAAATACAAGTAGTGCAAAGTTGCAAAGTGGTGCAACTTTCATTGTGCAATTCATGTGACCAAACTAACTATTCCAATGCATCCAAGTGGGTATTTTTACGCTATGCATGGTCCTCTTTCACACCCAAATGTGCTGAATCACTTTGAGCTACATTCAACCGGTTGAATCCCTTAAGATTCTAAAGTGTAAAATGGTTGCAAAATTCAACATGGCATTACTTGGACATCGTGACACTTAGAAACTTGTCATCTAAGCCTATGGGATCATGTTCTACCCCTCTAGAATAACCTCCCTTAATTTTCTCTTGGAAGGATAATAAGCATGTCTAAGTCAAGAGCAAGTCCACCCAATCTTGACAAGGCACAAGCAAAGTCCACCATGCCCATGGTCAAGGAAAATGTCCAAGATGATGCAAAGCCTACTTGGGAAAGCAAAGATATGTCCAAATTTTTGTCAATTCTACCCTTGGCTTCAATAATTCTTTTCCAAGACAAAGGTAAATTCCACCTAAGTCAAAGCATACATGGAAAAGACAATGTAAAGTCTGCATAGGTCAAAGCATACATGGCAAATAAAATTCAAAGTCTGCTCCAAGTTGAAAATAGGAGATTTAAAACATATCTTGAAGTCCAACTTAGGCCAAGATCAAGGGATACATACAACATGCTCAGATGGTGCCTCATCATCTTCCAACCAATCAAATTGTTCCAAACTAGCATGTCTAGGTTCAATGAACCTGACACTTCATAATGCAACAACTTTTTATTGTTGGTTTATATTTAGTAGAAGGAAAAGTGTCCCCAAATGTAATTTTCTCATTGGTCGAAAGGTAGTTAGTTGTGACATAGACAAGGAAGTGAACTATTTGATAAAATATGTCAAAGAAATCTGTCCTCATATAATGCCATGATAAGAAAATGCAATTGGTAGCTGCTTCTACTTATTAGTTATGCAATGTGAAGTAATTGCATAACTGCTTAGGTTGACTTTGTAAAAACTATATTGTAATTTAAATTTTGTCATCTATCAACATCTAGTTGTTAGTTATGAAGTGTGAAGTAATGCTTTGACTTTGAAAGATGTGTAATAAAATGTAATCAACGATATGAATATAAACTACAAAAAAATATTTTTGACAATTCATTAGTTTTAATTTTTATTTTATTTTCTCTCTATATCTCTATATGCTATGGAAATACCTTTCAATTTCAAAATAAATAGATTTTATCTCTTTATCTACAATTTTTTACATTTTTTTTAAATATGTTTTTTTCCAACTTTTTAAAAAACTCTTATACTTTTGGTTTGTCAAATTTTTTCCCAAAATATTTTTGTTGCTATACATTGGAAGCATGAAGCATACACATGAATACACCCACTATACGTGAATTATACATTTGAATAAGTGAAGCATACATGCAAATAAGTGAGGTACAAGTAATTGAAGCATTCCAAAGGATACAAACCACCAAGAATGGAGCTTATTTACACAATATGCTTTAGATGGGGATTATTGAGCAATTGATAGTAGTTAATTAAGCATTAGATGTAAATAGAATCCATTCCTACAACATTCAAGCATATGATTCACACAATACACATGATAACATCATTCAAAAATGGTAGTAGCAAAATAAGATTTTTTAATCAAAAACTCGTAAGTATACAATGATATATATTGATAAAAGTATATACAATATATCCAGAACAACCATACAATATTAGTACAAAGGAGCCATATTATGGACATAAAATGTCACATATATATTTCTTGTACAAAAAATATGTTCCAAAATTCCACATAGGCATACAACAAATGACCCTAATACACTCATTTCCCTCTAGGGGAAGGAAATGTATGTCATGCTACCTTCGAAATTCGGTTGGTTGTAGTGACTATTGGTTCTCTAGTCTTTCAAACACACTTGCTAGTCCTCTCTTCACTCTGGACCTTCAACTGATACAATAAAATATAAAGATGTTAATACACAAAAATTGAATTGTGTAATGACATATAACAAAATATAATCACTTACAACATACAAATAGTCATCATTCACATTTACATCATTACCACGTCCACGATCTAGAGTGACAACCACCTGCATCAACCATCAAGATAGAAATTAAGCTACACAAAAGTATCGTGAAAATTTTCTATAATAGACCATAAAAGAGAAAATATAATGTCAAATTGACTAATCTGTTGCATACCTCTCTTAATGGATTAGAACTGGCTATTACTATAGCAACTCTGTAGTCTATCGCGCCACCAACATCATGAGGGTTGTCTGATGTAAATATTTACAAATGGTAAATGAAAGAGTAAATGGTAGGATGAACTATTAAAATTTAATGGGATGGGATTAGGAAGGAATAAAAGAACAAAAAGTGAATTAGGAGAAGATAATGTGACACGATCAAGGAATACAAATGCAATGTTTTTTTTCTCATCCATTTTTTAGATTTGTATATGCAAAATTATGAAAACTAGCTAACATTGTTTTACAACACCATTATTGAATAAAAGCTACCTAAGTGTAAGGTCCTTGAGGAAAGAAATTGCGAGGTGTGGAGGTCGAAGGTCCACTAGGAAATTGTTTGAAATCCAAAGCATGTTATGAGATAAACATTCAACTATAAAATTAAACTGTTCAAATGTAATAATAATATCTTAAATACAAGTTGCATACCTATGGATTCAATGTCAAGAATGAATAAGGGTTTGTAGGAATGGGACATGTCTCATGAACACTCCGACCCTAAAATTTCATCAAATCAAAATTCTACTAATTTACTTATTCTTAAATTTAAAACTATAATTTAATAAACAACATTAAATGAACTCGCTAAATTTTACCTGATTGTCAATGCCTAATGTATCATTCAACAAATCATCTGTGAAAGCCATCACCTCTGCGACTGATGTAGGCTATGTAGCTGCATCCCGAGCACTCTAATAATCATATGTGGAAACTACACCACAAGCACCACAATGGTGGGGTGGAGCTCAAGGCCTACATGTCTCCTCCACACCAGGCTCTACTAGAGGCCTCACACACTGTAAAATGGTCTGGGTGAGTTAGCCAATTGACTCAAGTGTGTCCACCTCTACAATATCCTTAACAATGGAAGGAACGACAACATGCTCCACCATGGGTTTGTCCAAGGTTCTCGGTTCCAACTATGGATTACATCGTACAACAGGTCTATCATGTGTGGAGCCCCCACCTCACCCTAAAAGTCTAAGATGTCAAAATAATTTGGCATCCTATTTAGAGTAAACTCACAATAGAGTTTCCTCAAAAATTATTGTGGTACCTCATGGTTATTGCATGGAGGTTGGTCAAATACCATCCACCACCACTCCCAAAATTTATTTTTAATTAACTCATGGTGGAACCAATGGATGGGGAACCTCCTGCATGTATGAGACAAAAGTTCATTGGTTTTTAGGTCTATAAATAGGGCACACAAGTCGGCTTTGCTAATTTTTTGTTTTTTAACATCTGCATATGAAAAACCACTAGCATAATATTGTCTCATCTCATGCCTCTTATTTGACTAAAAAAATATTTTCTTGCTCATTTCTCCTACATGAGATATAATTGACTTCAATTATTCAACAATCCCTCTCCTATAAGGGTGGGTTTTGACATGCTCGGTTAATATTCCAATTAACTGTTTAATGTCTTTTTTATTGTTTTCAATTTGATTTAGAATATTTTCTTACATTCCTTGAGGATTCTTATGAATTGATGGAGGGGTTTTAGGTTGTTCTTTAATAGGAGGCTCTTCTTGAGGGGGTGACTATGTATTCTCAAAGTTTCAAGGTGGAGATTCATTCCTTGATAATTAGAACAATTTTTTTATAAAAACCTATTTCAATCTACATTCTAAATCAAATTCAAAATAAATATAATTAAAATACATATCTCTTAGTAATCTTTGACATGTCTGATGTGTTGGTTGCATCCTCATGAAAGATAGCAAGTTAACAATGCAAATAATGGAGGATATTTGACAAGCACGAGTTGTACACCTCAAATCCTCCATGCCAAGCCGTAGGTTGAGGAGAAATGAGGAGGGTTTGAAATGTGTTTTTTTCTTTTATTTAGCTTTTCAATTTGTCACAAACTCCAAGTCTTTTGGCATGCACCAAATGGCCAATTTTTCTCTTTTTGCAAATTTTTACAATTTGAAACCTAAATTGTGTCATAGATTGGTGCACTTACCCTTAACCCTTAAACCCCAAACCCTTAAACCCTCTACCCTCTAGCCTCTCTCTCTCTCTCTCTCAAGTCTCTCCCTCATACACCCTCTCCTTCTCTTAGGTCTCTCTCTCACTCCCTCTATGTCTCTCCCCTCTACCCTTAAACCCTAAACCTTAAACCATCTACCCTCTACCCTTAACCTTGTCTCTCTCTATCTCTCTCCCACTCCCTCCCTCTCTCTTCTCTCTCTCTCTCTCAGGTCTCTCCCTCCTAGAACCACTCCCTCTCTCAGGTCTCTCTCTCTCACTCACTCACTTCCTCTATCTCTCTCCCCTCTACCCTTAAACCTTAAACCCTAAACCCAGGTATGTGTAGTATCATCATAGAAAAAATAGGTCCTTAAGTGGCAAAAAAATTAGAAAAATTAGAGTTAGGCAACTTGACGGGAAAATCTGAATAAGTTATCTCTATTATTTTAAAAATATGTAAGAATGAAATCTATAGAAAATTAAATTTAGTTTCTAAACTACTAGGTTTGTTTAAAAATAAAAATCTATTTGGTGAAAATTTGAAATTTCAATGTAGTAGTACTTAAATTTCAAGGAAAAAATAAGAAGTAGGTGTCTGTCTGGCCACCCTAATCACAATAAAATGTTAATATTTTTTTATAAGATTTTAGAGATAATTAGAGGACTCATGTCCCAATCTGATGCATATTTTTTTGTAATTTTTTTCCATGTAAATAATTAATTATGAATTTTTTATTACAACTTTTAAAAAATAAAAAAAACTCATATGTCTAACCACCTTAACTTGGTCAAAACTTCATGAAATTCAATTTTCTTTTTTTAATCCTACAGTATGAGAATCATAGAATGTGACACATATTTTGGATTCAAAAAATGTGATCTGTTTGAAAGCTATAGATGTTTTTCAATCAATCTATCAATCGGGACTTTATTCATAATTTGAATAGAAAATGAATAATAATTACATATTAAATTCAAAGCATAATTTATATTGGTGGAAATCTGAGAGTCTCCTTTAAAAACCATTTTTGTTTCATCAATTTTGGATAAGAAAATTCGTTAGCCACATACCCATCATATTGCCACTTTTTGGCCCATCATGATCCTGCAAATACCCACCCTCTACCCTTAACCCTAAATCCTAAACCCTAAACCCTTAAACCCTTAAACCATCTACCCCCTACCCTTAACCCTCCCTCCCTCTATCTCTCTGCCACTCCCTCCATCTCTCTCTCTCAACCCTCTCTCCTACCCCCTCTCCCTCTCTTAGGTCTCTCTCAATCACTCTCTATTTCTCTCCCCTCTACCTTTAACCATAAACCCTGTTAGCTCTCAAAAATGCAGGTAAAGGTACGTCAAGAGGCTTCCAATCTCTTGATAAATTTTAGGGTAACAAACAAGGTTTGAATGGATTAAACCTTCTACTCTTCAGATGTTGCTGGACCTAGGCGGGTGAACCTATATGAGTGAAGCAGACTTGGATTTTATACTTATTTCTCTGAAATGCTTTTCCCACAATGGCAGATGGAGGTGGACAAATGAAATCAAATTTGGTATAGATTGTATAACAATATTCAAGACTAAATCCTAATATGTTTAGTTAACAAATGTAAAGAAAATGAATGAATCTAAATGATGAAAAGAAAGTAGAGACTAGTGCCTTATTGGGTATGCGGAGTCAAATGAAATCTTAAATGAGTAACTTCTTTCTAGAGAAAATTTAGATTGTTTGGCATATGTTTTGTTTATAACTTGTATAAACATGCGAGACTATGATTATTAAGTTCTTCTTACTGATCCAAATGAATTTCCCTGATTACTATGATTAATTCAAAGGATTTAATCATTCCTTGAAAGAACTGATCAACCAATCACATAGATACAGGAAATGTGCAATGATAAACCGAACATAAACTTGTTATGTCAATTTAAATAACCAGACAACATCAATCTTGGAGACAACTCGAATAATACTTTCAATGGGCATAACAAACAATTGACACCAGAAATACGCCAGCATATCAGATGATTCTTATTGATATCTCCATAGTTTCAAAATATGCATCATAGTCTCAAATTTGCGAAACATGGTGTTCTACTGTATTATGCTATCTATCCTCTATCCTACTAGTATTGTTCTATTTCATTTTTGAAATAGATATTTATACATCGAGTACACAAAAGGACGCGTCCTTTCGGAAATGTCATAAGATTACATAACAAAAAGATTAGAGGATGTTTAAACTCTGTTTAACCACAAGTGAGTTTTAGAAAGATGATCCAAATAATCCCAGTGCTTGTATGTATCTACATCTCCAACTGCATTCTGGATCATGATTTCCATCTTCATCATTTTCTCATTCTGTTTGCTCACTTATTCTAACGTTGTATCCTCCGCAGAAGCTATCCTCATGACTTCATTTAGTAATGACTCACTCTCATTCTTCCACCTAGTAACATCGTTAAGTTCCCCTTTGTCATCAGAGAATGCAATCAATGTTTTCTTGGCAGTGTTTATCAACCCCTATTCATCCCCTTGCAGTTCATTGTAGAAGTTTTGATGTCGATTTATAATATGATTTACAGCTTCAATTGTTGCACTGTTAGAAGCATCTCTTTGGTCCATTTCATGAAACTTCTCCATAATCCGTCCATCCATCCTTTGATGCTCCTTTAATCCAGCAAGGGTATGTGAATGTTTTCCCCAAAGTTTATTCAACCAAGAAGTTAAATTATCCCGCCTTTTCTTGATTATTGCTACAATTGCATCATGCTTTCCCTAGGAATAAGCACTTGATCCTTCCCAATGATCTTTCGGCTGAGAGCTTTCACCTTGAGTAAGCATCCTAGGTGTCCTCATAGTGATGCCTACCAAATCTTTTAATCTATCATTTTCCCTCAACATCCTTTCATTATTTGATTTATACATCTCTCTTTCCTTTATCAACATTTGAATTTGGGCTTTGTTCAATTTTGCAATATTCACCACAATTTCTACAGTGGCCACAGGATCAGCCTCCCCAACCTTTAGGTTCATGACATGGCTAAATTCCTTTTTTGTATCAATAACTACTGATTTCCTGTGGGGTGGGTATAAGGCACAAATCATCAATGACCCTTCATCAGTATTGTATTTTGATCCAGCATACACCTCTGTTACACTTTCTTTGTCAAGCTTGTGTGTAGCATTTTTGTCCCTTAAGAAACTATCAAAGACAAGGGCTGAATTGAGATCTAGCCTAGCAAAGATCATGACACCAGAATTTTGCAACATTTTCCTCCCCTTTTCAGGGGTCATATTTGTCATTTCATCATCCACACATTTCCTCAATTCGTTCAACAATTGTTCTTCATTTCCTGTAGTGACATCATCAACCTTTTCTCTTATTTCCTTCCCCTTCTGTTTATACCAAAATGCTTTGAATTCTAGGGAGTTTATGAACTCATCATCTAAAAAAAATGATCTATACTCTAAATGCCTTGCATCTGCATTACCACATTCAACACTCAGCTCTCTAGTTGGACAAACATACTGCTGAGTTCTCAATCTAGATACCTTTTTTGGTTGGCTCTGTGGCACATTATCTTGTGGTGTCTCTTCCCCTGAAGACAATTGCTCTGCATCATGCAACCCTTGGTTATATCTTTCAACCACCATTTTCGCTTCTTCCTCCTCAAGATTCTGAATCATATCATCAAAGTTATAGGGCACATGCTGATACCCTCCAAAGTTTATCTTCATTTTGGCAGAATTGATATATCCTTCTGGGTCAAAGTTCTTCTTGGGTGGTCCTCTCTTCATATTGTACTGAAGCAATTTTTCAAGGATAAAATTATATCCTTCTTTGTCCAATATAGTAAAGTCACCAAAACACAATGTACTAGGCATGAAAGCCTGCTTCCCAAAAGAGCTGAAATTCATTACACTACAGTAATCCATCTGCCTGACAATCTCTAGATATGCAATCCTGTTTGGGACTATTTTTGGCAGAATGAAAGGGGCATCTTCAAACCCATAAACTCTAATCATTGTAGCTCCTTCTAAACAATACCAATCTCCCCAATTATGATCAATTGGCCCCTTGAAATCTTTTGGCCGAAGAAATCTCTTTATCTCATGAGATAATGAATAATTTCAGGGATAATTATACAATCTGTACAATTTTTTCACAAAATATTCCTCAAAATGAATGAAACTACCATTAGAAAACCTACTATCCCAAATAGCAGTCCATAATTGAACAGGTAATGCTTCACCATCTTTACCAAGCTGAGAAATTCTCATTTCTAGAGGCCATACTCCCAACTCCTGTCCAAAATAGAGTACTAGATGCATCAACAATGAATAATGCCCGAGATAAAAAGTAGATGATCCACTTTTTATAGCCATCAGTCTTGAATCAAGCCCCTTAGAAATGTATGAGGCATAGTCAAATTGCCGAGAATTATGATACTGTATATCTACTATGATAATCATGGGCACAATTTACATGTATTCTGGGGCATTCACTCCCAATACCTGACATACTGAAAAATAAGTGTATTTGATATAGGGTTCAAACAAGTCCACATGATAAGGGGTGCCCTCACTATCTTGTAGAGGATCTGGCTTGCTGCCTTGTTTAACTCTATGAATTGGCAACCTCCAACCCTTATAGATTGTATCCATTCTCGAGAATTCCTTCTCCAATTCATCGTGTATGATCTCCTCTTTGCAAAACCCTTCTAAATTAAAAACCCACTCAATTGCCTCTTTTGACAGATATATTTGTGGCTTTCTAGATGGGTCACATATAGCTTTATGCTTCGGGTCATAGTGATCAACCAACAATTTTACTAATTTAGCATTTACAAATATATTAGGGCACACCAGTTTTCCTATGTTGAGTTTCCATGGATTGCATATTGGTTCAAAACGGCCTCTCCAATGATAATGAAAATTAAACAACTCATACCCCCTTATGGTAGTCTAGATGTCTCCTATGAATTTGCATTTGTCATCAAGTTTATCAATTTCTTCCCTAAGCTATGCAGACCTTCTTGTTAGAGTAATAAGTTATTATGCTTAATTAATTACATCACATTGATTAATTAATTAAGTCACTTATTCCTCTTTATTACTTAAGCTAAACTTAGGCACATTAATAATTAATTATTAATTATTAAGTGTGCACACTAGGGTTTCATTTAGGGTTTCCCTTTTAGGGTTTCTTGATCTCCTTCATAAGGATTGATCACATTGTAATAATTGATTCTCTTAATGCATTTTTACTGAGAGGTTTACAGAGCATTGTTTTGGCTCTTCATATCTTTTGCATGTGATAGGTATCCATCTTGCATGCAGGTGATCTTGGATTCTAACATGGTATCAGAGCTCCAAACCTACAGCTGCCTGTTCGTGATCTGAAGATATGGCCTCTTTGTGAGTTTCAAGTGCAAGGGTTTCCACAGGGATCTTTTCTGCAAGATCTGGGGGTAGCCTATTTTTTGGCTCACTTTGGGCTCAAACGGACATAGCCATTGCGTTCGTAGCAGCCAAAAACCCTAGAAACGCCTGTCGTTTCGTCGATTTCTGAGAAGTTGACCTGGGAGGCAATTTTTTTTTGTCTAGGGGTCGTACGGCCTCCCCAGCACACAGATCGAGGCACTTATTTTGAAAAATTTCAAAAAAAAATATAAAAAAATTGAAATTTTTAAAAATTTTTGAGCGCCGCCGCCCGAGGAAACAAAGCTGACCACCCCATGCCCGTGACCAGAGGGAAGCGGCGACCAGCAGGCGGCGCAACTCACCAGGCGGCAGCCACCAACCCGCCGCCGGGCCGAGCCAGCGGACCCACAGCAACACAGGCGGTGGTCACATGGGGGACCGGGCGCTATGTGCCCAGCCCCCCAGCCACTCTAAGCCCCCTGCGCCCAGGCCCCGACCACATGGAGAACCGGGAGCTCCGCTGAAGGACAGCCCCTGCCGCTCAGCCCCTGGTCGCCCACAGGACCAGGGGCCTGAATTTTTTTTTTTGCAAGGGGCCAATTTTTTGCGGCGACGGCCAGATGGCCGTCAAATTTAATCTCATGAACTGATGACGTCAGCATGACATCAGCGTACGGCCGACCCTCATATGCCCCCTCCTAACCCTAGTTTGCCCTAAAGAAGCAGTTTTTTTTCTTTTGGCCATAACTTGGGCATACGGTATCGAAATCGGGCAAACGAGATATCGCCGGAAAGCTGGTTCCAAGAAATTTCCAATAGTGCTATTTATTTTTTAGTATTTTACTGTTTTCCTACATTTATTTCTGTTTGAAGTCAGATGTATATTTTATGCTTCCAAGCTCATAACTTTTTGCCACGATCTCCATTTTTCGCCTCGTTTGAAGCATCAGAAAGGTATTGAGGAGCTCTAGGTTGCTGTCTATGCACTTTTTCTGTATCTGTCCCAGGTTTATCAATTAGTCCAGATTTGGCCCGATGGGTTGTTTGGCGATTACTTGGATGTTTTGGCAGTTGGGAGAGTGCATCTTGCATCTTTGCACTTCGTTTTCAGTAATACATCATTCGATAATTGCTTGCTACTTCATAGATTATAGATTTGTTCCCATTTGGAGTTTTTGAGTGTTCCGTGGCATTGGGTTTTATGTTGCTTTATCAT
This sequence comes from Sequoia sempervirens, assembly GCA_007258455.2. Classification (NCBI taxonomy): domain Eukaryota; kingdom Viridiplantae; phylum Streptophyta; class Pinopsida; order Cupressales; family Cupressaceae; genus Sequoia; species Sequoia sempervirens. The sequence continues at coordinate 31,319,957 of VDFB02018296.1, read as the reverse complement.
GATTCCTTGAGTCAATCAGTGACTCTCATCCGGTTTTAGTAGTATACAGAAGAATATTTCCTTACTTGCCTATATCAAGTTCCAGTGTTACTCTACAGAGTTCTTCCAGTGCTTCTTTGCAGCATGTTATCTCATTGTAAGGGGGGTTTTGTCCCACTGGGTTTTTCCTTCTCTTACTCCATTCTTGCATTGTAAATGGGTACCTGATCAGGCCTAGTTGTCGGGACCCATCTTTGCTTTCATGCATCTTATTCTAGTGTTTTAGCTTCTTCCTAAGTTCATCTTAAGGGGGGGTGTTAGAGTAATAAGTTATTATGCTTAATTAATTACATCACATTGATTAATTAATTAAGTCACTTATCCTCTTTATTATAAGCTAAACTTAGGCACATTAATAATTAATTATTAATTATTAAGTGTGCACACTAGGGTTTCATTTAGGGTTTCCCTTTTAGGGTTTCTTGATCTCCTTCATAAGGATTGATCACATTGTAATAATTGATTCTCTTAATGCATTTTTACTGAGAGGTTTACAGAGCATTGTTTTGTCTCTTCATATCTTTTGCATGTGACAGGTATCCATCTTGCATGCAAGTGATCTTGGATTCTAACACTTCTGGCTTTAGGCCTCGAACTAGGAAACTAATCAATGAGGTCCTGGTTTAATCTTCATTCTGTGCCCTCATGTTCTATCTCAGTTTTTTGTTTATTTCCTTTTGGCTGACTACTCTCACCAAGTTTTCTACTTTTAGCCTTTCTAGAACCAGGGGACTCCATTCTTCAAGATTACAGAAATTAAAATTTGGAAGGCTAAGATGCAATCACTTACAATATCTTGCTCAAATTCCTCAGGCTAAAAGATGTCCTGGTTCTCTATTCGCACTGATGACTCCTCTGCTATGAATTCAACACTAATGCATTTGATTGAATTTTCCCTGTTATATCCGTCGCTCCATTAATGTTTTAGCTGAAGCACAAAGAAGAACTTATTTGAAACTAGTACTGTTGCATCAAATGTCATGTCGGTGAGAGATTTTCAAATTTGGGGTGAAATATTTTTGCAACGTTTATTGGACCTTTTCACCAAGACATCCTATGGTCTCATCAACATTTGGAATGACTACTGCTTTATTTTGCATGTCGCTGTGACAATTTTGAGTCAAAGAGATGTTTCATAGAGTTCACTGTGTCTTACTGATATGCCCTCGTAATATCCTTCTGGTCACTGAAATATAAACACACTCTCGCCGATGAAACCACACTTCGGCGTGACCTTCAAGTTTCTTACCGATGAAATAAATTCCATCAACAAGACAATGAATATTCGAAAAGACTCATACCGATGCCAAATGTCTCGTCGAACCCATTCCTCCAGATTATTCTATTCGGTGAGACTCTCCCTGAAGTATTCTATTGGGGTAACTTTCAAATTTTGGTGAAACTCATGCCGATGACCCTTTCTCTTGCCGAAGCATATCTTTATCGGTGTGACATTTGAGTCAGCAAGATTACATAGCTTCTTCCCAATAGCCTTTTGATGAAACCCCTTTGCACTTTATCGGCAATACCCAAAGCTCTCGGTAAGACATTACTCTGATAGTCTTTTGTTTGGCCGATACATCATTCCACACGCTGGTCGATGAGACATACATGAGTTCATTATGACTCATCCTGATGGAATTCTCTTGCCGATAAATTCTTTTGTCATTGAAACAACAGATGTGTCCTGCTAATAATCTGCAGCAAGTATACATTAGTGAAAAGTATAGGTCGGGGAGACTTGAACCCTATCATGCCGATATGTGTAATATAATGAAATATCAAGGGCTAGATGAATTCTAATGGATCAAATGAAAAAATATAAGCAAGACACCATGAGGAAGGAAATTTATGCTTATGATGAGGACCTATTTTGGAAACTCATGAATGCAATTGACTGTGAAATATTCAAAATTTTACAGTTCTAACAGTGGCTCCGTCTGGGGATGAATGATTGTGAGATCATTGCAAGGATCTAGATTTCTTGGTGAGCAGACCAAACTACTATGCATGGAAGATAGAGTTTTGAGAGGATTGTGTAGGATTTTCCATGCACTGGCAACCCTTAATCCTCTGTATTGTTCAAGAGAAAAAATGTTTCAGAAATTTCCCATGTACAGGAAACTCCTGATTGTCACCAGCCATATTTTGTAGATAGTATGAATCTTCACCTTTCTTTCCAATGACAACAAAAGGTCCCAGCCACAAGGCTTCAAACTTCCCATGCTTTCCTTTCTCCTAACACCTTGCATTCCACATTAGTACCAAATCATTTTCTTCAAATTTTCTATCTTTTTCCTTTTAATCAAATAGATACTTCATCTGTGTATGTAACTTCATGTTTCAATTTTGGGAAACACTCCTTATTTCATCAAGTTCAGCTAACTGCTCCATTGTTTCTTCCATAGGTTCAGGAATATCCAAATCTTCCTAAAGGACAAACTTGTAGACTGGTAACAAATTCTGTAACGACATCCTAGCTTGTGTTCCATACACTAATTCAAATGGAGATTTCCCAATTTCCTTTTTTACTGTAATCCTATTAGCCCAAGCAACCAATTTTAATTTTGAATCCCAAGCTTTCTTGTTCTGACCTAACATTCTCCTTATAATCTTTAGAAGATTCTTATTGCTAGACTCTGCTTGACCATTAGCCTGTGGATGGTAAGGGGCTACATAAGAAATGGCAATACCATATGTGCTATAGAAATTTCTGAATTCATTTGATCTGAAATACATCCCATTGTCAGTGATTAATCTTATTGTTGTACCAAATCTAGTAATGATGTTGTCCATTAGAAAATTTGTCACAACTCTACTTGTAGCTTGTTTAGTTGGGATTTCTTCAACCCATTTGGTAAAATAATCAGTGGCCACCAGTATCCATCTATGTCCACCACTTGATTTTTCTTGTATCTCTCCAATGAAATCAATTCCCCATTGATGAAAAGGGGCATCAGCCTGCAAGGGTCAAAGTGGCAGAGCTCCCTGATACTTTAGTTTTCCAGAGAATTTATGGCAGGCTACACATTTTCTTACATATGTAAAAGAGTCATTAAAAACCTTTGGCCAGTAATAACCTGCCCTGAGAATTTTATGTGTAGTTGTCTTTGCTGAGTAATTTCCTCCACAAACCCCTTCATGCATTTCACTTAAGAAATGTCTGGCTTGAGACTCATCCAGACATAACAATAGTATACCATCCTTGTTCTTCCAAAATAGATCTCCATCCATGAAGACATACTTAGATGCCTGCAACTTCAAAGTTCTTTTCTGACTGTCACTCAATTCCTCTAGACACTTCATGTATTTTAGATAATGCAAGATATCTATATACCATCGAGTATTCTCAATGCTCGTAATTGCAGTTTCTTCTTCTACATTGCAAATTTTATTTGCTTCAATGTTCGCTTCTACCATCAACTTAGCCAAGCCCTAACCTCTTACCAACTTAGTAATTTGTATCTGCATGTCAAACTCTTGGATTTTGTTAATCCATTTGCATCTTTTTCCTGTTACTTCAAACTATGTCAGAATATCTTTGACAGTTGCATGAGGGACGTAAGCAACCACCTTTGCTCCAACAAGATATGGTCTGAAAGCTTTTATAGCTTTCACGAATGCAAATGCCTATTTTTCCATTATGTCATACTTCAATTCAGACTGCTGCAATGACTTACTAAAGAAAGACACAGGCTGTACATGACCCTCCTCATTTTTTTGTAACATAACAACAACAATAGTGTGCATTGAGGCGAATGAAAATATCTAAAAAGGATTTGCAAAATCTGGGGATTTAAGAATAGGAGCTTCCTTGATGGCCCTTTTGATGGATATAAAAGCTTCCAAGGCCTCTGCAGTCCATTCCATTTTCTATCCTTTTTTTAACATTTTTGATATGGGTTTAATGATCTCAGCAAAGTTAGAAACAAATCTCCTAACAAAATTAATCTACCCAAAGAATGACTGTATAGCCTTGACAGTTTTAGGGACAAATTCTTTGTCAATAGCCTCAACCCTTTCAGGATCTATCCTAATCCCTTCTTTTGAGACAATATGTCCCAAGAGCTTACCCTCTATGACTGCAAAATTACATTTCTTAGGGTTCAAGCTAATACCATATTCAAGGGCTTTTATAAATACCTTTTTCCAGATGTTGAACATGATCTTTAGCCTTCTTTGAATAAGCAGTCAGGTCATCATGATACACCACCATGATAACATTGATCAAATCTACAAATACCACATCCATAGCTCTTTGGAAGGTTGCTCCTGCATTAGTGAGACCAAATGGCATTCTTATGTACACATATGTTCCCCAAGGAGTTGTAAATGTTGTCTTATATTGCTTAGATTCTTTGACCATAACCTGGTTATACCCTGAAAACCCATCCATCATAGACAACAGTTCACACCCTGTTACCTTATGCAATATAGATTCCATATTGGGTAAAGGATAATTATCTTTGAGGGATGCCATGTTTAGATTTCTGAAATCTACACATAGCCTGATATCTCCATTCTTCTTTGTCACAGGGACCAAGTTTGAGACCCACATTGAATTCCTGATTGGTTTAATGATTCCCCCATCTCGGAGATTTTCCAATTCCTCCTGTATCTTAGGCTCCAATGTTGGATTTATGGGTCTTTTCTTTTGTCTGAATGGCTTATCATCTGGCTTCAATGGTATTTCATGCTGAAACAAATCTTCCCTGTATGATTTTAAATCTTCATAAGACCAAGCAAACACATGTTTATATTTTCTCAGCAATTCTATCAACATTTTTCTAATCATAGGGCTTATCTTTTTCCCTATGTACACCTTCCTTGGTGCCATTTCAGTTCCCAAGTTAATTTCTTCAATATCCTCCTTTCTAACTGGTGTTTGCTTCATGAGAGAATGATCATTTCCATCATACACCCTCTCTAATGCCACTAATCCTTTAGGAAGCTTATTTTTTTTAAGCTATAAGATCTCCTTCCCAAATACTGTTTGCTTCCTATCAACTTCTTCAACAAAGGCGTTGAAGTCAATTTCTTGGGCTTCATACTGATCTATACAGTGGAGGAATTTCAAAATATCAGTATCATCATTAAAGACCTGCCAACTATATATGTTATCAGGTACTGTAGACCTTGTCTTGAACTCAATTTTTGATACTCTAGCTAATGTAATGTCATCCCTTTTTAGTGCCACATTTGCTAGGAAATCAACCATTATGTTCTTTGATCTATCAATCCAATTAATTGAGAAGGCATCAAACAACTCAATTGTATCCCATATAGCATTTTTGTATTGCTTCAGTATTTTATGTTTCACTACATACTTTGACTTAATTTTTGAAACAACCAACTCCGAATCCCCAAGAATAGCTAGCAACTTGATTTTATGTTTCACAACTATATTTAGTTCTATTAATAAAGCTTCATATTCCACCACATTGTTTGTACATTAAAATGTTAACATGAATGAATACTTGAATGTAATACCTTTAGGTGAAACAAATACTATCCCTACTCCATTACCTTCTTGGCTACAGGCTCCATCAAAGTACATCTTCCACACACCGTTGTAGTTTTGTGCAGCATGCTTCTCAATTGGATCACTATTGGTCAATTCTAGCTAGGCTAGTTCTATCTTAAAACTTCCAAGAATGACATCACAAAAACAATTTATTTGATCTTGTGGCACACATTCAACACCCTGGTTCATTCTAGGTTCTATGTACAACTTCACTTCCGGACCATTAACTAGAATTGTGGCATATGACAGATCAAACTGGACATTTCCACCAACTGTTTCCGTCCATTGTCTTGATAGAAGCATTCCGAACTGAGGAGGGGTGTCAGTTACTGTTATATCAATGTTATAGGCCACTTGAGGATAAGCAACAAGCTTGACTTCAACATCCTTCATTATACCCACCACAGGAATAGGTCAGTTATCCATCGCATAGCACTTGCCTCCATTGGTATCCACCCACATGCCAAGCTATTTCATAACTCCTATTGGCATGATATTTATAGCAGCACTAGAGTCTATCATGCAATTCCTCAACAATTTATTATTTATGAGCAATGTGGTGAAGAAAGGATCAACTTGTGGGGGATTTAATAATGCATTATTAAGGCACACCTCTGGAATATTCACTTTCTCTGGCTTATTAGCATTTTTAGTAGCCATCTTGCTTTCAAAATCTTTATGTTTTTCATTCCCATTTGTTATCAATTGAACAACATTGTCCCTATATTCCTTAATTTTCATCATCTCAAGTAGTGGAACAGACATCTCTACCTGAGATAGAGCTTGAGTGAAGTCAAAAGAAGAACCCTCCACTTTAACCATTTTCTTTTGTTCTGATGTTTCTCCTTTGTTTTCTTCCTTTTCTCTTTTATTTGGTTGATCAGGCTTTTTGCATTTCTTTATGTAACTCCTTCACCTCCTCTTTTTGGATAGGATTTTGTTTACTTTCATCGTGTTGTTTATTCTCTACCTTTTTCACAATCCCTTGTGTCCCCTTTTGTTCCTTCATAAAGATTCCCCTGGGAACACCTTCCTTCTCATTTACTATCCTATTTCTCAACCAATACTTACTTTTTGCTTCTTCAACTCCAGCAATAGTTAATCTCTCTATCTCTTCTTCAGTAAGCTTCCTCATACTGCATTGAGTAGGTGTTTCAATAGGATGTGGCTCTATACAATCTTCTTCAAAGTTAGAGAGGACCTGCTGTTCAGCCATATGGACATTGTATTTCTGATTTGAAACATCATATTCATAACCTTCCTCCTTTAAAGATGAATACCTTTCATCAACATGGTGAAAAGTGCTTGTAGTCAAATACACTATGTGATCTTCTCCATGGTTTCCCATCATCATTCCTTCTTCTTGCATTATTGGGGCTACAACACAATAATTTGGGGAATGTGGCTTATCACAAACTTCATAGAAATAATTGTCATTTACCATATAGGTTCCCTTCTTCCTCAGTGGATCAAGAGTTTCTTTGCTTCTAGGCCTATCTGTTATAGGTTTTCCATCTTTCCAATTTGTATTATAAGGCATGTCGTGCAACCTAGGCCTTTATTCATGTATGTGTTCTCCTATTTATATTGATAAGTATTGTTTTGCTGAGGAGCCCTAGGGTTGTTTCTTTTATCAATTATGCCAAAAAACCTCCTATTGTTTTCAATTGTTAATGTTATCTTCTGGGCTTCAGCCAAATCTCTTGGGAACCTATTTCTTAATTCATACCCTATTTTTAGATCAAATGCATTTAAATAAACACTCAATGCTATAGAGTCTGGTAATTTTGATCTAGGAGGAATTTTATTCTGCAGTTTATTGAATCTTCGATTGAAATCATAAATTGAGTCATTCTAATTTTTCTGAATTTGCATCAATTCATGAAGAGCAGCATTAGGTGCACTTTGATTCCCATATTGCTCGAGGAATCGGTCCTGAAATATTTGGAGAGAATCAATAGAGGCTGTTGTTAGGCTGTTGAACCAATCCCTAGCTTCTTCAGTAAGCGACATCATGAACAACCTCATATGTAAATCTTCATAAGGTACATCCAAATCTTGAATGAAAGCGTTGAAGCTCCTTAAATGATCTTCAGAAGTAATTGCACTACTCCCTGTGAATTTGGGCACCAAGCTTCTCCAACTACCATCCATAGGGTAAGGGTACAATTGAAACCCTGCTAAATCAAACTGTCTGATCATTGTTGTATACTGATGAGGAGGAGGGTTGGGTGGATACTGAAATTGGTACATTGGGTTATTGAATTGTGTATGATGATGTGGTGCATAATATTGATTATGAGGTGGCTACATATTTGTATATTGTGTGGGAATGTGAGGTGGATGATTTGGCTATCTGTATTGATTCCCTACTTGATGGTGAGGGGCCCTTGGTGGCTCAAAAGGCCCTGCACCATGATTACCCTGTTTATGAGGTGGTACATACTTTGGAGGGAAACCAGTTGTATGAGTAATGTTCTGAGCTTTCTGTAATTTGAATTCTCTCATTGCTTGTATCATCTGGGTTTTTTCCTTCTCTTCTCTTTCCTTTCTTTGAGATTCAAACCATGCTTTTACTTCTTCATAAGTTAAAGATTCATAATATTCATGACGAATCTCCTAATCATTGGACTCATTCTGGTTACCTTTCATTCTTTGTTCGCATTCATGTTGATATCTGAGTCCCTCTACTTCAAGTCTAGCATCAAACTCTATTTGCTTCTTGGGATTATAGAAAGGATTTCTTTGTTCCTCTAGGGTACAAGGTTCCGCACTTGATTTATCTCTCCATGTGTCATAGCGGTCATATGTTTCACCATGTGGTATTGATGATTTGTCTTTGTTCATCATGCACATGTCATCATTTATCCTTTTACCCTTATCAACCCTATCATCCTTGTGTGTCCATTTACTACTGCCAGCAGGGGCTCCAATATGACCTCCCCTATATTGGGATCTTCTTCCATTCATTTTGAAATATTTTTATAAGAGTCGCCACTCACTTTCTTTAAAGTGCGAAAATATTTAATGTTTCTTATTCCCAGCGGAGTCTATATGGATTTTTGACTCTATGATTAAGGCACAAATTCTGAGTTAATTCCCCAGCAGAGTCATCAATTTCTTAGCTCTCAAAAACACAGGTAAAGGTACCTCAAGAGGCTGCCAATCTCTTGATACATTTAAGGGTATCAGACAAGGTTTGAATGACTTAAACCTTCTACTCTTTAGGTGCTACTGGACCTAGGCGGGTGAACCTATATGAGTGAAGCAAACTTGGATTTTATACTTATTTCTCTAAAGTGCTTTGCCCACAATGGCTGATGGAGGTGGAAAAATGAAATCAAATTTGGTATAGATTGTATAACAATATTTAAGACTAAATCCTAATATGTTCAATTAATAAATGTAAAGAAAATGAATGAATCTAAATGATGAAAAGAAAGCAGAGACTAGTGCCTTATTGGGTATGTGGAGTCAAATGAAATCTTAAATGAGTGACTTCTTTCTGGAGAAAATTCAGATTGTTTGGCATATGTTTTGTTTATAACTTGTATAAACATGTGAGACTGTGATTATTAAGTTCTTCTTACTGATCCAAATGAATTTCCTTTATTACTGTGATTAATTCAAAGGATTTAATCCTTCCTTGAAAGAACCGATCAACCAATCACATAGATACAACAAATGTGCATTGATAAACCGAACATAAACTTCTATGTTAATTTCAATAACTAGACAACATCAATCTTGGAGACAACTTGAATAATACTTTCAATGGGCATAACAAACAATTGACACCAGAAATACACTAGCACATCTGATGATTCTTATTGATATCTCCATAGTTTCAAAACATGCATCATAGTCTCAAATTTGTGAAACATGGTGTTCTATTGTATTCTGCTATCTATCTTCTATCCTACTAGTATTGTGCTATTTCATTTTTGAAATAGATATTTATACATTGAGAACACGAAAAGACGTGTCCTTTCAGAAATGTCATAAGATTACATAACAAAAAGATTAGAGGATGTTTAAACTTTGTTTAAGCACAAGTGAGTTTTAGCAAGATGATCCAAATAATCCCGGCGCTCGTATGTATCTGCATCTCCAACTGCATTCCGGATCGTGATTTCCATCTTCATCATTTTCTCATTCTGTTCGCTCACTTCTTCTAACATTGTATCCTCTGCAGAAGTTATCCTCATGACTTCATTTAGTAATGACTCACTCTCATTCTTCCACCTGGCAGCATCCTTAAGTTCCCATTTGTCATCAGAGAATGCAATCAATGTCTTCTTGGCAGTGTTTATCAACCCCTATTCATCCCCTTGCAGTTCATTGTAGAAGTTTCGATGTTGATTTATAATATGATTTGCAGCTTCAATTGCTACACTGTTAGAAGCATCTCTTTGGTCTATTTCATGAAACTTCTCCATAATCCGTCCATCCATCCTTTGATTCTCCTTTAATCCAGCAAGGGTATGTGAATGTTTTCCCCAAAGTTTATTTAACCAAGGAGTTAAATTATCCTTCCTTTTCTTGATTATTGCTACAATTGCATCATGCTTTCCCTGGGAATAAGCACTTGATCCTTCCCAATGATCTTTCGACTGAGAGCTTTCACCTTGAGTAAGCATCCTGGGTGTCTTCATAGTGATGCCTACCAAATCTTTTAATCTATCATTTTCCCTCAACATCCTTACATTATTTGATTTATACATCTCTATTTCCTTTATCAACATCTAAATTTGGGCTTTGTTCAATTTTGCAATACTCACCCCAATTTCTGGAGTAGCCACAGGATCAACCTCCCCAACCTTTAGGTTCATGACATGGCCAAATTCCTTTTCTATATCAATAGCTACTGATTTCTTGTGGGGTGGTTATAAGACCCAAATCATCAGTGACCCTTCATCAGTATTGTATTTTGATCCAGCATACACCTCTGTTACACTTTCTTTGTCAAGATTGTGTGTAGCATTGTTGTCCCTTAAGAAACTATCAAAGACAAGGGCTGAATTGAGATCAAGCCCGGGAAAGATCATGACACCAAAATTTTGCAACATTTTCCTCCCCTTTTCAGGGGTCATATTTGTCATTTCATCATCCACACATTTCCTCAATTCGTTCAACAATTGTTCTTCATTTCCTGTAGTGACATCATCAACCTTTTCTCTTATTTCCTTCCCCTTCTATTTATACCAAAATGCTTTGAATTTTGGGGAGTTTATGAACTCATCATCTGAAACAAATGATCTATACTCAATATGCCCTGTATCTGCATCACCACATTCAACATTTAGCTCTCTAGTTGGGCAAACATACTGTTGAGTTCTCAATCTGGATACCTTTTTTTGGTTGGCTCTGTGGTACATTATCTTGTGGTGTCTCTTCCCCTGAAGACAATTGCTCTGCATCATGTAGCCCTTGGTTATATCTTTCAACCAACATTTTAGCTTCTTTCTCCTCAAGATTCTAAATCATATCATCAAAGTTATAGGGCAGATGCTGATACCCTCCAAAGTTTATCTTCATTTTAGCAGAATTGATATATCCTTCTGGGTCAAAGTTCTTCTTGGGTGGTCCTCTCTTCATATTGTACTAAAGCAATTTTTCAATGATCAAATTATATCCATCTTTGGCCAATATAGTAAAGTCACCAAAACACAATGTACTAGGCATGAAAGCCTACTTCCCCAAAGAGCTAAAATTCATTACACTGCAGTAATCCATCTACCTGACAATCTCCAGATATGCAATCCTATTTGGGACTATTTTTGGCAGAATGAAAGGGGTATCTTCAAACCCATAAACTCTGATTATTGTAGCTCCATCTAAAAAATACCAATCTCCCCAATTATGATCAATTGGCCCATTGAAATCTTTTGGCCGAAGAAATCTCTTTATCTCTTCAAATAATGAATAATTACAGGGATAATTATACAATCTGTACAATGTTTTCACAAAATATTCCTCAAAATTAATGAAACTAGCATTAGTAAACCTGCTATCCCAAATAGCAGTCCACAATTGAAAAGGTAATGCTTCACCATCTTTACCAAGCTGAGAAATTCTCATTTCTAGAGGACATACTCCCAACTCCTATCCAAAATAGAGTACCAGATGCATCAACAATGAATAATGCCTGAGAGAAAAAGTAGATGATCCACTTTTTATAGCCATCGGTCCTAAATCAAGCCCCATAGAAATGTATGAGGCATAGTCAAATGGCCGAGAATGATGATACTGGATATCTACTATGATAATCATGGGCACAATTGACATGTATTGAGGGGCATCCACTCCCAATACCTGACATACTGAAAAATAAGTGTATTTGATATAGGGTTCAAACAAGTCCACATGATAAGGGGGGCCCTCACTATCTTGTAGAGGATCTGGCTTGCTGCCCTATTTAACTCTATGAATTGGCAACCTCCAACCCTTATAGATTGTATCCATTCTCGAGAATTCCTTCTCCAATTCCTCATGTATGATCTCCTCATTGCAAAACCCTTCTAAATTGAAAACCTACCCAATTACCTCTTTTGACATATATATTTGTGGCTTTCCAGATGGGTCACATATAGCTTTATGCTTCGGGTCATATTGATCAGCCAACAATTTTACTAATTCAACATTTACGAATACATTAGGGCACACTGGTTTTCCTATGTTGAGTTTCCATGGATTGCATACTGGTTTAAAATTGCCTCTCCGATGATAATGAAAATTAAACAACTCATACCCCCTTATGGTAGTCTAGATGTCTCCTATGAATTTGCATTTGTCATCAAGTTTATCAATTTCTGCCCTAAGTTGTGCAGACCTTCTGGCTTTAGGCTCTGAACCAGGCAACTGATCAATGAGGTCCTGGTTTAATCTTCATTTTGTGCCCTCATGTTTTGTCTCAGTTTTCTGTTTCTTGCCTTTTGGCTGAATACTCTCACCAAGTTTTCTACTTTTATCCTTTCCAAAACTAGGGGACTCCATTCTTCAAGATTACATGAATTAAATTTGGAAGGATAAGATGCAATCACTTATAGTATCTTGCTTGAATTCCTTAGGCTAAAAGATGTCCTGGTTCTCTATTCACACTGATGACTCCTCTGCTATCAATTCAACACTAATGTATTTGATTGAATTTTCCCTGTTATATCCATCATACCATTAATGTGTTTGTTGAAGCACAAATGAGAACTTATTTAAAACTAGTACTGTCGCATCAAATGTCATGTCAGTGAGAGATTTTCAAATCTAGGGTGAAATCTTTTTGCAACGTTTATTAGATCTTTTCGCCAAGACATCCTATGGTCTTATCGACATTTGGAATGACTACTGCTTCAGTTTGCATGTCGCTGTGACAATTTTGAGTCTCAGAGATGTTTCATAGAGTTCACTGTGTCTTACCAATATGCCCTCGTAATATCCTTCTGGTCGTTTAAACATAAACACACTCTCGCCGATGAAACCACACTTCGGCGTGACCTTCAAGTTTCTTACCGATGAAATTAATCTTACCGATGAAATAAATTCCATTGGCAAGACAATGAATCTTCGAAAAGACTCATACCAATGCCAAATGTCTCGCTGAACCCGTTCCTCCAGATTATTCTATTCAGTGAGACTCTCCTCGAAGTATTCTATTGGGGTAACTTTCAAATTTCAGTGAAACTCATGTCGATGACCCTTTCTCTTGCCAAAGCATATCTTTATCGGTGTGACATTTGAGTCGGAAAGACTACATAGCTTCTTCCCAATAGCCTTTTGATGAAACCCCTTTGCACTTTATCGACAAGGCCGAATGCTCTCGGTAAGACATTACCTAGATAGTCTTTTTTTTGGCCGATACATCATTCCACTCGCTGGTCAATGAGACATACATGACTTCGTTATGACTCATCCCGATGGAATTCTCTTGCCGATAAATTCTTTTGTCACTGAAACAATAGATGTTTCCTGCCGATAATCTATAGCAAGTATACATTAGTGAAAAGTATAGGTTGGGGAGACCTTAACCCGGTCATGCCGATATGTGTAATATAATGACATATCAAGGGCTAGATGAATTCTAATGGATCAAATGACAAAATATAAGCAAGACACCATGAGGAAGGAAATTTATGCTTATGATCAGGACCTATTTTGGAAACTCATGAATGCAATTGACTGTGAAATATTCAAAATTTTACAGTTCTAACAAACCCTAAACACTTAACTCTCCCTCCCTCTATCTCTCTCCCACTCCCTCCCTCTCTTTCTCTCTCAAGTCTCTCCCTCTCTTAGGTCTCTCTCTCCTCTACCCTTAACCCTTAAATTGTTAAACCCTTAAACCTTCTACCCTCTATCTCTCTCCAACTCCCTCCCTATCTCTCCCTATTTTCACTATCTCAGAGGTATTTTCCTATGGCGACGAGAGTTTGTTTGGGGAAAAAGTTGTCAAATACAAGTAGTGTGCAGTTGCAAAGTGGTGCAAATTTCATTCTCCAACTTGTGTAATCAAAATAACTATTCCAACACATCTAAGTGGGTACATTTATGCTATAAATGGTCCTCTTTCACACCCAAATGCGCCAAATCGCTCCAAGCTATGTTCAACCAACTAAGTCCCTTAAGAGTTTGAAGTGCAAAAAGACTACAAACTTCAGCATGAAATTACTCAGACATCATGATACTTAAAAACTTCTCATCTAAGCCTATGGAATCATGTTGTTTCTGCCTACAATAACATCTCTATGTTTTCACTATCTTAGAGGCATTTTTTCTGTGGCGACGAAATTTAGCTCAGGGAAAAGCTTTTCAAATGCAAATAGTACAAAGTTGCAAAGTGGTGGAACTTTCATTCTACAACTTGTGTGACCAAAATATCTATTCCAACACATTTGAGTGGGTACGCTTATGCTAGGCATGGTCCTCTTTTGAACCCAAATGCGTCGAATCACTCTGAGCTACGTTCAACCTACTAAATCCCTTAAGAGTTGGAAGTGCAAAAAGGTTGCAAACTTCATCATGACGTTACTTGGACACTGTGATGCTTAGAAACTTCTCAGCTGAGCCTATGGGATTGTGTTGTTCCCCCTATAATAACCTCTCTCAATTTTTACTATCTCAGAGGTATTTTCCCATAGCGGTGAGATTTTGCTTGGGGAAAAAGTTGTCAGATGCAAGTAGTGCAAAGTTGCAAAGTGGAGCAATGTTTGTTCTGCAACTCGTGTGACCAAACTAACTATTTCAGCACATCTTATTGGGTATGTTTACGCTAGGAATGGTCCCTTTTGCACCCAAATATGTCGGATCACTCTGAACTACATTCAATCAGCTAAATCCCTTAAGAGTCTGAAGTGTAAAATGGCTACAAACTTCATCATGACATTACTCGGACACCATGAAACTTAGCAAATTATTTTCTAAGCCTATGGGATCATGTTGTGCCCCTCTACAATAACCTCTCTTATTTTTCACTATCTCAGAGGCATTTTTCTGTGGCAGAGAGATTTTGCTTGGGGAAAAAGTTCTCAAATGCAAGTAGAGCGAAATTGAAAAGTGGTGCAACTTTTGTTCTACAACTCATGTGGCCAAACTAACTATTCCAGCACATCTGAGTAGGTACGTTTATGCTAGGTATGGTCATCTTTCAGAACCAAATGCAACGAATCACTCTAAGCTATGTTCAACCGGTTGAATCCCTTAAGAGTCTAAAGTTCAAAAAGGCTACAAACTTCAGCATTACTTTACTCATATATTCTAATGCTTAAAAACTTCTTTTCTGAGCCTATGAGATTTTATTGTGCACCCCTACAATAACCTCTCTTAGTTTTCACTATCTTAGAGTCATTTTCCTGTGGTGATGAGATTTTGCTTGGGGAATAAGTTGTCAAATGCAAGTAGTGCAAAGTTGCAAAGTGGTGCAACTTTCATTTTGCAACTCATGTAACCAAACTAACTATTCCAATATATCTGAGTGGGTAAGTTTATGCTAGGAATGGTTCTCTTTTGCACCCAAATGCACCAAATCACTTGGAGCTACATTCAATCATCTTAATCCCTTAAGATTCTGAAGTGCAAAAAGGCTGCAAATTTCAACATGATGTTACTCGGACACCGTGATGCTTAGAAAATTCTCTTCTAAGAATATGAGATTGTGTTGTGCCTCCTATAATAAACTCTCTTGGTTTTCACTATCTCGGAGGCATTTTCCTATGGCTACGAGATTTCACTTAGGAAAAAGGTTGTCAAATGTGCTAAGTTGCAAAGTGGTACAACTTTTTTTCTGCAACTTGTGTGACCAAACTAATTGTTCCAAAGCATCCAAGTAGGTACATTTACACTAGGAATGGTCCTCTTTCGCACCCAAACGTGCCAAATTGCTACGAGCTACATTCAACCGACCGAATCCCTTAAGAGTCTGAAGTGTAAAAAGGTTGCAAACTTCAACATGACTTTACTCTGATACTGTGATGCTTAGAAACTTCTTGTCTGATCCTATGGGATAATTTTGTACACCCCTACAATAACCTTTATCGATTTTCACTATCTCAGAGTTATTTTCCTGTGGCGGCGAGATTTTGCTTGGGGAATAATGTTGTCAAATGCAAGTTGTGCGAAGTTGCAAAGTGGTGCAAATTTCATTCTGCAACTCAAGTGACCAAACTAACTATTCCAATGTATCTGAGTGGATATGTTTACACTAGGAATGGTCCTCTTTCACACCCAAAACTACCAAATCACTCTGAGCTATGTTGAATTGGCTAAATCCCTTAAGAGTCTAAAGTGCAAAAAGGCTACAAACTTCAGCATGGCGTTACTCAGACACCGTGATGCTTAGAAAATTCTTGTCTGAGCATATAGGATTTTGGTGTACCCCCTACAATAAAATATCTTGGTTTTCACTATCTTGGAGGCATTTTCATGTGGCAATGAGATTTTTCTTTGGAAAAAAGTTGTCAAATGCAAGTAGTGCGAAGTTGCAAAGTGGTGCAACTTTGTTTTCTGCAACTCATGTGACAAAAATAATTATTCTAAAGCATATGAGTAAGTACGTTTACACTAGGCATGGTCATCTTTTGCACCCAAATGTACTGAATAACTCTAATCTACATTCAACTAGCTGAATCCCTTAAGAGTTTGAACTATAAAAAGGCTGCAAACTTCAGCATTACGTTACTCGAACACCATGATGCTTAGAAACTTCTTGTTTGATCCTATATGATTGTGTTGTTCCCCATATAATAAAATATCCTGGTTTTTCCTATCTCAGAGGAAATTTCTTATGGTGAAAAGATTTCGTTTAGGGAAAAAGTTGTCAAATGCAAGTAGTGTGAAGGTGCAAAGTGGTGCAATTTTTGTTCTACAACTCGTGTGACCAAAATAACTATTCTAATGCATTTGATTGGTATTTTTACACTAGGAATTTTCCTCTTTTGCACCCAAACATGTTGAATCACTCCAAGCTGTGTTCAACCGGTTGAATCCTTTGAGAGTCTGAAGTACAAAAAGGTTACAAAATTCAGCATAATGTTAGTGAAATACCATGATGCTTAAAAAATTCTCGTCTAATCCTATGGGATCATGTTGTTCCCTTCTACAATAACCTCTCTTAGTTTTTTCTATCTCGGAGGCATTTTCTTGTGATGGCAAGATTTCACTTGGGGAAAAAGTTGTCAAATGCAAGTAGTGCAAAGTTGCAAAGTGGTACAACTTTTGTTTTACAACTCGTATGACCAAACTAACTATTCCAACACATCCAAGTTGGTACGTTTACACTAGGAATAGTCCTCTTTCACACCAAAATAGGCTGAATCACTCTGAGCTACGTTCAACCGACTGAATCCCTTAAAAGTTTGGAGTGCAAAAAGGCTACAAACTTCAGCATGACGTTACTTAGATATCGTGATGCTTAGAAACTTCTCGTTTGATCATATGTGATCATGCTGTGCCCCTCTACAATAACCTTTCTCATTTTTTTCTATCTCCAAGGTGTTTTCCTTTGTCAATAAGAATTCACTAAGGGAAAAAGTTGTCAAATGAAAGTAGTGAAAAGTTGCAAAGTGGTTCAACATTCATTCTACAACTCGTGTGACCAAAATAACTATTCCAACACATCTGAGTGGGTAATTTTACACTAGACATGGTCCTATTTTGTATCCAAATGCACCAAATTTCTCTAAGCTATGTTCAATCGAATGAATCCCTTAAGAATCTGAAGTGCAAAATGATTGCTAACTTCAGGGTATGTGTAGGATCATCATGGAAAAAATAGGCCCTTAAGTGGCAAAAAATCAGAAAAATCAGAGTTAGGAAACTTAATGTAAAAATTTGAATAAGTTATCTAGATTATTTCAAAAATATGTAAGAATATAATTTGTAGCAAATTGAACTTAGTTTATAAACTACTAGGTTTATTTTAAAAAAATAAAATCTATTTGGTGAAAATTTGAAATTTCAATGCAGTAGTACTTAAATTTCAGGGAAAAATAAGAAGTAGGTGTCTGTCTGACCACCCTAACCACAATAAAATGATAATATTTTTTATAATATTTTAGAAATAAGTAGAGGACTCATGTCCAGATGTGTGCATATTTTTTGTAATTTTTCCAAGCAAATAATTAATTATGAATTTTTATTAAATTTTTAAAAATATAAAAAATTGTATGTTTGACCACCTTAACTTTGTCAAAACTTCATGCAATTCAATTTTTTTTTAATCCTATATTATGTGAAGCATAGAATGTGATGCATGTTTTGATTCCAAAATGTGATACCTTTTGAAAGCTATAATTGTTTTTCAATCAGCCTATCAATCGGGACTTTAGTTGTAATTCAAATAGAAAATGAATAATAATTATTTATCAAATTCAAAGTAAAGCATAATTTATATTGGTGGAAAGATGAGAATCTCCTTTTAAAACCCTTTTCATTTCATCAATTTTGGGTATAAAAAAAGTTTTCAGCTACATACCCTACAAATACCCATCATATCGCCACTTTTTGGCCCATCATGATCCTACACATACCCTTCAACATGATGTTACTCAGACACAATGACACTTAGAAACTTCTCGCCTGAGCTTATGGACTATGTTGTGCCCCCCTAAAGTAACCTCTCTCAGTTTTCATTATCTTGGAGCCATTTTCTTGTGACCGCGAGATTTCGCTTGGGAAACAAGTTGTCAAATGCAAGTAGTGCAAAGTTGCAAAGCGGTGCAACTTTTATTTTGTAGCTCATGTGACCAAACTAACTATTCCAATGCATCTAAGTGGGTACGTTTACACTAGGAATGACCCTCTTTTGTACCCAAACATGCTAAATCACTCTGAACTATGTTCAACTGGCTAAATCCCTAAAGAGTTTGAAGTGCAAAAAGGCTACAAACTTTAGCATAATGTTACTTGGACACAGTGATACTTAGAAACTTCTCGTTTGAGCCTATGCGATCATTTTTTTCCCTCTAGAATAACCTCATTCATTTTTTTCTATCTCAAAGGCGTTTTCCTATGGCGACATGATTTCGCTTGGGGAAAAAGTTATCAAATTCAAGTAGTGCAAAGTTACAAAGTGGTGTAACTTTCGTTCTGCAATTCATGCTAACTATTCCAATGTGTCCAAGTGGGTACATTCACACTAGGCATGGTCCTCTTTTACACCCAAATGCATCAAATCACTCTGAACTACATTCAACTGGTAAAATCCCTTAAGAGTCTAAAGTGTAAAATGGTTGCAAACTTCAGTATGACATTACTCGGGCATCGTGACTCTTAGAAACTTCCTGTCTAAGCATATAATATCATCTTCTACCCCTCTACAATAACCTCCCTCAATTTTTTCTTGGAAGGAAAATAAGCACGTCTAAGTCAAGAGCAAGTCCACCCAATCTTGGTAAGGCACAAGCAAAGTCCACCATGCCCATGGTCTAGGAAAATTTCCAAGATGATGCAAAGCCTACTTGAGAAAGAAAAGCTATGTCCAAACTATTGTCAAGTCTGCCCTTGGCTTGAATAATGCTTGTCCAAGAAAAAGGTAAAGTCCACCCAAGTCAAAGCATACATGGAAAAGACAACGTAAAGTCAGCCCAACTCAAAGCATACATGGAAAAGACAACTTAAAGTCTTCTCCAAGCCAAAAATAGGAGATAGAAAACATATCTTGAAATTTGGCTTAGGCCAAGATGAAAGGATACATCCAACACGCTCAGATGGTGCCTCGTCATCTTCCAACCAATCAAATTGTTCCAAACTAGCATTTCTAGGTTCAATGAACCTGACACTTCATAATGCAACAACTTTTTATTGTTGGTTTATATTTAGTAGAAGGACAAGTGTCCCCAAATGTAATTTTCTCGTTGGTCGAGAGATAGTCAGTTGTGACATAGACAAGGCAGTGAACTATTTGATAAAATATGTCAAAAAAATTTGGCCTCATAGAATGCCATGATAAGAAAATGCAATTGGCAGCTACTCCTACTTATTAGTTATGCAATGTGAAGTAATTACATAACTGCTTAGGTTGACTTTGTAAAAACTATATTTTAATTGAAAATTTCCATATATCAGCATCTAGTTGTTAGTTATGCAATGTGAAGTAATGTTTTGACTTTGAAAGATGTGCAATAAAATGTAATCAATGATATGAATATAAACTACAAAAAATTGTTTTTTACAACTCATTAGTTAAATTTTTTTATTTTATTTTCTCTCTATATCTCTATATGCTATGGAAATACCTTTCAATTTCAAAATAAATAAATTTTATCTCTTGTTCTACAGTTTTTTACATTTTTTTTAAATATGATTTTTTCCCAATTTTTTAAAAAACTCCTATACTTTTGGTTTGTCAAAATTTTCCCCAAAAGATTTTTTTTGCTATGCATTGGAAGCATGAAGCATACACATGAATACACACACTATACATGAATTATGCATGTGAATAAGTGAAGCATACATGCAAATAAGTGAGACACGAGTAATTGAAGCATTCCAAAGGATACAAACCACTAGGAATGGAGCTTATTTACACAATACACTTTAGATGGAGCGTATTGAGCAATCAATACTAATTAATTAAGCATTAGATGTAAACAAAATCCATTCCTACAACACTCAAGTATACGATTTACACAATACACATGATAACCTCATTCAATAATGGCAGTAGCAAAATAAGATTTTTTTAATAAAAAACTCATAAGGTATAAAATGATATATAGTGATAAAAGTATATACAATATATCCAAAAAAGCCATACAAGCTTAGTACAAAGGAGCCATATTATGGACATAAAATGTCACATATATATATATATATTGCTTGTACAAAACATATGTTCCAAAATGCCACATAGGCATACAAAAAACGACCCTAATACACTCATTTCCCTCTAGGGGAAGGAAATAGATGTTGTGTTTCCTTTGAAATTCAGCTAGATGGAGTGTCTATTGGCTCTCTGGTCTTTTGAACACACTCACAAGTCCTCTCTTCACTCCGGACCTTCAATTGATATAGTAAAATGTAAAGATCTTAATACACATAAATTGAATTGTGGAATGACATAGAACAAAATATAATCACTTACCACATACAAAAAGTCATCATTCACATTTACATCACTACCATGTCCACGATCTGGCATGACAACCACCTATAGCAACCATTAAGATAGAAATTAAGCTACACAAAAGTATCATGAAAATTTTCTATAATAGACCATAAAAGAGAAAATATAATGTCAAATTGACTAATCTATTGCATACCTCTCTCAATGGATCAAAACTGGCTACTATTGTAGCAACTTCGTGGTCCATCGTGCCACCAACACCACGAGGGTTGTCTAATGTCAACATCTGTAAATGCTAAATGAAAGAGTAAATGGTAGGTTAAACTATTAAATGTTAATGGGATGGGATTAGGAAGGAATAAAGGAACAAAAAGTGAATTACGAAAAGATAATGTGACACGATCAAGGAATACAAATGCAATGTTTTTGTTTCTCATCAATTTTTTAGATTTGTATGTGCAAAATTATGAAAACTAGCTAACATTGTTTTACAACACCATTATTGAATAAAGGCTACCTAAGTGTAAGGTCCTTGAGGAAATGAATTGAGAGGTGTGGAGGTCGAAGGTCCACTAGGAAATTGTTTGAAATCCAAAGCATGTTATGAGACAAACCTTCAACTATAAAATTCAACTATTCAAATGCAATAATAATATCTTTAATACTAGTTGCATACCTATGGAGTCAATGTTGAGAACGAATAAGGGTTTGTAGGAATGGGGCATGTCTCATGCATAGTCCAACCCTGAAATTTCATCAAATCAAAATTCTATTAATTTACTTATTCTTAAAATTTAAAATATAATTTAATAATCAACATTAAATGAACTTGCTAAATTTTACCTGATTGTCAATGTTGAATGTATCACTCAGCAAATCATCTGTGAAAGCCATCACCTTTGCAACTTATGTAGGTTGTGTAGATGCATCTCAATCACTTTGATAATCATACGTGAAAACTACACCACAAGCACCACAATGGTGGGGTGGAGCTCAAGGCCTACACGTCTCCTCCACACCTGGATTTACTAGAGGCCTCACACACTGTAAAATGGTCTGGGTGAGTGATCCAATCAACTCAAGTGTGTCCACCTCTACACTATCCTTAACAATGGAAGGAATGATGACATGCTCCACCATGGGTCTTGCCAATGGTCTCAGTGCCAACTGTGGATTATGTTGTGTAGCAGGTCTATCATGTGTGGAGGACCCACCTCTACCCTGAAAGACTAAGATGTCAAAATAATTTGGCATCTTATTGAGGATAAACTCACAATAGAGTTTTGTCAAAAAGTATTGTGGTACCTCATGGTTATTGCATGGAGGTTGGTCAAATACCATCCACCACTGCTCCCAATTATTTTTTTAATTCACTCATGGTGGAAAAAATGGACGGGGAACCTCTTGCATGTATGAGACAAAGGTGCATTGTTTTTCAGGTCTATAAATAGGGCACACAAGTCGGATTTGCTAATTTTTTGTTTTTTGACATCTGCATATGACAAACCACTAGCATAATAATGTCTCATCTCATGCCTCTTATTTGACCAAAAATTTATTTTCTTGCTCATTTCTCCTACATGAGATACAATTGACTTCAATGATTCAGCAATCCCTCACCTATAAGGGTGGGTTTCAGCATGCTCAGTTAATCTTCCAATTAATTGTTCAATATCTCTTTTATTGTTTTCAATTTGATTTAGACTATTTTCTTGTGTTCCTTGAGGATTCTTATGAATTGATGGAGTGGTTTCAGGTTGTTCTTGAATAGGAGGCTCTTCCTGAGGGGGTGACTGTGAACTCTCAAAGTTTTGAGGTGGAGATTCATTCCCTAATAATTAGAACAAAGTTTTATTATAAAAACCTATTTCAATCTGCATTCTAAATAAAATTCAAAATAAATAGAATAAAATTGCATACCTCTTCACAATCTTTGATGTCTTTGACATGTTGGCAGCATCCTCATGAAAGATAGCAAGCTAACAATTCAATAATGCATGATATTTCATGAGCATGAGTTGTAGACCTCAAATCCTCCAAGCCAAGCCACGGGTTGAAGAGAAATGAGAGTTTGAAATGGGTTTTTTGCTTTTATTTAGCTTTTCAATTTGGCCCTTGCCAAATTTGGTGCATGCCAAATGAGCCAAATGGTCAATTTTTCCCTTTTTTTTGTGAATTTTTACAATTTGACACCTAAATTGTGTCATAGATTGGTGTACTTACCCTTAACCCTTAAACCTCAAACCCTTAAACCCTCTACCCTCTAGCCTCTCTCTCTCTCTCAAGTCTCTCCCTCCTACCCCCTCTCCTTATCTTAGGTCTCTCTCTCACTCACTCACTCTATGTCTCTCCCCTCTACCCTTAAACCCTAAACCCTTAAACCCTCTATCCTCTACCCTTAACCTTGTCTTCCTCTATCTCTCTCCCACTCACTCCCTCCCTCCCTCCCTCCCTCCCTCCCTCCCTCCCTCTCTCTTCTCTCTCTCTCTCTCAGTTCTCCCTCCTACTTAGCACCACTCTCCTCTCAGGTCTTCTCTCTCTCTCACTCAATCACTCTCTATCTCTCCCCTTAACCCTTAAACCCTAAATCCTATACCTTTAATCATAAACCCTAAAACCTTAACCTATAAACCCTTAAACCATTTACCCTCTACCCTTAACCCTCCCTCCCTCTATCTCTCTCCCACTCCCTCCCTCTCTCTCTCAACCCTCTCTCTCCTACCCCCTCTCCCTCTCTTAGGTCTCTCTCTTAGTCACTCCCTCTATCTCTCTCTCCTCTACCTTTAAGCCTAAACCCTAAACACTTAACCTACCCTCCCTCTATCTCTCCCATTCCCTCCCTCTCTTTCTCTCTCAAGTCCCTCCCTCCTACCCCTCTCCTCTCTCTATGTCTCTTCTCCCTAATTCTTAACCCTGTTTATTAAACCTTAAACCTTTCTAATCTCTATATCTCTCCCACTCTCCTTCTCTCTCAAGACTCTCCTCCCACCCCTCTCCCTCAAGTCTCTCACTCCTTACTCCCTCTGGCCTCCCTCTCCCTCGCCTACCCTAAACCCTAAACCCTTAACCCTAACCCTTAAACCCTCAATTCTAAGCACTTAACCCTTATTCCCTCCTATCTCTATCCCACTCCCTCCCTCTCTCTCTCAAGTCTCACCCTCCTACCTCTCTCTCTCAAATCTCCCCTCTACCCTTAACCCTCTATATTCTACCCTCTACTCTTAAACCTCTACCCTCAATCTCTCTCCCACTCCCCCCCACTCCCTCCCTCTATATCTCTCCCCTCTACACATAACCCTAAACCCTTAGCCCTTAAACCCTCTACCTTCTATCGTCTATCTCTCTCTGCGCCTCCCTCCCACCGCCTCCCCCTCCCACCCCTCTCCCTCTCTCAAGCATCTCTCTCTATCACTCACTCCCTCTATGTTCTCCCTTTCTACCCTAAACCCTAAACCTAACCCTTAACCCTAAACCCTAAACCCTCTACCTCTAGCCTTAACCCCTATTTTACCTCTATCTCCTCCCACTCCTCTCACTCCCCTCTCCTGCCCTCCTCCTAGCACCACTCCTCTCTCAGCTTCTCTCACCACTCACTCCCTTTATCTCTCCCCCACCCTCTTATCTCTTAAATCCTAAACCTTTAAACCCTTAACCCTCTACCCTCTACCCTTAACACTCCCTCCCTCTATCTCTCTCCCGATCCCTCCCTCTCTCTCTCAACCCTCTCTCTCCTACCCCCTCTCCCTCTCTTAGGTTTCTCTCTCTCAGCCACTCCCTCTATTTCTTTCCCCTCTACTCTTAATCCTAAAACCTTAAACCCTCCACCCTATACCCTTAACGCTCTCTCCCACTATCTCTCCCCCACTCCTATTTTGTATACTCTTGCAATGCAGGTGTCTTTAATACTAATATTTTGTATACTCTTGCAATGATTTTTCATGAGAATTATCCTCATTTAATGCTTACAACTTGACTATCCTAAGAAAGTAATATGCACTATGTCAATGTGATTCACTTCGTTGTCAATATGACATTGACTTTTCTTGAAGGCTGTCACATATATTGTTCTCCTTGTCTTCTTGTGATTAATATGAATATCCTATTAGGTCTCTTTCTCACTCACTCACTCCCTCTATCTCTCTCACCTCTACCCTTAACCCTAAACCCTAAACCCTAAACCTTAACCCAAAACCATAAACCATTAAACCATCTACTCCTCTATACTTAACCCTCCCTCCTCTATCTCTCCCACTCCTCTCTCTTAAGTTCTCCATCCTAACTCCCCTTCTCCTCTCTTAGTCTCTCACTCACTCACTTCCTCTATCTTCTCCCAGAAGTTCATCTCTTTTAACTCCTCAACCTCAACCCTAAATCCTTAACCTTAACCCCTAAACCCTACCTCTACCCTTACTCCTCCCTTCCTTTATCTCTCTCCCACTCCCTCCCCCTCTCTCTCTCTCGAGTCTCTCCCTCATACCCTCTCACCCTCTCAAGGTATCTCTCTCTCACTCATTGAATCCCTCAATCTCTCTCCCCTCTACCCTTAACCTTTTACCCTTAAACCCTAAACCCTTAAAAACTTAACCCTCTACCCTTAACCCTCTACCATAATCCCTCTACCATCTACCCCTAACCCTCTACCCTTAAACCCTCTACCCTCTACCCTCTACCCAATACCCTCTACCCTCAACCCTAATCCCTCAAACCTATATCATCAACCCTCTACCATCAACCCAATACTCTCTATCCTCTACCCTAATCCCTCAACCTTATACCCTCTACTGTATACATTAGAACCTCAACCCTAATCCCTCAAACCTATACCCTAATCTTTCTCTCTCTCGCTTTCCCTCTCTCTCTATCTCTTCATTTCCCTCTCTCTCCCTCTCACTCTCCATATCTCTCTCTCTCTTTCCTACCCTCCACCTCCTAATTACTCTTGGGTCTATGTGTGCAAAAATTAGATATGTGATTTATAACACCAAAATCTTATTGTTAAAATAAATTTTAAAATGTTTTTCAAATCAGATATCATATTTTATCCAATATCAGATTTGTGGGCCATAAAAAAACCCCAAGTGGACTATTTTGGGAATCCCAATGGACCCTACATTCTGTTTGCAGGCTTTGCATGTGACAAAAAAAATATTTCAGACAAGAAGAGAAAAAGATCAACTTTTTGGAGCATATTCTACTCAAATTTTTCATAATAAATCATTTTTTTTAGCATCTTTATGGAGGTATAATGGGGAGTAGTAGTTTTCAAAAGCAAAAACATAAGAGAAAGCTTACAAAAGAAAAAATTGAAGCATATAGACAAAGATATAGAGAAAATAATAGGTAGAGAGGATAAGGTATGTCAAATATTGGTGAACTTGAGCACTTTAGTCTTTCAAGTGAAGAGGAAATTGAATATGTTCAAGGTGAAAATGTTAAGCATGATATTAAAATTGGGAATGAAAATGTTGAAATTGACATTGAAAATGTTAAAGGTGAAAATGTTGGAATTGAAGACGTTGAACATGATATTGAAATTGGGAATGAAATTATTGAAATTGATATTGAAAATGTTCAAGGTGAAAATGTTGGAATTGAAGATGTTGAACATAATATTGAACCGAGTTTAAATTATGTTTCACCAAATTACATGAGAAATGAAGAACCTTGCATGGAAGAAAGACATATTCCAAATTCAAGACCTTTAAGAACCCCTAAATGGTTATTTGAAATTGTTGAGAACATTATAAACAATTTTGAAGGTAAGATACAAAATATGAGACCTTTGCTAGCCAAATTGAAGATTCGTATGAACAAGAAGACCGAAAAAAATTCTATTATTGTCACAAATATTTTTAATGTGGGTATGTGCAGGATCATCATAGAAAAAATAGGCCCTTTAGTGGCAAAAAATTTAGAAAAATCAGAGTTAGGCAACTTGACGTAAAAATTTGAATAAGTTATCTATATTATTTCAAAATATGTAAGAATATAATCTATAGTAAATTGAATGTAGTTTCTAAACTACTAGGTTTATTTAGAAAATAAAAAAATCTATTTGGTGCAAATTTGAAATTTCAATGCAGTAGTATTTAAATTTCAGGGAAAAAATAAGAAGTAGGTGTCTGTCTGAACACCCTAACCACAATAAAATGATAATATTTTTTTATAATATTTTATACATAAGTAGAGGACTCATGTCTCGATTGTGATGCATATTTTTTGTAATTTTTTCCAATTAAAAAATAATTATGAATTTTTATTACAAATTTTAAAAAATATCAAAACTTATGTCCACCACCTTTAACTTGGTCAAAACTTCATGAAATTCAATTTTTTTTTTAATCCTATAGTATGCAAAGCATAGAATGTGACACATATTTTGATTCAAAAATGTGATACTATTTGAAAGCTATAGATATTTTTCAATCAACCTATCAATCAAGACTTTAGTCATAATTCAAATAGAAAATGAATAATAGTTATTTATTAAATTCAAAGTGAAGCATAATTTATATTGGTGGAAATCTGAGAATCTCCTTTAAAAACCCTTTTCATTTCATCAATTTTGGGTAAAAAAAATGTTGTCAGCCACATACCCTACAAATACCCATCATATTGCCACTTTTTGGCCCACTATGATCCTGCACATACCCATGTTCTCAAGTATATTGGAAAAAATAACAAGGGAAAAGATAAGAGAGCTGCTTGAAGAGTCATTACAACCACCCTAGTAAGCCATCAATTGAAAAAGGCTCGCTTTATGAGACAAACTTGTATTGATTTTGACATAAATCGTAAAACTTTGGATAAAGAACTTGCAAGAAGAGAAAGAATAGATGATCCTCTTCAAAATGACACATGGGCTTTTTTCGGGAGGCTTCCACGTGTAAGAAGCTAACCGATAATGTAAAGTAGGTAATTCATAAATTTTGGCATGATAACTCTAGAGTATCACCCAATGCAAATGATGTTTTAAAGTTAAGAATTGGAAATCGAGACCATACACTACATCCTAAAAATTTCTTGGAATCAAGCCAAACAATGTTTTTCAAAAAAATTATAGAAACACATCCAAATATGGAAATCTCACAAAGTACTTTTGAAGGTTTGAAGCCATTTTATTGTGTGCCTCTTAAAATTTGTAATACTTGTTGTTGCAAATACCATGTGGAGTTTTCAATGTACCATGAACTATTATGCTATATCCATTCTACTTTACATACTAGTAAAAATTTGTAGGAGTGTGGTGCAATGCATCTTCCAAAATCATCAAGGGACTTGCTAGATCTATTTTTATTTTCTAGAGATGATGGTTTCTTTTTCTATAGAAATGATTGTTTAAATGAGAAGTGCTCACAATGTGGTGGCTTGTCAAATTTTGTTCAATGTTTTCATGAGGGTTCTGAACATAAATTTGGAAAGAAGATTGTTGAGAAAAAGAGATATGAGATAGTCAAATCTACTTTGCAGAGTGGAGGTGAAGGTTCTAGATGCGAGTTGGTTACGAAAGAATACAATGTTGCTAATTTTATTTCATGCTTTAAGGACAATATTTTCTACAAGTATGCAAGGCATAGCCATAGGTCTCAATGGTTGTATCAACAATTCAAGATGTGTAAGGAATCTTTTCCAATTGGAAATATTATATCAATGGTTGATTTTGCAGAAAACTACACATTGCCACCAAAAAATGAGGTACAATCTTAGTATTACAATTCCATTCAGATTGTTATTTTTGTCCAGATAATATATAGACATGCACCTAATATTACAGAAAAGGATCAAAATATAACCATAGAGTATCATTTTTATATGAGTGATGATAGATCTCACTCGTCCGAGTATGTCCAACATTATTTCAAGAATTTCTTTGAGTTCTTGCAAGAGCATGATATAGCAGTGGGCCAACATCTCATTTGGTTAGATAACTGCACTAGTCAATTAAAAAATGCTCGTATGTTTTATTAGTTGAGTAGAATGCATGTAGAGAGGGGTGTACCTCATATTTGGAGTTTTTTTGAAGCTGGGCATGAGAAAGGGGACCATTATGGAGCAGGTGCATGTGTAAAGAGAGCTCTAGTTAAGGAGAAATTAAATATTTCAAGAGAAAAATTTAGTGATACACATTCTATTGTTGATTGGTGTAGTTCAACATTGTCACAGGGAGGGACACTTGATTCAACAGTGCACAGATTTCTTTTGTTGGTTGAGAAGGGTATAGTGGGAGGTAGATTGGATTGCCATACAATCAAATATTCTTCAAAGATGTATTCATTTCAAAGCTTAGATGCAAGCACATGGACCATTTGGACACTAGAGTTGATTTTTTTTTGTCATAGTTGTATTCAGTGCAAATGGGATCAATGTGAGTCAAGTGAGTGGGTGGATACATGGGTTCCACAGTATCTAACTCCTTTATCCAAAACATTATCCATGACAAATGACACAATGGAAATTTCAGTTGATTAAGATCATCTTTCAGATCTACTATAGCGAGGACATGTTTTTGCAGTTATTGCAATGCAGGGGAATGAAGAGAGATCAGACTATTGGTTGGATCGGTGTGTGTGGGTAAAGCATAAGCTAATGCAACCGATGGAAGATGATGATGGGTTTTTGTATCCTATAGGTTTAGTTGTGGTTGCAAGAAATTGGTTGCGAACATACATGATTAGAAAGAATGGCATACCTACTATGATCAGGTGAAAATCCTTGTTAGAAAACATGCAACAACAACAAAAATGCAATAAACAATGAAGAACACCTAACACCTCAAGATTGGGAAAATATGTTAAGTTAACAAACGTAGATGAAATGATTATACCTTGCTAAGTTTCTCCTTTGGTTGGCCCTTTGATCTTTGATGTTTTGTATGATCCTCTTGATGGAAAAATATGTGAGATGGGATGCAAAGATGGTTGAAAGTAGATGAGTATGGGATGCAAGTACTATGGTGAAAGTAAAGTGTGAAAATTGGTAAGAGTTTGGTAGAAAAATCATGAACCCCCTAAATGAGAGAAAAGAGGGGGTATTTATAGAGGAATTTGAATTCTCTAGAGAATTCAATGGTTGAAATTTATCCAACAAGGGCAAGATAAAGGGCTATGGTGAGTTGAGGACTCACAAGCCCTCACATATTGACATGTGGAATGTGAAGTGGCTAAGGATGTGATGATGTGTAAGTGAGGTGGAAGAAAAGTACATGATTTGGAGGAAGGACAAGTACCTTGGGGGATAAGAAGATTTCCTTAAAATGAAAGTTTTTTTCCCAAATGGTTGGAAAGTGACATGAGGGGAATTTTAGTGTTCCTCAAAAATCTCCATGGGGAAGATGAAAGTAGTTGAAAAAATAAATGTGAATTAAAAATTCACATGCTTGGAAGAATCTCATGGACAAGACAAGGTTCCAAAAAGGGAAGCACTTTTCCACATTTGACAAGTCAAAAGATTCTACAAGATGCATGGGAAAGGGGATTCTAGGAGGAATAAATGTGAATTTTAAATTCACATGGGAAAGAGGGTCAATGCCAAGAAATACAAAAAAAAAGGTTGACTAATACAACATGCTAAATGTCACCAATGACTTTGATTAAGGTTGTGCAAACACGTGATTAGGAGGATTAATAAAATATTAAGGAGAAATTGGAAGATGTGAGGATGCGACATTAATTTTTAATTAATGTGTGCACATCCTAATCCAGAATTAATTAAATTAATTTGGATTAGAAGAGGGTTATGGAGGAATAAAAGTGAATTTTTAATTCACATGGGGAAGGAAAAAATGAATTAAAAATTCCTTGGGAGATGGGGATGATTGATTAGACTAACTAATCAATAATTAGAAGATAGTTAGTGACTAATGAAGATTAGAAGCCAACTTGCAAAAGTTGGAGGATGTGACACATCTTAATCAAGGATTAGGAATGTGCACATCCCTAATGAAGGAATTAGGAGGATGATTAGGATTAAGAAAAATTGATGGAGGTTGAGAGAGAAAAAGAGGAATTAAAAATTGACTTAAAGTCAAAGAGGTCACATAATGAAATTAAATAAAGTGATGTATTTATTTAATTTAGAGAGGAAACAAGTGAAAGGTAAAAGTATTTAATTATTGAATTAAATACTTTAGGAACCTTATACTAACAATGGAATATTAATTAAATGAGTGATTTAATTAATATTGACAAAGAGGATGAAATAGATGACTAAAGGGATGAATAAGGAGACAAGTTTGACTATGTGGAAGTGGTCAAATTTGGATGTCTACACCTGCATTTGAAGACTATGAGAAAAAAAACCATTCTCATGTATTCACACCTTGTTATAGCAACAAATGTTAAGTTGTTGAAGTATCACACAAAACCAAAGACAAAACAACTATGGACACTTAGTAATGTCGATCATGAAGCAATATTGGATACTCTTAAGCAAAGAGATGACCCTTTAGGCACACTTGAATAGCATATTCAAGCATATTTTGGTGCAAAAAAGGACCACCCCAGCATAAATGTACCCATCCAGACATGTTGAAATAGTCTGTTTGGTTGTACGAGTTGCAAAAAGAAAGTTGCACCACTTTACAACTTTACACTGCTTGTATTTGACAACTTTTTTCTCAATTGAAAACTCATCACCATGGGAAAATTCCTCTGAGATAGCAAAAACCAAGAGAGGTTATTGTAGAGGGTTCCAAAATGATCCCATGGCCTCAAACAAAGAGTCTGTAAGCATCATGGTTTCTGAGAAATAGCCCTTTAAAGATTGCTACCTTTTAGCATTTTGGACTCTTAAGGGAAATTGTCAGTCTAATGTAGCTTGGAGTGATTCGGTGTATTTGGATATAAAAGAGGACCATCCCTAGTGTAAAGATACCCATTTAGACCTATTGAAATATCCCATTTGCTTGTATGAGTTGCACCACTTTGCATCTTTACACTACTTGTATTTGAAAACTTTTCCTTCGATTGAAAACTCAACACCACGGGAAAATACCTCTCAGAAAAAACCTAGAGAGGTTATTGTAGAGGGGCCCAACACAATCTCATAGCCTCAAACAAAAATTTTGTAGGCATCACGGTTTCTGAGTAACAAACCGTCAAAGATTGCTGCCCTTTTGCACTTTGGACTCTTAAGGGATTTTGCTGTTTGAATGTAGCTCAGATTGCTTTGGCCTATTTGGGAGAAAAAGGGGAACATACCTAACCTAAACGTACTCATCTAGATGTGTTGGAATAGTCAGTTTGGATGTACAAGTTGCAGAACAAAAGTTGTAGAAAAAACAACTTCTAGGTTGTCAGTGGTATAATTACCATACCATATTCAAATCTCCATAAAATTTGACCAAACCAAAGGAATTTGAAAGCTAACTCAATTATATAACCATAAAACACATGTAAAAATCATAATAAGGCTATATAGACCATACAAAAGCAAAAGAACAACACATGACATTAGAAAACACAAAAATATTCTTCCTCAAAAATGGAAATTCTTATTTTCAACTTCTCCAACCCTGAGGTCATATTTACAAGATTTATTTATTCCCTTACAATTATTTTTCAGCCTCCAACCAAACTCCAACTAACTCTTAACAACATTTCAAAAAGTTGTCATTACAATTGAAAAGTTGTCATTGACAACATTTGGCAATTTTTTACATCTTTTACCCAAATGACCCACAAACTTCCAAAATGACTTCAAATGATCATTAATGGTATAAAATGGCCTTATTCAAATGAAACAACACAAAACAAGACAAAAATCAAACTTTGACTCTTGGAGGCATGATAGGCCAGTGGGTGATCCTACACCAAAACATGATACTTATTATTAGTCTACTTTCTAAGAAATGCTACATGAAACAAAAAATGAATTTGTGAGAGGAGGAGAATAACATAATAATATTTTCTATGGAATATAAAGGATATTTGATATTTTTTAAATTTCAATTTGTAATGATAATCCAATATGAAATATGTAGTGTGAGACAATGACATTTGTGTATTTAAACTTTAAAGTTAAAATGTTAAACTTTACCATTGTTCTTGTCTTCAATTTTTTTTAAACTATATAATATAACCATAATATAACTAAGCAATATATGATATAATTTAACCATTATTCATTATTTTTTATTGTGAACTATATAATATAACCATTATTTTTTATGCTATTGTATATTGATACTTAACCATTGCTCAAGATTATATTTTTGAAGAGTTTAAACATGCACATGAGGAACAAATTATTTCAATTCTCAACTTCTATATATCAAATTATCCAATAATCAAGTGTATTTCCATATACAAAAATTCCATCAACACCAACTCAAACAAAGTTTTACAAAATGTGGCATATGCCATCTCGATATCTATTCAAAATATACATGCCAAAATGTCTATCTCATTCTAAACTACTGGTGGATAATCAAAATGGAGCCTCTTTGAAGCACTCTTTGGCTCTGAAGGTAGTTGCACAAGAAAAATTCAAATCACAATTGATATTAGTTATATTGTATAATTTAAAATTGAATAATTAACATCAAAATCAATATACATTGAATTATAATTGAGCTCTAAAATTGAAATCTTGATTACCTCATATATGCGTCTCTTCAAAGGG
This sequence comes from Sequoia sempervirens, assembly GCA_007258455.2. NCBI lineage: Eukaryota > Viridiplantae > Streptophyta > Pinopsida > Cupressales > Cupressaceae > Sequoia > Sequoia sempervirens. The sequence continues at coordinate 31,286,220 of VDFB02018296.1, read as the reverse complement.
TTAGGAGTCCTAGAAGATGCCCCTCTCAAAGCACCAATCAAACCAAATTTTTTAATTTCAATCTATATATGTGAACAAAAACATAAAATTGATACAAGTTAGCATACAACTGTCGGTAATAGGAACATATTTACCAAACAAAAAATAAAATAAACACATACCTCTTTAGGCATCTCATTTTCTTTATCTCCTTCAGGTATTTTGACACCTCCTCCTTGAGGTGTCTCAACACCTACTCCTTGATCAGGTGTTCTAACACCTACTCCCTCAAGCATTGTGACATTTGTCAACAAGGATGTGTAGCTTATAACTTCCTATACATAAAAATGAAAAGTATATGAAACCACCAATCTATGTTGATGTATGTATAATCACTATAAGATCTTAAAAATCTTAATTCAATTGAATTTGAGTTCAATTACCTTTCCCTTATCTACCAGTGTTCCTCCATAGTTTGGATAGCGCTACACCTCACTTGCACTAGGTTTTTCCTACAAGAGGAAAATAAGATAAACATATAAGTTAATATATACTTTCATTAATGAAAATTGAAATGGCCCTAAGGGTGCTATCAGTAACCTCTAAAAGCTCCTCCTCAAACATCAACTATTAAATCTATAGACCATGTTAATAAATATTAGTACTTGATACTATCTCTTATTAATATTCATTTCAAAAAAATGCAAGTTATGAAATTACAACTTAAATCTTACCTACATAACTATTCCAACATCCCCCTCTCTAGCAGGAGAGGACTCTATAGGGTGTGCTCCAATCCCCTGTGTCTAATCTCCTATATCATCCACATCATGGAGGTCATAATCAGAAGTTTCCAAGGGATGCTTAGCTTGTCATACAAGATGACCCAAGCATATCTGGTGGCACGTAGTGCAAGTATGTGGCACACAACTATGTGGACCTAAGGAGGATGATGCAAAAACACTCAATCCATCACCAACATCACCAACATGTCGCTGAGCTACTGTAGCAGTATGGGAAACCAATAGATCACTCAAAGAGTGAATAGCCTGAATAGTCTATGTGGTTGCATCCTTGATAATATCTGGATGATATATTGGATGTATCTGAGGAAGGGGGGGAGGGGGAACATATGGGACCTAGACTACTCTAACTACCCTTGGTCTATCCTAGGGCATACCTCCACCGATGCCTTAGAAGGTTTTAATGTCAAAGTAATTGACATGATGCCCTAACACAAACTCAGCGTATAATTTTTTAGTAAAGTAAAATGGTACATCAATATTTTTGTTGGGTGGTTTATCAAAAACCATCCACAACGATTCCAAAATTTATCTACAATGTCCATATTATGCACTATTTTATAGAAATTTTTGGTTTATTAACATTAACTAGTATATCAGTGCGGGTTTAACAAATAAAGAGGCTATTTGGGCTTTTGTTATTTTGAGATCTTTCACCTCTTTGTAAGACAATCCATTGGAGTAATATTCCCTCATGGTTTCTCACCATGAAAGAATGGCATTATGTTGTGTGGAGAGGGTTTCTATATTTTTAATTGTTTCTTTCAATGTGTTTGTCATATGGGATAATCGATGGATTGTCTTATAAACATCACAAATGCCCCTCAATTGCTCAAAATTTTCACCAATTAATTGTTCAATTGATGGGCGTGTAGGTGGTGGAGAGTTTGGAATTTGTGGGTTTTGATTCTCAGCCCTAATACCTTATTGAAGTTCAAAACTAATTAATCTAATTGAAATTACACAATATAAATGAAATTATTGTAAAAATCCCTAGTTTTTAATAAAAATTCATAAAAAACTTGTTAAAATATACAAAACTAATACAAAAATATATTAAAAAAAAAGCTAAAACCTACCTTACAAATTGGATATTAGCTAAAATCCGATATTGGATACGCCCTCACTATTGTTGTCTAAGACACTATGGCTACAGGTTTAAAAGGATTGCCACAACCACTTTTTGGGTATATATTACCTGACACAAATTGAATATTCGATTTGTATTAGATATCCGATTTGTATTACTTTGTCTTGGACATTTTTATGGTGCAATTTATTGGCACCCAACCCAAAAAAAATTTAACTCAGGATTTTCATGTTTTTTGGTGAATGCAAAACGCTACTTTTTTCATATCGCCACTTTTTGGCCCATTATGATCTTGCACATAGAAAGTGATTTCAGGGGAAATTATAGATATTTCCAAATTTTTAAAAATTATATGCATTTTTGCATGTCTCTACAGATTGAAATTTTAAAAAAAGGAGAGCATGGTTGCAGATTTATGCATAATTCTAGCATCAAATTCCATCAATAACTTTATGCTTTCCTCCATACCTTGCAATCTAGTCTTTATTTTTTGCACTTCCATTGTAGTTTGTGAACAAATATCACAGTGGAGTTGTTCTATGGAAATGGAATTAGCAGGTTCCTTGGTGACACAACAATAGCCATCATGAATTTTCTTGTTCATGTTCTTAGTATCTACGTGGGGATGTTGAAGGGCATGCTAAATATTCGATTTAAATTCAAATTTCTTCATCTCATTGGAAATGCTAGTAGATTTAAACAACATACGAGATTGTTTGAAAAAAAATTCAATAGTTTTTGCATCATCTACAAAAATAATGGTGAACCAAATATTCTAGGGGTTAGGAATGTTGTCTCTTTTGCTCAATTATGGTCTTTCATCTAATGAAAATAGATAGATTCCATGCCCAAAATCTAGGTAGTTCACTCAATCTAAGATATTTATGATGGAAATATTCCTAATTTCAATGACCTGGATGCAACAAACTAATAAAATTGATTGATTAATGAATGGAAACTAAGGAAATACAACTTGTTTGAAAACACACTGTGTAATCCAAAAACACTTAGAAATGTGAACAAAACTAAATAGAAATGGATGAGACTAAAAGTGTACACTTGGAATATGGATGTAGACTAGAAATGGCTTCTAGAATGCTACTGATGCTAGCTTTTAGGCCTAGTAGGACTCATTCTCCATTCTGGGAAAATTAGTCCTAGTTCTATGAAACTAAGTCAGAACCCGTTTTGAAAAAAAGGGTATCTAAAGATGCAAAAAAGGAAAAATTGTCCTGGAAGTGGAAATCATTCGCCACTGATGGCGAATGAGTCCACTTTTGAATTTTTTAATATTCAAAAGAGGAAACATGAGATCTCGGTTTGTACTTTGGCTTTCTATAGGTGTCCTCTTCCAAAACTCTAGTTTTTGAACCTGAAAGTGACTTTTTTTATATATTTTTCCTTGAAAAATTAGAAGAATACCTAAACAACTTTGCAACTTGACTCTTAATGATTTCCAAGCTTTGAAGATGCCTAAATCTGCAAACACACAAGATAAGAGAGAGAAATAGTGAATGTTAGGGCATGAGGGTTTGCCTTGGTCAAACCCCTTTTAGGTAATTAAACCAAAATAGAGAAAGAATGTAATGGCGCATGAAAAAATGGATTCAATACCTTTCCATGATCTTTGATCTTGAATTTTTGCAACAAAACATGAAGAATCTACCCTTGAATGTCTAAAAATTGCTATCTTAATGACCTGAAATGATATAACCTTAACTTGCTTAACTTGAGATGGAAGAATGATGGATGAATAATAAATAATGGTTATTATTTAGAGTTTAGAGACTTTATTTTATAGGCAATCTACCTTATTTTCCCATAAATTGGATCCCCAAGGCTGACATGAAAGAATATTAAACTTAATTTCCAATTTTCCCTGCTCAAAACTCAAATTTGACCCAAATGAGACTCATTGACTACCTTGGGTGAATTAGTCCCACCTGGAAGGGACTCATTCACCACAGGTGGTGAAATAGTCCTAGTGGGGCCCATTTTCCAGCTATGATGCTAGGAGATAAGGAAATAAGGTTTATATGGTGATTTAGTCAGTTATTTCATTAAATTATGCCTCAGGATGCACAATATGAGGTAATATGGGCCTAGTAATGATGATGGGTATGTGCATGATCATGATGGGTGAAAAAGTGGTGATATGATGGGTATGTGTAGGGTATGTGGCTAACAACTTTTTATTTACCCAAAATTGATGAAACGAAAAAGGTTTTTAAAGGATATTCTCAGCTTTCCACCAATATAAAATATGCTTTACTTTTAATTTAATAAATAATTATTATTCATTTTCTATTTGAATTATGACTAAAGTCTTGATTGATAAGCTAATTGAAAAATATCTATAGCTTTCAACCAGTATCACAATTTTTGAATTTAAAACATGTGTCACATTCTATTCTTCGTATACTATAGGATTAAAAAAATAAAAATTGAATTTCATAAAGTTTTGACCAAGTTAAGGTGGTCAGATAGACTAGTTTTTATATTTTTAAATTTTTAATAAAAATCATAATTAATTATTTAGTTGGAAAAAAATTACAAAACAATATGCATCACATTGAGACATGAGTCCTCTACTTATATCTAAAATCTTATAAAAAATTATCATTTTATTGTGGTTAGGGTGGTCAAACGACCTTCTTCTTATTTTTTCCTAATTTAAGTACTATTACATTGAAATTTCAAATTTTCACCAAATATATTTAAAAATAAAAATAAACCTAGTAATTTAGAAACTACATTCAATTTTCTACATATTCTATTCTTACATATTTTTGAGATAATATAGATAACTTATTCAAATTTTTACGTCAAGTTGCCTAACTCTATTTTTTTTGAATTTTTTGCCACTTAAGGGCCTATTTTTTCCATGAAGATCCTGCACATACCTTGATGTAAAGGTCAATTAGGGCTTGGGACATAGAATTCAATGTGAAAGTGTGATTAAATACACTTTACAACACTAAAATGAGGTCCACATAGCCTAGAAAGACACAAGAACCAATGTGAATGTGCAAGAAACATTACAACACTAGTTAACATTAAGTTTATTTTGCAATCCTTCTAGATTAGTGTGAAGATGCATTTAAATACATTTTATAATGTTGAATTAAGGGATAATGGGTTTATTAAGTCTAGAAAAGTGTGAAAATCTTTTACAACACTTTACAACACCTTTACAAGACATCGTTAAATGCATTTTATTCAATTTGCAAGGGTCCAAGACCTAGTGTGGATGTGAAAAATAGCTCAAAACACCAAATCAAGGCCTCAATAAGTCTAATTTCTCATGAATTATTCCCCAAATCAAGCAAGTTTCCTTTTTTCTATAGTACAAGTGGCAAAGGAAATTAACTAGTAAGAAATAATTTCAATAACAATAGCACAAAATCTCAATATCCAATGATATAATCTATTGTTTTGTACTATTATTATATAGAATTTCTATGAATAGGGATTCTAAACCAAAACTTGGTGTTAAGGATCATACCCTTGATGTGGTTCATGTAAAGAAACTCATAATTTGTGTCTATCAAGTTGTCAACTTTTGCAATTGACACTTGAGATGTACCACCATTGTCCTGGTTGCCTTCAATATCACTAGTGTAATGTGAATTTGGAAAGTATTTATAGATTACTTCATCTAATAAACCTATATTTTAGTAAAAATCATTTGTTGTTGCTTCTTTGGCTTTAAAATTCTATATCATATCTATTGAATTACTGCACATATAATCAGATGGTTGATGTTGTGTTAATTTGGCAGATTGAACCAAAAGTTGATTTTCTTTGGTCATAGATTCCACTTTGTAAGATTCCAACAAAGAATCTTCAAAGAAATTCCATGGGTTTGAAATGATATAGTTGGAGTTTGTTGTTTCCTTTGTTCCTTTCATGCACCTAGCAGTTGTTTTATAGGCATTTGCAACCTCTTCAATTGTATCAAATGCACCAAGCCATCGTTGTTTCTTAGATCCAGGCTCCCTAATTTCTGCAGCAAAATGACCCCATGGGCATCTCTTAACACCTTTATATTTTTTTTTTATACGGTACTCGAATCCCTTCTGATTCAATTTTACTTGTTCAAGTTACTTGAATTACTTTTTCAGGTTCTTGAGAACTTGACTACCTTGGCATTGTGTCCATTTCTTCTTTGCATTGTCTACTTCTATCAAGAATTTTATTAGGACATATTAAACTTAACTTTGTTGTGTCTCCAATTTCTTGGGTTTAAAATTGGAGGCTAGCTACTTATATTTTGGATGGAAAGGATTTGGTAATAATCTATGCAAAGAAGTAGAAGCAAACTACTACATTGCATCTAGTGTAGTAGTATAAGAAATTGAGGGGTATCTTTGACTAAGATGAGCAGCAATATGAGTAAGAACATTTCAAAAAATACATCAACAAATGGGAATAACATATTACTATGATATAAAGGAACAACCATTGCTTGCTAAGGTAGACTATTATACAATTTATAAAAGTTTTGGTATGAGAAAACCATCTATAGATAGTTTGTGTTTGGTCCATGTTGTGATGCACAATTAGTGGAATTGTTACTTTGATCTCCTATAGAAGATGTATTGTAACATATTAAGTAGTGTACTATTTGAATAAAAAATATTTAATTTAGGATAAATAATAACTGTTAGGGTTATTTTGGTAGATGATAGATCCTAGTTAGTTATTAACACATTAAATAAAATCATCTGTTGAATGGACTATCAATGTTTGAATAGAGACATATAGGTACAAAAAAGAGAGAAGCCTTTTTTTACAAGCATGCTTGAGTTGGTAACACTTAGAACAAATCAGGTATTGAAAGATTCTAGATCTATAATATTTGAACTTTTGAACAATGATTATTGATATTTCATAGATTGCAAAGAACCTACTTAGCAAAGTGTTTACAAAATTCTTGAACAATATGAGGCAATCACATTTAAGAAACTTGATTTTTGAAAAGCTTTTACATTTAGAGATTATGTTGCATAGATCAACATGTGAATTTGAAATGTAGAAAATAGAATAACGTAACAGAAAGCTTCTTTCAAAAAACAAGTCTTCGAAATGTCAACGAGCATTAAGGAAAATTAAATTTATTTTCGTATACGGTCCATCCTACTTAGTTAGTGACATATTAGTCTAATAATAAGTACATTGTATATATTATTTATTTTAAAATAATATTATCAATAATATATACCTATAATCATGCTATTTCTAATATATCTAATATTAATACTTTGATTAATAACTATTGTACAATTTTATATTATAGTTGTAAATTATAAATTTATAATATAGTTAATGATATTAAATATATTAATTATACATTATAATTATATATTAAATAGTTGTATCATAGAGATTTTTTCTCTTGGCATGAAATCAACAGTTCACTTTTGTGAAGGTCTTCTTATAATTTTCAATCCAAAAATTGCTTTCATTTTATTAAACAAAAAACATTCTTCTTAATTCAAGAAACATTTTCAATTACCACACCTTGCTCTAAACATAATCAATTATTATTACTGCTAAGCAATAAAAACTTTATTTGGGAAATACTTAGCGATAATAAACATTTGAATCTATGCATAGAAGAGACAAATAAATTCTTCTTAGCCTTAGGCCATAGAAAAGGTGTGACTATTTACATATGATACAAAGAAAAATAATAAATGCCCTTTAGTCAAGATTACGTTGAAGAGGCCTAAAGAAGACTCACTCCTCTTAAGATACTTCACACATTGTCATTTTTGAGAGATTTGAGGAATTTTACCATGATCTTTTCATGCCACTGCTAGGTATGTAGCTCTTACTTAAGTCGATGCAATCAAAACATTGAATAGTGAAGTTGTATGAAACCCTACTTGCAAATGGGGATTTTTTGAAGCTAGAGGGGTGCGTCGTGAAGCCAAAGGGGTTGGGTATTATGTTTTTTGGGCTATTGTAGATGCCATTTTATTTGCAGTCATGGTTTTCTTGTTAGAGTTATCATACATTAGCTAATAATTAATTAATCCTTAATTGATTATTAGACTAATTTATTCACACACACTTTAGCTAAACTTAGGAATGCTTTATTAGTTGAGTTAATATTAGATCATCTTGTCACATCTCATGTGATGTTGACACGTTTCATGATCTGATCCTTTTCTCATTTAGGGCTTTTCTCTTATAAGCATTCAACCCTCCTTGTAAATATCTCTCAAATATTATCTGGAGCTTTCATATCTTCTTGAAAGTCTCTTCTATAGTTTTTTTATTTTTGAAGAATATTACACATATTGTTTGTAGATCTCTTGTGTGGAAGGTACGTATTTGTATGTTGTTTGATCCTGTGGCCTGTGGTTTTGTGCTTGTTTCACAATTCTAAAAATAATATTTTAAAAACCCTTTTGAAAGGGAAAGGTAGGTTTTTTAATTTCAAAATATATTAAAAAAAAACATGTAAGGGGGTACACAGGTACCTACCACCCTTGCCATGGTAGAGGTGGTATACTTGTGGGCCTGCCCCTATGGTACTTACCGCACTATTAGCGGTGGCTCCTTGTGACCTGCCTAGGGGTGGGGGTTGTAACACCCCCACCAAGAACCATAGAGGATAAACCTAAACAATGAAAAAATGAACAATTTTTTTTTTTTAAGTGTAATGTTGCACAAATGAAATTGAACATAAACTTAATTACAATCTTATATCCCCTAGGGTGCACAACTGCATTACTTATATCCCATTAACCAAATTTACAATACCATATAACTTAATTATAACTAAATACTATACATCATAAAGTATGACATTTACGCATCACAAATGATCATATGAACCATGAGAAACATCCATTCTATAAACATAAAATAATAACTGATTACTTTCATTTTAATTAACAAGTACAATATCATTGATTACATAATTCCTTACATTCATGAGATACATCAATTTAGTTTTTCAATTGCAATATGTACAATAATAGTTCCTCAATACAAGTGAGGATTGCTCAACATAAGATAAATGAAACATGATAAAGTTACAATACATTTACAAGTACAATAATTGAACTCCCAAGAGTAGATGCAGTACAAAAGTCAATGGATTAGACGAAGTCACCACATCACATGCATGAAGGGAACCCAATGGAGGACATAACACATTCCACCCAACCACGTGAACCCAAAGGTTCACTCCCCATGCTATGGGGTAACAAAGGGCCCCACCATAATTGATAAAAAAAGGACTAAGACATCGCAGGGCTGACATGACACACAAGAGCAAGTAGAACAACATAACACAACACAAAGGTAACACATCTTCCATAGGCATACACATATATAACACTAAAATCCAAGACAAGGAAATGCTAGATCATAGCAGGGGAGAGTGTGATCACACGGTTTTGACATAGGTTGTCTTGATAGTCTAGACATTGGCCATCCTAATAGCCTAGACATCGACCCCCATCTATGGTTTTCTAGACAACCTCTCACTAGGTGTCGGCCCGATAGGGTGACACATGCAGAACCAATTTCCTTTTCATGGGGAAAAGGGGAATTGACCTTTCCAACTAGGCCTTCTCAACCCATCCTTAGCCTAAATGAGCGCTACAGGCATGGGTGAGACATCCCATTATCTTAATTAGAATAAAATTCTACCCAACCCTAGTTTATTAATTATGTTATCGCTTACTTAAGGAACTCTCACATGGGTTGTCCAAGATGCCACTTTGTGCATTAACCCCCATTGAGAGCCACTCCTCCTTCTACAACTAGAAAATCCAACACAACTGACAAGGTAGAGCCAACTTGCACAAATCCAAAACACAAGAATGTACATATAAGGCGAGGTACAACCATTCCGCACACCAAATTAATCCATAAAGATGAGTAAACGACACAGTTGCCAATTTCCCATCAATAACATATGAGAAAGATCACATCAATCATTTCAAGGTTCAACCTACACATTGACCCAATTCACAATTATGAAGCCTCTGGAAGACTCATAAAATTCATTCCACAAGAACCCATAAACAATAAATAAGCCCCACAATTCATTTCTGACAACAACCATTCGTATGGTTGACCACACAATTCCAAATACAACAAGGAATCCAAAGTGGGTATTCAAGCTTCCATTAACATAACGAAATATTTATTTTATCCCAATAATGATATTAATCCCAAATACACTAATTTCCATTTATACAAGGCACTAACTCATCCATATCCAAATTTCATACTACTTCATTTACTTTTCTAGCATGACTGTATAATTTCTAAGGCAACATTATTCATTTAAGGATCTCTTCAATCATACACATACATGCACAATTATAAGGTTATAAATATATAGATATATGGAAATAGGCATATACATTTATGTATATCAATTCACACAAATATCTTATTTTATCTAGGTAAAATTCTTATTTTACAAGGAGAACCCCATACCTATGAGTAAACTCATACTCACACATATACACACATATGATTATTTTTAGAGTGCTGATGACAATTTATTAAATCATTATACAACAATATACTAGTAATACTACTTCAGTAAAATTGTTTATATATGACATATAAACATTCATATTGATATATATATATAAATATTTAATATCATATAGAAATAAATAAATAAATAAATATATATATATATATATATATATATATATATATATCATTAATTTATTCCTTAAAAGAAAATACTTATTTAAATTATAAATAATATAAATAAGACTATCCTTCATTAGAATTCTAAATGATGTATAGAAATGAAACTAACCTTCCTCACTTATCTCTATCCTATAAAAATTTCCTTAAAAGAGTAATAAGACAAAAGTAATAAGACAAAAGTTTATCTTTAAAGGTGAAATGATATTAACTACTCCACCTTTCTTTATTTTAAAACTTTTCTTTATGTTAAAATCAAAACTTTTAAAGAATCAAAGGAATGTGACTTTATTTCTAAGTCATTGAAAGAAGACATGCCTTTTGACAACAAGGAGTATATTTAATTTTTATTTACAAGAATTACCATTTCACTTATGAAGGAAAGATAGCATGATAATTTAGAACATTGACCTTAGTAAATCTTAGGTGAGAGTTTTTTTTACATGTGACTTATACTAGTATTTCAAGGCAAGGCACTAACGTATTCTACCTACCAATATATAATTAAAGAATTATCAATATAAGATACTATACATGGTGACACCAACAGTTTTTTTTTTTTCTTTTTTTTTTGAATTGTACGCATTTTTGTTTGATGACAAATTTTTAGAGACGTGCTAAAGTTGAAGATTGGAATTTCAACCTCACCGAAAGCTCTCTAGCATGAAGTACATTATCATTATTTAATTTTCAAGTGTTGCAACTGCTATATATTGTCAAAGGAATCAAAGGGATTATTTAAACCTTTCAAATTTTCTTTTATTTTCAAGTGCCTCAGCTATGACAGATTGACAATGGAATCGGGGAGGTTATTTAAACCTCTACAACATTCTATTTTCAAGTGTTGCAGATGTGACAAGTTGCCAAAGAAATCAGAAAGGAATTTTGAACCTCTACAACCTTCTATGTTCGAGTGATGTATCTGTGAGAGGTTCCAAAAGAATCAGGGAGGTTATTTAAATCTATGCACCCTACCATGTTCAAGTGTTGCCGCTGTGATAGGTTGCGAATGGAATCAGGGAGCTTATTTAAACGTCCACTCCCTTCTATGTTCAAGTGTTGCAGTTGTGACAGGTTGCTAATAAAATCAAGTTCGTTAATTAAACCATGACAATATTTTAGTTTCAAATGTTGCGGCTGCAATATTAATCAAAACAAACCATTTCATCCAGATTGGATGAAGGAAGACTAGTCCGTTTTTGGGTTTCTTCCGAAGAGAGATTTTGAGGGTACCAAATCTTAGATTAAGCAAAATGAATAGGGGTGAAACTAAGAGGAAGGAAAACCATTTCGATAACATTACAGATCTGTCTGAGAAAGGTTCAAAGCAGTAGTAAGCATTCGGTGTTGGAAACAACTATCACAGTCTGACTAAAGTTCAGAGCTAGAGTATGATGCTACAGTTCCATTCTGTGACGGTTACCAGAGGTGACATGCGTCCCATACCAAAAGAAGAGCAAAGGCACTCTCCTAGTTCGCATCCAGATCAACTGCCAGTTACATGGCATCTTAACAATAGATATAGTCATGTAATAGGAAGCTTCAGGGCACGATTATTACCAATTAAATTGCATGCATCCATATTGGCTGGAATCTCAAGTTGAGCGTTGGTTGACATCTTATGTTTTACTCCACCACTAATTTCGATATGACAATCTTTCAACATATAGAATATAAGTAAAAGTCCCCTGGCGCATGACTTCAGCTGATAACTAAAATCTCTGAGTACATATTAATAGTTATTGAATCTTGTGTATGTTCTATCACGAAGCAAATCCAAACTGGGCTTAACTAAGTCTCATCTGGTAGACTTATGGCTGACGTAATATACCAAAAGATCCATGATCAACAAATGGATATGCAAGTAAAACAATTGAATCAACAACCATCTATTTGATGCCACGAAGCGGCAACTTAAAGGGTTACATTGAAGTAAAAATCATAGTACCCGAGTATGCATGGGCCACAATTTACATGCAGTAGGGAGGAATACAAAGTAGCCAACAGTCAACTGAAGTAAATACTACATTTGCATTAACAGGAATTTGAACATGTGAATCATTCCTATTGCCCCCTAACTGCGATAAAAGGAAACAGGGTATCTCATTCCACAGTTGAACTCATTTCATGGGTTTCCTAAGATAACATAACTTTGTGAAGGAAGTCGACATTTCTACAATACTGATAAAATAAAACAGATTACATACTAGTTTTGGCTACAGGCATAGAGGATTGGTCCTCATAGACCGACCACGAACCTCAAATCGAACTTAAGGAAACAGGACATTAATAGCCATTGACGTTTACAGAACCTCATATGTTTAGAGCATTCATTTATTTGTTAAACCAGAGAACATAAAAGTTTACTCGAATGTTGTAAGAGCATTTAGTTAATATTTTTCTGAAGAGGCAAGTCCTAAATTTATTCAAAATATTGCTAATTAAACCAAGAATCATTAATTTCAACAACTCAATATCATATCCATTTTGCAAGCAAAATTGAAAAAAAAATACACTGGATAAATTCGTCCAGTTGATTAAATATTGATACAGAGCTCAAATCTAGTCTCCTACTGCAACTCAACAACTTCGTCTTTCAAACTTCCAAGAAGAATTTTCAAGAACCTGAAAGATTATTCATGGTAGAGCTCTAGAGAAACTCTCCCAATAACAAAATTTCCAAAATACGTTTCCTCTTCCGAGAATAAACCCATTGCCCCTCTCTTAGTTAACTTCCACTACATAATTCATTTATTCTTTTCCACTCCACTCCCCGTAACTTAACTGCACAAAATTAATTATTTTATTTAATTCCTTTCTCCACTCTCTCAGCGTCCATTTTGTAACTTTCACTTTTCACCATGTCTTTTAACTTGCACACCAAGTTAACTGAACGATTAAAATTTAATTTATTGATTTAGCATGCACCTTCAAAATTACAAGCACAATGAATTAATTAAGCTATTTATTTAATTATTGCTTTATTAATTCATAAGTTTTAATTCATTTAATTAAACAAAATATTAATAGTATTTTATTTATTAAATTTACAAATTATATTAAAGAATTCATTTAAAATTATCGAATAACTTATCCATAATACTCTTTTATCAATAAATAAATAAATGTATTGTATTGGAGGATTTTTTCCAGCACCTTTAAAATTGGCGAGCCTTTATTTCTAGCATTTTTTGACAAATTTGGTGGAGATCAATTTTTTCCCTTCTCAACCCCTCTTCGTTGGGCTTTTTTAGTTTTGCACCCCATATTCTAGAGGTCATATCTCAACCATACAGTGGGCTTTTTCAGTGCATTTTTTTATGAAATGGGGTGGAATTTTGTGCTCTTCATAGTGGTGTTGGTATTTTCTAGTTTGGACTTCTGATTTTTTCTATAATTCTGTTTTCTCATTGTTGGAGCTATTGAGTTCTCATTTTGGAAACTTTGACGGACCATATCTTCTACATCTGGGCACATTTTTGGGTGTCATTTTTTTTGAAAGTGCATATTTTTTCATGTACTTCATCTTGATGCTACCAGTTTCCTCTTTTTCTGTCAGAGAATTGTATTTTTAGCATGTTTTCCTTTTTGGACCTGATGGGCTCACATTGCATGTACTTATGATTTTGTAAACATACTAAGATAAAGTGCCTTTGTATTGCACCTATCTAATGAGATCTTGCACATCACTTTGTGCCTTATTGTACTCACACTATAATATAAAGTTCCACGGGGATTGATGTTTTCCTTTATTTTTTCTTCATACCTTTCTCATGCGTGTGTGCCTCAAGTGGTTTGTGCACCTTTTATATATGCTTGTACTTTCATGTTTGCACATTCAAATGTTCTTGGTTCTTTATCATGCACTACATTCTGGCATTTAGTTTTAGTGTACCTTTCGTACCTTTCCCTTGTCAGCATTATGGGGGGGTTTCTGCTATTGGTGCTACTAATTCCTTGGTTTCATTGGAGTGAGTTATGTATATAGTATTTGTTCCTATATACTAGGCAGATGCAACGGTTGGTTACCTATGCATTTCAGTGAAATGGATCACTTACCATATGAAAACTCTTTCATTCCTATTTTTGGAGGCGACCTATTTTTCTCATGATTAGTTCTTCAAACTTTTGGTACCTTTGCCGTCTATATCTTCAAGTTCCAGGTGTTTTCCTTTGTTTTCCATCTGATTCAAGTAGTTTCATTAGGGGAACTCATACAGATTCTTATCTTCTTGATCCTGATCATTAGATGTTCTAATAGAGGTTCTTCTTTCAACATTTCAGCAGTCATTCTTTGATAGTGTTTGTAACTTCTTCATGCTTCAGTGGTGTTCTTTGTGTTCATCCTTTGTTCCTATCTTTTGGGACAACATTGTCTTGTTTGGAGGCTTCTTTAGTCCTTCACTTGGATTTCACCTCTTTTTGAAGTGGAGTTTTTCCCATGAGGTTTTCTCTATTTCTCCACATTGTAGAGTTCTTTTGTTTGTACATTGGTAACTTATTTGGCCTTGTTTGTTAGGACCCATCATGCATTCTTTTTAGGGTTTTTAGCTACTCCCTAAGTTCATTTTAAGGGGCGTGTTAGAGTTATCATACATTAGCTAATAAGTAATTAATCCTTAATTTATTAAATTAGACTAATTTATTCTCACACACTTTAGCTAAACTTAGTAATTATTTATTAGTTGAGTTAATATTAGATCATCTTGTCACATCTCATGTGATATTGACACTTGTCATGATATGATCCCTTTCTCATTTAACGCTTTGCTCTTATAAGCATTCAACCCTCATTGCAAATATCTCTTGGATATTATCTAGAGCTTTCATATCTTCTTGATAGTCTTTTATGTAGCTTTTTCTTGTTGAATAATATTGTACATATTGTTTGCAGATCTCTTGCATGCAAGGTTTTTTTTTTTGTTTGATCCTGTAGCTCATGGTTTTGTGCTTGTTTCAAAATTATAACATTTCTCTTAGGGTTTTATGTGGCTGGTATTTTATTTTCTTTTGATTTTTTTTGGAGACTTCATCATGTTTAAACTGCAAGTCAAGTAGCTATAACCAATCCTTAATTATTAAAAAGTGTTATTATTTCTATGATTTCCTTAGGTTTTTATTTTTTTACCTGCCATTTATCGATTGTTAGGGAATTGGTTGTGCTTTATACCTAACAGATTTATGGGTGTGTTCATTTTTTTCCTTAGGATTCAACAACGAGATTTTGAATAGGGATTGCTTGGTAAGTATAAATTTGTGGGTATGTCTATTTTTCATCATAGAGTTTAGCACTAAGATTGTAAAGGCTAGGTTAGTCTCTGTCAAGGGAGAAAATAATTTGGTGTATGTGTAATCCCTCTTAGAATTCCATATGGAGATATGGCCTCATGATGAACTTTACTAGTAAACTCGAACTTGACATCGTCGAGTTCAGGTGAGGCTCTAGGCTGCCATGAAGTTTGTTTAAATATTTTTTGTGTATAAATAATTTTTCTTATAGATGAAAACTAAGAGGTTTGATCATTTAATTGACGCGTGAGGGTAAGCCTATAGGTGTCCTTAATACAACATTATGTTGAACCTATTATTGGGCTAACACAATTACAAATGTATCATTATAGCTTTAGGGCCTTTAGGTAGTGCACTTGTAGGTGGAATAGTTTGATGTGATCTATCCTTGTACTCCTAACGTTGAAAAAAGGAAAAACCTCTTCCTCCTTGAGTTGTAAAGTGAAGAGCATTAAAGAATGCCCTTAAGTTGGACTTTGGCCTCCCGGACTTATATATTGGTCCATAAATGTATCTCTGTAGGTTGGGATTTCTTGTAGGAGTTGAGGGAGAACCTTGGCCCTAGAGGTGTTCAGGTGCATAAATTCCCTTTCTTTTGCAAGAGCTTATTTTGACATTGTGAGGTTGAAGGAATGACAGATCTTGACTTCAGACCAGTGAACTCCAATCTATACCATAATCAATCAAAATAGGTAATTCATACTTTGAAGCGAATAACTAAGATGCATATGTGAAGTAGTATGGTGTTCTATCTATACATGCTTAGAAACATATTGAATATTTCACACTATATTCTTGCTTTGAAAATTTTTCCTACACTAGTTATTTCTAGTTAAAACACACCCATACCAAATGGTACATATGATAATATACAATATGGAGAATGGAATTTAGGGTTGTAGGATCTTCCTAAATTGAGTTTTTTGAAATACATATACACATATATGAATGCATACAAACAAATGTATAATAGGAAATCAAAGAGTCTCAAGTTAGACTTTAGAATGAAATTGATATTGAAAAAGAAAACATTTGGCTTTTAGGGAAAAAAATCTTCACTTTTGTATTTGTAGAATCTTATATTTAGGTTTACTGGCTTGTTCCAGCCTTTGTATACTTCTCTTAATTAAAGATTTGTTCCAATATTGGTAAGCTTCCATAGTCCATAAAATCAAGAAAGTGCTTTTGGCAAAGCATGCACATCCATAATCAGATAATTCTTATCCTAATAATGGATCATAGGATGTGAAAATACTCCTTTTAACTATTTATCTTAGGATAGGATACTTTGGTCAAATAGTTCGAAGTAATTGCATTTATTTTGTTAATAGTTTTTCCCAGTTAACTAAAATTGCACAAAATTGAATACAAAAATGATATGTAACTCATTGACAATGAATAGTACTGCCAGAGACTTTTTCCTTGGTTGAATTCAAGCAAGGTTAATTAAGACTATGATTCCTTGGAAGATGAAATAATAAAAGTAAGATTCCTTCAATCAATATTGAAGAAAAGTAAGGAGAAGATAAAATTGAGAAAGCCATGAATACATCATCTCTAATTAGGAAATACTTTCCTATCTGCTCAAACCTCATTAAGTTTCTTTTGTTTTATGTTACTCATTAGATAGTTTCCTTTCAAGATATGCAATGACTATGATATGAACATTTTTTATGGGATTTTGATTCATCTGATATTGAGAGTTTCAAGATGTCAATAATGCGATGCAACTTACAACAAAATATCATTCATTCACTGGGATATCTGCAAGAAAATAATTCATTGGCAGGTGATTTGAGGGATGTAAGTTTGAACTACAATACCATCATCATGCAATATAAGTTTATACTATAAAACTTAAAACCCAATGAAAAATGATTTTTTAGTTTCACTGTGTACTTATGGTGGGAATAGTATTAATGGTGTGCCTTTTTGAGGGAGCCTAAAAAATAATATTAATATGGGTGCATGAAACTGAAAGAGAGTACATACTTATTTATTTCAGTTTGTTTCACTTGTGGTGTGTGATTTTTTATAATAGTTTTAAGATTTATGTATTATGTTGATCAATAGGCGTAATTATATTGGGAGTAAGGGTGGAGTATAATAAGGTGAGTGTATTAGAAAAAAATATTACAAAATTTATATACAAAAATTACAACATTTATATATTGAAAATAAATTAAAACTATAAAGTAATTGTAATAGCCCTACATTTTTCTGTAAGAAAAACTAGATTGTTGGGTTGCCATCTAAATTTGTTTATCTTTCTACTCAAGCTAAAGATAATGTTGTTCTCATTACATCCACTTGAACATAAGACATCAATAGGCCTATAGTTTTCTATAACCAAAACTTGATTATTGGGCTTGCATTTGAATGTATCTATCTTTCTACTCATTGTAATCACTTAAATGCCATTTATGCATTACTTTTAAATTATTATTTTTTGATAAAATTTACATAGTTAATATAGCTTTTTTTTTTGTAGACATTAAATTTAATGTATAAAATTTTCTTTAGTTGACATTATATGATAAGTTTACTACAGATGCTTTTCTTTATTTTACGTTCAATTGTTATTAGCTTAATGGTTCTTTCAATGTTCCATTCTTTTGTTATTTTATCTTAATGCAACTCATTCACCAAGTAGTGAAGGCTTAACTTTAGCCATTTTAGTGACCAAAAGTAAATTTTTACTTCTTGTGATGAAGCATCTTTTCCAAACAAGATAACTGGGACCACTTTGTTATTTTATCTTAATTCAACTCATTCATCAAGCAGTGCAGGCTTAACTTTATCCTTTTTAGTGACCAAAAGTAATTATTTACTTCTTATGACGAAGAATATTTTACAAAGAAGATAATTGGGACCACTTGAATACTTTTTTAAAGGAAAAAATCAAGGATACAAACACTTTTTCAAATATAAATGCAAAGTCTTGGACACTTACCTATTTATACAAAGAGCATAGACTTATAATCTATATATTGTATGCCTTCAAGTCCCTAAATCTTAATTGCTCCTCCAAACATGTAAACTTGCAACTTACCATGAAAATTATGGCATTAGCAAACACCTAACATATAAAATCAAACAAAATAAAAAAAATACAACTTAAACTTAATGGAGTATAGACAAAGGAATGTAACCTTACTGATGAAGACATTGGTATAGAGAAAGGAAATATCCTTTAGCAATGAGGATATTAATACAGACAAAGGAATGAACCCTTAACAATGAAGATATTAGCAATAGTAGATTGCCTAGTTATTGTCTACAATCTAGAAGGTCATGGCATGAACAATCATCTAACAAAGTTAATTTTCAATATTTGAAAAACAACACTGTAACAATTTATTTTAGCACCCTAATCTTTTCTAGCACTTCTAGGGTTTTTTACCTAAAAGGAGAAAGAAGGGCCAAAATGGGCAATTGTCACACTTAAAGCTAATGCAAGAATAGATGAAGTATGAATTAAGTATGCCAATGTGTACCATAGAAAAAGGAAACTTGCTTGATTTGAGAATAATTGATGATAAATTGGACTTAATGAGGCCTTGATTTAGTGTTGTGAGGTGTTATATACATCCATATTAGGTCTTGGACCTTTGAAAATTAAATAAAATGCATTTATTGATGTCTTGTGAAGGTGTTGTGAAGTGTTGTAACACATTTATACACATTTCTAGACTCTTCTCATTACAATTCACCTAAAAATCATCTTTTTATTCATCATAAAGTCCTATTTTAAAGTGTTGTAAAGTCTTGTAACAAGATTTCATGCTTTTCTAGGCTTGATTTCACTATTTACACCTTTCTTGTGCTTTATTTGACCCTTTTATGCACTCATAAGACTTAATTAATTATATTTTTGAATGTAAACCCAAAAAATAACATTAAATGTGAATTAATTCCCAACACCCACTTATAAGCCCAAGGTGGGACCCATTTTCCATGGGTTACAAATGAGTCCTTCTTGGCTCTAAATTCAAAATAATTCAAATTTTCTTTTGGGTTTTTATTTAAAAATACCTTATGTAGGCTTGTGATGAGGTATTATCACATTATTAGGGAATAATTATGTATAAATAAGTGTTTTTTATATCCATTTCAACCCCCATTCAATCTCTTAACTCATTCACAACTCATTCATTACTTATCGTCTTTCTCAAGTCAAGCAAGTTAGGGTTTTGTCATTCTAAGTCATTAAGAAAGCTTCCAAAGACATTCAAGGGTAGAATCTTCCTCCATTGTTGCAAAAATTCAAGATCCATCATCATGGCAAGGTAACAAATCCATTTTTTCATGTTTCATTACATTCTTTCTTCATTTGGTTTAATTACCTAAAAGGGGTTTGACCAAGGCAAACCCCTATGCCCTAACATTCAACATTTCTCTCTCTTGTCTTGTGTGTTTGCAAATTTAGGCATCTTGGAGGCTTAGAAATTATCGAAGATTGCATTGTAAAGTTTTTAAAGTCTTCTCTTCATTGAACAAGTCATAATATCAACAAAAACTCACTTTGAGGTTTGGAAATCAGAGTTTTGGAAGTAGACACCTATAAAAAGCCAAAGTGTAGACTGAGAGCTGCTATTTCCTCTTTTGGATCTTCAAAAATTCAAAAGTGGAATCATTCAACATGGGTGGAAAATGAGTTCCATTTCTAGGCTTGAACAACGTTTTCTGCATTTTTGGATACCCTTTTGTCTGAAATGGGTTCTGAGTCAGTTTCACAGAACTAGGACTAATTCACCTAGAATGGTGAATGAGTCCCAATAGGCCAAATTTCTAGCATCAGTAGTATTTAAAATATCATTTCTAGCCTCCTTCAATATCTTAGGTGCACACTTTCAGTTTCATCCATTTTTGTTTCAGTTTTGCATTCATTTCTAGGTGTTTTTGCATTACACAATGTGTTTTCAAAAAACATACATTTCAATAGTTTTCACTTAGTATTCAATCCATTTTATCAATTAGTAGCATTTAGATCATTATTTTTAGTTATAATTTTATCATGCATCCACTAGTTTGAGTGAACCACCTAGATTTTGGGTGTGGAATCTATCTCTTTCCATTAGGTAAAAGACCCTAATTGAGCAAAAGAGACTTAGCATTTCACACTTATAAAATATTTGGTTCATTTTGGTGAACCTACTTTTAGAATACTTTCTTTTCTGATTTGGAGTCCATTATTATCCTAGCAATAGCTTGCATGCATTAGATTTTGCATTATTTTGCATTCTAGGGTTTCAAAAACTTGCATTGGTGAAAAGGTCATCTAGCTTGCATTTTTGCATACAATTTCCTTTAAAATATTTTAAATTCTACATCTCCATCTTAGGTCTACACCTTACAACACCAAACACATCAAAAACAATTCAAAATGTCAGAAAAATTTGCAAAAAAATAGTACTAGGACTCATTCGTCAATTTGGGCGAGTCAATCCATGTTCATATTTTTAACTGACTATTACAACATCAAAAACCTCATTTACATGCTTCCTAAGCTTCCTAGTATCATATAGTATTAGTTTGGAAAGCTTTTGCAACATTTTTTTTTATGCCTCTACCTCAAAAACATCAATTTAGGGTAGTCATTTTTGCAATCACTTCAATTACAAACATCATTCCATTTGAAAATGCTTACATTTCTATAATTTTGCATAACATTGATAAAATAACTTTTCACTTTTGCATATACAATGTATCTATTCATAAAACTTTGCATAAGATTGATAAAAGTGTTTTTCATTTTTCCATATACATTGTTAATATTCTTAAAGCTTTGCATACATTTGATAAAAGTGTTCTACATCTTTTGATATACATTGTTTACATTGCTAAAACATTGCATGAAATGGTTACATGTGCTTTTCCTTTTTGTTCACACAATGTTAGTGTCTCTCCCACATTCATCTGACATAACCACCAAGAATTTAGCTGTTTCTCCTCACCTCTTAGTTGACAATACATTGATAAACAAGACAATACAACCATAGGTATAAAAGTGTGATCATCATGGAAAAACAAGCCTTAAGTGGCAAAAATTTAAAAATCAGAAGTTAGAAACTGATATAAAATTTGAATAAGTTATTCATATTATTTCCAAAAATATGTAATACACAGAATATTTAGCAAATTGAATGTAGTTTCTAAACTACTAGGCTTTTTTTTTTTTTTTAAATCTATTTGGTAAAAATTTGAAATTTCACTGTAGTAGCACTTAAATTTCAGGGAAAAAATAAGAAGTAGGTGTTTGTCTGACCACCCTAACCACAATAAAATGATAATATTTTTTTATAATATTTTAGATATAAGTAGAGTACTCATGTCCCAATGTGATGCATATTTTTTTATAAAAATTTTCTAAGTAAATAATTACTTATGAATTTTTTATTACAACTTTTAAAAAATATAAAAACTTGTATGTCTAGCCACCTTAACTTGGTCAAAACTTCATGAAATTCATTTTTTTTTAATCCTATAGTATGTGAAACATAGAATGTGACTCATGTTTCGGATTCAAAAAATATGATACCATTTGAAAGCTATAGATTTTTTTCAGTCAGCCTATCAATTAGGAATTTAATCATAACTCAGATAGAAAATGAATAATAATTATTTATTAAGTTCAAAGTAAAGAATAATTTATATTGGTGGAAATTTGAGAACCTCCTTTAAAAACCCTTTTCGTTTCATCAATTTTGGGTAAAAAAATTTGTCCACATACCATACACATACCCATCATATCACCACTTTTTGTCCCATCATGATCCTGCATATACCCCATAGGTAATCATGAAAACAATATTTGTTCTTCTTCTAGTATCTCTCCTAGTTTTGAAGTAGATGCTTTTATGTTCAACAACACAATCGATGAAGGTCATGAATATATTAGTTGTCCCCCTTCACCTAGTGAAACCCCACTTGAGAAACAATATTCAACCATTAACCATTCCCCTACTTGCAATGAAGTCCTTTTAGAAGAACCAACCTATGAATGCCAAAAAAATTTGGCTTGTTGTTCTCCTAAAAACCATCCTCCTAGGGAAACTATCATGATGAAAGGAAATCATAAAGTGACATTCGAATCCCCTTCACCAATACATCATGCCAATAATGAAAAAATTCTTGAGGTTATGACAACACAAGTGGGATATCCTTTAATTAGTGAGCTTCCTAAGTCACCTTCCATTACTGAATCACACAAAATTTTTAGAGATGTCTTGAAATCCATGATGCAATCTAACCATAACAATGTTTTGCAGCCACTGATTTGTCACTTAGTGACTCAAACATCTAGGGGACCACACAACACTCCTACACCATTTCCTTTTCCTCAAAAAATTCCTAGTGTTGAAGAGCTTAAAAAGGCTCCTACTAATATAATTGTGTGGAAACTCATTCAGATCTCACCTATAGTCAAATTTTGATTTCATGAAATGTTGTAAACACAGAAGGAGGAGATCCAATCTTACATAAAATTAAATCATGTAACATCTTCCTCTGATCCCATGCAAGCTGCCTAGTCAAAAATCACATTCCCTAAACATGAATTAACCTCACTTGGGATTCAAAAATGATCCCTTGATGATAAAGGTGATCATTAATGAAACTTTAGTTAGGCACACTCTCATTGACAATGGAGCATAAATTAATGTTTGTAGCATGGACCTCCTACACAAACTTGGCATGGAAAAAATGTTCATTCAACTTAATGATCTTTATATTCATGGCTTTAAAAATGTTAATAGGAAATGACTTAGGATGATCAAATTACCTATTGAGGTTGGACCTATAGTGTTTCCTACCTCTATCCATATCATGCAAGGACCCCTTCCATACAATCTTCTCCTCGGGAGACCATGGATTCATGCTATGAAAGGAGTCCCATCTACCCTTCGCCATGTAATGAAAATTGAATACAACAAGATATACATGATTGATGTAGATGAGCGAAACTATGCGTCAACTGATCACAACACATCCAACTCCCCTAATCCATTTATTCCTAGATGAAAATTCTAAACAATACAAGTTGATGCTAATTCTTTATCGACAACAAAACTCTTTCATGATAATAGGGGTCGTTAGATGCTATGCCTCCTTTCCATAACATTTCCAAAATCTCACCCTCATGGTCCAAAGATTCATATACAAACGATTCGTTTTCAAACACAAGTTCTAGTAGTGATCGAGGTTTCACACCTCCCTTTAAGGGAGAATGTGAAATATCACAATTTCAACCCAAACAACCTTGTGTCCCATTCACTCAACTTAGTTCTACCAAAACACCCCATGGTGGTGATGGGGGAAATATAACTCCCATCCCTCATGAAGCAACAACACATAACATTAAAATGGATTTGTGTTCTTGTAAAGAAACCACTCCTCACAAACACACACCCCCTTCATCTAACTTGGAAGATTGTTGTGGTATCAACTACAATATTCCTCCTATACATGGATGCAATGAACACATGAACAAAACTAACATATCATACTCTTTCAAGAAAGATCTAGGGGTATCTCCCTTATCTCCACTCTCCTCTCAGACTTTGCACAACATAATTCAACATCTAAAGGACTATGGTGCTCTTCCGTATGTTGGAGAACTTAATTCCTCTACCTGATACTTCCTTTCATCCATTGTAGGCACACCTTTGTCCTGCACTAAGTGTGGGGAAAGGGGTTTGATAGCCTTGTCCTCGTATGTCACTTTCCATTGTGTCTTTTGACTAGTTGTTAACCTCTCATGAATGTATAAGAGCAAGCTTGTGATGTGGAAAAAATGTCTTAAGATTGACTCACATGTGACATACTACCTTTCTTCATGATGCAGCTTATCAAAAACATATGACTTGGCATAGGACTTTTCGAATAAACTCTCATACTCTCCTCTACTTTAAAGCAATTTCTCACAAGAATGGTTTTAGCAACCACTTTAAAGTGGGGGGCATACATAGGAAACATATTTGTGCAAATTTCATGGTGTGATTTACTTTATCTTGTGATGTGTCCTCTCCTTGGTAGTGTCATTGGGTTTGATGCCTTTCAAGAGTGTATGATCAACTGAAGTGGCTTGATGCGAACGAGGCATCCCATGGATAACGGTCTGACACCCAAACTTGTCCTCTCTTGGAGACATTAGGCACAATGCTCCCTAAGAAGAAGACTTACATGAACAAATCTAGATCCCCTTTAGAAAAATTCTTTACATATTCAAAAACATTTACAAAAGCATTACATTGTGGTGCCTTATCAATGTTATCAGGATCATAACTTTGGTATGGTTAGTATGATGGGAAGCTGACACATTGGCATGACTTTCTCACTAAACCACTTCTTTGGGATTACTCACCCCACGGATGACCTTATGTTCTATGGCCCCAAAGTGAGCACATCTTTTCCACCCCATTTTTCTTTCCTTTAGTTCTTTCCATTGCATGATTGTGTATCTTGTTGGTTTGATTTAGGATCTTCATCTTGGGGGCTTGACTGCTTTCTTGATATTTTTCATCCTTTTAAATCTACATCTGTACACTTGGATGTCTCTTGAATGTCTACTTTAGTGTGATTTTGAAGCAAGTCCATCCTATCACTAAAGTGGGGGCTAAATGTATCATAGAAAAAAGGAAATTTGATTGATTTAAGAATAATCAATGACAAATTGGACTTAATGAGGCCTTGATTTAGTGTTGTGCGGTGTTTTACACATCCACATTAGATCTTGAACCCTTCCAAATTGAATAAAATTAATTTATTGATGTCTTGTGAAGGCATTGTGAAGTGTTGTAACACATTTCTACACTTTTCTAGACTCCTCTCATTACAATTCACCTAAAAATCACCTTTTTATTCATCATCAAGTCCTATTTTAAAGTTTTGTAAAGTCTTCTAACAAGATTTTGTACTTTTATAGTCTTGATTTCACTATTTATACCTTTCTTGTGCTTTATTTGATCCCTTTATGCACTCATGAGACTTAATTAAGTGTATTTTTGAATGTAAAACTGACAAATAACATTAAATGTGATTTAATTCCCAACACCCACTTACAAGCCCAAGGTGGGACCCATTCACCATGGGTGGCCAATGAGTCCCTTTTGGCTCCAAATTTGAAATAATTCAAATTTTCTTTCAATTTTTTATTAAAAAAATACCTTATGTAGGCCTATGATGAGGTATTATCAAGTTTTTAAAGCATAAGTGTATATAAATAAGTGTTTTTGCATCCATTTCAACCACCATTCAATCTCTTAACTCATTCACAACTCATTCATTACTTATCTTCTTTCTCAAGTCAATCAAGTTAGGGTTTTGTCATTCTAAGTCATTAAGAAAGCTTCCAAAGACATTCAAGGATAGAATCTTCCTCCATTGCTGCAAAAATTCAAGATCAATCATTATGGTAAGCTAATAACTCTATTGTTGCATGTTTTATTACATTCTTTCTTCATTTGGTTTAATTACCTAAAAGGGGTTTGACCAAGCAAATCCCAATGCCCTAACATTCAACATTTCTCTCTCTTGTCTTATGTGTTTGTAGATTTAGGCATCTTGGAGGCTTAGAAATCATTCAAGATTGCATTGAATTTTTTTTTAAGTCTTCTCTTCATTGAAAAAGTAAAAATATCAACAAAAACTCACTTTCAAGTTTGGAAATCAGAGTTTCGGAAGCAAACACCTGTAGAAAGCCAAACTGCAGACTGAGAGCTCTTGTTTCCTCTTTTGGATCTTCAAAAATTTAAAAGTGGAATAATTCACCATGGGTGTCGAATGAGTCCTATTTCTAGGCCTGAACAGGGTTTTCTACATTACTGGATACCCTTTTGTTCGAAACAGGGTTTGAGTCAGTTTCACAGAACTAGGACTAATTCACCCAGAATGGTGAATGAGTCCTAGTAGGCCAAATGTTCAGATTCAGTAGAATTTCAAATGTCATTTCCAGTCTCCTTCAATATCTCGGGTGCACACTTTCAGTTTCATCCATTTCTGTTTCAATTTTGCATTCATTTCTAGGTGTTTTTGCATTAGACAATGTGTTTTCAAACAACATGCATTTCAATAGTTTTCAATTAATAGTCAATCCATTTTATCAATTATCAGCATTTAGATCATTTTTTTTAGTTATAATTTCATCATATATACACTATTTTGAGTGAACCACCTAGATTTTGGGTGTGGGATCTATCTCTTTCCATTAGGTAAAAGACCCTAATTGAGAAAAAGAGACTTAGCATTTCACACTTATAAAATTTTTGGTTCACAATGTAATGATCTAAATGTAATAAAATGTAAAATTAAAGGAGCTATGAATGCAAAACTTAAGAAATGTAACTTGTTTGAAAACACATCGTGATATGCAAAAATGAGCTAGAAATGATTGTGAAACAAAATAGAAACTTGTAAAATTGGAACTCTGCACATGAAAGTTGGAAAGTGGTTGGATGGAGGTCTAGAATTCTATAGGGGACATTGGAAAATTCCACTCAAACTAATTTTCCATTCTGGACAAATTAGTCTTGTTTCTGACAAAGTCTGTCGAAATATGTTTTAGGGTACTATGTGCCCAGATCTGAAGAAAACTTACTTTCTATACTGACAGTGGGACTAATTCACCACCAATGGAAAATTAGTCCACCTCTAAATTTCTAAAAAATAAAAGTTGGAATTTATAGCTTTTTGTCTGCTCTTTCTGCTCCTTAGATACCCAAATCTGAAATTTTGATTTACGACACTTTGGATGACTTCTTGTGGATGTTTTGACCTAGTTCACAAGGAGATAATCTCAATAATTTTGCAACCGATTCTTTGATTTTATCCAAGCCTTAAAGGTACCTAAATCTATAATCACACAAAGAGGAAGAGACAATTTTTGAATGTTAGGGCATGGGGGTTTGCCTTGGTAAAACCCCTTTTAGGTAATTAAACCACAATGATGAAACAAAGTAATGAAACATGAAAAATTAGAATACAAACCTTACCTGGATGATTGATCTTGATTTGTTGTACCAATAGATGAGTATTCAACCTGTCTAAAAAAGATCTTGAATTCTCTCTTGATACCCTAGCTTGCTTGAGAAGAATGATAAAATGAATCATAGATGAATAATGAATGAGTTAGTTGAATGGGGTGAAATGAGAGGGAAAACCATTTATTTATACAAAATTATTCCATAATTCTTGAAAATACATCATCATAGACTGACCTTAGGTCTTATTGAATAAAAACCTGAGAGTAATTTGAAATTATCTTGAATTTTGTGCCAAGAGGGACTAATTCACCCCTAATGGCGAATTAGTCCCACTTAAGGCTTTTGAGTGGTTTTTGAGAATTGTGATAATTTAAATAATTTTTGTTAGGTTCTTCAAGAAGACACTTAAATATGGCCTATAAATGCATAAAGGGTCCATTAAAGAATAAGGAAGGTGTAAATATTGATGACAAGCCTAGAAAAGTGTGAAGATTTGTTACAACACCTAACAACACTTTGAAATAGGACTTGGTAAGTAATTAAAAGATGATCAATATTTAGATGAATTATAATGAAAAGGTCCTAGAAAAGTGTGAAGATGTGTTACAACACCTTACAACACTCTTGCAAGACACCATAATATTCTTATTGAATTACAAGCATCAAGACCACATTTCAACATTAAATCTAAGCAAAATAGGCCAAGCACCATAGGAAAAAGAGCCAAATGATCGTGAAAATGTCTAAAGATCCATTTTTCTAGGGTATATTTAGCCCCCACTTTAGTGAGAGGATGAAATTTCTTCAAACTCACACTAAAGTAGACATTCAAGAGGGGTCCAATCGTACCCATGCAAATGAAAAGGGTAAAAAATATCAAAGGAGGTGGCCAAGCCCCCAGGATCAAAGATCCAAAGTCAAATCGACATAAGCACAAAAGGACACGTGCAAGGTGAATGATATGCAATAAAAAAATATACATGAACAAGCAATGGAAATAACTTGAAGGAAGAGAAGTATAAAGGTGGATCAAGCTTTGACCATTTTTCCAACATGTTGTGGATCAGATCTAAGTTGTTTGTCCAAAAAAGAAAATGCATACTCACTCTAGGGCAATGGAACTAATGGATTTTCGTTGGGTGAGAAGGCCCAAAAGGTGATAAACATACACTCACGGCTGATATGCACTCACAAAATATGCAAGTGGCTATGGGGAAAGTCGTGCCTCGGAATGAGCTTCCCACTCAACCATACCAAAGTTATACCTCCTCATAACTTTAATAAGGCGCCAAAAAAATTGACATTATAAATGCAAAATGGTGTAAGGTTTGTTCAAATGGATTTTGCTTAGTTTGTGCAATGTCTCATCTTAGGGAACATCATGCTCAATGTCTCCAAGAGAGGATATGTGAAAACGGTCTCATCTTGTTTCCAAGAGACTACAAGTGCAAGGTCTCATCTTGGTGAACATTGTACAAAATGTGTCCAAGAGAAGGAATCACAAGAAAAAGAAAATAACACAATGAAATATGAGTATCGATGTATGCCCCCACTTTAAAGTGGTTGTGAACACCATTATTGTAAGCAATTACTTTAAAGTAGAAGAAGACATGAGAGTTTATTCAAAAATCCCTATGCCATGTCATATGTTTCCGATAAGCTATGTCATGAATAAGGTAGTATGCCACATGCGAGCCAACTTAAGGCATGTCGTCCACGTCCTAAGCTTGATCTTGTATGTTCATGAAAGGTTAATGGCTAGCCAAAGGAGATAACAACAATTGATATACAAGGACCAAGATACTTATCTGCTTACCCCCACTTAGTGTAGGACAAGGGTGAGCGAAAATGATTGATAACATGCATGCTAGAGTGAAAATTAGTATCAATTAGAGAAATTAGGTGTCCTCACAGAACAAAGAATACCAAAATCCTTAAGATGTTGGATTTTACTACTCAAATCCTTACGTTCATTATTAGAATGGCTATGAACTCTATGATATGCGAAAAATGAAGTCTTGTAATAGAATTTCTTTTGAGTTCGTTGGGGAAGGGATATCACATGATCTTCGAGGAGTCTCGACAAGATACCCTCCTGATCAAGGGGAGAAGTAGTTGTTGTTGTTGGTGGCAAGGAGATGTCTTACTTAGTGTGAGATGTCATAACTACGCAAGGTTCTTTAGATTGCAATATTTTGTTCTCACTCTTATAGGAGGAGGAAAAATCTATCAAATGCAAATCTTTAGTGCTATGCGAGATGACATTGATGTTAAGTGAAGAGTTATTTGTGTGTTTTGGTTTAGGAGAAAGATTAAGACCAGTAGTGTTGATCACCTTAGGATGTACTACTGTTAAGGTTGGTTTAGAAGGATATTTTGTGATAGCATTGAAGTTAAGGGATGGCTTGTAAATCTCAATCAAAGGAAAATAACCAAGACCATGAGTCATTTGTTGTGTGTTAGGCTCTATAGGGTTGCAGATACCTTTTTTTTAGCACCACATCCTTTTCCACTATATCCAAATTGTTTCATGAGTTCATAATCTTTTCCATAAATCTTCTTCATTTCTTTTGAAGTCAATGGTTGTTCATAATTAAGTTCATCAAAGGTTGTTGTGTAACTTGATGTCAATTGTTCTAAAGTGGTTAAGGTGCATGCTTGTGAAGGGTTGTCTGTGTTTTGTGTTGACAAAACCGTGGTTTCTTTTCCCTTGCTAGAGTCTTTGTGTATGATCTAGTATTCTACAAAGGAGGTGGGTGTGAAGTCTAAGGAACTCCAATAATTTTCTAAGAGCTTCCTAACTGGTTCAATATTTTGGACGAGGTCCACTTGTGTGGTTGGTGTTAATGTGTTTAATGGATTCTCTTTGTTTTTCTCAATGTTTAAACAACTATTTGGATGGGGGTCAGCTTCAAGTGTGTACACTTTGTTGTTGTAGATGTATTTCATTTTGTGATGAAGAGTAGAAGGCACACCATTCATTGCATGAATCCACAATCTACCTAAGAGAAGGTTATATGCAAGATCATCAGGCATAACATGGATTGGTGTTCCCAATGTGACCACTCCAACTGTAATAGGTAAAGTGATCACACCAAGTGGTTGTTTGCTTATATTTTCAAATACCCTAATGAATAAAGGATCAGGTTGAATGTTTGATTTATCAACACCAAGTCTATCGAGAAGGTTCACTCCTATTGGTGTAATTAAATGTGGTGTACTTTGTCCTAGGTCATGATTACACCTTAGTTAAGTTTACTTATGGACCACATAGGAGGTTGTTGGATATTTTCCATTTTTGGTGGACTTGACATGTCATTATTTTATCACTTCCACCTTTTGTGGACACATCATGTGATTATCTCTCCACCTTTTGTGGGTGATCTACCTTTTGTAGTGATTATCACATTATCACCTTTCCACTTTAGGTGGAGTGATAACTTTTCCTAGTTGTCTCATGTCATAATATTATGACACTTGTCATAATATTATGCCCTTCTATGTTCTCACCTTGGCTATATAACAAAGGGGTCTCCTATGTTCATTTTTCAAGTACCATTACATCATATTTGCATTATTGGAAGAATATAGTTTATTCTTGTCATATTATATTCTCTCTTTTGTGCTTTCTATTAGGCCTCTAGATCTTGGGTGGCTACTTTCATAGCCAATTCTTACATGGTATCAGAGCTATTTGAGTGCCTTTAGTTAGTCATTTGGAGAGATTCTTGGAGGGTTCCATTTTTGGCCTTGTGTTGTAGGTGCATTTTGGGAGCTTGTTGCATCAGATCTGAGCTTGCCATTGTGTCTAGAGTGTCCGAGATAGTCAGATTTTCCTTTTATTTCATCTCAATTGGACATTGGAGGCCAAATCTGAGAAAGGGTTCAAGATTGGAGCTGGTTGCCAGATCCATGAGCTAGTTACCACTTCAGAGCATTTTCAACGGAAAAGGACATCGCCATCGTGCTGAGAAGGGCCAAAAACCCTAAGATCCACTGTCAATTCGTCTAAATCAAAGTAGTTGTCTGATGAGGCAAAATTTTGTTGCTCAAAGGATCGTACAACCCCTATATCACGTCATTATTATAGGGTACGAATTTTCTAAAAAAATAATTATTTTATTCAATTGAAATTTTTTGAAATTTTTTTAAAAAAATAATTATTTCAATTGAATATTTTGAAAAGCTTTTAAAATATTTTTAAAAATTACACACAGTTTTTTCCAAAAATCTTCTGCATAATAACATCATGGACTGTGGAAACAAAATGTTATTAAACTTTTAAAATACAAATAAAAAATAAAAAATAAAAAATAAAAATAAAAATCTACGTAGCAGACTGTACCCTACGTACAGTCGTAGGGTACCGCTCGTACCCGCGGGCCCTGCAAACTTGCCGCAGGCACCACGCGACAGCCTTTTGTTGGGCAGTTGTTGGCTGTCTTTTCAGTCAACGGCCCTCCTTCAGAAACCACCGGCAACATTCGATGGCCAGATCTCCAAACACCGACAACTACTGGCGACTGTTTTGACGTCCATTTTCAAAGATCCGGCGTTCGTTCATCAACGATCTCACCAAATCCGTCACCGGTGAAGTCTCCACCCGCGGCATCTCTTCAGAAACCCGGCCACAATCTTCAATAATTCTGGAGGTCAACACATCTATCGGCGGCTTCTTATCACCCACGGGCTCTATAAACACTCGGGCAGCGAAGGGTTTGAAATAAATCCAACATTCTTCCCGGCATCTGTTTGCAAAAAATGGCGGAATATTTGTTCATCCTCCACTACTACTGGAATCAGTCGGCACTCAACATAATCTTCGGCAAGGTGTAAAGAAAAAATCTGGCACCAATCAAGAAATATCTATTAAAAATCTGGCGAGAGTTCTAAGAAATCGGCGGTAGCATTTAATCGGCGGAAAAAATATTCGCCCAAAGATTCCGCCGATACCCATGACGTCCATATAGGCGTTAATTTTAAGGAATAGAAGCAGGAGAATATTCGGCCTAAGAGCATATGCTTTTTTGACATGCACCAAGCCATCAAATTTAATCACATGAAATGATGACATCAACACTACGTCATCGCCATGTCAGCATTTTCTAAAAATTTTTTGCCCTTCTCACCAATGGAGTTTTCATTTTTGCAGTTCGACTTTGAAGCTTCCTATCTTGCTCATTTTGAAGCCTTTTTTCAAACAATTTTTTTTATTTGGGCGAATTTTTCATTTACTTCACAGTGGTGTACTCGGTTTCTGATTTTGGTGGACATATTTTCTAGAATTTGTAGTTTCTCAACTCTATACCTGTCTAGTCACCATTTTTGCAACTTCTGAAGCTTCGTTCAAGCACATACGAACTCCTTTTCAAGTGTCATTTTTTTTGAAAGTGCATGATTTTTCATCTACTTCTTCAATATTTAATCAGTTTGAAGCAATCTTGAGTGAATTTTTTACTTTCAGCATATGGTCCTTTTTGGCCTATTTGGCACTTGTATTGCATAGATCTGAATTTAGGTCTTTGCTTATTTGTTCTAGTCTATTCTTAGCCTATTTGTGAATAGTTGTAAATCAAAAATCATAATCCCACTTAGCCAAGTTGCAAGTGGCCTATTGTACACCCATTGCATTATAAAGTGTCAAAATCATCTATTTGGGGAGGGGGGATACTTTGATTGAGTGAATTTGGGGGGTGTATATTGTGTGCTTGTTCCTATTTTCTCTATTGTGCTCTCTCATTTCATCATGGGTTCATCTAAAGTTCCACTCTTAACTACACATAATTATGCTACATGGAAAGTGCGTGCATGGAGTAAACTAATGGAAAAAAGTTTAATATACTATATTGATGGAACCATAACTGCACCTTCAGATCTTAAGGCAGATCTAACAACATATATGGACTGGTTCACTAAAACTTCTATAGAATTGGGTACACTAATAAAGTTCATTTCAGATGATCTCATTTTCCATGTTGATAAATGTACTGCAGTCAAGGAAGCTTTGGATAAGCTTACTGCTTTGTATGGCAAGGTTGATAAAGTTAAGGGGTACAAACTTGAACATGATCTCTTAAGCCTTGATCCCAAGGATTTTGACACAATTCAAGATTATGTCACTAAGGAAAATGAGCTAAAAGCACAACTAAAATATTGTGGTATTGAAAAAGAGGATGATCAATTGGTCTTCAACTTGTTGGAAAAGCTTCCAATTGAGTATGCAGCCTTTGTTTCAAGTTTTCAGACTCAAATATTGACAATTAGTAACTTCACATCACCATCTTTTGAGGCTCTCATAGATCTTTTGATTCTTGAGCAAAATAAGTTGATGAAAATAGGCATTCTCAAGTCTTCAACTTCAAAAGCATTGGTGGTCAATCAGGGAAACAATAAGCAAGGCAAAGGAAAGGACCAAAAGCAATCTTCACCAAAGCCACAAGGAGAGAACAAACAATCCACTCCTCCATAACAAGTATCAACTACATATTCTTCAAAGAAGTACAATAATTCAAGAAAGAGGGATCAACCAACATCTTCATATTGCAAAAAGTTTGGTCATGAAGAGCATCGTTGTCATGTTAAGCAAATTGATGAGTTGAAAAACATCAACTTTCTAGTTGCATATCAAGAGAAGGACTCATCCCCTTCCACTTCTTCTAAGGGAAAAAGTACAACTCTCATGGCAACATCATCAAGCTCTTCTCCTTCTTCTACATCATCTCAATATGAGAAACATAAGGGGCAAGCATTTCTTGCAGTTGCAGATTCCAATTCAGATAGGTGGATCCTTGATTCAGGAGCTTCACATAATATGACTTTGTCCAAGGATATGTACTCTTCATTTGATTCTTGTTCATTACCACCCATTTTGATGGCCAGCAACACTTCTTTGGAATTTTGTGGGAAGGGGTCTATTGACGTTGAAGGTGGAGCATTTAATAATGTTCTATGTGTGCCTACTTTGTCAAGGAACATCCTTTCCATCTATTAGATTACACATAGTGGTACAAGAAAGAGTGTAGAGTTCACACCAGATTCTGTCATTGTTTAGGATTTGCATAGTAGGGCTCTTGTTGCAATTGGGGAGGTTTATCATCATTCTCAGTTCTACACCTTCACATATTTTTCTCCTATTGATGATTCAGTTCACTCTAGTGTGGACACACTTGAGGAGATTGAGTATGTTTACTTGAATCTTGGAGTGCTCACTAGTCCTAAGGTTCTTGAGCCTATTGTTTATATTCCATCTCCTACATTGACTAATGTACCTGATGATACTTGTGTTTCGACAGTTTCAGTGCCTTGTGATTCAGTGCAAGAGTGTATACCTTGTCTTCCAGTAGCAGCTTCATGGGATGACTACTTGCCAGACATTGGTAGCTTGTTTGTGGTGTCCTACATTGCAGATTTTGGAGACACATTTGATTACTTACATCTTCTCTTTGATGAAGGTGATTCTTCAGTTGTTGCGAGGGAACACTCTGACCCTCCTCTACATGATCAGTCTTTCGAGGTTGATGTGATTGTGGATGCATATGTACAATAGTTGGTGGAGGCCACTTTCTCTTTTGAGGAGACATTGTCTTTGGAGTATGTTCTACCTACATCCTTGCTAGATCTTGAGTTGTCTTTATCAGCAGATGAGAGTGTTGTTGCAAAGGGTTTCTCACAGGTTCCAGGAAGTGACTACACTATTGCAGCTTCACATGGTTTGGGGAAGGCATTTTTTAGCATCAACACAGGGAAATTTGAGCAGCTTTCAGAGACTTCTTACATATTGAGGGTTCTTCCTTCTTCACTTGTGGATTGGGGAGACTTCATTCATGCACCTTTGGTATTCTTTCTTCCTAAGGGGAGGAATGTTGTTTGACATGTTTGGAGCAGCTTCTTCATTCCTTCTCAAGCTTCTTCCATGGGTGATCATTGTACATTGAAGGGGGGCTACTTTGTCTCTCTTCTTCCCTTGTATGGGGGGGACTTTTTCCTCACATGGGGTTTTTTCCTTCTCATGCTATGTCCATAATATTTTATATCTCATCTCTCTTTTAGGGGGTAGTTTTTTCCTACTAGGTATTTCTATCTTTCTTCACTTTGTGAGAGATTGCATTGCATGTGTACATGGGTACCTAACATGGCTAGTATCTAGGAGCCATCTTGCATTGTTTGATTTTTTGTACATTCTCCCTAAGTTGCACTTAAGGGGGTGTTGGTGTAATTCAATGTGTTTTATCTTGTCCTAGGTCATGATTACACCTTAGTTAAGTTTACTTATGGACCACATAGGAGGTTGTTGGATATTTTTCACTTTTGGTGGACTTGACATGTCATTATTTTATCACTTCCACCTTTTGTGGACACATATGTGATTATCTCTCCACCTTTTGTGGTGATTATCACATTATCACCTTTCCACTTTAGGTGGAGTGATAACTTTTCCTAGTTGTCTCATGTCATAAGATTATGACACTTTTCATAATCTTATTCCCTTCTACATGTTCTCACCTTGGCTATATAACCAAGGGGTCTCCTATATACATTTTTCAAGTGCCATTACATCATATTTGCATTATTGGCAGAATACAGTTTATTCTTGTCATATTCTATTCTCTCTCTTTTTTGCTTTCTATTAGGCCTCTAGATCTTGGGTGGCTACTTTCATAGCCAATTCTTACAACTCCACATACATTAAGAGTGGTACTAGTATCCACAAGAGTTCTTTTAATCCCTTTTCATTTTTATTGAGCGATGATCATAAAAGCTTCATTTTGTTTTTGTACATCCAAAGGAGGAAGCTCACTTTGGTGGAAAACAATGTCAGCATTTATGGCTTGAATCGTGGTTGCTATATCATTTGGTTGCATAGTAGAAGGGATAGGAACTTGTGACAGGGATTCTTGAATCATGTTGTGATAGTGAGAGGAGGATTGAATAAGGTCCCATAATGAGATTTTAGCAGGAGTATTCTTTAGTTGTTCAACAAGATTGTATTCCTTTCCACTTTGTAGAGATAAACGAGGAGGGCCTAGCAAGATGGGATTAGACAAAGGTAAGGTTGTTGGGGCTGGTTGTTTTGGTTGTGGATTATTCTAAGTGTTGTATGTATGAGCAATAATACTATGAATCAGTTACCACGACACATTACTCTGAGGTGGGTAGAGGGTGAATTCAGGTTTGTGTGATAGGGTTAAAGAATGAGTTGAGGTTGAATATGGTTAACATCCCTTAGCGAGTGAGATTCTAATGTTGTCTCTACATCTTCTTTTAAGGATATTATATTATTTTCAATGTTACCCTTGTCTTGTATTAGGAGATCCTCCCTAGGAGGAAGGTTTTTAGGAGAACAAAAAACTAGATGTTCTCGACAATCAAAAGTTGATTCTTTTAAAATGACTTCATCATATGTAGGGGAATGATCAATGGTTGAATTTTTGTTGTTAGGAAGGTTTTTTTTAGGTGAATGGGGACAACTAATATTCTCATGACCTTCATGGAATAGGTTTTCTAAAATACAAGTATTGTCTTCACAACAATGAGAAATACTAGAAGAAGAAGAAATTGTAGTGTCATGATTATCTATGGTTGTGTTATGTTGGTAATGAATATCTTGTCCACAAAAAGAGGTAAGAGGAGAGAAACAACTTGGATTCTCAAAATTCTCATTGATTGGTTCTTTTAACACCAAAATATCTTTGTCATCAATAGGAGAGATAT
Organism: Sequoia sempervirens; assembly: GCA_007258455.2. Taxonomy (NCBI): domain Eukaryota; kingdom Viridiplantae; phylum Streptophyta; class Pinopsida; order Cupressales; family Cupressaceae; genus Sequoia; species Sequoia sempervirens. Next base: position 31,248,673 of record VDFB02018296.1, on the reverse strand, counting down.
TAGGGGAAGAACACATATGATCACTAGGAATGCCCAAGGTTGTATTCTCTTCCACTAAAACACTCTTAGAGGGATAAGACATGGAATGTTTCCTAATATGTTGAGTTATGTAAGATATGAGCATTTTGTGAACAAGAATGAAAAACACTTGTAACCATTTCATGCAATGTTTCAGCAATATAAACAATGTATGTACAAAAATGCAAAACATTCTTATCCAATTTGTACAAGATTTGAAGAATGTACACAATGTATATGCAAGAATGAAAAGTACTTTTACTACAAAATCTAATTTTTTATGAATAGAAACATGATGTATGCAAAAATGAAAAGTACTTTTATCAATGTTATGCAAAATTTCAGAAATGTGAGCATTTTCAGATCTAATGATGTTTGTAATTGAAGTGATTTCAAGAAAGAGTGGTGTAAAATGATGTTTTTAGCCTAAATGCATGAAACAAATGTTCCAGAAACCTTATAGACTTATAACTTATATGATACTAGGAGGCTTAAGAAGCACAAAAATGAGTTTTTTGATGCTATGACAAACAGTGAAAAATCTAGACAGGGACTAATTCACCCAGAATGATGAATGAGTCCCAGAAAGTTTTTTTTTCAAAATTTTAAGAAATTTTCAATTGATTTTGATGATTTTTGTGTTGGATGGTTTGAAGACTAAATGAAAATACAATTTTTAGATGTTTTTCAATGATTTGAAAGACAAAAATGGAAACTATATGTACTTTGACTATTGTAAAAAGTTGAAACCATTTAATGCAATGCAAAGTTAATGCAAGAAAATATAGGAAATGAAGGACCCTAAATTAGAAAAGAAAGTGTTCTAAAGGTGGGTTCTATTAGAACTATAAAATTTTGAAAATTTTATGGTTGTCTATGCTCAAAAGTTTCCTAAGAATCTCCTCTGCATATACATATTTTCCCAAGAACTAATATCGGAAAGAGGTTGGGAATCTATTACCGATGAGATTTCATTTGAGGATACATATCGACAAGATGCAGTTCACAGTCACAGTGACAAAAATGACCCTATCGACAAGACAATAGTCATTGAGGTGAGTCATATCGAGTCTATATGTGTCTTACCGATAAAGCACAAAGAGCTATGTCGCTGAGACAAGAGTCATTGAAGTGAAGTCCCTCAGCATCCATTTGGTCTCGGTGATAAAGCAGAAGGAGATTATGTCGATGTTGTCAAGATGAAGTTAGGAAGTCTTGCTGACCCCTATGTCATGACAACAGGATTCAGACTTGGTGATACATGTTGAAGAAATAATCATCGTTAATACTGGATTCATCAGAAAGAGATAAGGAAGCATGTCTTACCAAATGAAGTTTTATCGGTAGGAAAATCATTGTATCTCGGCGATCAGAATTGACAAAGAAATCAGAATGAAGGATATATTTCGGTAGGATACAAGTAGTCAGAGGAATTTCTTGCCAGCCCCAAAAGTCACAGTGATATATTCAAGATCGAAGGATAACTATTAGAGAGACTAAGAACATCGGTAAAACTGTAGGACATCATAGTGATATATAATCTATGGTAGTTGGAGAGACTCAAAATGTTGGTCAAACTATAGGAGAACCTAGCGATATAAGCGAAGATACAAAATGGCTGTCGGTGAGACTCAGTGTGTTGGGGAGACTACATGATGTCTTCGTGGGAGTCTAATGAACATTGGTAATGGTCCAAATGAAAGGATCGCCCAAGATTTGAATATGAAGGGACGTCACTTTTTGAGTAACTAATGTATAAATGCCCATTTTTTGTAACAAATAAGATGATAGCAGATAGGGAATAGAAAATATAGTAGGATACAAATTTTTTTACAATTTAGAGACTATGATGTATGTTTGAAATGTTGGAGATGTCAATGGAACTCATTTGAATTGGTGGCATATTTTTTGGTATCAGTTGTTTGTTGTGTTAATTGAAAGTATTGCTGAAGTTGTCTCTAAGGTTGATGTTTTCTAATTATTTAAACTGATATATCAAGGATATTTTTTAGTTTATTAGTGCACACTTGTTGTATCTGTATGGTTTGATTAATTGGTTCTTTCAAGGAAAGATTAAATCCTTTTAGTCAATCATAGTAGTTAGGGAATCTCATTTGGATTATTAAGAAGAACTCAGTAATCATATTCTTGCATGTTTATACAAGTTATAAACTCAAAATTCATATGCCAAACAATTAGAGTATCTGCTAGAAATAAGTCACTTATTTTTTATCTTTCATTTGACTCTATACACCCAATAAGGCACTGGGCTTTACCATTCAACTGTTTAATTTCATTTATTTCTACATATGAACATACTAGATTTTGGCCTTGACATTTCTTATACAATTTGCACCAGAATAAACTGATTTATCCACTCCCATTTTCCAGTGTGGGTAAATTACTTTAGGAAATAAACAAAAGTCAATCCTGCTTCTTTGTCATTGGTACACCTACCTAGGTCTGGCAGCACCTGAAGAGTAGAAGGTTCAATTCTTTTGGCCTTGTTTGTTACCCTGAAACGTTGTGAGAGCCTGGCAACCTCTCATGGTTCAATCCTGCATTTTTGAGAGCTAATAGGTTCACCAAAATGTAACAACTAATTTTTGCACCCTAATCTTTTCTAGCACTTCTAGGGATTTTCACCTAAAAGGAGAAAGAAGGGCCAAAATGAGCAATTCTCATGCACTCAAAGCTTATGCAAGAATAGATGAAATATGAATGAAGTATGCTAACGTAATGATCTAAATGCAATACAATGAAAAATTAGATGAGTTACGAATGCAAAACTTAAGAAATGTAACTTTTTTGAAAACACATCCTGATATGCAAAAATGACCTAGAAATGATCGTGAAACAAAACAAAAACTTGTAAAACTCAAAGTGTGCACCTAAAAGTTGGAAAGTGGTTCGATGGAGGTTTGAAATGCTATATATGACACTGAAAAATCCCACTAGGACTAATTCACCATTCTGGGTGAATTAGTCATGTTTCTGACGAAGTCTGTCAAAATAGGTTTCAAGGTACTAGGTGCCCAGATCTAAAGAAAAATTACTTTATACACTGATAGTGGGACTAATTCACCACCAATGGTGAGTTATTCCACCTCTGAATTTCTAAAAACTCAAAGTTGGAATCTGTAGCTTTTAGTCTACTCTTTCTGCTCCTTAGATACCCGAATCTAAAATTTTGATTTACAATACTTTGGATGACTTCTTGTGGATGATTTCATCTAGTTGACAAGGATATGATATCAAGAAGTTTCTAACCTATTCTTCAATGTTTTCCAAGCCTTCAAGGTACCTAAATCTGCAATCACACTAAGAGGAAGAGAAAAATGTTGAATGTCAAGGCATGGGGGTTTTCCTTGGTCAAACCTCGCTTAGGTAATTAAACCACAATGATGAAACAAAGTAATGAAACATGAAACAATGGAATAAAAACCTTTCCTTGATTATTGATCTTTATTTTTTGCAACAATGGATGAGTATTCAGTCTTTGAATGTCTAAAAATGATCTTGAATGCTTTCTTGATGTCGTAGCTTGCTTGAAAAGAATGATAGATAAATAATGAATGAGTTAGTTGAATGGGGTGAAATGAGAGGGAAAATCATGTATTTATACACAATTATGCCCTACTTCCTAAAAATACCTCATCATAGGTTGACCTTAGGTCTTAATGAATAAAAACCCAAGAGTAATTTGACATTATCTTGAATTTTGTTCCAAGAGGGACTAATTCACCCCTAATGGTGAATTAGTCCCACTCAAGGATTTTGAGTGGTTTTCAAGAATTGTGATAATTTAAATAATGTTTGTTGGGTTCTTCTTTAAGAAGACCCTTAAATATGGCCTAGAAGTGCATAAAGGGGCCATTAAAGCATAAGGAATGTGTAAATATTGATGACAAGCCTAGAAAAGTGTGAAGGTTTGTTACAACACCTTACAACACTTTGAAATAGGACTTGGTAAGTAATTAAAAGATGATCAATATTTAGATGAATTATAATGAAAAGGTCCTAGAAAAGTGTGAAGATGTGTTACAACACAGGTCTTACAACACTCTAGCAAGACACCATAATATTCTTATTGAATTACAAGCATCAAGACCACATTTCAACATTAAATCTAACCAAAATAGGCCAAGCATCTTAGGAAAAAGACCCAAATGACTGTGAAAATGTCCAAAGATCGATTTTTCTACTATACAAACACACGTATAAGGCCCTGGCATAAAATGTCATATAACAAAGTTAATCTTCAATATTTGAATAACACACATACAGAGTCAAAAAAAAAGATGGGCATAGTGTTAGTCTAAAAGTGACAGATACATATTTATCAACAAAGTAAGGATTTATAATACGTCTATCCTATGTTTGGACAACCTTTAAGTATAACTGCTCCTCAAAACTGCTGAAATTGTAAATTACAAAAGGAAATATTTGATTTAGCAAGATAATTAGAACAAGTTACATAAGAAAACAAAAATATTTTAATAATATTTGATACATCCTTACCTGATATTTCGTACAGTTTGTTGGACTTGTTATATATTTTATCTTTCACCTAAGTCTGCAATTGCAAAATACATAAACAAATGTTACCTTGCTTTCTTATTCATTTCAGAATCTAAACTTTTTTTTTGCAGGTAAAATAGTTTTTCTATAAAGAAAGAACTCACTACAAAATTGAAAACAATGATTCACATGCAAAAGATGGAAGATTAGACCTTTTGATAGGCTATTGTTAGGACCTAACACTTTAGTTAATAAACACATTAATATATCAATCGGGTAGTGTCCAGAGGTTGTATGCAATAGAAGGCATCTCAACTATCTCTCTCTTAGGTTTCCTAAATACCAAACAACTAAATAAAACTCTAATCAAGAGAGATTCTAAACTTAGAAAGTGGTAAATCATCTATCTAGAAAGATGTAAATAACTAAATGAGAAAGTAGAAAACTACGAATATGAAAAGCATCACCACTAAGATAGAAAGCATGGAAATGATTAATCTAAAGAATGTAAAAATTGTTGAAGAAGTAAAACTTGTAAAGAAACTAGGAAACATTTATCTAGTGCAAAACATAACCATCCAATAACTAACATAAAATGATTTAACAAAAAAAATGAAGGAAGGTGCTCCAGAACTTCAGATACTAAATTCAAAAAATATGGACTTAGCTATAACCTATAGGATTGACATTGACAGTATGACACACACACATGAAAATAAATTCCAATTGTAACTTTTATCTATTCAAGGAAAGTAAAAAATTAAAATTAAAATACTTATCTATCTATCTATAACCCTCGAGTGGCCAACTCTCTGGTGTTTCTACAGATATCTCAGATCACATGCACTGGTAATCTCCTAGATACTTCATTCAAAGGACTCCATTCACATTTCCCAGTAATTCAAAGAGTGGTAGGAAAACTCATTTTTATTCATATGGTAGTTTTTCTCAAAAAGACATATTGGTAGCATAATGATATTCTTCTGTATTCGTCATTTGCAACAATTACATATTTATATGAAACCAACGAACAAAATTCTACTTTCCAATTGACAAATTCTTTAACAGATTGTCAACAACAAATGGACTTTAAAGCCCATGACATTAAATATTAAAGAGGCTTGACACAAGCCATAAATTTTTTGAAATTAAAAATAATAGAACTATGAAAACTTAACCCATAACGTGTGCTCCTTAAATTTTGGTGCATGCTCGCTTGTTTTCAAAAGTGTTAAGATCTGTGTTCATTTACCTTTTGACTGGAATGGTAATCAAGAGTGGAATTTGACCTGTGAAATTCTCAATAACTAAACCATTAAATTAGCATAAATTATCTTATTCTAACTATTTTCAAGAAGTAAAGTTTTCACGTTTATTCATAAAAAGAGAGCAATTATTTATCCTAAAGGTAATTAATTAGTAGGGTAAATTGGGTTGAAAGGTATAGGTTTGCATATTGAGTCCATTATATTGATGAGGTTATTTTTACCTCATCATTTCCTCCCCTTCCTAGGCCTGAGCAGGTCCTCTTGCTCTCTAGTGTGCCCCCTGTCCTTCATTCCTCTTATTCATCTCCTCATACTTGGCACCAATATCATACAAATCATCTGCCTTTGTATGCAACTGCCCTGGCTGCCTCAAGAATCCCTAATGGAAAGTGACCCTTTGTTCCCATCTTGCAAAGCCATCATCACTCTAGTTTGTATTGGTATATAATGAAGGAGGTGGTGAAAGAAGCAGGGGAGGTCTATACCTCATACCAATCCAATTTGCCTTTAGTTTTTCAAGGATCTTGGACAAAGCTACTGCTCTTCTGTAGGACCATCTAATGTTAAGGGGTGAGATTATTTCCCTTTTCTTGAGATGCATAGGAAGAGGGGTATGCTACTCTTCACATGCATGCCAAGTTGGTCCTTGTTTTTTAAAGTGATCATAGCACAGATAGAGGTTGTTATTGTACTTTCCCTGTACTTCCTTTTTAAGTCTGACGCCTAGAAATTGTGCTTTGAAGAAGAAAGGATTTATATGAGGATATCTCATTTGCAACCCCACAGTCCTTTCTGCATGTGCATATTCTCTTGATCTGTCTTACTAGTGCAACTAATTTCTCATTGTAGATAGGAATTATCTCAATTCTACTTCCCCCACAAAGAAATTAACAAAGAAATTTGTATATTTTTCTAGGAGCAAGTTATGAACAAAGAACTCACATAGAAAATCTTGTTGTTTAGGGAGTGACTCAACAAATATCTTTACAAATTCCTTGTCATCAGGATCGTGTGGCTAGTTTTGGTGAATTCTTTGTAATTTCCATCTTAAAAGCTTTTCATTGATAAACATAGTGTACAACCTAGATGGTCTTCTATAGGCTAATAGTAATTCACCAATTTCACAAGCATCCTATTTACCCCTATATGCTTGATGAAAATATTCTTTTAACATTACCAATTCCATCTTTAGCCTATAATTCTCAAATTCCACATCCCTTAAAAGATAGCAATGCTCTATCCATTTCATTAATATTGGAGGAATGCGTACCTAGAACCATTCTATAACAATAGGTTTAGTTTGTGTCTCTTTTAACTCCATAATTGGTTTAGTGTCACTCTCCTACAAATATTGCTCTAATTCCACAATCTTACTCATAGAAGAATTCAATTTAGTTTCCTGGACCTATTATTTTCTTCTTCAAAAGCACTAAATAGTTGCATAAAATTGTTTTTCAAGTCTTGAATATGCTTATCTTTGTTAGAGAGAGCAACCTTGTGTTGATTATCTTGTTGATTCCATTGCTAAATCTAGTACTGCAGCTATTCAATGAGCTTGCCTTTTCCTCCATTTGCGCTATCAATTTTATAATTTCCTGGTCTCTTTTATTTACAATGGCATCTTGCACCTCAATCTCTTCTTTTTGCTAGTTAATTTTTGCTTCATCATTCTATATCCTGGTTTTTAATTCCTCAATTTATACTTTTAATTTTTCTAATTCTTCATTTCTTTGGCTAGATTTTGTATCCCCTATGTCCATAGAGTAGGATGAATGAGGAATTTCTACATTAGTATGAGGCACATTTTCTTCCATAGGTAAGGATAAGTGAGGAATTTCTTCATCATCATTAGGTGCATTTTCTTCCATGGGTAAGAATGAGTGAGGAGTTTCTTCATCATCATGAGGTACATTTTATTCCACAGTATCTATAGAGAAGGATGAATTAGGAGTTTTGTGAGGCACATTTTCGTCAATTTCAGGTATGCTTCCCATTCTATTCAGGAAAAGAGAAAATACCCCCATAGGTTCATCTTCATTCTGCTCTGAATGTGGCAACTGGGTTTTCTCCCCTTCCTATTCTTTGGGTGATGGGGTTTTCTTGTCCTCCTCCCTACAAAATTGATCACCTGAAGTTTTTTGTTTCTTTTATTTCCTCACCATCAGGTGGGCTATCAATTTCTACCACCTTTACTAGAGTCATGGCTTTCTTCCTTTTGGAATTACTGCCTATGTCCTAGGGTTTGGTTTCATTATCCCTTGAAGACAACCTCTTACTTCTCCATAGAGGAGGATTCATTTGAAAGGTAACTTTGCTTTATTTCTTCCTCTTGTGAAGAGGTTCCTGTTCATATCTAGAGTCCACAATTTCCACTTCCCCTTCCTGTCCTAGGGTTTCTAACTCATTTGGAAAAGTTTCTGGCACATCACTATTGGGATTTGTAGGGGTCTGTCGGGATTTAAGAGCATATAATGCCTCTAAGGAGGGTTATCCTAAAGACTATTCTTTTTGTTTGGAAGATTCTTCATCCTCAAGTGACCCTCTTGGTTCTACATTTTCAAATTTCCGTAGAAACCTTTGCCACTTCTTTTCTGGATTTTTGCTAAAATGGTATTTACATATTAATTGTATGAGAATGTGATGTTTAAGGGGCCCCATCCCAACTTTGTACTTTTCCATCATAGAGGTGACTGAATGACATAGGAAGGCTAATAAATTTACCCTAAGAGAAGGGTCCTCAATGCCATGGCATAAATGAGTCAACAAAAGGGTGGTCCCACTACTATAGTCACTTGTCCCTCACAAGTGAAATACATAATTATCCAGGTTGTAGCAGACCTCTAGGGTTCTGGAAGAGACATTCTATGGATCCCCTTAGTTTTTCCCCTAGTGCTTATGGTCATTACAGGTTGGGGTTCCCCTTCCCTATGAAATAGTTCTATCAAATTTTGATAGGGAACATGGGCATTTTCATTCAAATTAATTCCCTTATTTTTTAGACTGGAAAGATAAGCAATGCTTTTTGTACTTACCCAAAATCACTTTCCACACACCATGGTCTTCCCATTTGTGAAATTCTCGATGAATTCCTTCACAAGTGACTCTATATACCCTTCAAATTACTTCATGAATTCCAACCACCTGAATTTCTGAAATAAATTTACAATATTTCCCAATACCAACAATGGAGCTACAGAAGTTGTCTTGGACTTCTTCTTAGCTCCTCCCATTCTTTTTTACTTCTTTGTTACTTGGAAAAGTTGTGTAGAACTCTATAATTCTTTCCTTATTGAATTACAGATGAAAAAAGAATTTTGTGTCAATATACCCAATAGAGGAGGAGTTAATTATCACCTTTCTTGTCACCTTACTAAATAATTATGATGATCTTTCATGGGGAATCACACAACCAATATTGTACTTTTAGCAACTGTGTAAATGCACAAATTTCAAAATTATGAGGAATAGATCATGCCAATTGATTAGCCTTTACTCAAAATAAGTACTAACTCTTTAAATAAATAAATTCGCAAGTACCTTAGGTCTTTCCATTAGATCAAATGTCACTCACTTGTGCTTCAATGTAACTGGATAGTCATATGGTTGGAAAGGGTGGCAGCAAATAATAATGGCATAGATGGGATGGTTGAAATAGTGGCAAAAATTATTGTGAAAAGAAAAAGGTGTCATAATATTTTTATTTATTATGGAAAGATTCAGTATGATATGGAAGAATAATTATTAGGGAGAATATCTTGAAGTGGCATAAAATTAAATGATGGGCATGCTTAAAACTTAGGAAAAATCAAAATACTGGAAAGACAAAATTTACAAAAATCTAGAGCATTACAGAAAAATGCAATAGGAGTAGAGAAAAAGAGAGTTCTGGAACATCGTAGAGAGATCTTATCAGAACATGCTAACCAAATTGAATATTTTGGAGTATCACTGGAAAGATGCAATTAGGACAACAACCAATATTTATGAAGCATCGTCAAAAGATGCAACTAGAGCAACAACCAAAATTTTTTGGACCATCATCGAAAGATGCAATCGGAGCAGCATCATAGAAAATGCAGTTGGAGTAGCAACCAAAATTTTTGGAGCATCATCAAAAGATATAGTCAGAGCAACAATCAAAATTTCTAGAGCATCCAAATAGAATTCAGGAGCACCCAAGCAAAACTCTAGAGCATCGCTAAAAAGATCCTGCCAGAAGGAAGAAACAACAAAATTTTGGAGCATCTCGAAAAGATGTCATTGAAAGGAAGAAATATGGGAGATTCTAGCCTTGGCTTCCTGAAGCATCATTGAGTGATGCATCAGAATGCAGGATTAGGATGAGGAGCGGGACCAATTCATTGTGCAAATTCTAGAGCATTGCAGCAACAAATTATGGAGCATCGCAGCAACCACGCTGAAAAATTCCAGAGCACCATAGCAAGGTGCACCAGAATTGTGTTTGCCAAAAGATGAAGTCCTACAAAATATAGAAAAAAAATTAGTCAAGTCCAAGTGGTGAAGTTGATGAAGAAATTGAAGAAGCATTCAAAAATTAATTAATTTATTTATTTATAACAATTTATTTTATAAAACTATATTAACCATGCAATAGCAAAGTCAATGCAGTGGATTTCTCCCTGCATTCCTACCATTTTTGTAAACTCCTCTTTATTAACAAGCTTATCGTAGATGTGTAATTAGTTCCCATTAACTAGAAGAGTTCAAGTATCACCATCAATAGGTTTCAGATGGATCGAACCATTAGAAAACACTTAAAAAAAAAAAGGGTCCAAGCCAGTGTGTCCTGAGTTTACCTTGATGATCCTTGTATTTGGAATCGAACAATAATGCCTAATCCCTAGTATATAATTATTTCTCTTTGATATGTTTATCATGCCATACCTTGCATTGTTATTGGACCAATTCAGTTTGATGGACAACATCCAAATGAAATTCATCCAGTTCACTATGCTGTAAAACTCTCCCAATTTGGGCTCGTTTAAGATCCATTCCCAACTCCATGGTTGTTCTAAGGGTTTGGAGTTCAAATTCAATGGGTAAGAGGGGTTTCTTCCCAAAGACTAACTCATAGGGACTATAGCTAGTAGTTTATTTCCAAGTGGTGTTGTAGGCCCAAATAGCTTATGGTAGTTTCCTAGCCTAGTCTTTTCTTCCCGAAGAAACCATTTTTGTTAAAATGTTTTCCAAATCCCTATTAGTGACTTTGACTTGTTCATTTTCCTACAGGTGGTTGGGTGAGGACTTCTTGTGACTTACTTGGAAATGGTTTGTGAATTCCAAAAGAACTTTAGACATAATCTGGGGGCCCTAGTCTATGGCAATTGTCCTTGGAGCTCTGAATTTGAGGAATTTTTTGTTGTAGAGGAAATCAGCTACCTATTCCTCCCTAGCAATACGTAGGGCTTTCATTTCCACCCACTTAGTTAGGTAATCGGTACAAACTAAAATGTAATATTTTCCTTGTGAAGGAGGGTCTATTGGGCCAATAAAATCCAATCCCCATTTTTCAAATGGTTCAAGGACTACCTAATTTCGTTAGAGGTAGTTGGTCTTCTTACCCTTTGGAATTCATCACATCGGTGAATGCATTTCTTGATGTCTTTGTGCATTGAAGGCTAGTAGTGTCCTACACCCAAAATCTTGTGAGATGTCCTTTTAGCAGAATAATTTCCTCCTGAAGGGTCATCATGATAGGCTGTCAGGATACTATAGGTCTTGTCTACCCTAACACACCATCGTAAAACCATATTGGTTCTACATCGAGACAAAATACCATTAATCCATTTGAAAGGGGTGCTTTCTCTAATGAGGCATTTCTTCTATTTGATGAAAAGTGAGGTGATACTTTCTTTGCAAGGCCAAATAATTCACAATATTAGCAATCCAAGGGGTTTCCAATGGAGATGGTGAACAAATTTTCATTTGGAAACTCGCCTTGTACTAGAGCATAGTCGCCATCATGTTTAATCTTGGGATAAGAAATTTGCAACTACATTGGACTTCCCTAGTTTGTCAACACCAGACATTGAATTCCTAGATGAGAAGTAACCACCTAATTATCCTTTGCATTTACCACTAGTTTTTCATGAGGTTCTTAATGGTTGAGTGATTTGTATGCACTATAATCTCTTATATCCCATGACATAATGTCAAAATTTCTTGATTGCATGCACTACAACAAAAATTCTTTTGTCGGTATAATCCTTTTTTAGCTGGCATCAAATTGCTGATGAAGTATATAGCATATTTCCCCCCATACTCATCTTCTTGCTCTAGAACTGCTCCAATGGCATCATTAGACATGTCGGCATAAATATGGAACAAGAGGCTCCAATTAGGTCCTTGAAGGACAAGGACGGAGATGAGTTTCTCCTTGATAATTTCAAATGAAGATTGACACTCAAGCGTCCAAATGAAGTCTACGTTCTTCTGAAGGAGAGAAAACATAGAGGCTGTGATTTTACTAAAGTTTTCTATGAATCTTTGGTAGTATCCAACATGCCCTAAGAAACTCTTGACATCAGTTTGATTTTTTGGGATATCGAGTTGTTGTATGACTTCGATTTGCTTAGGATCAACCTTAATCCCTTTGGCTAAAATATGATGTCCCAACACTATTCCTTGTTCCACCATGATCAAACATTTCTCATGACTTAGGGACAAATGATGATCCTCACACCATTTTGACATCTTGTCTATATTCTTGAGGTATTCATCGAAAGTTGAACTGTATATAGTGAAGTCATTCATATAAACTTCCACACACACATTTACCAACTCAACAAATATAGCCAAGATGGCCCTTTGAAACGTTGTAGGAGCGTTACATAGCCCAAAGGGAAGAACTCGATATGCAAATGTCCCCCAAGGGCAGGTAAAGGTCATCTTATCCTGGTCTTCTACTATTACCTATATCTGGTTGTATCCACTAAATTAGTCCAAAAAGGAAAAATATTTCCTCCTGGCCAAGTTATCCAGCACTTGGTCGATGAATGGCAAAGGGAAATAATCTTTGTGTGTTGCTTTATTAAGCTCTCTATAGTCTACACACAATCTCCACTTCCCATTCTTCTTTGGAACTACAACCAAGGGTGACACCCACTTGCAACATCGGAAATTAGATTAAATAATTCTTACTTGTAGGTTTCTCAATCTCGGTTTTAATAATGTCTTTGAGAGAAGGGATTGGCAAGGTCTCTATTGGTTGGTGAATAGGTCCGAATCCTCAATATAGATATATGATGATTACACACTAGGATGTATTCCTCTCATATATACATAGTCCAGGGTAGATACTTTAGATCTATTCACTAGGGTGTCAAACAATTTGTGTTCTTCCATCTTAGTCATGCAACTATTAATGTTCAAAGTTTTTCCTAGTAGTAACATAATGGTTTTGACTCGCGGATGGTTGGATGTGACAGTGTACATGGGCCTTATCAGGGTGTTAAGAGGGAAAATGTGAGGTATAGTTTTATGAAGTTGGGAAACATCTACAAAGAAATTGTGAGTTTTTGGAATTAAGTTCATTAAAGGACAAGGTAATCTGATGAAACTGGTACTATCAAATTCTACATGATCTATGCTGATTGGGAATCCTAGAGGATTTCTTCTATGTCTATCATCTCTTCACTGCTCGAATCCATGGTAAGAATTTCCATGTCATCCTCCAATTCATCCTCTAATTCTTCACCATGTTTTTTGATGACTACCATGGCCAGTGAAGCCAAATTTTACTATCCATTAGGACTTTTTGGTTCATCAACCCATACCTTATTTTGTTTAGCAGGCTTGGCAAGAGGATACAAAAACAAATGTTTGCTATTAGTTCCATGTGAGATGGTCATTCCTCCCTCTCTGCAATCAATTTTGGCTACAACGATAGCTAGCCAAGGTCATCCTAGAATTATTGGATAGCTTTCTTTAGGTGTAAGGGATTCAATTATCTAAAAATCTACTGGGTATTCCCATCTGTCCACTTTAACAAGAACATTTTTTATCATGCCCTTGTGAATTGATATGGATTGATTCACCATCTGTAAGACTGTAGTTGTGGGGCGTAGATTAGTAAGTTCCATCTTTTCCATCACCTCAACAGTCATTATGTTAATGGCTGCTCCAAGTTCCACCAAAGCATTAGGTATTGCTACCTCATTAACTATTACTATTATAAGTGGACTACCTAGATCATCATATTTCTGAGTAGTGGTCGTCCCAGCCAACAAGTTAGCTATGTACCCATTTATGTGGATGGTGTTGATTCATTTTGGTTTCCTTCCTGGGGTTTTGATACACAACTATTTAATCAATTGGTTTAACTCAAATATCTCTTTAATCATTTGTAATAAGGGGACTTCAATCTACAATCACTTAATTTCTTGTATCAATGTAGTTTTAGTGGTGAGGTCATTTCTAGAGTATCTTTCACAAGAATTGGTTTCAGATGCTCTGGAAAAGGTGCTTTTATTTTTTCTTTAGGAATGAGATCCTTCAAAATTTTAGTTGGAGACTGACCCCCCTCCTCCTGAGGTATGTTGGAAGCTCTAGCTGAAGATGGTAGGATTGGAATTCTGGCCATAGGAAAAATTGCCTCCAGTCCTTTGATTAACAATGTCCACTTCTTCCTCGACTGGGGTTGTTCTTTTCTTGGAATTTTTTATGGCATTCAGTAGCTCACATTGATCATTGGGATGATTTTTGTCACATACTTGACAAACGTCAAGTTTTTCAACTTTTTCCAAGGGACATTCCCTTAGCAAATGTTTATTTCAGCACCTGGGGCAATAAATAGACAAAGTTTTAGGATTTCATGTTTTATCTTGTATGTCATCTAAAGTAGTGTTTAACTAGATGAGAATGCCAGTCTTGAAGTTGGAAATCTCTTCACGAAGTTTATTTATGTCATTAGAACCTCGTAAGGGGGTGGAATTCCTAATTCCTCCTCGAGTTCAAGAGAAATTCTAACACAATTCCATAATACCATCCATTCCTATTTGGGACATGTCTCCTTTCCAATTAAATATAAGCTCCTCCAAGCATCATCATCGAGACCCTTAAGAAATAAGGTCTTTAGAATATCAAAACTTATAACCTCTCCACCACAACTTTTAGATAAGAAGATAAACCTATCTAGGTAATCCTCTAAACTTTCATCCTCATTTTTCCTTACTTTGAATAGTTCTTCTTTCCTATCGTTGACCCTATAGTAACTTTGGTACTTCTAAAAAAAGGTAGACTCCATTTCATCCCAAGAGGTTATCAACTAAGAATTTAATCCCATAAACCAATGAATAGCTGAGTCTTTCAGAGTCGAAGGGGAAAGCTTTAGTTTCTGATTATCATTCTTGTATTCATATGTCTAACACAAGACTTTAAACTCAAATAGAAACTGATCAAGGTCCTTAGTAGAAAAACCATAGAAGGTTGGAAAGAAGGAAAATGAGATATTTTTCATTTTTCGTATCGTCATCTTCATTAATAGCAATAGGATAAGTGAATGTGTGTGGTGGTGGAAGGTTATCTTTGTTGTTGGTGACATTTCTATGGTAACCCACAATGTTGAAGGGTATGTGATCCTCTTCTAAAATTCACTCAGTTGGGTGAGGTTTAGGAGTTTTCAAAGGAATATACTCCTCTACAACTATAGGTTCTCTTTGTGTGGTATGTGGGAAGGTCTCAGGTTGATCCTATTTGTTCAATTCCTTAGTAAGTTCTTGATTTGAGTTCCCTTCCTCCCTACTTGTTGTTGGTATGTCAACTGGGGGGGTTTTTGGTATGAATATTTCATGGGGGCCTGATTTCCTGACCATGTAGAAAAGAAGACAAAGGACTTTTTTATCCCTAAAAGAGGTATTCAAGATATCTCCTACTAACACTAGAAAAAGGGTCCCTAGAAATGGCACCAAAAAGTGATAAGTTGTTGTCAAGTCTTAACACTTTAGTTAATAAACACAATAATATATTGATCGGGTAGTGTCTAGAGGTTGTATGCAATAGAAGGCATCTCAACTATCTCTGTCTTAGGTTTCTTAAATACCAAAAAGCTTAATAAAACTCTAAACTAGAGAGCTTCTAAACTTAGAAAGCAATAAAACATCTATCTAGAAAGTTAGAAATAACTAAACGAGAAAGTAGAAAACTATGAATCTGAAAAACATCACCACTAAGATAGAAAGCATGGAAATTATTAATCTAAAGAATGTAAATTTTTTTGAAGTAACACTTGTAAAGAAAATAGAAAAAAATTATCTAGTGCAAAAGATAGCAATCCCACAACTAACATTAAATGATTTAACAGAAACAACTGAAGGAAGGTACTCTAGAACTTCAAATACTAAATTCAGAAACTATGGACTTAGCTACAACTTGCATGATTGACAATGACAGTAACACACACACACACACATGAAAATGAATTCCAATTGTAACTTTTATCTATTAAAGGAAAGTACAAAATGAAAAGTGAAATACTTATCTATCTATCTATAACCCTCGAGTGGCTAGCTCTCGAGTGTTTCTATAGATATCTCAAATCACATGCATTAGTAATCTTCTAGATACTTCATTCAAAGGACTCCATTCACATTACTCAATAATTCAAAGAGTGACATGAAAACTCTTTTTTATTCATATGGTAGTTTTTCACAAAAGACATATTGGCAGCATAACGATATTCTTCTATATTCATCATTTGCAATAGTTACATATTTATACGGAATCGGCTAACAAAATCCTACTTTCTAGTTGATAAAGTCTTTAATAGATTGTCAACAAAAAATGGAATTTAAAGCCCATGACATGAGATATTAAAGAGGCTAGGCACAAGCCATAAATTTTTTGAAACTTAAAATAATAAAACTATGAAGACTTGACCCATAATATGTGCTCCTAAAATTTTGGCACTCGCTTGATTGTTTTCAAAAGTGTTAAGATCTGCATTCATTTCCCTTTTCATAGGAATGGTAATTGGGAGTGGAAGTTGACCTGTGAAATGCTCAAGAACTAAACCATTAAATCAACTTAAGTTAGCTTATTCCGACTAATTTCAAGAAGTAAAGTTTACACATTTATTCATAAAAAAGAGCAATTATTTATCCTAAACGTAATTAATTAGCAGGGTAAATGTTGGAAATAGGACACCATTTAATTCCAATCCTAAGCATTATTTATTTCATGTATCTCCTAAGTCCTTGGAATGTGTTCATCAACACTAGGATTAGGAAGAGATTAATATTGAATGAAATAATAATGTTAATTGACATTTGTAATTAATTCTAAATGTTAGGAGCATGTGAGGGAATCCAAGATGAGTTCCTTAATAATAGGAGTACATGGGGCACCCACATGGTAGGTGACACTCACCTTGAGTTCAGTTAACTATTCAGAGTAAGAGATAGCACTTCTAAATGCATGTAAAGGTCCTAGGAGGTATGGTTTGATGTTTGCATGCATGAAGTTTAGTTTAGTTCAGTTCAAATCAATTCAGTTCAGTTTAGTTTAGTTTAGTTTAGTTCAATTCAAAATTAGTTTAGTTCAGTTCAGTTCAATCTAGTTTAGTGCAGTTCAGTTCAGTTATCTTTAGTTAGTTTTAGTTGAATGCTAGTTGACTTCAATTAACTTGTAATGCATGGTTAATGACTCGAGTTGCATGATAGATAATAGGGACTACCTTCAGTTAATAGGGGATGACCATTCTTGCATGAATGGTGTTGATAAATGTTTCAGTTAACAAGAAATGACTTGGACCTAACTTGGGCACCCAAGTTGTCTTCTTGGAATTAACTCCTTTGCATGTTGAGATATTTCAGAACGCTCAGTTAAGTGGAACCTCTTTTGGGTTCCTACTTTGAGGATGAATCCTTGAAGATATTTACAGAATAAAGGTTGAGTTGGCACTTCAGTTTGGGATGCCCAAATGCATGAAGATGAGGATTTGACATTGTTCTTCATGGCATAGCTCTATTTTCATGAGATAGGTGTACCTTTTAGGGATAGGGATTGAGCATTGTAATTGTAACTCAGTTGGAGTTGACAAAGTTAATCAAAGACTGTTTATCTTAAGCAAGTTGAAGAGAGTTTGTATCATTTTTATTGTAGGTTGTGAGGAAGTTTTGGTGAAGGAAAAAGAAGCATTATCAAGCAATAATTGGAGCTATTGTAATATACTTAAAAGATTGAATAATAGATTAATTTTTGGTGGATTTTTTTTTGAAAGGGTTTCTCCACGGTATATTCTTGTGTAATCTTTCTAATATCCTGTCTAATTCTTCTAAAAAATTTGTCTTCATTCTCCAAATGATAAAATGAATTAATCAGATAATCACCCACAAAGAATCTGTAACAAAGAAATGCATATCTATATCAGCAAGTATAATAATTTTACAAAGTATTAAGTAAAGAAAACAACTCAATTTTCAACATTTGGTATCAGAGCTGAGGTTGGGTAGAGTATTGGGACACCTTTCTCTTAAAAGATTGGAGGTTTTTTGGTTGTAGTGGGAGCTTTTACTATTTTTGTTATTGCTGATCTTAGAAAATAAATTTGTTACAAGAGGTAGATATTCTTTCTTTAGAGGATGTTTTATCATGTGTCATTGAGATATTGCATTCACAAGTTTGGTGTGAGCTTATGATAGAAATTTGGTTTTGATTATGTGCATCATGATGCCATGGGATTGCTCAGTATCACAGTTTGGTGGGAGAATTTGGCAATGAAGTGGATTATTGGTTATAGGATGGTTTTGTTATTATGTCATGGTATACTCTTTATTAGTGGTTTAGAGTTGTGGCATAGTACATGTTATGATAATTTTGATCATGAGGAAATGTCTGAAATTCCATATGCTTTTGAAAGTGATGGTTTGATGTTTATCTTGTTGTCATGTATAGCTCGGTATCACAATTCAGTGGGAGATTTGGTAGGATATAGTGATCTTCATGGAGAGGATGGCAATCATGATGCCATGTGTAACTTAGTACCATAATTCAGTGGGATTTGTTGGCAGTGACATGGATGCATCATTGGTAAGGTTATCTTCATGTGATTGGGGATATGGTTTTTTATTGGTTTAGAGTGGTTGATATTATGTCATGGTTTACTCTTGATATTCATTTAGAGTTTGGAATATTACATGTTCTCTTGAAACTAGGATGTATATATATGTTATGGCACATGTGATCTCCTAGGAAGAGATGGTTAGATCATGGATGTCATGTTTAAGTTCTTGATTCATAATTAGAGATTTGGCATTGATCTTGTGTAGTTCTATTAAGTATTGGGTGTACATTAATCATTTTCTTGATTACTTCATGAAAGTGTTGTGTTGCATTTGGTGTTTGGAATGGATTAGTTGGTTACAGGTCCTCATGGATACTTGGAGAAATAGGTGAGGATAGAGTTCTCTCATGGTGAGAGATATTTGTTGGAATGGTGACTTGTAAGAAAAGCTATTTTCAACAGAAAAGACCGAGGATCCTACACCTTGGTTGAATGTGAGTTTAGCACACTCAGTGGTTTAACATGCCTCCAAAGAGGAAATTTGAATACAAATACTTGGGAAAGGTATTGGTTTGGTTGATAATGGGAAGGTATTAATTGAGAAATTTGACACTTTAATTAATGTTACAGATTATCTTATGAAACTAGATAAGTTCTCTTGGTTTTAATCATTTGCTTGGAAGCTTCATGATTATGTAGGTTGCATTTGAAGTTAGCATGGATTAATTAATTGGTGCAGGAAGGCCATTGAGCTTAGGTCCTGTACTTGATTTATAGTTATTCCTTGTTTAGAATAATTGCAATGTATAATGTCAAGTGGGGGAATGTTGGAAATAGGATTCCATTTAATTGCAATCCTAAACATTATTTATTTCATGTATTTCCTAAGTCCTTGGAATGTGTTCATCAAAACTAGGATTAGGAAGAGATTAATATTGAATGAAATAATAATGTTAATTGACATTTGTAATTAATTCTAAATGTTAGGAGCATGTGAGGGTATCCAAGATGAGTTCCTAAATAATAGGAGCACATGGGGCACCCACATGGTAGGTGACACTCACCTTGAGTTCAGTTAACTATTCAGAGTAAGAGATAACACTTTAAACGTATGTAAAGATCCTAGAGTTAGGGCTTGATGTTTGCATGCATGAAGTTTATTTCAGTTCAGTTCAAATCAATTCAAATTTTAGTTTAATTTAGTTTAGTTCGCTTTTAAATTAGTTTAGTTTATTTTGAATAGTTTAGCTTAGTTCACCAATCCAAATGAAAAGTGCCTCAATTCAGTTATCTTAGTTAGTTTTAGCTGAATGCTAGTTGACTTCAGCTAACTTGGAACGCATGGTTAATGACCCAGTTGCATGACAGATAATAGGGACTACCTTTAGTTAATAGGGAATGACCATTCTTGCATGAATGGTGTTGAGAAATGTCTCACTTAACAAGAAATGACTTAGACCCAACTTGGGTGCCCAAGTAGTCTTCTTGGAATTAACTCCTTTTCACATTGAGATATTTCATAAGGCTCAATTAAGTGGGACCTCTTTTGGGTACCTACTTTGAGGATGAAGCCTTGAAGATATTTATAGAATAAAGCTTGAGTTGGCACTTTAGTTTGGGATGCCCAAATGCATGAAGATGAGGATTTGACATTGTTCTTCACGGTATAACTCTATTTGCATGAGATAGGCATACTTTTTATGGATAGGGCTTGAGCATTGTAATTTTAACTTAGTTGGAGTTTACAAAGTTAATCAAAGCCTATTTATCTAAAGCAAGTTGAAGAGAGTTTGTATCATTTTTATTGCAGGTTGTGAAGAAGTTTTGGTGAAGGAAAAAGAAACATTCTCAAGCAAGAATTGGAGCTATTGTAATCTACTTCAAAGATTGAATAATAGATTAATTCTTGGTGGAGTTTTTTCCTAAAAGGGTTTCTCCATGGTATATACTTGTGTAATCTTTCTAATATCTTGTCTAATTCTTCTACAACTTTTGTCTTCATTCTACAAATGATAAAATGAATTAATCAGATAATCACCCACAAAGAATCTATAACATAGAAAATCATATTTAGATCAGCAAGTATAATAGTTTTACAAAGTATTAAGCTAAGAAAACACCTCAATTTTCAATAGTAAATTGGGTTCAAAGGGGTTTGCATATTGATTCCATTATATTGATGAGGTTATTTTTACCTCATCACCTTCTACAATCAGAATGCTCTTCAGTGTTTTCAGAATGGCACCTTTAGTGTTTTAAGAATGTTGTCCAGCCTTTCCAAAACATGCAAAACTTCTTTAGTCTCTCAAGAACTAGGATTTTCTGACCTTGCAAAACTAGAAGGCCTTGCAATACTTCTTCAACCTTTCTAGAACTTGCCATTTTTAGACCTCGCAAAACTTTTTCAATCTTTCTACAACTTGCAATTTTCAATGTTTACAATTTTTGCAATTTATGGGCTATCCAAATTGTATAGTCTTGAATTATTGTCTAGAACAAACTTTAATATTTATTTCATTCCATCAATATGAGATAATATTTTTGTAAATTTTTCTACATATTCAAAGATGTTTTGACCTCCATGTCTTTTCTGATGCAAATTTTTACTACACTTACTCTTTGTTTGTCTACCACTCAATGCTAAAATAGATGCTTGTACTTTCTTTTATTGATTTACCATTGAAAAAATTGGCACATATCAAATAGATTCTTCAAAATGCAATTGTTATATTTAATGTGTATATCAATTTTACTGTAACACTTATTCTTCACAGTCAAATCTGAAACATGTCACTATAATATTTAATGTGAATAGATAAATTTTACTATTTACATTAATTGTTATCAATAAATTTTACTGTAAACTTTATTATAACCTACTAAACAACAAATCCTTTATTTATTAAGCTTTCACAAGCTTTCAAAAATTTGGCACATATGGAATTTTTATGTTATTATGATGTATTGAATAGTGAAACTGGTATTCAAGTAATTAATAGGATTCAAATTTGCATTCAAACAAATTAAATGCATTAAAAATAAAATTCTTAATTTTTGAACTAACTATTCACAAAACCAACCAATAGAAAAAAAGATAAAAGATATTTTAATTATTTGAAAAACAAACAATTAAATATAGATTATATAGAATTGGTGGTGAATTTTTTAATTCTAGCTCTTCATTGCTATTTCTGGCTCACTGCTCATGAGAGATGGGTCAAACCAAAATGACTCCCATATCAATTACTCTAGGTAGGAAATCCAAAATAAATGATTTATAAAACATGTTTTAGCAAATATAGAGTAAAATAATTTGAGATCAATTCAAAAATGGGGTTGTATTGAACTATTGAACTCTAAAGTTGAGGTTATAGGTTTGAACATGGAGGTGGAGTTGTACACCTCATTTAAACAATATATAAGATAATTCAAAGCATTCCCTTTGTTCAATGTTTGCAGAAGGGGATGACATTTACCAACTTGGGTTGTGGCTTCAAAATGACCTAAAAAATACCCTTACATTTGTACCTTTATATTATCGTTGATATATCAGAAGTATAATTAGTATTACTCACAGGCTCTGAAGATATGAAATTTTTTCTAGCTATGGGGGAAGTGTTCCGGTGAGATTGAGGCTCACAAGTGTTCTACAACAAAAGAATCAAACCCAAATTAAATGCACATAGCTAAACCTTATTGTGGATTTTACTATAGTGTGAGATATTTTACTGTTAACATTTATTGCTTAGTAAATAAATTTTGAAATCTATAGTCAAATTTATTTATTGATTACTATTTGTCACTAATAGACTTTGAAGTCATCATATTTGTCTAATTTTATTCTTAGGGAATAAAATAGTCTACTGTCTATTTTGCAAAATATTTAATAAACTTTGAAATGTGACAAGGGTATGTGCAGGATCATGATGGGCCAAAAAGTGGTAATATGATGGGTTTTTGTAGTGTATGTGGCTAAGGACCTTTTTTTTACCCAAAATTGACGAAAAGGGTTTTAAAAGGAGATTCTCAGCTTTCCACCAATATAAATTATGTTTTACTTGGAATTTAATAAATAATTATTATTCATTTTCTATTTGAATTATGGCTAAAGTCTTGATTGATAGACTGATTGAAAACATTTATAGCTTTCAAATGGTATCAAATTTTGAATCAAACATGTGACACATTCTATATTTTGTATAATATAATATTAAAACTAATGAATTTCATGAAGTTTTGACCAAGTTAAGGTGGTTAGACATATCGTGTTTTAAGTATTTTTTAAAAGTTGTAATAAAATTCATAATTAATTATTTACATGAAAAAAATTACAAAAAAATGTATCACATCGGGACATGAGTCTCATTTATATCTAAAATCTTATAAAAAATATTATCATTTTATTATGTATAGGTGGCTTTAAAGACACCTACTTTATTTTTTTTCCTTTGAAATTTCTAAGGACTATCGTGATTGAAATTTCAAATTTTCATCAAAAAGATTTTTAAAAAAATAAATAAACCTAGTAGTTTAGAAACTACATTCAATGTTCTATGGATTCTATTCTTACATATTTTTGAAATAAAATAGTTAACTTATTCAAATTTTTACATCAAGTTTCCTAACTTTGATTTTTCTAAATTTTTCACCACTTAAGGGCTTGTTTTTTCCACATGATGATCCTTCACATTCCCACAACTTATTTAATGGAATGTGGTCAATACTAGCATTGAAATATAAATTATTTTAAAAATTAAATGTTACAAATTTTCCTCATGACTATTTATCAAATAAGCCAATAGGAAAGAAGAAAAATATATTTTGAAATCAAATAAATAAAATTTATGATTTGCAAACTATAGAATTGATCACTATTAGTATTTCCTTGTACTATTTTTGTCTAGATGATTCTTTTTTTAGTTATTCATTCATTATGATTAGAGTTTTCATAAGTGTTTATTTATGAAACCCTATAGCTATATTATTCAAGTCTTGGAACAACAAAATGAATTCCCTTTTTGGCATCTGTTGTCTAACATACAAGCAATCTACAATTTAAGAATAGTTACTAACTCCCAGATTCAGCTAAAGAGAAACTAACTAATTTTCCTAATGAGATTTTTCAACAAAAATTAACAAACATGAAAGATAAATAATTTGATCATTAACCACCTTAACATTCAATAACTAATTTCTAGATTTTCAATTTCAACTGAAAAGAAACAATTAACAGTTTGTATAACTGAAACTATAGTTGATCATGAACTAACTATTCCATGAATTAAAAAGTGACTAGAACATAATTTAACAATAGTGAATTAAACTATCTAAAATAACTCTATTTGAAATAAAGAGAGAGAGAGAGAGAGAGATAAGAGATAGTACACTATGAAGGCTTCTTGTTGAAATGTGTTGTGTAGTTTTCGCACACACGCCCCGCTGAAAGCAAGGACCCTCTTTCACTTTGTTCTTAGTGTTTTGGCCCTTTGATTTTGAAGATTTAATTTTCCTTGGAATAAGTTTAAAATGTTTATCTTGCCTACTTAAGTGATTCCCCTAAGTTCCACATTGAAAAACTTAAGTTTTGAGCAAAGTTCGGGGTTTTTACCCCCATTTCAAGATTTTCCATTCCATCTAAATTTTCCTGGATTTTACTTAGAGTCTGATGAAACACTGTGGTTCGAAGATTTCTAATCTTCGTGGTATTCTGCATGGGCCATATTTTTCTAAAAATCCGTCGTCCTATCGGGTTTCCAGATTTTTCCTAGATGTCTTGTCGATTGCATTAATGTCATTTGTACGAGTTGTGAGGGGTGTATTTAGTCAATTTTTGGGGATTTTCTTGCCATTATTATTTATTAGTTGTTTTCTATTGAGTTGGGGTGTTCAATCTTGTGGTCCTTAGCTGAATTTAGCCTGCTAAACTTCCAAATTGTATATTTGGTGGTTGTTTTCTGGGCAACGATTTTGTTAAAGCTTGCTCAAGCATTCGAGATTGCTACTTGTCATTGCTATAATCAATTTCCATTTCATCAAATGGTATGTACACATTTCCTATCTTTTGATTAATGAATGTGAATGGTCCTTTGGCATTCTAGATACGCTCAGAGTTCATAGTTTTTTATATTGAGTGTCTAAGGATAGGGTTGCTTGATATCGCCTTATTTACGGTCTCCTAAGTAGGTTATGAGCTCCTTCTTTCATTTACATCATTAGGTAGTCTACTTGTGGGATGTAAATAACCCTTTATGAAAACCTAGAAATTGAAATAATTATACACCAAGCTTGCTTTGTGCATTAATGGTTGAAGTTTAGGGTTTCATGCCTAGGGCATTGCCATTTCCTTTCAATTTGCTTTAGAATAAGTTTTAAGTTCAATGAAAATCAATAGAAGGTTCAAATAAAAACTTGTTGCAAGCCCAAATTCCTAAAATTTGTGATCAATCCATCAATTTGAGTGAAATAATGTGAGAATGTCGAAGTTCGGGTTTTCTTTCAGTTTCAAGATTTTCCTGTGCTGACGGATTTTCCTGACTTTCCTTGACCATTCTATTTTCCCAAAATGTGTTGAAAATATAGAATCTTGCATTCTTCATGGATTTCCATCAACCCCATAATTTCCTAATTTTTTCTTTGTCCCTTCATTTCCTTGGAATTCATATGGAATTGTTATTTTCGCTAAATTCTGGTCTGGTTGGATTTTTTCGGATTCTCTAGATGGCTTTGTGAAACTTAGAGATTGGATGAGATGGATGAATTTAATGGTGAATACTTATCATTTCATGCTTTAAATTGATAGATTACATAATGCTATATGCATCCTTTCTTCATTTTGATTATCTATGGTTGATATTTGTGCCTTCTTCGAGAGAATCACTTGGTCTGGAATTTTTTGAAATTCCTCCCAGTCTGGTTTTCCCTGGTTAGCTTGAAATCCCAAATTTATTAGTTATGATGATTTATGGTTGATTTGATGGTATTACTATGATTTTGAGCTAACATTCTGATAAATATGTTATCAACAATGGGATTTTTATGTTGGTATTCGGTTGATGTAGGATAAATCTAGCAAGGTAACAGCTGGAAAAGCTAAGAGTGATATGGAAGGGTCTTCTGTGTTTGAAGTAGAAAGTATCAAGATGGACATCAGGAGTAAGATCTTGAAAAGCAAGATTACTTCTATCTGGTCAAAAGTGATTGACGCAAATGTTGGACTATGGGACTATGAAGAGTTCAAGGCTAGAATGACAACACAAAATCTTCCTTTGCTGGCTAAAAGGATGTTGGAATCAAGGTTGGCACATGTAGCTAGATTTCCTTCTATAGTGCAATGTTATGAGTTGGTTCTTGAGTGTGCCAGGCATTATGATAGAATTACCCAGAGAATAGTCAGTCCCTAAGGGAGGATTGTGGAGAATTTGAATCCTATCTCTATAGCCCATACCTTTGACATGCCAGATAGATCTCATGTAGTGGCTTTTAATATGGACACATGTGGAAAAAATATCTATGAGGAGGACACCATCAAATCCCAATAGATCATCAATTCCTAGTTGGAAAAGCCTAAGTCTCACTATTTGAAACTACCGAAATAGCTATTCAGAGCAAAGTTCAAGAAGGAATATTATGATGCCATCACTCTTATTAGTGGGGTGGTAGGGCTAAAGAGTGCAGGTATGTTCGAGAATTGGATGTGCCATGTCATTGTGAGGATGGAATGGGGGAATATTGATTATCATTGGGCAGGTGTTATAAGTGTTGCAATTCATGAACAGATGTGTAATGTATTACAAACCAAGACCTTCACAATGACTTCCTACTTAGTTTATGTGCTTGCAAGATTTCATCCATACAAGGGATTAAGTACCAAGGGAATCTTTGGGCATGATGTAATTTATGAGGTTTACTCTCAATTTCACTTAGGGAGCTCAAGTTACAGGAGGGTGAATGATGCATTCACCATGCACATCATTAGATTGCTCCAGGGTATAGAACATATGAGGATTTCTGATCAGGCCAAAGAACTAATCAAGAGATATGGGGCTTGCTTCATACATTTTCCCACCTTATCATACATTAGGATTGATGGGTGTCAAAGGGCTTTATATTGACTTCCAAGGTATCCCACTAATCATATCCTACTCCTGGAGGTCACTAGGAAAATATGTGACTTTGATGCTATTGTAAAAAGGGACAAACATAAGACTGGGTTTGGTGGAGACTTCCCTTTAAGGATAGGCACTGGAGAAGCATGCCCTTCCATTAATTCAGCTCAGGCTTCAGAAGAGGAGATGAGTACTCTTGGGTTATCCTTCCATTCCAAGAGGTCTAGATTTGACATAACTAGTGAAGCACAAAAGAAATCCAGTCGGGAATATAGCCACAAGGATGATTTGGAAGACTACTGGGCTAATTGCAGTGATGAATATGAGGTTAGGAAGAAGAAGTTTTCTAGGCTTTCGGTGGAATCAGTCAGATTATATAATGTGAAGGCAAGTTCCAGATCAGATTGAAGATGATGGGGACTTGATTCAAGGCCATGCATATGAGGCAGTAAAGGACAGACCAATTGGAAAAATAGATTGGCTGGAAGAAGAAAAAATAGAGCTAGGACAGTTAATGAATCCAATCATTAAGTACACAAAGTTATGGCTGAAACATAAGATATGGGAATTGGAGAATGAAGGTGTGCAATGCACCTATGATCTAATGGGAGATTTAGACCCTCATTCTACTTATGAGGAGTTAGCTGAACAAGATCCTAAAGGTAAGGGTAAGGTGAGCTCACCTTTTAAAATAAAGATTAAAGATGTTCAAGTGGAGAAAGCTAAAGAAATAGAAAAATAGAGAAAACCTATTGCCAAGAAAAGGGGGCATACTTCAAAGGCTAAGAAGCCTGGAAAAGAGGAAGCTGAAGAGCAAGATCTTGAGGTTGGTGCCTCTATGCCTAAAAGAAGAAGAGTTGTAAAACTTTCACAGAAGGTAAGCTCCAAGGATGGAGAAGAGGTTGGCCCACCTGTGGTAAATGTGGAAATTTTAGGAGAAAAGACACAAGTATACACAAGGAAATCAAGAACTCCTCCTAAGGATAGTGTGCCAAAGAAAGATCCTCCCCCGGTTGCTTCTCATGTAGAACAACATGATGATGTCCCTTCTTCCCATGAAGCTCACAAAGAACTAGGTGAATTCAAGAAAGCTGAGGATCACCAAGATACATAAGGAGAAGAATTTCATGAGGGTGAGCTTTATAGTGCATAGGTAGAAATAGAAAGGGTGATGCAGTATCCCTTGGTTGCATATGAAGATTCACCTATTAGAACTAAAGAAGTTGGACCTCCTCAAAGAGAAGAAGTATCAGTTAAGGTTCCATCACCTTTGCATAAAGAGGAGCATACTGAAGAAAAGGAGGATAAGACAGATGAGACTCCTGGGAAGTAGGGTTTGAATGAAGATGCACCTAAGGACCAACAAGAAGAAGTGGGACAAAGTGAAGTACAATTAGAGTCCACTGTTCCATAGTGGCTAGATAAAGAAATAAGGAGAAAACCAGTTGTTGTGGATGATACCCCACCCAATTGGGATGAGTTACTAGATAAAATAGGAAAAGATAAAGGAAAGAAGAAGTCTAGGGTCATTTCCAAGATTGAAAGAGATGAAGCAAACAATAGAGTGGTCCACATTGCAACTCCTGCTCTGGATAAAAATAGGGATGAGGTTACTAGGAGTGATTATAATATGCAGACTATCAACCTAGGATCCACATCCATGGAACAAGATATTGAGGAATATGAAGGTTCTAGTGCAGTAATCTTGGGGAGATTAAGAAAAGAAGCACAAACTAAATAGGAGATGAAGAAAGAGAGTGAAATACTCAAGAAATGTTTGGAGGATCTAATGAAACCTTTGCAATCCATTGGCTCCTTATCTTTTGCTGCAAGTTTCTTGCCCCAAGAAACTATCATTGAGCTAGAAAGAATGAAGGCCACTACTCTTGCTACAAAAAATTGGATACAAGGGGTGCAAACCAAAGGAAATAATGCTATCAAGGAAATTATTTCAACTGGAGGAGATGCTATGAGGGAAAAAGATTGGTTGAAAGAAGTGTTGGCTCAAGATAAGGAGGATGTAGATCTCCTATTGCAGAAAACTAGAACCATCATGGAATATACTAAGGATAAGTTGGTGAATGATGGAATTCTCCCTTCCTCTGGAGCTACAGAACCTTGGGAGTGGTTTGAAGCTTTGCAAAAAAGACAGAAGGTTTTGAAGAAGATATATAAGCAGAGTAGGAAAACTGAGGACACCCTGATCGGTATCTATAATGGATGCATTTCTTTCTTTGAGATCATGACAGGGAGAAGGAGGATTGCACCGAAGCATTTGAGTTTAGAACAATTGAGAAAATGGTGGCAAGATGTATATTCCCTAGCCAGTGAAGGTTTGATTACTGAACACCAATTGGATAATGCAACTACCTTTATTGCAGTTATAGATAAGTATCAGATCAATAAAGTTTAATGGGATAAATCGGTGGAGCAATCAAGAGAAAATATTAAGTCAATTGAAAGCCGACTCAAGGTTTTTCCTTTGCCACCTATAGCTGACTTGGAAAAAGTACTTTTTATGGTGCATGATATGGTGGATCGAAATAAAGACAAAGGGGAAGGCAGCTAATGTTGGGCTACATTGGAATTTGTGCTTCCCTACTATCTTTCATGCATTGGTCTGAACTATATTGGAGATCCCAGGCCGACCTAGATGAAGTTCAAGCATTTAATGCATAGTTTATTTATTTTGAATTTCTCTTGGCCGACTTGTTTTGTGGCCAATTATTATTGTAAACCCTAACTAGGCCGACATATCTTGGGGGTTTCTATTAATATGGCATTATGCCTCATTTGTAAAGAGATAGAGCGAGAAAAAGATAGATACTCGAATACTAGAGCGAATTAAGTAGAGCAAGAGTTAGAAGCCAGTTGTTCTCAAGCCAAGTATTGTAACATAAAACTAGAATTGTTGCTTCAGTGGATAATTTGATGCAAGTAATGACATTGTGATTTGCGCCAAACTTGTTCTTCTTATCTTACATGGTTCTGTTATTCTATCTTTAGAATTGCTTTGAGGAAAATTGATATTTTGATATTTAGGATTAGATTTGATTCAATGGTGTTTATGGTTTGATGCTTGAAGTGTTGCAGTGATCCCCGGTCCATACTTTTTGCAGCTAGCTAACTATTAGTTGCTTTACAAAGTTAGCCTGGACCATATATCTACTGTGCTTAGTTCAATTGTGAAGGTTTGTTCATTTCAATTACCTTTGGGTTGTCTTGGATGAATGTTCATGATCTGAAAATCTTTATTACCTTAGAAGATTGCATTGTTCTTGTGAAATTGCAGATTCATCTAGGTTAAGCAAGAATTGGTTTATGAGGGATTGGTCCATTTCAAGTATTTCATTATTTGCATTGTTAATCTTAGGAGTAGCATTAATCTTAGTGATCTCTATGAAACCCTAATATTTTGTTATTTTCTTTATCATTTGGGTTAGATTTAGGATTGAAGTATCATCATATTGCTAGATCTGATAAATTCAAGATTCAGTCTTTTCTTGTAATAAGGTCCCTTTGTGATTACCAGCATTTTCACATTTATCACTGAGTTGTTTATGCATTGTCAAGACCTAACATTAGAGACCATGGGGTTATCTCTTGAGGCTTGCTAATAGAGATTTACCTTTCAAGAAAGATAGGATATTATATTACGCTTTGATTTGTTGTAGAAAACATCATCAACAAGGGTGAAACTCTTATCCTATATATGAGTATTATCCCCTACATTCTACACTATATTGTGTTATTGTAGTTCATGTTGATCTTGTCTGTTATGCACTTTTTGTTCATGAAAATTATATGCAATGTGTTGATTACCTACTTGTTGCTAGGAAATTTGGTCACGGACCTAAGTTAGTTGATCAATTTTAGGTTGCAACTCCTACCTTCTTCACCTAGCTTGATCTAATATGTTCAAATTTTCATCTAGGATTCTTCCTCTTTCATTAATATCTTATTGATCAACATCATGGAAAGTCTGATCAAATTAGAATCTTTGGGAACTAGAGGATGAAAATTATTGTTGGTCAACACGAAAGGAATTTTGATCTTAATTAGGTATGTCATATCTTTGGGTCTTTGTGTCTCCAAGATTACCCCTTCCTGTTATACCCATCGTAGTATTGTTTCTACTCACATTATACTCATCAATATTGATCCTTCTCCTTCTGAGCAGTTGGTTTTTTGAATTATCATAAGTATATTGATAATGGTCTCTCAAGTCACTAAAATAATTACCTCTATCTAAGGTACTTACTAGCTCTATCTTGTTCTATCCAGAAGAACTACTTCTATTTTTTTCCATTTACTATGTCGATTCTTTATATTACTTGTATTATTTCCTTGTGCAGGTGGTTCTCTTTTCTATCTTCTCTAATCCATGGCAACTATTTTTATAGAAATTTAATTATTACAACAAATTTTCCACCCCCTCTATGGGAGATAATATTTTCTTGAAAATACACTTACGATTGTAACTCAAAAAACAACTATAAAACACTAATTTTGTTAACTCTACAAAATATGTTTATTTATTTTAACAAATGATGTTCCTTGGAAATGACACCATTATGTTTGGTCCCAAAAAATGTTGCTATGATTCCTAGAACCAAATCTCATGTACAAATCCATGGTTGTCATCATGCAAGTGAAATTAGCTTATCAAAAAACCATGGAGGGTTGAAGGAAAACTCTATAAGTGGTTTTTATGTCCTACACTTTGAGCCCAACTTAGAATCAAGAGTTTATTCTTAGAGGCTAGAATATAACATGAACAAATAGAATTGGTATTTAAACCCAAATTGTTGATTCAACCCCAATTTTGTCACTAGGCTAAGAGAAACTACCTTACTGACTCTATATAACTAATTTAACACCTTTGCAGTGAATGCAAGGTGGGGGTGAGTTGCATGATTCAACAACCTAATGCTTGATTCAAGCGCATATAACAATGTCATGCTACTTCACGTAATGAATGAACTTGGTTTGCAAGTGTCAAAGTCATATAGAAATTGATTTGCTATGGATTCTAAAGAGGTGAATGTCATTAGGCTAGTGAGAAATGAATTACAACTAGTTGTGCACCTTGATAAAGTTTTATAATGGACATCATAGTTTTTGGTTGTCCTCCTATGTGGGGAATGTTTTTATCTAGAAAATGGGAAACACCTATTTGTGGGAGCATACAAATAGACTTATTTTATGCAATAATTCCTCTACATGGTGAAATTTTAAAATTAAATAAGGAGCATAGATTATTAGACAATATTGAGGATAGGTACAATCCACCTTGTCAGTTCAACCTATTTGATACAAGTATTGATCATATGATAGGCTATTGTTGTTGGGAAAATGTGTATTAACCTTGCAATTTCATAAGGTATTGTTGATACATAAGGTACTGTTTTGACTCAATATATTACTAATCAACATACGTATGAAAATAAACTTGTATTTAGCTTCATATCAATAGAGCTTTTCCAAAATGAAAACAAAATGCAAAAATAAAATACTAACTTCTAAGAAATAAAAGCAAAATGCATTCAAAAGGAAAATTTCACTCCATTGTTATCCTATCTACAAGATCTTGTCTTTGCTCTCAAATTTTTGTAGCAAAATCACAAGAGGCTATGTAGAATGGACGTGATCATAATAAGATTGGAGTTCGTTGTTTGAAAAATGAGGAGGAATCAAGCTTATATAGATGTCATCACACAGTGAATTCAAGTTGGGGGAGATGTGGGATTAAAGACTGTAGTGGAGAAATGCATGTTGGAATTAATTGAAATTAATTAAAAATGAGAGAAAATGGATGAGTGGGTTTATGATTATATTTATATATGATTTATGAATTTAAATGATTGATTCAAGGAAAATGATTTAATGGAATATATGCATGGATAAAGATTAATGTGATATGAATGCAAATGATATTTTAGTGATTAATGCAAATGGACAAATAATCAATTAATGATAAATGATTATGCAAATGGATAAGAATTATGAATAAATGCTTATAAATGCCTATAATATGGATAAATGGTTATAATATTTAAATGGATTAATGAATATGGAGATATGATTATGCAGATGATCAAAGGAAATGATAAATATTTATGAAATGGATAAATGTTTGGATATGCAAATGATTTAGGAGGAAAATATATTAATGAATTAATTAAATAGATAATGAAACCTTAAATTATTATAAAGACATTTTTATGTGTCTACATTTTTCCCCTCTTTGAGACAATGCAACCTATCATGTTGTTTCAAAGAAAAAATGATTAATTGATACATGCCCAGGGATATCCTAGTAATGATGATGATAAGGATGATATGCCCCCTTGAGAGATTGATCGAATAAGCTATGATAAGATTAATATCTCAATAGATCACAAGGAGAAGATGTGATAATTGATATTGCATGAGTGATTAAGCAGAGATCTACATTTGATGAAAATGCATAGTTGATGGGCGTAACTGAACAATTGATGTAAATGATCAGTATAGCCAAGTTGATGAGCTAATTACGCTGATCAAGTTGATTGAGATTGATGCCACCACAAAAAAATATTGATTAATAGATTAAGTGATCAAGGACGAGATTGATTGATTTGATATTTGGGTTAAAAGACAGGTATAAGTTAGATAAAGCAAGTAATTAATCTTTGAGATAAGGAGCATGAAGAAAATGAAATGATGAAGGAAATGGATGATGGATGAAAAAGAGATATGCAGGAAATGAAGGTGATGAGGTTTATTGTGCTTTACAGAGTGCTTTATCATCATAGAGCTTATTATGTCACAAATTAGTATAAGCCTCTAGATAACATGAACATCTAGACGACCTGAATATTATTTTCATTTTTATTTAGAAGTGAAGTATAAGCATCTAGGTATAAGGACCTTAGATGACCTAAATAATTATTGCATGGAAGACACTATCAGATAAGGAATGCTCTTATCCACACTAGACTCATAGGTCCTTGATGATTTTAGACAACCATGTCTTAAGACGAGTCATCCTGTAAATAAGAAACAATCCACAGACAACAAACAAGTGAACATGTCCAATCCTCACCTCTCTAGTCCAAGACATCCTCAAGAAGCTAAAAGACATGCCACCAAAGATTAAAAAAAATCATAAATCAATCAAAAGACCAACAAATAGACAAACACCATATTTCAATTTAAAACTTATTCTTGTCACAATTTATGTGTTTAGATGGATTTGAAAGGGGGATTGATAGGTATGTTGTAATGTTTGCTTGATTTTCAATTGTGGCATGTTTTGATTTTGTTGAATTTCAAAGCTATGTGGTGATCTGAAAGTGTCACTGTTTAGGGATTTTTGAGGTTATGTGATTTTTTGGATTTTTTTGAAATATTTGAATTTTTTTGGATTTTAAGAATATTTGATTTTTTTTGGATTTTTTTGGATATTTTATGATTTTTAGGGATTTTTTCTAGACATTTAATGATTTTTATGGCTTTTTTCAAGACATTTTATGATTTTTATGGATTTTTTCCAGGACTTTAAAGAGGGAATGAAATGAAATGTGGTATATGCTTGGTTGAAGAAACTAGATGCCCCACACTAGACGTAGTGCAACCATGGATAAATGATAGATCAAAATGAAAGATTCACTGCAAAACATGTCACACAAGCAACATATCTCTTGTCAAAAGATGATAATAGTTGACTGATTAAGATGCCAGGAATGATTGATTCCCTAAATAATTATGATGATAAGTACTTAGGGTCACTGATTCCTCTAAGTACAGTAATATTGATGATTTTTTATGATTGATTGACAAAAGATATGAAGATTGGATATTGTCTTATAGCTAGGCTCAAATATGATTTGCATGATAAGATTCAAGTTTGCAAAGGGACATGATGGCCCACCTTGGGGTAGTGTACTCATGGATAAATGAGAAGGATGTGAACTATTATGGAATGGTAATGCATAAGGATATGAAAGGAAATCCAAAGAATGCATTTGTAAGTTTACCCCTAATCTCATCAAGAACAAAGGAAGGAAATGGGACATGAATTTGGATAAGTTGGAAGATACGGAATGGAAGACTGCAAGGATAAGGCTAATGAATAGGATGATCAAGATCAAATAGATAAGATATGGACATAAATGCTTAAATACTTTGCCCCTATTCCTCATCAATAGCACGGAAGGGAAGAAAGGATGCATTTAGATAGGATGGTGGAATATGGATAAGGTGAAGGATATGGCATGGAAGATATGGATAAAAATGAATAGGATAAGATACATGATGGAGGATATGGTATGGAAGGTTTGGATAAAGTGTATAGGATAAGATATATGATGTTCAAGAAGATCCTTAACCTTGTCAAGATCAAAGGTAGAAAGGTAAAGGATGAATGTAAAGAGGATAATGAATATGAATGACAAGATGGATGAAACTTTCCCCCAAGTGAAGAGTGATAAGTGAAAATGGAAGGTAGTATATGCATGATAGGAAGATGGAGGGACGACTCAAGCATCAAGTTTTATGGATAATATCCCTCAAATATTTGCTCTAATAAACTATGGAAATGAGGATTAGGATCATAAACGTTGGTAGATTAATGAAATGATAGAAGAAGCTAAGGACTTATGCAAAGGTTTAGATTAAAGGAAGGTAATGGGGGATGGATGTTGGATAATGGATAGAAGGTTGGAATGCTTATTGATGATTATATGAAAAGGATGGCAATATCAACATCGACACACACCTTGAAGAGTGGTGAAGTGATGGAGGAAAAATGGAGTTTGAAGGTGGCAAGTTTTTAGATGGACGATTGGAGGAAGCTTTTGGATTAGAAAATTTGGATGCCAATTTAGGTTTTATTCCTTCTATGAGACTTTTAGGAATCCACATAGCTTTTGACTTTTATTTTTGCTTTGTGGGCCTTTGTGGCCTTTGATATTTTTCCTTTTGATTTATGGACCTTTGTGGCATTTGAAATTTTTCTTTTTGCTTTGTGGACCTTTGTGGCCTTTGATTTTTTTCTTTTTGCTTTGTGTGCCTTTGTGGCTTTTGAATTTTTTTCTTTTGACTTTGGATCAGATTTTCTTTTATTTTTGCATGTCTCTTCAAGGAGACATATTGATCCTTTGGTATATGTGGATTTTGATATGGAAGCTTTTGACATTTGGCACCCAAATTGCTTCCAATAGCAATGGGATAGGGGGATGGAGATGAATGATATGGAGGTATTATGGATGGGTAATGTAGGTAGGATTTTGAGAGGGCATCAATGATGTGTGTCTTTGTTGTTCTTGATGAATAGGAGATGGAGGGATGCAAGGCCCCAATATAGATGGAAGGGTTGATGAACTAGGGTTTGGATGATAAGGAACAATGATAGATGGAAGGTTTGATGGACTAGAATAAGTACCTAGGATAGATGGAAGGTTTGATGGACTAGGATACTTAGGTTTATTTTGATGGAATTTGGACTTACAATGGGTACCAATGTTTTGAGCATGAGGTGTATAACCAAGGCCATGATAATCTGGATTTTCTTGGATATAAAGGGGTTCTAGGATACCTTGTTCATGAAGGCCTAATCTTTTGCCTTTGTATTTCATACTTTGACAAATTCATTTTCCCATGGGATATGTATTGTTTATGAAAAAAAATTCAAGTCCATCGTGCTCGGTGGATGTGATATGGAAGGAATAACAAGATCTTGGAGTAAACCACCTTGGATGAAAATGACGGGACCCATTTGATAGGTAAGGGGATCATGGATAGATTGTATAGGGGTGATAGACTCTTGTGGAGGATTGTGATCATGAGGGGAGTTAGGATGGGTGATAGGATCTTGACATGGGAATGATGGGGTACTTTGATCTTGACTTGGAAAAGGATCACGAGGTGTAGGAGATGGAGTAGCTTGATCTTTATTAGGTATGGAACCATCATGAAGTGGTATGAAAGGAATATCTTGATCATGAGAAGGATGAACATCATCTTAGAATGAAAGGGTATCCTTGAATGGAGGTATATCTTGATCTTGATGAGGAAGGGAATCCTAAGATTTTGTAGAAAGCATATCTTGATCATTAGATGGTAGGACATCATTGGATATGATGGAAGAGCTATCATGCTATTGGGATGCAATGGAATCATGAGATGGTATGGATTCATTAGATAAGGTAGAAGGAGGACTTGGAAGGATACTTTTGTCTTGAGATGGAAGGGGATCATCTTGGATGAAACAAAAAGAGATAAGGGGATCATCATGAGGTTCTTGAGAGATGGGATCTTGGTCAAAGATTGGAAGGGGTTGTGGAATTTTTGTATCATTGGATGGATTGGAAAGAATACTTTGATTTTGATGTGTAGGGGAGTGTATGCTAGCATGCTTTGGCCTAAGAGATTGACATGAATCATTGGATGTAGATGGTATGATGGGAGAGGATGGTTGGATGGAATCGTTAACTCGGATGAAAGACTCATGAGGTTTATTTTGACTTATGGGGGATGAAGATAGATGCATGACATGGTAGGATTACTCAATATTATTTGTGTTTGAGGACTTAGATTTGGGTTTTTCATTTAGCCTTTGCAGAAAGTCATGGACATTGAATTGGGATGATGTAGTTTTGGGTGAGGATAAAGGCTTATGAGATGATTGCATCACTTCATTCAAATGTTGGGATTCTAGTTTTTTTTCAAGCTCTTTCAAATGATAGTCAAGATATTTGATCCTTTGGTCTCGTTCATAGGTCAGGGATGAATATGAAGGATAGTGGTTAGACATGTTTGGTAGATTGTTTTGGGGATGTTTTGAGGTGTTGCAAATTACTAGGTGTGACATTTGTTTGAGATTTATTTTTGAACACACACACAAGACACAAGAAGACAAAATGTTTTTGAGTTTGTTCTTGATTCAAGATGAAAAAAATCATGCACAATCCTAGGGTTGGCAAGGACAATATTTGTTGGTTCCCACTTGGATTTCTCAGCACGCCTATTCAAAGAGGATGACCTAGGAACATGGTAGCACTATCTCCCCCCACGGCACTCACTTCTTGGGCATACCAAGCACTAAATTCCCTAAGACCAAAAGGATCTCAGAAATCATAATCATTTATAATATGGACATTAAGTGGGATTGAACCTCATTATTCTATATTAGAAATCAAACTTCACATATTAAAAATATAATAAAAGAATAACATGAACAAATAGTAAAGAAATAATAACATAAGATATATCCTAAGAAAACTCTCTTTTGGATAAAAGTCTTAGCCTCAAATTTTGATATCACTATATTATATTTGAACAATTCTTACAATCAAATGAGATGGCCCAACAAATGTTGTGTTACCAGTTTCAACACTTTGATATGCCAATAGCCAATCCCACACTCTAAACTTAAAATGTCATCTAGTGCATGCCAAACGTCTATCCTAAGACTTCCAAAGTGAGTGTCTAATTCATGGTCAGTAGGATCATTCAAGGAAGAAAATTCAACTTTCATACATGTGCAAGTGTAACTTCCAATTTTGACAAGCAAAAATAAGGGAACTATTTGTAAAGTGTAACTCCTCTTCGTAGATTGTATTACACACTATCATGAATAGAATTCCAAGATTTTTTTCTTAATTCATTGTGTAACCCCATGTTGGTGCTCTCTTACATTCATCATATGATAAATTCCAAGTGGTGTGGTGTGTCACACAAAGAATCTTGAGATTCTTCCCAAGTGTAGCACCTCATTCCATGAGGAACCAATAATTAAATTTATTACAAATTATTAGATATCAAATTGTTCCAAGGTTTTGCAAGGTCTTCAACACCTAATCCTATGAATATCCAACTTGTATACGTTGAAAAAATGCAAGGGGTTCAATAAAGAAGACTAAAATTTGGAAATGGTTTTTTATCTATAGCCACCTTGCACAAAGTAAAATTGTTTGTGTTCACTGGCTTAGTGAGATAATCTAAGCTACATTTTCCAAGGTGTCGACCTTCTAAATCAATAAATTACCATCCTTTAGCGTATCCTAAACAAATTTTTGTTAGGAGTTGGTGTTGTACACCATTACATAAAATGTTATAGTATGATGTTGTAGTTAAATAATTATTTGCTTGTGGTGCATCTAGGAGATGTGGTTAGCCACACTAGGTAATTAATTTATGTTACTTATAAGTTGTATTATAATATTGGGTTATTATTTTATGTGTGGGAGACATAAGATAATAATTTAATATTTGGGGAAAGTATTTAATAATGTGAAAACTTAGTACACAATATTAAATGAGGGACCAATGGTTTTATGGCACGTGGTTTTATCTTACCACTTGGTTGTATTTGTGTGAGCTTGTGGCTATAAAATCAAACACATGTTTAGTGTTTAAGGTTGGTTGGGTGAGTGGATTGTCATTATTGAGTCTTTTTGAGGAGTGCATATGTGAAGCATGGCATGGGATGTGTGGATTCATGCTTAGACACATGGAGGATGTGTTGGAGAGGTTTGATGCTTCATAAGTATTCATGGTAACTGTAACGCCCCATCGTGTGAACCCCAAAGGACAACAAACACCACACAATTTTTTTTTTGAAAGTGAAACATCGCATATGATGAAAATGTACATACACTGCAGGAAAAGCAATTATGCATTTACAAAGTCATTCACGTCCTCTGGGGTACACAGAATGGTCATTACGAAACATAAACCTTTATCAAATGAAAGTGACTAAATAACCAAGATTACATAATGATGACATACAACTATTAATGATCAAAAGAGTGAAAAAGATATTCATCATGTATTACATTTCAACTCATAGTTTAATATTACAATTGTGGAGCATATTTCCACAGATACAACACATCATGAATACATTAATACATTACATAATGCTTCCCTTATAACAATGGAAAGAGTACACCAAGTACAAGAATAATTACATCAATGCAAAATAAGGTACAAGGTGAAGAACCGTCTTCAACCAAGTGAAGCTCTGGAACTCTACATCGTGAACACATCCTGGGAACCCAATGGGGTGCATAGCACATTCCACTTGACTGCATGGACCTAAAAGTCCACCCCCTGTGCTAGGAGATGACAAGAAAGGATCCACATCCAAACAAGGTCAAGCAAACAAGAGTAACTCAACACCAACATCAAACAAGTACAACACTTCCAAAGGCTACCAACTAAAGGAAAATAAATGGGTATTGTGGGAGAGTGTCATCGTATGGCCTTACATGGATTATCCAAGCAACCTATCACAAGGTACCACTTCCATCTATGGTTATCTTGATTTC
Organism: Sequoia sempervirens; assembly: GCA_007258455.2. NCBI lineage: Eukaryota > Viridiplantae > Streptophyta > Pinopsida > Cupressales > Cupressaceae > Sequoia > Sequoia sempervirens. The sequence continues at coordinate 31,208,424 of VDFB02018296.1, read as the reverse complement.
CTATCTCAAGGCACCACTCCATAGGGTGACTCATGCGGGACCACCTACCTTTCGTGAGGACAAGGCAGTGATCTTACCGACCAGGTCTTCTCATCCCATCCTTAGCCTGTGAAAGCACTAATAGTATGGGTAAGGCACATAATTAATCTTGTTTAATGTTTAACTACCCAAACCCATTAGTTCATTAAATATATTATCATTTGTTTAGGAAACTCTTTCATGGGTTACCCTAACAGCTCCTTTGTGCGTTGGCCCCCATGAAGAGCCACCCTCCCCAATAGTTCGGAAACAAGACTCACAACAACAAGGGGTGTACCAAACATAAAAGCCACAAAATGAATACACGTGCAAGGCATGAACCATCTCGCTCATAGTCATAACCAAAGGCAAGGAAAATCATGGAACAAGGTACACCCATGAGATCTCAAGAAAAATAATACGATCAATGGAACACAAAGGTCTAATCATAAGAAAATTCAACACACAATAGGTTTTCCATCACCTCTGGAAGCCTAACAACCTACCACCCATAACTTATCAAAAGGAAGTGACTTAAGCATTCACGGGTTCCCAACTCATCCAAAACATGTCTATACATAAAGATTACCTCAATAGTGAAATAAAACAAGGGGAAAATATGATCAATCATGGAACCACTAGCGTGCATAAGAAATCAATTCCAAAGAGCACTCAAAATATAAACAAAATAACTATCTAAACATGTTCAAAGATGACTATAAATACCCATTCATTTGAACGTGAACATAATCCAATCTTATTAAAGATAATGTAATGAATAATTAAATAATTCACTATATTTAAAAGTAATTCCTTTATAATATCTTTTAAATAGATAAGCACTATGAAAACCTATAGTATGCAAAACATCAGATTTCTTTTGATGTAAAATTCCTAGCCTATACTTTTATTTACTTCAAATTAATTAAAATTTAAAATATAATCTATAATAAATTTAATTCAAATGTAACATGTTTGTTTACTTCAAAATAATAGGTTTAATTATAAATGTAATATATACCTTTGATTATATAAATAAATTCAATTGAGATCTAACATAAACAATTTATTTGCAAACCATAAATCTAATATTAAATGAATTTGTAAATGAATTTAACTTTATTTTAACTTGCAATTATACCTAATTTTAAGTGAACATAAGAATAATTTCTAATTTAAATGTATTAGAAAATAAATCTGATTTGAATGTATCTGAAAATAGATCAAATTTAAAATGTAATTGAAAATAAATCTAATTTTAATGTACCTAGATTTGAATAAATAATACTTAATTTTATTTATTTATCTTTTGAGGAAAACAATACATACACAATTGTACATCCTATACTTTTCAAAAGAATAATAACCAACAAAATCAAATCCTATCTTATAGATAAAAACAATACTCCCTAAATCAATTTTCTATTAAGTTAATTAATTATCGACTATTGATTAACATTTCTAATTCATGTATTATATACTTCTTAGTGGTATTAAAGTTTAAACTAATTGATTAAATATCTAACATTAGTTAGATATCCATTAACAGTTAGCTCATAAACCAACTAGATCAAATCACTTGTTTCAACAATGCATCAAGAACATGTGGACCAATGACAAATATTTATTATTACTGATATACATATATATATATATAATTTCACCCCCTTAACACTACCATGTTATCTAATTAAATTTACCCTTTAATTACTAAAGAATATAATCATGTGTATATAAATACATAATCCATTTAATATTTCAATCTCCAATAACCCACAAAAATATAATAAGCAAAATTATTCATCATCACAACCTAACACGCCTATGCCCATTTTGAAGATTATTTACTAAGAAGGCTTAAGAAACTTTCAAGCAAATGCAATTAGCAGGTTATTTAAACTTTTAGACTTCCTATTATGTTCAAGAGCTGCAACTAAGACAGGTTGGCCATGGAATCAAAGAGATTATTTAAACCGCTACAACATTCTATTTTCAAGAATTGCAGATGTGATAGGTTGCCAATGGAATCAGGAAGGCTATTTACGCCTCTACAGTCTTCTATGTTCAAGTGTCACTGCAGTGACAGATTGTAAATTGTATCAGGGACATTATTAGAATTTATACACCCTCCAAAGTCTAAACATTGCTGCAGCGATAGGTTGCCAATGGTACCAGGGAGATTATATAAATTCATACACTTTGTTGGAGGAGATTTCAACAGGAGGACAACACTCTACAATTTAGGGATAGGAAAGTGGGAATCTCTTCCCAATATGAACAGATCATGGATATATGACTCTAAAGGCATTCAACCCATTTATGTGTATATAAAGATTAGAACGCAAATGTAACATTTCATCAGTTTAGGTGCCAAAGTCTATTTATTTTATTACGTAAATGTATCTTTACACATACTAAATTTACAATGCAGTAAATCAAGCCTGTTTATTTGTAAAACAGTATTAGGGAAATAGACAACGATGGAACCTGAATTCCCTTGTTGGTTGTAACGAGAATCTGATGACGAGACCACTTCTCTGTCCGCACAATCACTCCCTCCCCACCTTAATTACTTCTTTCTTTATTTACCAGAGCATATTTTTTTTGTTTTCTTGTGAATCCTCTCATTTCAATCCCCCAAATTTTATTAAGAAAACTCAGTAGTGTTGGATATGAAACGGGACAGCTGGCTAATCCACCAATTTCATCTTCACCACCCAGCACTTTATCTTTCTTCCGTTTTCCACCTGGAGGTAATTCTTCTGTTTAAAGAATTTAGAAATCTAACCCCACTAAGATAAATTTAATAATTTTCAATGGCCGACATTAATTTTTACCTTTGGTTTAATATTGTGACGGGTAGATAGTGTTACTGAATTTAAATTAAATCAACCATTGACTTCCTTTAAATATATATTTATATATATATATATATTTTTTAAAATTTACCCTTTTTAATTTGGTAATGAATTTCACCTTCATTTTAATATTTTACCTGAAGATCAATTTATCACAATATTAAATTAAATTAAATTAAACATAAACCCACCACCATTTTAACATTTTATCAGGTAGAATAAAATATATATTTTTTTAAATTTACCTCTATTTAATTATAATTAATAACAAAATATTTATTTATTCATTTATTTATATATTTAAACATTAAAATTTGCAACTAATTTAATATTTAATTAAATCTTGATGTTTTTCCCACAACTCACATTAATGATTAAATTTAATGTTTAATTTCAATCGTAATACTAACTATTATTGAATTAAACTAACCAATTAGCAATAACGATACGCATCTAAATAAAACGATAAACACACTTAAATTTATGACTTGAAATGAACAACATAAAACAGAACAATACCATACAAAACGGGATACTGACGGACAACATCATCAAACATTGACAAGATCACAAACATGGACAGGGACACTTTCTTGTCAAATCCTTAAACCACGTCATATCCATTGGGTTTGTTGGGCACGCTTAGACTCGACGATGCAAGTAGAGTGAGTGCTTGGTACCTGTAGCCCTGCATAAAACCAAGTGTCGAAACAAAATATATATTCAATGCCAAACACATTGTGAGAGAGAATTATAGTGTGGCAGGGTGCTCACAGATGAGCAATGCAACACCGTCCTTCTCACCTGAACCTCAAACAATAGCAGATCATCATAAATATCATGAAACAAGCAGTAACCAATTTATATAACCACACAATACCACATAACCAGATAAAGACAAACACCATGCATCATTATATTATCAACATAATAAAACAGCATCATGATCATCCAACAAAACACACATGTCAAATAGGTAAAACAGTCCCCATCGAAGTCTCAACTTTGCATTAACATAAATAATATCATAAGACTAGCAGTAACATGAGAGGCACTACATCAACTCTTAAGTTCATGCATTGTTTTATTGTTGAATAATAGATGGAGTATGGATTCTTTTGGAGGCTGGGATTTTTCCTCTTGAGGGTTTTCCCATGGTGTATTTTGTGTTATCTTCTAGCTTGTCTATTTGATCTATGCATTATGGTTATTATGTAAGCTTGTTTGCATGCTTTTATCCCATGGGGTTATGTAGGAAATTGATTAAATGAACTAGATATTGATGTATTATTTCCTAACAAGTGGTATTAGAGTTTTCATGGTTAGGGGAGGTGTGAGGTCTTAGGTTTTGTCATAACCCTTGTTTGAGTAGATCTAGTGTAAAGTTGAATTCATGGCTATGCAAGAAATATTTAAGACATTACAAGATATGGAACACATGTGGAGGTGTTTTTTTTAAGATTTGAGTTGTTGGGGTTTCTAGATTTGTTGGGGGTTTATTGCAAATCTGGAGTTTGAGAAATTTGGGTCAAAAAGGTTTCTTGGATTGTGCTTTCATATTAGGGTTTTCAAGAGGGAATTTCACAAATGACTACTTGAGACAAAACAAACCTCATTATTGGATCCAAGATGGCTAAGAAATAAAAATTGATATAAATTTTTTCTTATTTTGGCCATTGTGAGAAAATGAAAAAATAAAGTGCAATGACCCCTTAGTCGTACAGTCATACGGTCGTCAAGTCTACAAAATTATAAAATTAAATCAAAAATTAAAAATATCTACGACATTATAAATAATCTTTACTGAAAATTTTTAAATTTTAAAAATCTTAAAAAATAAATAAATAAATAGAGTTTGGTGGGGGTGGGAGGTTCACAAACCCCCCCTGCCACCTCTGGCCTATGCCAATGGCGACAGTCTACGTACCTAGTGTTGTCATTCGTCAACGGGCCTTGGTCCTATGGGGACCCTACTTAACCCACAGGGCTTAACAATCCATAAACCACCCAATATTTTTATCTTGAAATTTTTATTATTAAAAATTAAATTATACTGGATGATGATTTTAGGTCCAACAAAACAAAAAGATACCACTGCAAAGCCACTAGTAGGGTAGATTGGGCAACTTTTGTTCAAACAAGCATAACTTTTACCCAGGATGTTGGATTTTCAACTTTCAATAGTCGACGGAAATCTCTCTTCAAGATCTACACAGTGCTATAGGTTTGGTTCTATGAGTTTTTTGTTTATATCAATTTTTGGGGCCTGGAAGCCATATGTTCTTGGTTTCACTATTTTGAGCATAAATTTTGCATACAAAATTGGATTATTGATTTCGAGTAGGTGTTGGAGAGAATATGCAGTTTACTACACCTTGCATCAATTATATTATCAATTTGTGGTTCAGAGAGAGGATTGTATATGTTTGATCACTTGAGGTGCTTGATATTTGAGGTGTGATTATGTGAGTATTCAGATGAGTCAAGAGGTGAAATTTTGAGGGAGTACATATTTTTATATGATAGTTATGATGATACAACTAATTATTATTTTAGTGCTTCCTGATATAGGTTTATAGGTGTTTTTCAAAGTTGGAATTTGATGGTGGTTGGTCACAGATTATCTTCTGGTTTGAGGACATGGGTTGACACGTGTATATACTTGGAGTCTCATGTGGGTGATAGTTGAGTGTAGGTACAACATTGGTGATGATTATGGTGTCACGGATATGTAGGTACATTTTAGCATTGGCACGACATGATCATGTATGTGGTTTTTTGGTGGTGATATGGTTTGTTATTAGGAGGTTGTTCTTATCTCCTAGATTCTTGTTTGGTTCCTTGAATATGGTTACTCGTTTGTAGACATGTTTGGCATATCATATTTGTGGTTTATTTGGTGTCTGATTCTTGTTGGATATAGGATTATCTTCTTTGATATACCAGTTTGTAGGTTACTAATGTAATGATGAGTTTATATGTTCAGTGTTTGGGATCTATGAGTTATGTAGTTGTATGGGCTAATCACCCATTTAGTTGCAGTGGGATGACTCAGATGTGGACTATCTATATCCAAGGTATTGATTCAATTTTGATGTAGACTTTGTTAGTTGACCTTGTATGTGGTATTTGTGTATTAGTATATTTCTTTAATATGAGAGAATGGATGATTGGAGTGCCATGATTTTCACTGCTTGGGAATTGTATCATGTAGTTTTATGATGATGTCATGATAGCTTGGTTACATTTCATTGGTTACACATTTCATTCGGAGCTGTTGATAGTGATGACTTGGCAGTGTAGGATTGATTATTGATGTTTTGATGGCGGTTGTATGTTATTGGCTTTGAGATCTTGGTTCTACTTCTTCTCTCGAGCTACTAAGATTGCAATTGAGTGTGTGTGGACCATGGGTGATCTTCATTTAGGAGATGCTTGTCACAATTCCATGTGTAGCTTGGTGTCACTATTTAATGGAAGTTTTTGGTAGTGATATAGCTTCAATGTTGGTGATGAATGATCTTCTTTAGTGTTTGTGGATGTCTTGGAGGAGCTCTTAGATCCTATTTTTGTAAAAGAGTTCTTTCACATTTACAATTTCACTATTAGGAGATGGTTATCTTCATGTGGTTGGAGGTATTAATTCTTGGTTTAGAGTGTTATTGGTATTATGTCATAATGTACTCTTGGTTCTAGAGTAGAGTTTTGGCATGATACATGTTCTCTTGAGATTAGGATGTTTGCATTGTTGCATGTCATCTCCTAGGAAGAGATGGTTAGATCATGATGTCATGTTGGGTTCCTTATTTTACGGTTGGAGCTTTGACATTGATCTTGTTGGTTCTCTTTGTATTTGAGTACATTGTTCACTTTTTTGAGAGATTCATGAGGGTGTTATGTTACATTTGGAGCTTAGCATGGATTGATTGGTTTTAGGTTCTCATGGATACTTGGAGACTTGGGTGAGGCTAGATTTCTCTTGTGTTTAGATATATTTTCTTGAGATGATTACTCTTTGGAGGTTTTAGTAGGAACATCAAGGAGTCTTCACCTGGATATAGATGTGAGATCATGATGGACCTATAGAGGAGATATTTTTTGGAGTTTCATGATGACTTGGTTATCCTGGAGGAGCATTCTCATTCCCCACTCGGTCTACTTGAAAATTTATCATTTAAAAGGTATTTTCCTATTCATTTTTTAGATGTGTTATGTTTCATGCTTTATTTTCTCATGGGAATGAGTCTTGAGCCATGGTGATTGATTTTAGGAGAATCATTTGAGGATTGTTTAGCATGAGTTTATATTGCTTTATCTTTCATAGATATAGATCTTGAGCTACGGATAGTTGGTTCTCCGGGATTCATTTTGAGCAATTCTAAGCATTGTTATCTCCTTATGCATTCAATTCTATTTATGTTATCATCCATTGATGAGGAGTTTTAGGAGATGGTTATTGGGCTAATTTCCTAATTTTGGAATGGATACTTTGAATTTGGTTTCCTTGTTAGAGAGGATTACATCCATGTTGTTATTACATGTTATATATGTTTGTTTGATCTAAGAGATTGAATGTTGGGTGTTCTTGAGGCTTTTTATTTAAGGTTGTAAGGAGATCATCCTTGACACAATGTAGCACTTTGAGGTGTTGTCAAGAGGACATGTTATGATTTACAGGTTTTCTCTCTTCATTCTATGGTTCCTTCCTGGAAGTTCATGTTCATATTATTTAGGAGGATTGTGGTAACATGTTGTGAGAGAGTATTCAGGTATTGGTGTTGCATGTGTGGATCATTGTGATTGTTCTTGGTACTTCATGTTTTGATCATTTGCCACACCTTGGTATAGTGTTGATTTGTATACTCGGTATGCTTTAATCATTTTCAGATTTGGCATTACCCATGCAATGGGAGTTCTTGGATATATGTGTTCTTCATTGACAGGTTTGATACAGGGAGCTTGTGATTGTAGTTTATGGGTTGCATATGTTGGTATGAGTTTACTGATGTTGTTGATGCCTAGGAGGTATGGATGGTTGGATGTATTACCATGTTTTGTGGATGTTATTGCCAATCATGTGGTTTTTTTACATTTGACAGCATCTTGGAGTCTTTTTCATCACTTGGATTCGATTCCCATGTTCTTGGATTAGTGCATCTTCACCTTGGCATGTTCATTTTCTTCCATAGGTGGCACATCGGATGATGGGAGGAGTTTTTTCTTGAGATGGTGATCAGTTTGTTTGTATTGCAAGTATCTTGATGGAGCACAAGAGCATGTTGGAGATTCATGTGGTTTCATGTATGGCTATGATGATGTATTTTGTTGATTGGCCCTTATACAATGAATACAACAAATGGGAGAATGTTAGGATATGGTTTTGTACAACATTACATAAAATATTATAATTAAATAATTAGTTAGTTATGGTGCATCTAGGAGATGTGGTTAGCCACAACAGGTAATTATTTAAGGACACTTGTAAGTTGTATTGTAACATTGGGTTATTAATTTATGTGGGAGATAAAGAATAATAATTTAATATTTGGGGAAAGTATTTAATAATGTGAAAATTTAGTTACCAATATTAAATAAAGGTTCAATGGTTTTGTGCTCACATGGTTTTTTGGCACACGTGGTTTTATTTTACAAATTGGTTGTATTTGTGTGAACTTGTATCTAAAAAAGCAAAAACATGTCTAGTGGTTAAGGTTGGTTGGGTGAGTGGTTTGTCATTATTGAGTCTTTTTTAGGAGTACATATGTGAAGCATGGCATGGGATGTGTGGATACATGAATGTACACATGGAGGATGCATTGGAGAGGCTTGATGCTTCATAATTATTCATGGTAACTATGTAAGTGCATGTATTATTTTACTATTGAATAATAGATGGTGCATGGATGCTTTTGGAGGTTGGGATTTTCCCTCTTAAGGATTTTTCTAGGGTATATTTTGTGTTATCTTGTGGATTGTATATTTGAGCTATGCATTATGGTTATTTTGTAAGCTTGTGTGTATGCTTTTCTCTCATAGGGTTATGTAGGAAATGGATTAATGAGTTGTGTATCGATGTATTATATCCTAGCAATGATGCAGGAGCATCTAGTGGTGTAAGGCTAATCTTGCATCACCCAAAAATATTATATTTTCATTCTATTTTAGTTTTCTTTAGTTGTTTTGGGGCCCATGGCGACACATGCAATCTTTGGGATAGTTAGAAGTTTGAAACAACCAAAAATAATTACCTAATGTTTTTAGTAAGTCAGCCTATTCAAGTTCCTATGGACACGAAAACTAACCCCAAGGAGCGAAATTGAAAAATAAATTTATTGGTGAAAGAATCATCTCAAAATATTGTACCGTGTGGAAGATATTGGGTGCTGTCATAATAGTGGTTTACAATTCCTGAGAGGAACGAATTTTAGCTAAAATCACATATTTTTAGAAAATATAATGATTTAAGCCTTAAAAAGTTCCATTTTAAGGATTCCAATTGAAGAGGGTTTGATCAAATCACTTTAGATCAAACCCCCTTGGATAGAACCTCGCTAGTTTTAAACCATACCTATAAATGCGTCTCCTTTACACCTATCAAAATGCTGATAAAAAATCACTTTTGATTTAGCTTTTGGGGGATCAAATGAATTCATTTAAAATTTATTTCAAATGATTATGGTATTCCTCAGAACAAGCTATCCAATGAATATAATTTTAATATGTTTTGGTTTTGTTATGTATTTCTTTTTTAAGTTTTATTAAACATAGGTTTTTCATCGAAAATGAATTTCTTTGTTCTTCACATAGGGAAAAATAGAAGATTATCAAAAAATTGAAAAATATGAGTGCACCAAATATTGAAGTCCTTGATCCAACAAAAAAATGACATATACAAAAAAAAGTTCAGCGTTATACGATTGTGGTGTGTCTAAATTGTAATTTGTTTGACTTTGAAACTTTATTAAGGAAAAAATATTCAATAAAAAACTATCTAACCAAGTGGAAGCTAGATATCAGAGTTACAAATCTAAATTTGGAAAGAATTAGAATTTTATCCTTCATGGAAAAAAGTTATCTCGTTATCTGATTGTCGTCACTTTTTAAAATGTTGTTTTCTAAAAAAATCAATTTTCGTGGGAGATGGAAAAAGAAGTGCAATTTGATTCCAAAAATTTTGAAAAAAATATTTTTAGAATCTATAGACAAAATTTGATGAGACTCTAGTTTGCACTATCTTCAAATTCCTCACAGTTTAGTCGCTATAGGTGCCCGAATGTGAAGATTCAGTTAAAAATAATCATTTCAGTGTCCAGTTTGGCCAAAAATTGCAAACCACTATTATGGGATCACCCTATTAAATTTTTCATCCTGAGGAATTTCTCCAATTAAGTTTCAAACTCAAAATTGAGAACCTTAGAAGTCTCAAAATAGGTTGAAAAGTGTTGAACTTATAGATCTGTGGAAAGCATGTTGTAGATACTTTCACAATCTTTCCAATGATATATTACAATTGAAAATCCAACGGTTGGATAGAAATTTATGACCCTAAGAAGTTGTAACTATACAAAAATAAAATAAAAATCTTCTAGAGTGAGAAAATGGACGGTGGAATTTTTGGCACCAAAATAGGGTTACACCTTCCAAAATATTCTAAGGCAATTACGCTTCTAGGATAAAGAGGGAGAACAAGGGTTACAAAAGGGGCTTCCATAGTGCAAATCGTGGTTTTCTTTTGGCTTGCAAATTTTTGTAATGAGAAGGCCTATGTGGCTATAGCATGTTATTTCCTAAGTATTGTAATTTCACTTCATCAAGTTAATAGAAAGCAAGTGTTTTCTCCTACATTTTTTGTTTATTTCTCTTGTTTAGTTGTGTGTGTGGTTTTGTAAGGTGGGTACCCTTCATCAAACAAATTTTACATCAATGTTTCATGTTAGCATGAAAGTGATGAGCACACGATTATACTGAGAGGGGTTGAACTAGTATAATGCAACTTTTACCAATTTAAAACTTTATCAATCACAATAACATCATTTACTCAACATCGATAATTATACACATGAGAAGAACACAATAACACATGATATTTACGTGGAAACCCTTATAGGAGAAAACCAAGATAAATATTGATTTTATTAAACTTATTTTTACAAATTCTAGAGGCACCAACCCCTCATTCAATTTGTGAGCACCAACCCACTAGAAGCACCAACTCCCACAACTAAATTTGTACTAGATGCACCAATATCTTCTTTAGGAAGCACCAACTTACAAAGCAAAAATAGGTTCTACCTTCTTGGATGTTGCACCATCAACGGATGATGGACAATTTGATCTCTTGTTTGATACCACTCTTCCTCTTGGATTTATCTTCCTTGAATGATCTCCAAATGTGTCTTATTCATAACTCTCCTCTTTCCATATTAGTAATTTACTTCATGATGATATCATTTAACTCCTTCACCAAATTTCCATTATATTATTCTTCTCAAATGTTCATTTATCCTCATTCACCAAACTACTCTTGGATGACGCAACTACTAGCATACACTTTCCTTCTCAAATATTGCTATAAATATGATTATAAATCCACTATTATCTTGCCCTAAGATTTGTTATAATTATTCACAAAATTTTCCTTTGATCAACCTCCCTCTTCTCACACAAATCTACTAGTGTATGAATAATATATCTTTCTATCTTCCATACACAAGTCTACTATGATATTCTATTGTATTTTCTTCATGTAATTCTACTGGTGTATTAAAGATATATTTATTTATCTTCCACTCTCACACCCTCTCAACATCCCACAATTTTTTTGTGTCAATATATATATTTATATATATATATATATATATTCCTATGAGAGATACATCTCTTAAAAATAGAGATAACTATTTAAAAGGATATCACCTTTAGTTACTAACTCTATCTTTTATAAAACTTGTATCACTGCCTTTCATAAAGAATCGTCCTATGAAGAGATGCATCTCTTAAAATAGAGATGACTATTTAAAAGGAATCACCTTTAGTTAATAACTATATATTTTATAAACTTGTATTACTACCTTTCATAAAGAATCTTTGCCTTCTTACAACTAATCACACCTTTTTCTTGCATTAGATAAGACAAATTTTGTCTTATATGAGGGATTTTTTTTACTCAATATTTGTCTTATTCACCTTTTGTCTTTTGTCTCTTATAAATTGTCTTATATAACTTTATTAAGTGCTAGTCATTGCCTTTGTCTAATATAAGTGTCGCCATATTACTAATGAAGTTGTTGCTTGTTATAAAACATGATTGATGCTCTTTATTAAATATGCATTGATTCCTTTAAATCCTTAGTTTATTACTTCATAAGTGTTGCCTTATAATTGGTTTTTAAACATAATCGATGCCACTGTTGTATGATAATCATCCCTACTATCTTCAATGCATAATCATTATTTTATCATTATATTGATTGATGCTCATTAACTGTTGACTTTATATTATTTAACATGGATCGATTCTTATTTGCTATGATTAGTTTATGAGGATAGAACAGCCTAACAAATATGAAAAGACAACAAATAATTTTCCATGTTACTTGGCAAGTAACAAAAAGAACTCCATCAATAATCTATATAAATTGGGCACCATTACTAAGGATCAACATGTTTTTTCTCTTCTCTTGATTACCGTCTCTCCTTTATGTTCTTGCAGTGGCTTTGATATCATTGACAATAATCATGCCTACACTTGGCATCAATGATAATGATGGCAACTATTTCATCTATCAATATTTGCTTTATGAACTCTTTGACATCATTGACAACTTCCAATCATCTATATAGCCTTCACATCAATAAAAACATTAATGATGTTATTCTAACAATCTTGCTCATACACTTGACATCAATGACAATGTGTTTTCACCTTTGACAGCAATGATAATATTTCCAACATAAAGGTATGATTTTTCCAAATTAATGGCACTCCAACTATCACAACCAATTCTTTCCATATTAATAAGCCAATATTTGAGCACAACCTATGTAACCAAATTATTTTTTTACAAGCATGTGTAGGAGCCATTTATTTTTCTTTGGTAGTTGAAAGAGAAAAAATATTCCTTTATTTCCAATTCACCTACCCTTGATCTAAATCCACTAGCCATGTATGTCCAATACCCTACCCAAATAATTTGTACCATGATAACAACTGGTGAAATATTTAGTTCCCTTCATATACATAAATACTCTCTTTACCAAAGTCCAATGTTCCTTGCTTAGGTTTCATATAAGCCTACCCAAGACTTCCACTGCTAGGGAAATGTCTAGTATTGTGTAGACAAACACATACATTAGGCTTCCTACAACATTAGCATATGGAACATTACAAATGTATTTAAAATCTTCATCTTAAGACATTATTCCATGGACAATTTTGTTCCAACAAGAAAAGGAACATTCATTTTCTTAGCCATGCATCAAAAACCTTTGTAAAACTATTTCTATATGTTTTTTCCATACAACCAAAAAATTGTTAGCATAGCCCTTATTTATCTTCATATCCAAAATAAATTTTGTAATTAAATTATTTCATATAAAGTTGGGTTCTTTAATAATTTCCTTATTGTTTCCAATTATTTGCATATAATAAACATACAAACAAATGATAACAAAGTAGTTATTAACCTAATTATAGTAACCATAATAACTAAACTTGCTACAAAAAAAATAATGTTTTATCATTTAAGAGTCAAATTTTTCATACCACCACCTAAGAGATTAGACCATACAAGGATATTTTTAACTTACAAATTAGATTTCACCTTCCCTTTACTCAAAATTTCTCAAGGTGAGATATAATAATATTCCTCCACATGTCCATGCAGAAAAGTTGTTTTTACATCCATTTACTCTACCTATAAATATAAAACAACAATAGAAAGCATAAATCTAACAGAATTAATTTTAACAATAGGAAAATATTTAATTGAAGTCTAGTTCCTTGATCCAAGAATAAACATTTGCTACCAATCTCTTTATACGTGTTTAGCTTTCCATCTAAATTATATTTCTTATTGAATACCCTCTTACAACAAATGGACTTTTTATCTTCGATAGCTTTACTAATCCCAATCCTTATTTATCCAAGGACTCCATTTGTCCACCCATTGCCTTTTTCCAAGATTTTATCTCCTTTGATGCAATAGTTTTCTTCACAAATTTGGCCTCATCATTAGTGCAAGACAAAGAAAATATACAAAGAAAGCCATATGATAATACCATTTGATTCGCCTTTGATATCTTATAGATCTCCTCAAGGGTGGATTGCGATACTCTTCTTCTTCCTCCTTTGAAATAGAATTGTCTTCTTGTCCATTAGCTCATTCATAGTTAGATGCATCTTCTTCTTGCTTAGTTTCAAAATGCACATTTTTTGCTATTTTATTCCTTTGGTTGTTGTAAACTAGGAAAAACATGTCCTTGAAAACCTATGTTTTGTCAAAGCATTCCAAAGTTTATAATCTTTTATATTTTCACCATAACCAATGAAATATATTTTTCTACAAGAGTAGAATTAGGAAACATGTTTATTAGATAAAAAGTAGTGCTAATATAGCTTCAGCCCAAAAAAAATGTTCTAAGTTAAAACCAGTAAGCATATTCCTTTCTTTCTATTAAAGTTGTGTTATTCTTACAACAATCTCATTTTTTGTAGTGTGAATAGAATTATTTTTTGGGTATCAATGTTATTTTATTTAGGAGAATTATTCAAAATCCTTAGAACAACCTTTTTTGTACTCTCAATTATCAAACCTTTAATCTTCATACCCTAAGTTTCAACAAGCACTTTACATTTCTCAAACTTACTAAAAAATCATATTTATGTTTTGTATACCCAATTTTTCCAATGAAATTATCTCTTAAGTGTTGGGTGAAAATTATGTAATCAACTTTCGACAGATTACACAACTTGGACTTCAGCCACAGCTATGTGAGATATGAATCTCTCCTCTTGGAAAGGGGAGGCGCCCTTCTTACTGCTAAGAGAAACAAAAGTAAATCACAAAAAGTAATTACACAATGTACACGAAATTCACGGAGTGGGGGGGGTGTGTTACATTCATCCTTCTCTCTTTTTTCAGAGAAGATGTTTACAATGCTTCACGTGTTGGAAGTTCCGAATTCTTGATAACTTAAAACTAACAACTAGCAGTAATGCCAATATCTCTATCTCGTCAAAGCGAAGCGTAGAGATACCAGAAGTAACTAACAACAAACAAAATAAAATAAAAAGGGAAAGCTCACGAAGGCACAAAGTCGTTTCGTAGCTTTATCAATGTTGGATCTGCATAAAATACCGTTTGCTCGTTAGAAGCACAAAGTCTTCTTAGACGCAACAATTCTTCAAACGGCATGAACGATTACAAGCACAAAGTCTTGTAGATCATCCAACAAGAGTGTCAATAGCACGAACGATTACAAGCACAAAGTCTTGTAGATCCTTCGACAAAGTATCCAAGAGTATGAATAATTATAAGCACAAAGTCTTATAGATTATCCAACAAGAACATGCAAGAGTATAAATGATTATAAGCGCAAAGTCTTATAGATCACTCAACCAATGATAAACAAAATAACAATGCAATCTAAATAATAGATGTAACACAAAGTTTACATCAACCACTTAGAGTCTTTCAGATTCCTCGAACTAATCACTACCAAATCAAATCAACTTACAAAAGTATTGAATCCAACGCAAAGTCTGGCTTGCAATCCTTTTCTTTATTGATTGAATCTCATTCACAAAGTATGAACGCAAAGTTTCACAAGTTTGCTTACAAAAGGGCAGCACTTTGTTGCAAAAGACTAAAAGATGATATTACAATGAAAATCCCTCACATTATATAGAAAGAGGGATGAGCAAAAGAAGGAAAGAGATTGAGAAAATCAGGGAGAGTTAGGTGAGCGATTTTAGGAAATCTCACATAACTTTGACCAAAGTCAAAGTGTAATTTGTTTTGAAAATATTACATCTTTGGATTTGGTGTAATTACAATTTACAAAATGACATTCGAAAATGTCGAGAAATATTTACAAGATGCATAATGGGATGCACCGGAAATGTCTAACACTGGAGAATAGGGGGTCGCTTCACATCTCTTTGCATTGGGCGCGGAAGTCTTCAAATTTCCTCCTAGTCTCCTGCACGAACTTCTCATCTGGACCAACGGTGTAATCCACAATGGTGTGAATTCTCGTGATCGATCTAATGGCAGATGAGTGAACCTTTGCACCTGTCAAGATGCGTCTTCAGGTTGTCCAATGTGAGCCTTGTATCACAAATGATGTTATTGAAGCTTCTGAGAAGTCTGAACTGTCGATCCAAATTCGTGATGGCTTCCTTGAAGATCGGGGATATTTACGGCGGTAGGAAGATACGATTGTCCTCAAGAAGTTGACCAGGCAACTCTCTGATACTTTTGTCAAGAATGTTGCGATGCCCGTCGACATCTTCCTGTACTTGGTGAAGATCTTCAATGAGAGATTGAACCACTTGAATCCTGTGTTTCAGTGATTCTCTTACCTCTACAAACTTTTCTTTGTCGGGAATTACCCCAACCTCCACCAATTTGCTGAGCTTTACCTGTTTCATTTCCGACCATGACAATAGGCATTTTTCCATGTCTCTGCGCTCTTGGGAAAGTACGCTCTTTTCTTTATCAAGCTCTGTGGTGAGCTTGGCCAACATGATGGTTTTCTCATCCGCAGCCAAAATTATCGAGATCGTGTTCGATGATCTTTTCAACAAAGATCGGTCATACAACACCCTGCCTTTGGAGGCGAATTTCTCGGCTTTCTTGACAGCTGGGTCTTCAATACTTGCCACTGTCAGTGGTTGTGCATTACTTGGAGAACCGGAAAGTCTCTTTACAACAATGGCATAATGCTCTGCCCTCTGTTTGTACATGTTACGAGATTGCTCAACTTTGTCCAGCCTTCCGCCAAGATATCCAAAGTGACTTGTGCATCTGCCTTTGCACTTTCGTTGGTAACCTTGCCAAGCTGGACCTTTGTTACTGTGTAGTCCTCCATATTGACATCACCTTCTTGATTCGGTGGTATGCCAATTTCAACATACTTGTGGCCAGACTTATCAACATTCAACCTCGAGTATACTTTTGCCTTCTTCTTCCCTTTGGCCTTTGGAAGAACTATCTCTTCAAGGTCGAGCTCCTCTGGAGAAATCATTTGCTTTTTACGCTTTGACACTTGAGATATTAGCCAAGGAGGAAGAAAAGAAGTGTGAACTTCTGGATTTACTGTCAATTCGGTCGCCATTGCCACTTCTGAAGTTATTGTCACATCTAAACTCACCATTGGTATCGTGACAATTGGAGAAGTGTTTGTCATCATCGCTCCTGTAGTTGACACATTGAGCTGATCACGCATTGACTCATTCATGAAACGATTGAATTCGTTCTCAGAAGTGATATCATACGTTGGCAAAGACAAGCTAGGAATGGACGATGGTGGGCTTGACAGTATATCAACTGTATGGATGCTTATCACTGAAGGAGTATCAAGCTGGGTTTATGCTGCAGGGATAGGGGATATCTCGGCTGCAGGAATGCTTGTGGTAGGAATAGGTGACGAGGGAACAGGAGGTGGAGGAGTTCTTGACTCAAGAGGGGTATGAGGAACGTTTGAAGTCACAGGCGATGATGTTCTGTGGGTTTCCTCAACTACGTTCTCGGGAGGAGAAGTAGTTATTTCTTCATCATGCTCGGGTTCCTGTTGATCACCCTCTTGTCTCTCCGAATCTGGCTCACCTTCGAAGTCACCTTCAGATCCTTCTTCAGAATCTTCATCAGACTCTTGCCCACTTTCAGAAACCTCTTCGGCATCGGAGTCTGCTTCTGCTGAATCTTCATCTTCAACGGATTGGTCGCTTGAAGTATCTTCTTCATCAGAATCTACCTCCTCTAGAATGGGCTTTTTACCCTTAGAGCGAGATGGATGAGATTCTGTTATTTCTGTCTCTTGGACAGCCTGGGTATCTTTTTTACCAATAGTGAACTTAATCCTTGGACCTCTTCGTGAAGAAGTGGGAACGGCCGCTGATTTGTTTTTGTCGCGGAGTTCTTGCTGTTGGCGTGCTTCTGCCTCGGACTCTTCTCCTTTTGAGTCTGTCCTGAAACTTTTCATTGTATGACCATGTTTGTGTAACCATTCTTCTGTGTTGGCTAGGATTGGTCTCAGCCTTTCTCTCATGCTGGTGACATCTTTTCTAGACCACTGTATTGCAGGCAACGGCCTCTTAGCAATGCCTTGCTCATCATAGACAGCGTTCATGATATCACCTCGATCCTCAAAATCCTCTGGTAGGTCAGCGATACCAAGATCTTTGATTTGTTGAACTGTCAATCTGCAATAGTCCATTTTGCGAATGGCTTCATCTCTGCAATCTGCCCAGATGTCTTCAAAACGGTACCTGTGTTGGTGACCCTTTTGCAACTTCTTTCTGACATCTCGGTAATCAAAATCAAACCTATGCACGTAGGCTTTGATGGTCATGATGCTGCATCTCGGCATAGAGCGGACTTGCTTTTTGTGCGGTTTGGATAGTATATCGCGATGGTCGATTAGGAACTTGAATCCCGCGGCTTGTGGTTGCCTTCGCCGTTCTTTACTGCGACGCTCCGGCTATCACGCATGTTTCCGCGAGAACCCACTTGTCAAGAAGGATAAGTAGTAGCATGTAAGGGACAGCGGTGTAACAACCTACTCTCAAGAGTAAATTAGCGTTGGGAATTGGAGAAAAATACATCCAACTTTACTTACCACCTTATAAGCCTCATGAGACCTCTTCTTCTTTCGAAATTTTGGATCAAAGTTGAGAGAGTAAGAGGCATAAAGAAAGCATCGATTATTTTATGCGAAATGATGAAAGCTCTCCTTTAGCTCAAGCCCGATAGAAATGTCGGCCACAGGCACCATCATTCGATTCCCCTTTGTAGATAGACCTGGGAATTGTCTCATCACAGCTGCTGCGTACACCAGGTAAGAAGTCATGTAGAACTTCAATGTAGAAGGAGCATTAATCAACTGCTTGTGCATCTCATCACTGATTTGTTTACCCCAGTCAATATGCACCTTCTGCCTCCTTGTGATCCTGATGTACTCATACATCCAATCGTGAAAGGTGGATGATTCCGGCAAACCCTTCACTCTGCTCAGAAATGTGATCATATCCTTGACGTCATCTTTGAAGTCACTTCTCAGGAGTCCTTTCGGCCATCTAGAAATAGATGATCTAGGCTTTTTGAGCCATTGAGTATTTATCAATTGTTTGGCTTTATTGGGATCAACATCGAAAATCTCCTGTGCTTTTGATATAGAAATGTCAATATATTTGTCCATGTGAGGAACCTTGAAGACAATGTCAAAGAAATCGGGGTCGAGTCTTAGAATCTCGTGCCCGGAAGAGTCGATCACACTTCTGCTTTCTCGGATGTAATGAGATGCAATTTGAAGAACAAACTCAGTATTGTGCGCAGCTGTGGGGAACATCACCACCAAGTGGAGATTGTTGTGTACGATTGCCCTCATTGAATCAGGGAGAGGCTTCGTCTCTGTCAACTTTGCGAAGTCAACCAAGTCTTGATGGCCAACTTTTGTATCCTTTATTTCTTCAACTTTCGAAAGCACCATAGTTGGCGGATAAACGCCTTGATATTTGTACTTCATCTTGCTTTTTGCTTTCAAAGAAGGAGGAGGCTTCGTAGCAGTCATCAAAAGAAACTGGAACACTGAGCACTCTTGACTTGACGATCTCTGAGAGTAGACTGCAATCCGTCTAGCCAGAACAAACACCAATTGTTAGGGAACATAGGAAAGCGTGAAATGAGCACGAGGGTGGAAAAGCATGGAGCAGATGGCGAGGCACGCAAAACGATGCACGAATGCGGAAAAATGAGGCTCTGGAGTGCACTAGTCAAAAATGAAGTTCGTTTGGAAGAAATTGGAAAAAGTCAGAAAAAAGTGTAAGGGCGCTAAAATTCAGCGCCCTTACATTTTGAGAAAATTGCTTTTGGTGTAAGGGCGCTAAATTTTAGCGCCCTTACACTTTTCCAGTGTTAGGCAATTTTTGACATGTTTGAAATGTCATGGCGCTTAATTTCAGCGCTTTTACAATTTTGGCAATTTTTGAAAATGTAGATGCAGTGAGGAATGGCGAAGGCGCTTGAGCTTCAGCAAAGGCAATGTTTAGTTAACTTTGAAATGTCATCGAAACCATCTCCATTCTATTACATTTTCATTCAAAGGTCAAAGGAATTCTTTTTCACAATGGCGAATCTTTCCAATGTTTACCAAAACGAATGAAGAACTTTTGACAAAGATAACTCAACACAAGCATGGCGGGTAGATAGAAATTCTCAAGTGATAATGCGCACAGAGGAGAAAGGTAGAAAGAAACGCGTATGAAGGAGAAGAAAGACGTATGAAAGACAAGGGAAGAAACCCGTATGAAGGAGAGTAAGAGAATAGAAAAGAAAAGAAGGAATGAGCATCAAAATGAACACGCACAGAGGAGAAAGACGCATTCAAAACAATGAATGAGGGTTCCATTGCATAAAGGGAAGAAAAACGCGAATGGAAAGAACAAAAAACAAATGTAATGAAAGACGCGAATGTAAGAACTCAAAAGCGGTATATTAACAGAAAAATATAAATAAAACCATAAATGAAAGAATCTTACGAGACAAAAGCATAAATCTTCTTGAAAGAGATGGATCGTGAAAAATCCTCATAGCAATTCGGATAGAACAAACTCCTGGCTCAAGAGACAAAATAAATAAAGCTCATAAAGTCGTGAGTCCATTCCATAGTACAAATAAAGAGTCGCTCAAATCGTCGAAAGTCGCGATTAACAGCGTGAAGAAACGTGCCAGAGGCATAAAAAAAAAAGTTAAGTGTCGAAAGAAAATGTAATGGCGCTAAAATTTAGCGCCCTTACATTTTTTGGAAATTCACTGCATGTAGGGGCGCTAAATTTTAGCGCCCTTACATTTCCAGACTTAGTCAAATTTTTGGAATTTCCCTGCAGGAGCGCACTTTTTCAGTGCTACTGCATCTTCCGCAATTTGCAAAGTACGAACAGTGAAACGTCGCGAAAGATCTCGTTTCGAAGGTCTTTGCGAGGCGAACAAGGGGGAATGCTCGAATTGACTATTCGAGACTTGGGAACGCATTTCGAGGTGGCTTGAAAATCACTCCGTTATGCATACTTGAACTTCACGAATCCTAGGAAACGGACAAGTTTCGTAGGGGGGTTATCCGTGGAACGAGCGCTGCTAGATTCTGTGATAATATTAAGGAAACATAATAAAGATATTTTCTAAGAGATGATACACCAATCAAACCAAAAACATCGTGTGTCAACTCTAAAATTTCACCTACTCTAGTTTTACCAAAAGAAAAAAAAAATTCTAAACATGCAATACTCACAAAAATCAAATTCAAGAGAATAATCAAAAACATCCTAAACCATTTATTTATTCTTCAATATTTTAAACCCTTCTCCTATATGACTCATTCTTAGAGACCACAACATTGACTCAAACTACTAGTTCCATTTACATTTATAGGAGAAATGTGTAAGGCCCCACCTTGCATGTGATTAGTAAAGCCCTAATATGTTTTATGTGATCCTAAATAGATGGTAAGATGTGTTATGGATGACAAATAGTGTGATTATTTGATAATATTCTTGCTTATGCTACCGTGAATGTAAGACCCCATTTCGTATCCCCCATTTTATTTCAATCGAACAAGTAGTTAGATGATAATTATGATGAAATGAATGATAAAAAAAAAAAATTGGGATTCATGGGCATTAACCTTGATTTAATTATGATAGATGCACATGTGAATTGTTGGATATAACTTGAAAGTGTTGGGTTATTTGGCATATTAAATTTTTGTAAATGGTTCATCGTTAATGTTATAGGAGTTTAAAATGAATTACTAAGGTGGTAAACAAAATGATGGAGTGACTATTTCATTGACTATATTCTTGTATTGGAGTAAGTGTGTATTTCCTTTTATTATAATGAAAATTGAATCATTAGGTTCATTTGTTGTATTAATGAGTAAATAGTTCATGAGTGAAAATTATGTGAATTGGATTAGCTAATCTAATCATGTTGACCTTGGTAATGTGCAGGAATCAAATATGCAAATAGGAGGATAGATAAATGTTGGAATCAAATCAAATACATCTTTGGGAAGTTCTAAGTGTAGCCCTATTTGACTTAGAAGGGGTTGAGGTTTTATTATTGGCTGGGTGATTGAGTAGAATCCAATTGTAGGACATGTGATGTGAGTTTGGTTGGGGTTGGAACCCTTGGTTAAGATCAAAATTCGTATGGATTTTTGTGTGGGTTTTAAAAAGGGATTACTGAATCAATTTCCTTGGTTTTTGAACAAAATAGACCCCTAGGACCTATACCTATGGGTTTGGAACCTTTTTGACACATGTGAACTTGTCCTTGGAGTGTGAAAAAGACCCCTCAAAAGTCCACATTCATGAATGTGACAAATTCAAAAAGTGTTGGGGCTTGGGAAGAGTGACTTGTCACTCTCAACCTTCTACTCCCCAAAAGTTCTTGGAATTGGCATAAGACTCACACATGTGTGAGCACTTGTGGGAAAGAGTGTAGGTTTGGAGGATCCCTATATATCTCAAGAAGATGGAAGATTTGGGCATTGCCCACTTCTCCTCTTGGAGAACTTGAGTTAAGATGGTAGAAAGAATGAGAAAAAGAGAGGAGTCTATCTCTTTAGCAAGATATTGATGAAAATGGCTTGGTTTGGAGAGGAAAGATGGATACAAGATTTCAGTCCCTCCACCTAAAGAAAAGATAAGTTCTTCCTTTGCCATTTGGCCTTGTTTCTTGGTAGTAAGGAGTTGACCTATTGTATGGATCATGCTTGAAAACGTAAAGTAGAGGACGCATATGCATGTAAGTTGTGCTATGTTAATTTTATCCCTTTGTAAAAATGAGAAAAGACTCCACTGATCATTTTGAGGCTAAAAGAATTCCTTGCTTGGGGGTATGGCTAGAGCCCACGAGGCTCCATGACGCCATTACGGTAGGGTGGAGAGCAAGCCCTTATGCAATGGCTTGATTTCAATGTAATTCTATAAAGATGAAAATTATAAGTAAAAAGTGTTTGATATAATATGGAGCAATAGAAAGAACCAGTTCCATTGATGTGTTGTTTCCATTGAAAAAAAAATAAAAAAATATATGCATGTATAATTCTATGTGCATCTGTGTATTCATTTTCTCTCGAAGTGGCCATATATGTGAGGCCTTCTTTCTATTGAAGTCTATGTAAAAATGGTGTAGACACAATGCAGATTTTGAAGTGGTAACCAAAAAAAAAGTATGAGTTGTTCTACTGAAATGGATGACAGTGTATTTTATTTTGGGTTTCATTTGAATGTTCCTGGAAATAGATTGGCATGCAACCTACAAAGAGAATATATAGATAAAATAAAAAACATAGATCATGAGAATCTTAATCCCTCTATTTGATAATAGTATTTTTTCTTAACATGGGAATAATACTCTAGATGGAACCTGAGAAAATACAGAAATAAATAAACAAAAGTATATGCTCAGTACAAAACCCAAAATCATAAGTACATTGAAATGAATCACACAAAATAGTATATGGGATCCATTGTAAGTGCTAAGGCCAGTTTAGCTTAAGAAGGGAAAAAAAATATAATAGGGTTCTAGAAGGTCAAATGGGCTTTACTTCTTTGATCATTGTTGATTTACTTGGGATCTGTCAACAGATGCAAACCTTTTGGATAAGCACCATACTTGGCTAGACCCACTTAAAAACTAAACACATTTACCTTATATTTGTTGATGCTATAAATGTTAGTCTACAACTGTGATAAGTTAGTGCAAACAATACAGGGATGGCGTAACAATATCCCCTCTTCCCTGCATAATCCGCGGAATTAGAGTTAGATATTGAATCAATGAAATTTGCACTATAGAAGTACATTTCGGAAGGGATGGAAGTTAGTTACCTGAATTGTGAGTAGGGTGAAAAAAAATAAAGAAAAGAAACACAATGGGCGATAACCTTTGGGCAATAACAAGACTGCTCACATAGCAATTTCATTGATCCCACAACTTATATGTTCCAATTGATAACTATTAGGTAGCTTATCATACCAACAAGTAGATTGTTGCTTTTATGGGTGAACAGAGGTCTGAACCATATCATCGCTCTAACATTTAGATCGAGTTGGTAAGAAAATAAATTGCACCATATTCTACGCCTATCCTCACCAAAAATCTGGGAGTTGGCCTATTAGGTGGATAACTACATAGTAGTTGTAGAATTAAATAATGTAAATACCTCCTCCATGTAATCGAATCACAATCTGAAAATATTGGCCAGTAAAATGGGCTTTTAGAACAATTCAATTTACATATTTGAGCCTGAGATAATCGCAGTCCATTATGTAAGGCTTTCAAAGGTAAAGAATTAGTTGCCTATTGATCATTTCATTCAATTATGTAGAAGTTAGGTGGCTAGTTTTGGTGGAAGATTGTTGAATGTACGATAAATGGAGGACTCCTTGGAATGTACATGTTTGAATTCAATGAATTAGCATGATTGATCAACTAGGGAGTGCGAAGGGGCCTCATAGTCCTCTTTGGAAGACTACAACCCAAGAGGGAGTAGGTTGTTGTACTCCTTATCACCTCCTTGATTGTCAAAAATTAATTCCTTGACAAATAGGGTTTGTCAGGGCCATCATGTTCTGGTTGCCCAATTAGCGGGGAGGATTTAGTTGCTTACAGGTAGGTCAAACAAGTGTAAGAAAAAAAACAAAAAAAAACATGTGGTAGTACCAACACTTAAATTAAAATATTCAAACTTATTGTAAGTAGATGATTGTCACCTTGAAGGGCGTGATCAAAAGATAGGATAACTTAAAATATGATTAACTTCTTTGCTATTTAATTGCTAGTACGTGTAATACCCCTCATACTGTTTAAACTTTTTATTTTTTTTGTGCTTTGGCTTGGATACTCTGATGGTACTAGTATTGTTTGTTTTGGTTAGTTAGACATTTGTTGATACTATTATTGTTTGGTTGGTGGTTTGATTGGTAGACTATTGATGATGTTATTTTATGATTATTTCTTATGACATTATGGTTGGCTATATCAGTTGATTTTCTGGATTATGATATGATGCAGTGATTTAATTTAATATGTTATGAGATGTTTTTTAGTTAGAAATGTTAATTTATCAGTATATTATAATTGTTAGAGTAGGTGTGATGAAGGACAATATGGCATAACTCGTGCGCGAGTGCCCTGCTATGTTGCGATTCCTTCTCACAATGTAGTATTTTGATTTAATGCTTTAATGTTATATATATATGCACATGTACACAACTTCATTTGTATGCAGGATTTGCAGGTAAAAGTCTCGATTCCACCTGCTTCGGCAGGACAGGGCGAGCACCAATAACCCAACGGTTAAATGTTGAAATAGAGGTGACGATGAAGTCCTCCCGTCCCATGATGTCAGGTCATCTTGTTGATTGGTATTGTTCATTGTTGGTAATTATCATCATTATGGTTTGTGTTTTGTATTTGTCGTCCTTTGATTAATGTCGGTACTTTGTTTATGTTGTGGTGTATTCGATTTAAATAATGAAAATAATTAGTTGTTTTAATGTTAGATTTAAATGATATTCGAATATTTAGATGATTTAATTGGTTTTGGGGTATGTGCAGGATCATGGTATGCCAAAAAGTGGCAATATTTGTAGGGTATGTGGCTGACGACTTTTTTTTCACCCAAAATTAATGAAACGAAAAGGGTTTTTAGAGGAGATTCTCAGCTTTCCAAAAATATAAATTATGATTTAATTTGAATTTAATAAATAATTATTATTCATTTTCTATTAGAATTATGACTAAAGTCTGATCGATAGGTTGATTGAAAAACATCTATAACTTTCAAAGCGGTATCATATTTTTTGAATCAAAATATGTCACATTCTATGTTTTACATACTATTGGATTAAAAAAAGAAAAAATTAAATTTCGTGAATTTTGACCAAGTTAAAGGTGAGACAGGGCGAGTTTTTATATTTTCTAAAAGTTG
The DNA here is from genome assembly GCA_007258455.2 of Sequoia sempervirens. Classification (NCBI taxonomy): domain Eukaryota; kingdom Viridiplantae; phylum Streptophyta; class Pinopsida; order Cupressales; family Cupressaceae; genus Sequoia; species Sequoia sempervirens. The sequence goes on along the minus strand of VDFB02018296.1, from coordinate 31,182,328 downwards.
TAATAAAAATTCATAATTAATTATTTACTTGGAAAAAAATTACAAAAAATATGCATCACATCCGGACATGAGTACTCCTCCTTATATAAAATATTACAAAAAATATTATCATTTATTATGGTTAGGGTGGTCGGCAGATACTTCTTATTTTTCCTTGAAATTTAAGTACTACTACATTGAAATTTCAAATTTTCACCAAATAGATTTTATTTATTTTTAAATAAACCTAGTATTTTAGAAACTACATTCAATTTTCTACAAATTCTATTCTTACATATTTTTGAAATAATATAGATAACTTATTCAAATATTTACGTCAAGTTGCCTAACACTGATTTTTCTGAATTTTTTGCCACTTAAGGGCCTGTTTGGCATCCCATGATCCTGCACATGCCCTTTGGAAAAATCATATATTGCAATTAAATAATAATTAAATATTAAATGTGACTTAATTATTTTAATCATTTATTTGGTGGTGGATAATTATGAGAATAATTTATTTAAAATAAATATGTAATGTGATGTGCAAGAAAAGTTGCAAAAACAGAAATAAAAGCAATAAAACAAATAAAAGAATAAAAAGATTGTGTGAGCCAATAGGAATAGAGATTAGGGAAAAAGCTAGCTTTTAAAGAATTGTTTTTCTTTTAATTTTGATTTTTGAGGGTTTTTGAGGACAGGGGCAATATATTTTTATTTAATTAGGAATTTTTGTAAGTTCTTACACACACAGAAGATCAGATAGTTGAAGTTGCTCAAGTGATTGTGAGTTCGTTCTGGACTAAGAATTGGGAATCGAGCTCGAGGGCATCAGAGTCAAGCAGGCATCTTCAGATTTGCATTGGATTCCAGGTTCCTCTTGTGGTCTTCTTCTCGTACCCTTTTTTGTTATCTGTTGCTTCAGAAAAAGAAAAAAATAAACTTTATTAAAATGGCTTTTTGTGAATATAGAAAACCCCTGTTGAACTGAAAACTAGGGAAAATTATTAGACTAGAAAACAAAGAAAATCATAGTAATTATACTGTCCAATTTTTGTCAAAACAAGAACCCTGATCTTCTGAAACATACAATCTATCAAAATAGGATTTTAGAAAAAGATGATTTAGTTATTGAAGAAAATAAAATTTAGGGTTTTCTTAGTATTTTAATATATAATGGATCTATGTTATTTCTCTATATTTTCCTCTGTTTTTCTTAACATTTAGGAAAATCTGTTTCTCTGTATTCTGTCTCTATTTTTTTTTTATTTATGAAAATAATATATATATATATATATATATAATGTTTATATATATATAATGTTTATAATATCTTACTGTTCTCTATGCCTGTGACTGGAAAAATTATTCCTCTGTAATTTTTAAATGTGTATATTCTGGGTATATATATATATATAAATTTCGTATATATATATATATATACATATTTATTAAATAATGTTTTGTGCATAGTAATTTTCATATTGGGGATTTTTGTTTAAATCAAATTTTATTTTTTATGTTCGCTGGCCGAATCGGCCGACGGCATCCCGTACAGTGGACGAATTTATGTTTTCAAGTTTAATAAAAATTATATTAAATTTATACTTTCAAGTTTTAGTTTAAATCAATTTTCATTCTTTTAGTTTTCTCTGGCCGAATCGGCCAACGGCGTTCCGTATGTCTGAGCGGATTTTATGTTTCAGTTTATATATTATATATGTTAAAAAAAAACCAGAAATTTCAAAGTTTGTGTTTGGTTATTAAATTTATTTGAATGGGGGTTAGGGAGGGGACGGCTGGGCCGTACCCCGTCCCTGCCCCAAGGTAGGTTGCGGACTGGCCACACAGCAGTCCTTACGAACTGATGTGCGCAGCAGTCCGTAGACTGCTGCGTACAGCAGCTCGTAAGGGCCACTGTACTTACCAGCCGCGGTAGGTCTGGTTAACCGTGGCCACTTGCATGGTTAATTTGTTTAAAATTTAAATTTTATTTATGTTTTTATTTATGTTTTTATATATGTTTTAATATATATAATATATATAATATATATATATAAATATATATATACCAATATATATAGATTTAATTAAATTAGAATTGTAATTTATTTTATTTGAGTTTATTTTAATTGGGGTATTTAAAATCATTTTTTTTATGTAAATTTTTTATTGTTTAATGTTAAAGTTAATTTATTATATTGTAAGAATTTAACTGTATATTTGAAATTAAATATTTGATGATTGATATTATTTAAGAGATTTTGATGTATTTTAAATGACGCTATTTCTGATTGTTTAGTTAAACAAATTTGTTATACAAGAATTGAACTTTAACCGTGATTGTAGACCTTGTTGAGTCAATTGTATTGGGTTACATAGTCGAGAGTGGAATCAAACGTAATAGTACAACCTTGTAAATGTTATCTGAGTTTTCTTTTTATGTTGTGGTTTTCTTTGCTCGGTGTTGTCGATGTGGGAACCGTATTGGTCTGTGAAAATCTTGTTCCAGAGGCTTGTGATTTAAAGTGTTATTTATCTTTGGTTATGCTTTTGAGCGTTATTGGTGTTATGTTAGGAAGGGTTGGACGGGTTTGCAAGTCTTTTGATTATGTGTAGTTGCGAGATGGTTAATGCCTCGTGTATCCAATTTTGGTTTTAAGATTTATATGTGTTAGTTCAACCCTTGCCTACTTGAGATATGTTAGGGGTCATAGGTGGGAGAGTGGCTCTTCGTGGGCGCTGGCGCCTCAGGATGAGGAAGGGCTCAGGATAACCCACGAATGAGTAAGCTAAACAAGTGATAACCTAAACAATAGAATTAGGGGGTTGGGTAGTTTAAAAACACAAGATAATAAAACTTTGGATTCCTCGGCTATGCATTAGGGCTACCTTAGACTAGTGATAGACTGAGAAGGCCGTGGTCAGCATAGTCATAGTCTCGTCTTCACGAGAGACTATTGGCTCTGCATCAGCTACCCTATGGTGCCGGTGCCTCAGTTAGGAGGAAGGGCCAGGAGATCCATAGATGGGTGCCAGCGCCTCAGTTGGAGGAAGGGCCAGGAGAATCCCATGAGAGCTATGCGATGACACTCTCCACTTGACACCCTTGTTGCTTTGTGTTGTTGCCTCTGGATGTTATCTTTTATGATGTTTTCTTGAATTCTTGTGAATTTGTTTAATGATTGTTTATTGATAGTACTTCATGTTATTATGATGAGTCTCTTGGTTTTAACTTGTCATGTGATCTGTGAATGTTATTGGTTGTTCATCGTATGCTTTGAGTTGTACTTGATTTGTATCATAATGTGGTTGAGTCAGTTTGACATTCATGGTCGAGTTCACTTCCTCATCACCTCTGAGCACGGGGGGTGAGTTACTTGTAATTCACATGGTTGGGTGGAACGTGCTCCACACCCATTGGGTTCCCCATCAGCGTCTTGTCTTCTTAGCTTTCCGTAGTGGAGGTGTTCCAGTGATCAGTTGTACTTCATATTTCATTATACTTGTATCAATTCCCCATGTTGGGAAATTCAATGTAATTCATTTATCAAAGAAAATTGTAATGTAATATTATATCAAGGATGTAATAGTTAGGCTCTTTTGTAACTCTTTTAAGAGGTTTATCATGGATGTAATTATGCGATGTTTATTATGCTCGTATCATGGTTATTGGATGTATTATTATCTGTGGTTATTATAAAAGTAATGGTTATGTTGTAATCTTTACCTTATTTATGTTTGTTGTTGCGATGTAACCTCGCGTACCCTAGAGAACCAAGTGTGTTAATGCTATGTAATATGTTATGTGGTTATGGTTTAATGTTTTTGCATGTTTACTTTTATTATTTAAAAAAAAAAATTATTTGCATTGTGTGTGTTCTCTGGGGTTTGCACGACGGGCGTTACAGTACGAATGCCAGTCTGTGGTGATTGGGTGAATGCCATAGGTTGTCCCAAGCATATATGTGAGTTTGTATCAACTTCATGAGTAGTTAAGAAACTACCTCGTTTACATGCAAGCACATCACTACTAAATACTTAGCAGGTTTGAGCTGCTCTGAAAAGAAAGAAAATGTAATAGCTAAGTCATACACGGTTATTATGATCACCAAATAACGTTAATTAAATTTGAGATACGTCCATTTAAAAATAAATAAAATTTGGTTACCATTCATAAATGATGTCTTTCTTATAGCATTTTCTATCCTCACACTCCCTCACGAACAATGGTTAAAAAAAAAGTTGAGTTTTAAAGACATACATATAAATAAATAAATCCTAAAAGAAGAGAGACTTAATTCTCTTTATTTACATAGATCTCATGTATGAGCATTTTCCCTTCTCCTTATAAATGTTCTTTCCTTTTTTCTAGTTAAGGAATCTAGGTTAAGAATTCCTTATATTTTATGAAAAAAAATTAGAATTCAATCATGTTTTTTTTAAAAAAAATAAAATAAATAAATAAAGTAAGAAGATTATATATGTATTTATTTAATTATAAGAATAATCGTACTGAAGTATTTATATTTATATAAATATTTATTCATTTATTCATATTTAAATGTTAAATTATTATTGTTTGAGAATAAGAGAATTAATAAATTAATATGTATATAATGTGTACATAATAATTGCACACACATATATAGATACTGACATTAATAGCACAAAAGTTAGGATTAAAAAACAATAGGCGAGTATTGTTGTGATGATACACCTAGTATTATTTTGTTTATGTTTATATCTTAATAGAAACGTAGCTCCTCAAAATCCTATAATCCAATTGCGGAGGTTATTGGAGTCTAAATGGACAATGAACTCAATGATTTAATTTAATTAATATTAATTCATTTTCTCATACATTACATATTTCAATTGAAATAGTAAGTGGTGTTGAAACCTAACAGTGTAAAAGTAGTTCATGTCAATTTGGTATATCAAGAGAGTAAAAGTAGTTCATGCCATTATAATATGATTTAATAAAATTTTGGTTACTTTTGACCGCTATTTGTTAAGCGATGTAAACATTATATTTTGATGTGATGGTATTTTATTTGGATGTTATCATTATGGCATGTTTTGAATTAGTGTAGCAATTATTTAATTAAAAATATCTTATGCTTTAATTATATTGTTGTTGTTAGAATCGTCTATATTGGTGAAGGGGATAGGATTGTATGACTCGCTTGCGAGCGCCCTACGATTCCAAGATTTCCACTTCACGGTGTGTTTTAATATATATATATATTTGCATGTTCGATATGCTCTTTGCTCGCAAGTTGACAGGTACAGGACATTGACTCCACCTAATTTCACAGGTTTGAGTGTGTCCATTGACCCACGGTAATCGATTGGGAGATAGTAGCTAGGTTTTTTGTGCCAAGTCGTCACCCTAGTCATAGTTTGTCGTCAGGTTTAGCGGTTTTGATTTGGTTCATTCCTCCTTGGTTAATTATTTCATTTCATATTTTAAAGGTTATTAAATGGCGGGTATAGTTAAAGTGATGATTTAACATATCTAGTTACAATGTTGAAATGTTATTTATTTCATTGATTAATTTGATTTAATTAATAAAATTATTTTTAGTTTATTGATTAACTAGGTTAATGGTGATAAATTAAATGAAGTAGTTGTTTTGGCATTATTGTATATTAAGATTCAAATTTAAAATGAAAATAGAAATCATGTTGGATATTTAAAGTTAAATTAAAATAAAAAGAAAAATGTGTTTTAAATTTCACTTTTTGAAATTTTGGATAAAATAAATTCTTTGCAAACTTTGAAATTCTTTTGTTTTAAATGAAATTTTGAAAAATGCATAAAATATCATTTATAAAGTAAAATTGTTTTAAATTTTAAAAAATCAAAATATCCTCCAAATGTTCAATAAATTTAGTGGGTGGGATATTTTAGGGGTTTGACCAAAAATTTGGGGAAAACTCTATTTGAACATTTTCTATTTCATATAATGAAAATTTTTCAATTTTGGTGGGGAGTTTTTGTTGTGGCTGGATTTGGATTTTGAAGAAAAAGATTTGGAATCTCCATTTGAGTTCTTCAAGCTTGGGAGAAAAAACCAGGTTCCCTCTTTGTGTTTTTTTTGTTTTCCATTTTGAAACAAGTTTCAAATCTTTGATTATGTTGTTTGAAAATCTTTAAAATGCTATTTAGATTCAATGAAAACCCATGTGAAATGGTTTCAAAATTTGCAAACTTTTGTTGGATTTAGGAAAGAAAATCAAAACAAGAATCACACAATTAAAAATAGGAAGAAAAACAAAAGAAATTTGGTTGTCAAACTGAAATTTAAACCCTATTGTTGTGTTGACAAATTTATTATTTTCATTGCAAAATTCTGTTGTTCAATTTCACAATTTGGTTGAAAATGGAGATTTTGAGTATATATATTTATAAATATACCTGTGTATATATATATATATATTTCATTATATAAATATATACACACAAGTATATTTATAAATATACTGTGTTTTTATTTTATGCTGGGAATTTCTTTGTTTTCCCAAAAAAATTATTTCTAGTAAATAAATCTTGTATTTTTTTAACAGAGTGAAATACTCTGTTTGTAGATTAAGGGAGTTATTTTTTTATATATAATTAAAAAATTTTATGCTTTAGTGGGAGGGGAGGCCCTGCTCCCACAACGCCCCCCATACGGGAGGCATTGTGTGGAAGCAGCGGTGCTGCCTACAGGCAGCGGTGCTACCTACAGGCAGCAGCATTGCCCACACAACACCCCCCATATGGGGGAGGCTGTGTGGCAGCTTGACCACTCCCTTATGTGAGGGGCTTGCACCCTTTACTTAGTTGTTTTTTTGTTTTTTGTTTTTTGTTTTATTTATTATTTATTATTAATTTAATATTATATATATATATTATATATAATGATATTATATTATATATATAATATATATATTGTATGTATATATATATTATTTTAATATTTAAATAATATTTGTTTTTAATAATATATATATATATATATATATTTTTGATACACAGGAGGTGGTGGGGCGAGCCAAGGTGAAACTAGTCCCCCTGGGGAGAAGTCCTGAGCCCGCAACAGGACTCCTCCATTTTAACCTGGCCAGTGTGAGTCGAACCTTGGACCTATATGGGACAAACCCAAAGCCTTAGCTCAACCATACCGACCGTTCGGGTTGCGGGGCAAACCCCATTTATATATATTATATATATATTATGTATATATAGTGTGCATATATGCATATATATATGTAATGTATATATGTCTTATGTATTTTTAAATAATTTAATCAGTTGAGTGTAAATAGAAACATATATATATATATATATATATATATATATATATATATATGTATATATATATATATATATATATATATATATATATATATATATATATATATATATATGCATATATATATGTAATGCATATATGTCTTATGTATTTTAAAATAATTTAATCAGTTGAGTGTAAATAGAAATATTTAAATACGTATATATAAGTTTGTATATACATTATGTATATATTTTTATATATATGGCTATTTAAATATAGTTAATTCTAAGCTGATTATTTCCCTATCATAGTTCAAATTTAGTGGATTGTATAATCAAATGCTTTTATTTTAATAGTGAACTTTTATTAATTTGTGTTTTTGGGAAATAGGGAGATAAAATATTAGCTTAAATTCTTCGATTGTGCAAATGTAATTTTAATTACTGGAGTAGTGCAAAACATTTTAATTATTTATACTTGGTTATACATGTCATGTCATTGTTTGACTTGGATTTAGGAAATCCTAAAGTAGGTGATTAATTCATCAAATTGATTTCCTTTATGTAATCTCCCTCCTTCGTGTTGGGAAAATAGAGTAAATGTTTTGAAGTCTTCCAGATAGGGATTCATTTTTTGGTGTGGGTTGTCATTATGATAGTCAACCTTTGGATTCCTTGGGTAGTGCATCTAATCTTATCTAGTTTTTAACCCGGTTATTGTGAACAAGAAGTGTGGGCTTATGCCATGTATAGGGAGTCATTCTCCTTAGGTCGCACTTGTGTACCCTTGGGTGTGGATTTACTCCATGTGTTGTCTTAGAGGAGTGGTTTGCAATGAGGGATGACACACAAAGTGGTGTCAGGGAAAATCTTTGCAAGTTAGTTAATTTAGTGATAACATAATAAACTGTTAGAGGCTTAGGTTGCATCAAACACTTAACAAGATTAATTTTTCCTTGCTCATAGACACAAGGGCTAGTATAGACTTGGGATGAGACGAGAAGGCCTGGAATGGAAAGATCATTGTCTCGTCTCTACGAGAGGAAACTGATTCCACATTGGTTTACATGAGGGGCTGGAAGTCATTAGAGGTTACCAGGATATCCCAAGATGGGGGTCGAGACCTAGGAAGACTTACCAGGATATCCCATGTGACATTGTGATGACACTTCTCCTAAGTAAATAGTTTACTATATTAGTGATGTAAATGATTATTTAACTCAGGAAGCTTTGTAACCTTTGTGTTATGTGATGTTGTACTTGTATTTAATTCCGTTCAGTTTTGTGTAACCTATGTCTAGAGGTAGATGGTCTTGCCTAGGAATCCTTGTTACTATCTCCTAGCACAGGGGGTGAGCCTTCGGGTATCACATGGTTGGGTGGAACGTGCACCTTAATCCATTAGGTCATCTTCTTGTTCGTGTGGATGAGGTTTCCAGTTGGAGAGCTTGTGGGATCTAGTTCCTCATGCTTTATTCTTTCAGTTATTAATGTAATTTAATACCCCTCTTTGTATCGAGGTGGAGGTTGTAAATTGTAACCTTGTATTTTGGAATTACCTCATTTGGGGAATCAGTGTTGTAATCTTATTGTAAAGTATATTATTGGGATCATGTGGAATTTCTTATGTCTCTGATTTAATTTTATCATGGATGGAATGTATGAGCATTAATTTGTTAAACAATTAAATGTTATGGTTTTAATTCATGTTTCTTGTTTGGGTTTTAGTAAACTCAGTCTTGTAACCTTAGGGGTTGTTGGCAATGTGTAGTGAACTTTCATGCTTTTTGTACTTAAAAAAAAAAAATTATTGCGTTTGTGTAGTTAATTGCAACTTCCCCTAGGGTTGCGTGGCAGGGTGTTACAAGTTGGATAATAATATTATATAAATATATATTCATAAGAGACATATATACTATCATTAAAAAATCATTGTATACATTAAAGACACTCAAGCATAACAAAAATATATTTGAACAAATTAAAATTACAAAATAACTCATATATATATATATAGGGTTTCAAGAGTTAATTAATGAAAAAGGAGAGAGGAGGCAAGGCAAGTGGCTACCAAAATCTCCAAGAAAAGTGAGAATGTAAGAGTTATCATAACTTCTCAAGGATTTTTCAATAAAAGGAGGGTGCCATTGAAAGACTAAGTCTAATATAGCTCGGTTAGATGAATTCGATATATTTCAAATCTAGATACGATTATCCTCAATTCTTGATAATGGACAATATCATACATAAGGGATTCTAGATCCCTAATAGGTGTGCACCTTATAAAAAAGATGCAAAATCTAGGTGTCATCTTTTATCAAACTATCCCTTTTCTTATCAAGAATTGAGGATAATCTTATCCTTATTTGAAATATATTGGATTCATTCAACCTTTATATTAGACTTAGTTCTTCAATGGCACCCTCCTTTTACTGAAAAAAAATCCTTAAGAATTGATGGTAACCCTCACATACTCACTTTTCTTGGGGAGTTTGGTAGCCACTTCCTTGCCTCTTCTCTCCTTTTCCATGAATTAACTACCTACTTTATTTTATTTATAATATAAAAATATATTCTTGAGTTATTTACTTTACTTGAGACTTGGTAAGTAGGAGGTGCTTTTCACATGTGTCAAATTTTGATATTGCTATCAAGATTCAAAAGTGGGCTTAACCTTCAAGAAAAATTTGTGGTTAAGCGTGCTTGAGTTGGAGTAGTATTGGGATGGGTGACTTCCCGGGAAGGCCCACTGCTTCACCTCTGTGAGCATCACGTAGATGCAATGAGTGCTAAATGGACCATTCATTATCATGAGAGATGGGTTCTTGTGAACCACTACTCATGAAACACAGGTCAATGAGTTTGACTGGTTAAACTACACCGGGTGAATCTGATAGCAATATCACAATTACTTGAGACTTGTTTTATTTGCTTTATAGTTATTTTATTATTTTAGTATAGTTTATTAGTTTAAGAGTTATTTTATACTTTTGATTTTTTAAAATATATTTTTGTTATGTTTGAGTGTTTAATACTTTTGTGATGATAATATATATGTATCTTATGATAATATATTTATAAAATATTATAATCCTACTTTTAAAATAATATAAATATATACTAATTTAAAATTGTTGATATACTAATATGCATACTTCATTTAGTATTTGACACTTTATTTTTATTTATCTAAGATTTGTTTTTTTTTACTTTAGAACTATTCAAAAAATGTATATTATTTAGTCAAGAGTTATTTCTATTTCTATTTATTTTATTTACTTGAAATAACTCATAAAAAACTCTAAGAAAATAAAATAATAACAATCAATATTTGTTTGATTAGTATCAATTATATTTTCTAACATATTACAACAAAGACTAATTCCAATAACACTAATTAAAATGATTTATGAAAAATATTTTTTAAATGAAAATATAACAACTTTCAAAATAGTATAATTCATAAAAACATTCACTAAACATTGTTTCTATAGCTCATATTAATGAACTTGAATTGTAAAAAAATTATAATATTCAAATTTAATATCATTTTCTTTCTCTTCTTCATTCATAAAAAATATGTTTGAATCTATTAAATTAGAAATATTAAACAATAATGAGTGCCCCCATTAAAGGATAATCACTTGTATCTTTCATACTCTAAATAAATAATAGATATCAACAATAATAGGAAGACACAAAATATCACGTCATGATCATATATAAAAATTGAAACATAACTAAATATTTAAATAAATTAAAACTATCAAAAAAATATTTAATTTTTTATTTACTTAAAGAATAATTTTACATACCATGATCATATATAAAAATTGAAACACAACTAACTATTAAAACAATTAAAACCATATAAAAAATTAATTAATTTTGTATTTACTTAAGAATTATTTTATATTTTTCATTTAATTAAAATATTTTCTAATTATTATTATTTTTAAATATATAATGACTGTTTAAAATTATTTTTTATGATTATTATTATTTTTAAAATATATATTGATTGTGCTAGAATTATTTTATTAAAAAAAAATCTATTGTAAAACTGTATAAATCTGATATTTTTTTAATTCATTATTTAAAATCTTTTAAAATTTCATAAATATTATAAAACATATATTTAAAAATAAAAATAAAAAATAAAAAATTGAAAGGAATATAATTTATATATATTAGCTCTAATTAAACGCCCTTACAACTAAGCCATCTCCTTCTAAGAAGGTTAAAATGTGCTTACAGAATAATCTTGGAGTTTAGTGTTTCGAACCTTCTCTACTTCAAAAGTTTATCTCACCATATCTAATTTTGTATCTAATGACCTTTAAGTCAGACACAACTTACTTTGTTTAATTTCTTTTCAGACAGGGTATTTTTAAGAACTTATCTCACCATATTTAATCTTATATCGAATGTGGGAGTAAAGAAAGAATAATATTATCATTTTTTCTTCCTACACAGTTTTCCTCTCTGACTTTCATTCACAATGTATTATATTAGATTTAGTTTGATGTAATTTTACTATTATGTTGGTGACTACAATCTCTTTCTATAGGGGGGATCGAAGAGGGGAATCCTTGGAAATAGTGGAATCAAACAAAAACAACAAATGTGAAAATGGAGGAACGAAAAAAGTTACGGAATGAGATCACTAAAAACAGAAATGTGAAAATGATAGGCAATGGAAAGGTTGGTTTAGTGGGGTCCATGGGCATGGCCACCTAAGCAGTCAGTGCTTAGAGTGTGTCAGTTAAGCCAGGCCGAAAGGGACGGTGCAAATTGCCAAAAGTGTGAACGTACAATTTCAATCCAAAGAGCTTTGAATGCATTCTGTAAAGGTCTGAGTGTACGCAATTCCATACAATATTTTTAACAATAAATTTTCTAAGTTTAGGCAATTTTGTCTTGTATCTTCTCGCTTGCTTCTAAAAAGTAAAGTTCATTCCATTTTTCTTTGTGTTTTTTTTGTTTTTTTCTATGAAAAAAAATCATTGTCAAATTGCTTACAGTTGCATAAATTTTAATGTTTGCAAACAATCTTTTAAGTATATAATTATACTTTATTTCTATAAGTATATATCACTTATTGATCATGTTCTTTACTAATAATGTTATAATTATTGTTTATCATAGATTTTAAAAAAGTTTACGTTGTTTTGTTTTTTATGATATGAAAAAAACCGTTATCAAATTGTTTATAATTGTGAAAATTTCATTATTTGAACACAATCCTATACCTATAAGTATACTTTATTCCTATATACTACATACCATCATAATTCAATCTATTTGTCTATTAACTATGTCCATCCATGCACTAATTCTAAAATAGTTGTTTTCTATCATGATCCAACTTGGGTCTATGGTCATGAAGTCATCCTTGTGAGGATGAATTGACCCACCTAATTTCAAAAATTCAAATTTGGCTAACTACCCATATTGCCTTTCTTACCTAAAGTTGTCAAAATATATGTTTACAAAGTTTGATGTCATGTGCTATTATTTAAAGACATTCAAGAAATTCAGTTGCATTCATTTAAAACATCTAAATATCACATCTCATTATAACTATCTCTCTCATTCTAGACCATTAAAGGAACAATCAATAGTAAAACATATGGAGTTTTTTTTTAAAAGGAGTAAGGAATCTTCATGTCAAGAATTTCTTGCAATCTTTGATATTGATTTAATTGTTAAATCAACATCTTTGCGCAGTTTGACATGGGAGTACCCTTTCCCCAGGAATTCTAGAGTGACAATTTGTACTAATACCATTAGTATAACAATTTGGGAGATTTCGGTTAGTGGCATTCGATCACAAAATCCTCTCACAGCAGCATGGAGAATCAAGAGGATTGGCAGACAAGATCAACTACTTGGATGATAAGGCTTAGTAATTTTTCTTCTCGTATACAAACTAGAAAATCATGACAATTATGTTATATCAATAAAAAGTAGTGCAATTCAAACAAATAGAATACCATATGTACAATATTTTAGTTTATTGAGTTTGTTAGCAAAAATATATTTCATAGTCATGATTCTATACCCTTCAAAATATATGTCCTCAAATAAATTAGAGATTGGATAGAGAAAAAGATATTGATATTAGACAGAGATGTGACATTTTTCTAAAGTGAAAATCAAGAATGTTCAACACCTTTATCAAATTGATCATATAGCTAAGTTATCTTACCATCCTCATTTATTATCATAATCATAAAATTATATAATTATCAAATTTTGTTAGTTAATAGGCCATTCCACTCTAACAACTCTATTATTATTAGTTTAGGATAATTGTGTGCTCATACATTCCATTAGGTTGGTCTAGACAAACTTCATAAAAAAGATCATTTCTTTCCTTTAATTGGAAATCTTCACAACCTAGGGATTTGGGATCTAATCTTTACCAATAAAATTTCATCATTTTTTTTTATTTAAATGCACTTCGAGCTCATTGGAATGCACTCCAATCTCTTTAAAATCTCTATATGATGTTTAGTTAGTGCAAGATTTTTTTCTACGGGGGAAGTCGATTGGACCAAATCTTTAGAGCAAAGATTGTTTTTATTATGGAAAGAGATGATGCAAATTTCCCAAATTCTAAGGTGCAGATTCAATCCAGATATCTTCAAGTGCATTTTTCATAGAGGTTAGACTGTGTATACCATTTCGTACAATACATTTTAATAACAAATTTTTGCAAGTTTAGGAAATTTGATCTTGTATCTCATCACTTGCTTCTAGAAATCCTACTTCACTTAATTTTGATCTCTTTAAAGGCTTAAACAAAAAATCATTTTCAAATTTCTTATAGTTGCACAATTTTTCTTGTTAAAATATTGTACAAGATGATGTATATACATTTTAGTTCTTTGTATTGTACTATTAGAAACATATTTGGAAATGTGATTAGGGGAGAGGATTCAGTAGGTGTGTATTTTAATGTCATGTCTCTGAAAATCATACATGGTAATTTAAAACATTCTCACTTTTTTACATTATCTTATTTGTCAAGGAACTTAATAACTATTAATGTCTAAGATCCACATCATCAAATATGGTGCCACATCAACATAGTTTTTGTTGAAGTGTCCAAAGGGACCTTAAAAAAGAGTAGACCCATAATTGTGCATTAAATCATGTTTTTTGTGCGTTGATGTGACATCATATCATTTGTTTCTTTTTAGATCTAAAGAACACATTTCATTCAATTATAAGTACTCATAATCAACACTAACAAGTCTAACATCACAACTACTAGTATTATATATATTATTAAAAATATTTAACATTAAATCAACAAATACTATAACAACTATTGAAACCTAATCAATTGCTCGATCCAAAATAATTATGGAAATCAGGTTAGTAACAAATTTGTAAATTATTTTTAATCTTAATTTTAAAAAATGTTTATGGATTTTTAATATGGTGGTAAATTGTTGTGAGTTGATTTTGGTAGTTGATGTATTGCTCAAATTAATATAATCATATTTTAGTTTTTGAAAATATAAAATGGTAAATTAAAATATATCATTCAATTAGAAAGAGAATCCACACGATATTAAAAATAAATTATTTTTACTATTGATAAAATTAAATAAAATGTTTTTAAACTTTTAATTTTTCTTAAATAAATTATATTCCATATAATTTATATAACTATGTTTATTGTAGTTGAAATAATCTTATTTCAACAATAAAAATTCTTATAATTATTTTATGTTTTATTAAACTATGTAAATGATACTTCAAAAAATGTTAGATAAGAGGTTACTAAATGCATTCAACCTAATCATTTATTAATCAAACCTATCCATCCACTAATCCTAATATAATTTTTTTTTATGATGATCCAACTAGATATATGGTCATGAGATCATCCTTGTGAGGATGAATTGGTTCGCCTAGTTTTAAAATTTCAAATTTGGGAAACTACTCATTTTACATGTGTAGTGTCAAAAATTTGTACTCCCTAAAGGTGAAAGTTCAATTTAGTGCTTTATTTGGAACCCTCTTTGGTGTCCACTCCATTAATGTACAAGTTAGGAATAATCCTTAGCCTTGACTTTTCCTTTTCAACCAAGGAGAATGGGTCAGTGCTACCCCAAAAGTGCCTTCTCGATCATATGTCACCAAATTAATCTCGATAAGTTCTTATTAAGAAAACCCTAAACTTTTAAATCAAATTTGAATGTTCGTAAAAGGGTTAGATAGAGGCACTAGTGCCATAGTCTAGGGGTTTTTCCTAATAAATTTAATTTTTTTGTTTATGTCAATCTCTAAGTTTGAATATGTGAATTCAAACTTGAGACTTGGAAATAAATTAATCTTGAAAATTAAATTTAAAAGAGTTAGCCTACACTTTAATTTACTCCTATATTACACTATAAATATATGAATTATCAATTCTTATTAGAAAATAAACAACTATAATTATAGAAAAAGCTTTGCCAAAATACATCCATTTCTACAAATTTACAAAATGAATTTAAGAATTAATTAAGTTATCACAATGATTGGAGTCTTATGCCAATGGAAGGACATTTTGGAATCTAAGTTTTGGAGATAACTTTAGCTTCTTTCAATAACTTAATGACTTATTTTTATATTTTTCTCATCTTCATATTTTGATGATCTACTTGCTACCCTAAGCAAGGTATTTATGTATTTGTATTTTCCCTAGGCTATTTGAATTTCTCTTGGATCAATCTTGCTTGTTTCATTTAGGAATTCTTCTCTAAAACAATTGAGTAGGGTTTTTATCATTTTAGCCCATTACCATCTTACTTAGACACACTTGAGGTTAGGAGCACACACACTTTATCTATCAACCAATCAACTATTTGTGGAGGTAGAAATACCAAAATGAGGGTATGACAAAGGAAAACTCCTATATAGACACCCTTTCCCTCACTTTTTGTGATTGTGTAGGTTCAAATCTAAAGACAACAAATTACAGAGTGGAAGAGAAAAGTGCAAACCTATATATTTCATGCTAGAAAGTCGTAGATCCAGATTCATTGTTCTTAGTCAAGAGTGCCACCACCATTGACCTCCTAGTTTGGCCTCAAATTTATAGGGAAAGGTGCATAGAACTCTACCATTCACAAATTTGTCTTCAGTTTATGGATTTTTAGTTTTGTTTATCAATTAATAGGTCAATTAATTCACATTAGATGCAATCAATTTTCAAGGAAATAAAAGAACTAGGTTCAAGGTAGATTGGCTCTCCTTTTGAGGTTTATAGCCAATCTTATCACCTTCTTGACTTGGCTTCTAATGTTGATGCAAAGAAAGATTGATCCAAGTAATCTATTCACTAGGTCTAGGATCTCTTTTTCCACATCATATTTCAGTGAAGATTTATTAAAAACCACCTTCCTTGAAAGAAATGGAATTTATTATGGTAGAGGATATAATTTTTTTTCTCATTCTAGGTATAAAAGCAATGGTTGTACTATAAAGAAACAAGGTACCAAGGTAACTATATAATTGATGTACAAGGTACAAAAATGGTCTTGGTTACCATCTTTTGAAACCCACCAAATATTCTCGAAGACCTTATCTTAATGTCAACACAATAACATAAGACTCACCTAAGGTTCCACTCGATTTGGTTCATCCTAAGTTGATAAGAATTATAAATAAAAACATGTCATCGGATATATTTCTGGTTGATGAGTCAATGGAATTTTTTGGAGCTTATGAAAAATTACCTACTTATCATCATGATCATGGATTTCCCTATTGTCTAAATGTCAAAGCATACTTTGGGAAATATGCTTGTGTATCATATGATATAGTAGATTATCAAGGCATACCCCAAACTTTCCCTCTAGATCATGTAGTACACTATTTGTCGGTATGTGCAGGATCATCATGGAAAAAAACAGACCCTTAAGTGGCGAAAAATTAAAAAAAAATAGAGTTAGACAACTTGATGTAAAAATTTGAATAAGTTATCTATATTATTTCAAAAATATATAAGGATAGAATCTATAGAAAATTGAATGTAGTTTCTAAACTACTAGGTTTATTTAAAAAACAAAATATATTAGGTGAAAATTTGAAATTTCAATGCATTAGTACTTAAATTTCAGGGAAAAAATAAGTAGGTGTCTGTCTGACCACCCTAACCACAATAAAATAATAATATTTTTTTATAAGATTTTAGATTTAAGTAGAGGACTCATGTCCCGATGTGATGCATAACTTTTTTGTAATTTTTTTCCAAGTAAATAATTAATTGTGATTTTTTTATTACAACTTTTAAAAAATATAAAACCTCGTATGTCTGACCACCTTAACTTGGTCAAAACTTCATGAAATTCATTTTTTTTTTAATCCTATAGTATGTGAAGCATAGAATGTGATGCATGTTTCAAATTCAAAAAATGTGATACTATTTGAAAGCTATAGATGTTTTTCAATCAGCCTATCAATCAAGATTTGAGTCATAATTCAAATAAAAAATGAATAATGATTATTTATTAAGTTCAAGGTAAAGTAATTTATATTGGTGGAAAGTTGAGAATCTCCTTTAAAAACCCTTTTCGTTTCATCAATTTTGGGTAAAAAAAAGTCATTAGCCACATACCCATCATATCGCCACTTTTTGGCCCATCATGATCCTGCACATACCCTTGTAGGAGATACTTTTGATGTCTCGATGGATCCATCTAACACAGATAAGGAAATTTTAATTGGAAAATTTCTTGAATCTAATGAACAACAAGATCATACTACACTATTACATGATTTTCCTGAATTAATTTATTGATCTTGTTTACATATACTTGGCATAGATCTTAAGGTAGATACACATAACATTGTGTTACAAGATGATGCTAAACCTGTAAGACAAAATATTTATTTAAAATGAATCCCAAAGTGGATTTTTGGGTTGAGATTGAGGTTCAAAATCTTTTACAAGTGAGTTTCGTTCACCCCATTGACTATTCACCTTGGATATCAAACATCATGGTTGACACTAAATTGGATAATCGTATTTGAATGTGTACATATTTTCATGGCCTTAATAAAGCATCTTTGAAAGATGTTTTCCCTCTTCCTAACATAGACATGATTATTGATTCAACTATGGGACATGATTTATTTTCATTCATGGATAGATTTTCTAGATATAATCAAATCTTTATTAATCCCCAAGACTAATACAAAACTATTTTTATTACACCATGGGGAACATTTTGTTGGGTTGTCATGCCATTTGGATTAAAAAATGTTGGATCAACACATCAAATGGCCATGACACTAATATTTCATAATTATATCCATAATATATTAGAGGACTCTCATCATTGGTAGATCAGACTTTCTCCTTCACTCAATTGCTTAAGAAATGTTCTCATTTTAAATAGAATGAAGATGATCAAAATCCTTTGAGAATTTAATTTTTTTTTCTAATCCTCTTATTTTACAACTAGTCGTCTTAGGATGGACTTTTATTCCTTAAACTTCTACTTCATCTAATGCTATTTCTACATTATTAGTGTAGCATGATGAGGATGGTAAATAATGTCTTATCTACTACATTAGTCACACATTGCTTGATTACAAAACATGATATATGGTAATAGAAAAATAATGTTGGATATTGTGTTTGTTGCAAGTAAATTGAGACATTACTTGTTAAATGTTGATATGTGTGTTATTACAAATTTTTATCCATTAAAACATCTCTTCTCTAAAATTGATTTATCTGGATGCTTAGCTAAATAGGTAATGCTAATGAAATTTGATCTTAATTTTTCCTGTCAAAATAAAATTAAGGGTTAAGAATTGACTGACCATTTAGTTGAGGGTCCCTAACCATTAGCTCTACCAAATAAAGAATAATTTCCTAATGATCATGTCCTATCCAAGTATAAGAGGAAAAAACATGGGATTTATATTTTGATGGTTTAAAGTGTCAAACTGGCTATAATGTTGGTGTTATACTATTACCTCCTTCAAGTAAGCTAATTCTCTTATCTTACTATTAAATTTCCTATGGACTAATAAAATCATTGAATATGAAGCTCTTATTGTTAGTTATAATGTAGCATTGTCCCTTAACATTCAACATCTTCATATATTTGGAGATTTTTAACTAATCATAAAACAAATTAATGGATATTATCAAGTAAAACAAGATAAACTATCACAATACCATGACTTAGCATTAGAATTTTTTTTTTTAAATTCTCATATATCATTGAAAATATTCCATGAAAATATAATTAATGTATGTGAATGCAAAGTCTAGCATTTCCTCCATTATAGCTCTTGATAATTCATCTACAAATTTCAAATTTACTATTCATAATCTCATATCACCATGATCAATATCAAAAATAATTAAAGATGATATAGTTTGTTATCTAAATAATTCAGATTAATGGTACTCCAATATATTTCCATATTTGCACAATGGTACTTTTTTTGATCCTACCACAAAAAACACTTGATCTCATATCTCAAATCTCACAGCATGATACATAATTCTAGCTAATGTTAATCCAAAGGGAATATAATCATCTTCTTTTTTGTTGCCTTAGAAAATTATTGATCCCCATTTGTCTTAGAGAATCCCATTTAGGTTCTTGTGGAGGGAACTTTGGTGGTTGATCTTTGGTTCAAAATTTAATTTGTATTGAATATTATTGGAAAAATAGGAGCAAGATTCATTCTCCTTTGTTAAGAAGTGTCCTAAATGGCAACAACACAATAATTTGATTCATGCTCATGCTCAAAAACTTTGTGCACAAGTTTCTATTTGGCCATTTTATGTGTGGGGCTTGGATCTTATTGGTAAAATTTCTCTTCATTTGTATCAAGTACATACTTTTATTATTACAACTAGAGATTACTTCGTAAAATGGTTTGAATTGGTTCCAATTTTCTACACAATAGCTAATGTTATTTGTCACTTTGTATCTGATAGCATTATATATTGCAATTTAGTCTTCCTTCCACTTTGGTTTTGGATAATGGTACATCATTTATGACTAAATAAGTAAATAAGTTCCTTGATATTTTTGTATACAACATCATTTCCTTACACCATATCATCTGCAATCAAATGTACAAGTAGAAGCATCTAATAAAACAATTAAGTCTTATGAAAAAATTGTTAACAAACATGGTAAATATTGGCATACTCAACTCTTCTATGCATAGTGGACCTATCGTACAAGTGTTCATACAACTACAAGTACTACTCCATACACCCTTGTGTATGGTGTCGATGTTGTTATTCCCTTGGATTTATAAATTCCTTCATTACAAATTTCTCTCAATGGCATTCTAGATGGCACTTCCTATAGGGAACAACAACTTCAATAAATTTAGATTCTCAATGAAAAATATATATATGCTCTCAAAAATCTACAAGCTTATTAAAAAGGTCTTCAACATAAATATAATGAAGGCATTATCCAATTTTCGTTTAAAATTGGTGACTTGGTGCTATATGAAAATCAACACAATGTGAATGTTGCACCAAGAGAAAAGGGAAAGTCTAGCCTAAATTGGTTGGACTCGACACTATAATAAATGAATATGGATCAAGTGCATATAAAATTTCTATAGTAAATGGTATGCCTCTCAAAGAACCTACTATTTCTACGCATTTACCTAGATTTTATTTTTAGATTCATTTCAATCTCTAAATTGTATACATTATTTTTTATTATATTGGAGAAATGGGTTTTTATAAGGAATCCAAAACCTCAAGATACAAAATGTTTCTTCTACAAAATAACACACATCCAAATAGTAACTAATGGACCAAGACACAAGAAGCATAAAGAAAATAGTAATCAATTTAAGACTAGTCAGGGCCTCCACCACTTCTAAATCTTGTTGATAATGCTTATCGACCATCGTCAATAGTTCTTCCCTCTATTTAATGTTGTTATATTAGATTAGATAGATTTACTTTCTATTTAATTTTGTATTTCTTCTTTCATGAAAAGTATTGGTGGTTCTTGTATTTTAGAGTAATTTTATTAAATTTTATAATAACTTGTTGGTATTCAATATTTTTTGTGACATGTGGGTATGTACAGGATCATCATGGAAAAAATAGGTCCTTAAGTGGTGAAAAATTCAGAAAAATCAGAGTTAGGCAACTTGATGTAAAATTTTGAATAAGTTATCTATATTATTTTAAAAATATGTAAGAATAGAATCTGTAGCAAATTGAATGTACTTTCTAAACTATTAGCTTTATTTAAAAAAAAAATAATTCTATTAGGTGAAAATTTGAAATTTCAATGGAGTAGCACTTAAATTTCAGGGAAAAAATAAGAATACAGGTTTTTGTTTGACCACCCTAACCACAATAAAATGATAAATTTTTTTTATGATTTTAGATATAAGTAGATGACTCATGTCCCGATGTGATGGATATTTTTTGTAACTTTTTTCCAAGTAAATAATTAATTATGAATTTTTTATTACAACTTTGAAATAATATAGAAACTCGTATGTTTGACCACCTTAGCTTGGTCAAAACTTCATGAAATTCATTTTTTTTAAAAATCCTATAGTATATGAAACATAGAATGTGATACTGTTTGAAAGCTATATATGTTTTTCAATCAACCTAACAATCAGGGCTTTAGTCATAATTCAAATAGAAAATAAATAATAATTATTTATTAAACTCAAAGTAAAGCATAATTTATATTGGTGGAAAGTTGAGAATCTATTTAAAAACCCTTTTTGTTTCATCAATTTTGGGTAAAAAAAAAGTCATCAACCACATACCCATCATATCGCCACTTTTTGGCCCATCATGATCTTGCACATACCCATGTTAATTAGATCATTATAGAATTTAACTATTCAAATTATACCATAGTTGCATCTAGCTTAACATGTGTATACTTAGTAAAAAATGTGGCCTTTAATTAAACAATTTTATTAAGTTTTTTAGTGAGATCACATCATCTATTACATATATCAATTAGCTAATTGTTGTATTTATTAAATAATCTTGATGATATTACTTAATTAAATCACAAGTGTCTCCAATTTTCTATATATGCTAAATTATAAGAAATGTAGCACATGTTCTTAAATTAGATCATATGTAATACCAAAAGTATTAAGTAAACAAACACACACACATATCACAACATTCATATACATCATCATATCACCATACTAACAAAATGTGGTGTATCATACAAAATATATCATCATCCTATAAGCATGTGGCTACTAGACTCCTCAGGGCCTGGTGGTGGTGGTTGACATGAGACTGTAGATCATGAGTAGCTTCTAGAGCCACTCCATTCCAGTACAACCTTGAGCTCACCTCTAAGCTCTGCATTGGACCCATCTACTACTATGAACTAATAGAACCAATCTCTCTTGTATCACACTCTATCTATCTATGTCTACAAACTTGTTCATTTGTATATGATCATTAGTGGGGCCTTGATCTCTCTCTCTCTAAGCTCCATGTACATAGCTCTCAATCATAATATGGGATCAAAAACCTCTACATTAAGCCCTACACTATGTGATGCCCTATAATTAACCCACATTGACTAAGTTAGTTTCATATTAGGAATCATCTATGTTATCACTCGACCCATAAATTTGAGCCAATCTTGAGTGACAATTACAAAAATGAAAAATAAAAATAATAATAAGATGTATCATATAAAGAATAAATAAAAATTAAATACATCTAGTATACTATAAAATAATAATAAAAATTAATATATCATATCACCGAGATCACCAGACAATCAATGGGGATCCATACATGAGACAATCATAGCTATGTTTGGGATCCCTTGTGAGGTTGGGGCCATAATATCTATCACTCTACTTGTATTCCCATGCTCGTATATACTAGGTCTCTCAAGTGTAGAAAGGTGTTCTTGTGATACATGAGGATGAGACCTAGGTTTGTCCTCGAGGGAATCATAGGCATCCTCCTGCTCCTTTGGATCTCCTCCTACTATCATGGTAAAATGTTCATCCTCCTCACCATATATTCTTGCATCTCCATAACTATCCTTGTCCTCCTCCTTTTAGTCCTCCCAATGTCATGGGAATGACCCAAGATCATCAGTAGGATAATCTACAAGAAATACAAGATCTAGATATGTGATATCCCACCACCTAGTATATGCAATGCTCAATCCAACATCATATACATTAGATAATGGATATTTACCTCACTCCTCATCATAAAAGTCACTCAAAGGGATATCCTTATGGTAGGATGTGTTATGTCTTGTGGCCTAGAGCCACTACAAGTTGACCTAAAATAGGTTAGTCAAGGGATGGGAATCTCCTAAGGGAAACCAAATTATCTGCTCACTCAATCGTAATAGATGAGATAAATGATGTACTCATAGTGACCAACAAAGAAGTAATCATGTTACATCTTGATAAGCTACTGTGAGAAACTAGTCCAAGGCTGTAGAGTCCTATAAGGTCTCCAAACCATTTTCACAACATCTAATAAATCAAAGGTAATGTGCCAATAGAGAAAACTATCATGTTATCATGGATTTTTCAAAGGGTAAGAATAGGCTCAAGGATATGTCCATGCTACCTCTATGGGATATCTTGCATAACATGTATAAGTGATATTCTTGAATTCCCAAACCTAGAGAAGGGTGCATGTCATAAGGCTATGTGACTCATAATTTACATACCATCCAAAATCATAGTATAGGATGCTTTGCACCTAGGAAAACATGGTTTTTTTCTCATTCATAGCTTTTATAATATGTATGAAGCCCCCATATAGGTCTGTTCCTCATCCATCTGGTGTAAATTCTAGTTTTATGGTTTTGATCATGATGCAATGTATCATAGGAATCTCTACATCTCCAAACAGTAGCCACTATAGTTGTATTCAACCCTTGTCATCCTTTAGTATATGACAGTTGATATAATAGCATTGGTCCGATAGGATCTCATATGAGGTCCTCCCCTCCTCGTGGCTCATGATCCTACCTTGGATTGGTAGTTGAATAATCTTACATACATCCTCCAATGTCAGTGTCATTTCTCATCAGAAGATGGAAGGTAGAGGTGTCTACATCCAATCACTCTATGAGTGTCATCAACATCATGTCATGGTACCTCATGGTGGGAATGGTATAAACCCATAGTAAACCAACACCATGTAAATGATTTGTATCTACTACAAAGAGTAGAGGGGCGTGTTCGTGAAGAATACTATATAAGATACCCATTGGGTGCTCTTACATGCATGGTGGTACCTTTCATTTAGCAAAATATTCTCTCATTAGTCATGCATGAGTGATAAATCAAACTAAAGTAACAAATTTTAAATTCTAAGACATTGTTCCTAGTTTAGGGCACCATAGTTGGACTAGGGTTCCCATACTAGTCTAGGGCATCATTTCTAGTCAAGGGTACCCTCATAGGTCTAGGGTACCCCATTTTTACAAACATAATTAAAAAGAGTAGAAATTGATCTCCTAACTATAGGGAAAATTAAAACACAACTTACCTCTTGTGTCAACACCCCTTGTGTGATGCACTCTCTTAGGGCCTCTGATATTAGTGCATGATATGATTGTTGTTGTGGAATTTCACTCCTAGAGATGCTTGGCTTAACTCATAATTATCTCAAACTAAAAAAAAAAATAATGGAAAAATATTAAAAAATCATAACTTATAGAAAAAATGGTAATATCATCCATATCATATTATATTCAAATCATCATAACTTGGGATTATGAACTCTGATTTATGTGTTGTCTATTGCATTGGAATCCTAGTTCTTCCCTTATGCATATCATACATTTTTTGTTCTTTTTTGTTATATTTTACATGACCCCACCAAAGGAATTTTCATCAAACTCTAATAAATTTGGCATGCACGCATCTCATGAATCCAAGGTCTCCCTAAAAGATGATTGTATGAAAGATTATTGGGCATGAAATGAATAGGATTTTGCAAGGTAGCCTTTCCAACTGTAATAGGTAAAGTAATTACACCAAGTGGTTGATTTCCCATTTTGTGAAATCCTAGAATTGATAAGGAATGAGGTTGAATTCTTGATTTATCCATGCCTAGTTTATCCAAAAGGGTCATACTACATACATTAAGAGCAAAACCATTGTCAACAAGGGTTCTTTTTATTCCCCACCCATGATAGGTGGCTATTATCATGAATACATGATTTCTTTTTCTCATTTCCAAAGGAGGTAGCTCATGTTGGTGAAAGGTAATGTCTACATTATCTATATTTATTCCTTGTATTAGAGCTACCACATCATTTGCATTTGTACCAAAGGGAACCACTACTTGTTGTAGGGCTATTTGAAGCATAGTGATAATTAGATAAATTCTGAATTAGGTCCCATAGGGATATCTTTGCAAGAGTATTTGTAAGTTCTTAAACAAGATCATACCCCTTCCCACTATGCGAGTGAAAACGAGGAGCACTAGGCAAGATTGGATTAGGCAAAGGTAAAGGTGTTGGAGTTGGTTGTTTTGGTTGTGGATTGTTTCTAGTGGTATATGTATGAGCAATGGTATTATAACTTGATTGCTATAAAAAAAATTTATTAGGTGGTTCAAGAGTGAAAATAGGTTTGTTTTGAGTTTGAGATTTGTGTGAAGGTGGGTAAAGGATAAGTTGAGGTTGAATCACGTTAACTTCTGTTGGTTTTGGTTTGTCATAACATGCCTTAGTGGATGAACCTTGTGAGATGAAATCCTCAAGGGCTTCATCTAACATGTCAAATTCATCACTACCAAAAGGCTTGAGGCTTAGGTTAACTTGGAAAAAGAGGGGTATGTGCAGGATCATGATGGGCCAAAAAGTGGCAATATGATGGGTATGTGGCCGACGACTTTTTCTTTACCCAAAATTGATGAAACCAAAAGGGTTTTTAAAGGATATTCTCAACTTTCCACCAATATAAATTATGCTTTACTTTGAATTTAATAAGTAATTATTATTCATTTTCTATTTGAATTAGGACTAAAGTCCTGATTGATAGGCTAATTGAAAAACATCTATAGCTTTCAAATGGTATCACATTTTTTGAATCCAAAATATGCATCACATTCTATGCTTCACATAATATAGGATTAAAAAAAGAAAAATTGAATTTCATGAAGTTTTGACCAAGTTAAGGTGGTCAAACATACAAGTTTTTTATATTTTGTAAAAGTTGTAATTAAAAATTCATAATTAATTATTTACTTGGAAAAAATTACAAAAAATATGCATCATGGGACATGAGTCCTCTACTTATATCTAAAATATTATAAAAAATTATTATCATTTTATTGTGGTTAGGTGGTCGACAAACACCTACTTTTTTTTTTCCCCAATTTAAGTACTACTACATTGAAATTTCAAAATTTCACCAAATAGATTTTTTTAAAACAAACCTAGTAGTTTAGAAACTAGATTCAATTTGCTACAGATTCTATTCTTACATATTTTTGAAATAATATAGATAAATTATTCAAATTTTTATATCAAGTTGCCTAACTCTGATTTTTTTTGAATTTTTTGCCACTTAAGGGCCTATTTTTTCCATGATGATCCTACACATACCCAAAGATTTAACATATTTGAAAATAATTGTGATTTCTCCAAGTGGTTCATTAGTTTTTAGGTGTTTTTGTTTTGTTTTCTAACGAATTCCAAATGTAATCTAGTCTAACTGAACTATGAACTAATGTTGAAAATGAAAAGAATAGTAATCTAATTCTATCCACAATTGCAATGAATATAAACTATGCTAAATCTAATGATTTGAATGTAACAAAAACTCTACAAATTGAAACTGATAACTAACAAGAGAAAACAAAAAACACAAAAAAAGAGAATTTAATGTTGTAAAATGCAATTTAAAATCTGAAATGGGACTAAATCGCTTAGAGGGGAATATGAGTCCAAAACAGGGTTTTTCAAGGATCTGAATAGTGAATAACAGTTAACACAAAATACCCAAAAATAAAGAAAAATCTCATGTACTAGGACTAAATCTCCTAGAGGGGCATATGAGTCTGAGGTGAGGATTTTTGTACCATTTTCAATTTTTTTTTGTGAATGTTATGTTCTTTTTTTTGGATGATGTCTAAGCTAATCATAACTGTAGATTTTAGATGAGATTCAATAATGCAAGATGTAAAAACATAGCCTATATGCACTTTCACTAATGCAAGATTTAGAAACCTTAGAATGTCAATTAACTAATGCAAAATGTGATGCAATGTTAATACAAGCTAAACCTAGGATGATAATGCACTCCAAATCAAAATTAATATGTTCTAAATGTAGGTTCACCAAAATGAAACAATGGAAATAGGAAGGGAAAGGACTCCTATTTTGCTCAAGTTTCACTCAAGGAAACCCTAGAGATCTCAATCCAAGGATGTAAAGGGGAAAGAGATTTGCAATAGGAATGTCCTAGGGTCTGATAAAAAACTAAAGAGGGGTTCAACACCAAGCTAGGGCTTGGAAAGACTAATTAAATGCAATACCTAATGTTTAAACCTAATGTGATGTAAAAATTCACTAAATGACCTAGAAAAGAGTACAAATCTAAACAACAAACTAGAAAAACATAAAAGTGCACCTAGAAATATGAAGGACTATTTGAATCAACTCTAAAATGCTAAAAATGTAGCTTTTAGGGAACACTAGGACTCATACAAAAATTTTGGTGTATCAGTCCCAGTCTAGGGTTTTTGGACTGGGATAGCTTTCTGACAGTGTAGGTTCAGGATCTTCAAAAATCTAGAAAATTTCCTATAGTGAAACTCATATGCCATTTCTGGCGTATCATTCTCGTTCTTTTTTGGGAATTCAAACTCCAAATTTGTGCTCCAATCTCTACTCTTCCTTCCCAAACTGATTTCTAGATCTAAACCTATAAAAAGACCTGCAAAACAAAATATAGAGTTGATTTGCTTATGGTGGGTTTTCTTGGTCAAACCCCTAGTTTGGTAATTAAACCTTGATAGAAACAATAGATTTTGAATGCAAATGTGAACATAAACCCTAACCTTAAGTGTGTCTAGGATTAGGAAAATTTGAAATGCAATGCAAACCTATTCTATTGTGCTAGAATGAGATGCTAGAATGAAACATGGACATGAATGACTCACTTTGAGAGATCCCTAATCACCCAAATGAGCCCTAATAAAGTATGTGCATTCCTTCGGCTGAATGTAGGATGGAATCACTTAGGAAACAAGTCATTAGGCTTCACTTTATGGCTAGTTGCATCTTCCCAACCTAGAATCCATCATGATTTACCATAGGAAACCATAATCAACCCTTGACAATGCTAAATCTTGAATGAAAGTGAGCTTGAAGACTTGCAAAAACACAATAATGTTGCTCCAAGGCTTCAACTTTGTTGATTACTTGTTCTTGAATGCTCTTGTGAAGAATGCTTGAATACTCTTGAATGCTTGGATCTTGAAATTACTCTTCTAGATTATTGCTTAGATTAAAAATGACTTTAGAAGCTTTTTATATGGGAAATACACCTAATTTACCATTATTTAGATCTCAAAAGTTGACATCAACAAAGAATTTGAATTAAAAAATTGAATTTCCCACTCAAACCCTAAAAAATGAGCCAAATGGGACTCATATGCCACTTCGGGCATATGGGTCCCACCTAGGGGGACTGATATGCCCAAATTGGCGTATGAGTCCCACCCTAGATTTTTGGGTTGGGTTGTTAGAAATTTTAATGCTTTTGATGATTTTGTCAGGTTTTTAGTTGAAATAAGCCTTGAGATCCAAAATAAAGGGTCTTAGGGGCCTATTAATGATGATTTAAAAGGGTATTTAATGCAAGGGTACCAAAATAGGTCCAAATTAGGCAAGAAATTGCACTATCTCCAAGAAGGGATTATAATTTTTGTTTCCACATAACCTAAGTTGATATCTCTTTTATTTTTATTTATGAAATAATTATCAAAATATATAGACACATGTTTATGGTTCACCTTCCCTACTCTTCAAGTATATTGGAATTACCTCCTAGTGGTAAGGATCATCCTATAATCTTTTCCACTTTCTTCATTGTATTACTTGACTGGGCTCAATGTATATTTCTAACCATATTTGACAAGGGTGTAGCTATCATTTTCTCCATCATCACACATGGAATTATAGGATCCAAAATGATTCATGCCACATATCCATGGACATGAAATCACTCATCAATTCATCATAGTAGGATCACATCGAAGTTCTTATAAGATAATGTTTTTTACAACCACATGTCAATCCTTTTACACATAGGAAACCCAATATGGATTTGGATGTGTTGATTTATTCAAGTTATTTTTTTAATCATCTCCATTGAAGCTAGATTGGTGGTGTCCCATTATCAATAATAACTTTTCTATATTTTCCCTTGGAATTACAAAGAGTTTGAAAGATTCTAATTTGGACTATTTAATTATTCAAAGGATGAAAGAAAAAATTCTTCATCATGAAGTATTTTCCTTGCTACTGTTTCTGAATTGGTGAAGAAACTAACTCCACATCAACTTCCACAAGATGAAAACCAATCTTGTTCCCTCCATGCCATTTAGTTCAAATCTGGGGACACTTGAAATAAGTGTGACCTATTTGGCCATAATAGAAGAAAGATCTTACAAATCCTCTTCCACCATTTTCATATCTATCTCTCTCTAAAGGAACTGAAACATAGGAAAAGTGAAACCCTAAGATTTGACCCTAGGGTTTATGTTCTTTTCTTAGATGTTTCATTAGAGATTTTATGGTAGCGGGGTTTCATGGATTTGTACAAGGTATAAGACTGACTTACAACTTGAAAGGTGAGTGAACATTCCCTTGACCAAACTTGGAATGGATTTAGCAATGAAATTTAATGCAATGAATAGGATAATGATGTAAATACCTATTTTGATGCAAAAAAAATATCTATTTGATACATCACAAAGAAATTTAGACTCAAGAATTAGACTAAGCAAGACATTGTTCACCTATGGTTCATATTTGGGGCTGAAAAAGGAGGACTAATTCTCCCTATGAATATGTGTCCTTGTAGAGGGATATCAGATCTATTTTCTTAGTCCTCTGGTTCTATATTAGAGCATTCCATTTTCATCTACAAATTTGTTGGACCACTATTAGATATTTTTGTAAGTGAGTTTTCATGAGTTGTCAAGATGTAGGGTTTTGATTCAACAATAGATAATTTATCTTCAAACTTCCTGTTACCTATTTTTCACTCATTGGTTCAAAAGGGTAGAATTTGTTTCTAAACTGAGGAAAATAAGGGGAAAATTATGTTTTAAATTCGGCACATGGATTAAATGTGGCTCCCATAAGGGTTGAGCCCAGCATGCAGGTGTTCAGTTTTCATTGGAAAGGTGACCAAGACATTTTGGTCGCTATGAGTTTCCATCTCTCTCCGCTTGGGAAGAAGTCTCGCCAACAGGTGTTCACAAGGCCGGTGTAGGGGAGAATGGTTTGCATTCGCTATGATGTCTCGCCGACTATTGGTGGTCTTGCCGAAATGGGGTGTCATCAGTATGAAGTATGGCCGACCGACAATAGTTTTGATGAAATGGTTTGTGTTCGGCATAACCTCTCACCGATGGTTGTTTGTTTCGTCGACAGGGTTTGCGCTCAGGTAGATGTCTTGCCGACCATTGGATGTCTCACCGAAAGAATAGTGCCTTCAGTGTAATGTTTTGAGCTCAGGGGGATGTCTTGTAGATATGAGATTGTCTCACTGATGGGAGGGCATTGCGGTATAACTCTTGTCACCCGCTATGACCTCTTTTCGACCAAGTGTGGTCTTGCTGAAGTGGAACGGTCTTGATATGATGTCTTTTCAACAAGCGATGGTCTTGTCGAAGGTGATAGCCTGGCTGAATGATCTACGATCGACATGATGTATCGCCGACTTGTGGGAGTCTCGTTGAAAGGGTGTTTGGATATCGGTAAGACTCCTGGCCGAGGGGTTTTCATTTTCTATGTTGTCTTTCTGACTCATGATGTCTCGCTGATGGTTTTAACTCTTCGGTGTGACTGATGGATGCTCGCTGAGACCTTTTTCTGACTTGTTTGTCTTGCCAATGGGTGTGTTCGTGTTGGCATTGCCGAGACTCTTATCGATGGTCTAAATGGAATGGTAACTACTGTCAGGTGCTTGCGGTATGACCTCTTGTCGAAAGCGATTATCTAGCCAATGGTTTTGGATATCAGTATGACTCTTAGGGACTCGCTATGATGTATGGTCGATAGCGGTGGTCTAGGCGATAATTTTGGATATCGATATAACTTTTGCAGCTTGGTATGACCTCTTGCCAACAGTTCTAAGCTATGCCGATTGTTGTTGTGGAGTATAATCATATCGGGGAGACACGCCTAGTGTCTCACCAACATGTGATTCTGTCTGAATAACTTTTGACCACTTGGAAATATTACGTGGAGCGTGTTCAACCAATCAGAGGAAGCTAAAGGCGAACCAGTGACAATTTGACTATTTGACTTTTCTTGCGAGAAAGATCAATAGAGCATAAGCGGTATGGATTTACTCTAAGATCAAAAATAGTAGATCAACATTTATGGTAATGCTGCAAAACATTCAAAGCAGCTCTAAGGAGGTTCGAGGATGGACATGGGGGCCAGAAGTTAATGTGATGGTTGCAAAAGATCTAAAAGGCCATCCCTGGAGCGATCCTTCACTGACATGGACACGGGGATGCACATTGAATGCAGTATTAACTTTATTCCAAAAGATTTGAGGACCGACCCCTTAGGAACCGATGGATTTTGTAAACCCTAAAGTAGGGTCCGACACATTCTTTTTGGCACAATTTTTGTTGTATATATGGCTTTTTTGCCTCTTTGTAAAGGATTTTAGATTATGCATTCTAGAGAGTTAGTGATTTTTCCTCAAATCCTTTCTCAGCTGATGTATGCTTTGTAACTCATTTGGAATTTGGAATTTGGAATATGAAATACAAAGATTACCTTGGAAACCAATGTTAGTATTCATACTACTTTCATTTTTTCTTTCAGATTATGCAAGTTTTGAACTGTGCTTTTTCTAAGTCTGCATTTGAACTTTAAAGTTGTGAAATTCATCTTTCCTTCTTAAAATATATATGCAGATTAATCCTTTTCATTAATTATGCATAAGTTCACAAAATTTATGTTGAGTAAATGAAATAACTATCATTAG
>VDFB02018296.1:31120073-31149722 GCA_007258455.2 Sequoia sempervirens | reverse complement strand
GTCATATTAGAATAAAAATTACAAGCCTTCAACATACCTAGTTTAGTGTCTCCCTCAATTTTTTGTTGCCCATCAATGGTAAGGGGTATGGTGTGGCAAGAATGAAGGAGAAGGTGTGTAGGTCTGGCTTGACTAGATTACATGAGTTAGAGGGATTGTGACCCATGGATTGGGAAATGATAGCAGCAAATTGCATGAATGATCTCTGAGAAGGCCTGCCACTGATACAATTTCTTGCATTGAGGAAGATGATCCTTTGAAGGGAAGGACGGTTAATTAGGTTCCTTTGAACTCAATAAATATTAGGTGAATGCAAGATTTCCAAATTAGGTTCCACACAAGGGATCTCTAAGATCATTCGATATAGTTTGTTGTGAGCAATATCCAGTTGTTCAAGCTAGCTATCTCTTTGATGCCATCTGGTAAAGACCCAACTAGCTTATTAAAGCTAATGCTAAATATTGTTAAGTATTTTATTTTCCCAATAGCAAATAATAGGAAGGCTGGTAGATTATTGTTCAGGAGGATTATTTCATTTTGGGAAAGCCATTTGACCTGAGCTAGAAGATAAGAATCCTTTTAAGATTATTGTTAGAAAAACAAAGCAATGGAATCAAGGAAATTTCTAAGTTTAGAAGAAATTTCAAGTTCAAACATGTTGTCATTGATAAATATGGCACATAGATGATTATTAAATAGCTTCTCTAATAGTGACTAGTCAAACTCATCGAACTAGATTTGGTGAGTTTAACCATTCCAAAGTAAAAAAAATATGAAGTACATAGTCTTGTGCTTTAAGGAACAACAAGTGTGATGGTTCATAAGAATGGGAGAAATATAACACCTAGAAAGCAGGTGAGATATATGCTGACTTGGAAATACTCAAATGTATTGCTCATTGATCATGTTTCTTGTCAAGGGATATTGTAGTTATCTCTTTCTCCATAACAACCATTTCCCTATGCATTTTCTTTCTCTCCACCTCCAGTCCTTTGTTTAAGGTCTCTATATTCTTTGATAGCATTTTCCTTCCCTCGACCTCCAATGCTTTGTTTAAATTCTCTACTTTCTATGAAAACATTTGCAAGCAAATTGAAGTAAAAATGTAAATTTGTAATAGATTAAAAAGATAGCGTATTTGTGAAATTGGATGAGCACAAATGGTAAATATGAAACAATATTTTACTTAATCCTATGAAAAGTAATATTGCAAGTAATCTGATCTATACAAAGTCTAGCCACATTTCGACATAGTAACAATGCTAAAGAAATAACAAGAATGAAAGACACACAAGCAAGAGAGACATTGATATACCTTGGATAATCTATTTTTGGGAAAAATCTACCCCTCAGAAAGCTTCTTTGTGTACACTGAAACTCCTCACAGTAGGCATTGCTACAAGATGATGTCCAAACTTCACCCAAGCCTTCTATTTATCACTTATCAGCAAAAAAAAAAAATACTGGAAAAAATTATTAAGTGTTCTAGCCACTTTTAATTAATGCACCAAAGCAACACTCTTGTGGATGCCCAAGTTTGACTTTAGGATCAAGAGCCATTATAACCCCCAAGGCAACTTAAACGCTCTCAATCTAGGGAGTGCAAATGAGAATGTCTTCATGCGACCTTGCATTAAATGTTTTTACAAGACATCTAGTGTAATTAAATGGAACATATATACACTCCCTGTTTAAATCCGATCCTGAAGTAAGCCATGTGCTCACTAAGTAAGACCATAATGTCAAATATATTTCCACCAATTATTGCTTCTCACATTTCCTAATTCCACACATCTACTACCAAAGGAAAATGTTGCTCCCCAAAGTGTGGTGGTCCATTTTGAGATAGACCTCAATTTACAAATAGCTAAAATTTTAGCCAAAGGTGTACAGCACCTTTTCCAACAAAATCATCAAGATGTTCATAGTCGATACTTGTGTTAAAATCCACATGAGACATGTTACATGCTTAAAAATTTATAGATGATGATTATGGAACTAGGTAAAACTAGCAAATGTCATCTTGGATGTAGTGTGCTCCAATCAAGAAGGCTAGGTGCAAGCTTGACTGAAGTTTGATAGAAGATATACCATTCAGCCGTGGCATCTAAGTTGAAGGTCACCCCCTAAGGAGATATATTAAACTCATAGAAAATTAAGATATCATAACTCAATGACATCATCCTTGCCCTTGAGACTTTGATCCTTTTCATATTTTTCTTTTCTTGATGCTATTACATAAACCATCACTAGATTTGGATAAACCAATCTTCACTTGTCTCCTCTAGGATAAAGGGCCAAAGGTCCTTGGTCTCTTATTAAATGTTTTTCAATAATCAAAACAATGGGATTATTTTGAATGTAAAATTTGATTGGGTTTACAAGTACATGCTTTGGATTTGTGCCCCAAAAATTCAATTGATGTATTAAAAATTTAAAGGTAAACTAGTGTTCCATGGGGACGCGTCCCCCCCCAAAATCAAGCTGTTTTGGAGACCGGGACGTTTTAGAGACTTGGGGATGGTTGAGAAACGTTCCCCCGTTGTCCCCCCAGCGCTGTCAGGACTTGAGAGACTTTGAGGAAATGGTGGGGATGCCTGGACATCTATGAGACGTCTCGGGGATGCCTAGCCGTCCCTTGAGCATCTCAGAGACGCCTAGGCGTCCCCCGTGCTGGGATGTGCAAAAAAGCATTTTTTTTAAAATTTCATTGACTTCTTTTGGAATGTGAGCCTTGGGCTGAGCCCTAAAGGCTTGTGGGACCCCTCTAAAAACCTATAAGCTAAACAAAACACTCTCATTCTTCATTTTTTTGCTCACATATGCCATTTGATGTTTTGCAACAGCTAGGTGAAGAAGAGGAAAACTAGTGAGAAGAGTGAGTGAAAGAGTGAGTTTGAGGTGTTGCAAGTGCAAGAGGGGTGAGAAGGATTCCACTAGTTCGAGTGATGAGGAGTTTGGGAATGATTAGAGGCCTCCCTTCACTACAATTTTTGCATTTCGTACTTATTTTGATATCAATGTATCATGCTACTCATTGTAATCATCTTTATGATATGATATTATGATGTGACATGTCATATTTTCCGATTTTCGATATAATAGAAATCTCAAATTCGACAATTTCATTTGTCAAATTTTAATATTTTATTTACTTTTAGTCTTTTAGTAATAGTATTCAAGTATTTAAAATGTTAGTATTTGTAATTTTGCTATTTTACTAATTTGCCAAAGTCTAATTTGAAATGTTATTCTTAAACATCCTTTTATAACTAGTTATTCAAGTACCATATGTATATCAGCACTGCTCCCCGCCGCCGTTCCCCTGCCATCCCCAAACTTAGACCCTTCGTCCCCCTGTCCCTGAAACCCGTCCCTGACAGGAAACTCCGTGGAACACTGAGGTAAATCGATTCCATCGAGTCAACACAAACTGTCAAGAGCTTTGCACCAACAAGAAGTCTGAAAAATAGAGGAATTAATTCCAAAATACATTTGGACTCCATGATTTGGATATCAATTTGAGACAATCGCTGCATTGGCTTTCTCAAATATCTTAGAAAAAATTCTGTGTATAACTATAACCTTTGCAGCAGAGGAAGTATGTACCAATTTCATAGATTTTATGTAGATCAAGCCAATTTTATTTTAAAAAAAATGAACTTCATAGCTCTAATTTTAGAAACATAAAATTTTAGACGCTAGCAAGTTTCAAGGATTACATGCTATGATGTAGTTTATAATTTGATTGTCCATACAAATGAGCATGACCTGTTTTGATGTCTAAATTAAACCTTTTGCATATATAAACGCGTCCTTTTCCCAAAATTGTATATTTTTTATATTAGTTTTTGTTTTTTTAAGTTTTTTCTCAAGTCAGAAGTCATTGCAGCATTGAAGGATAAGATTATTGTGTGAACATCAAGTTTCAATTGGCAAGTTCCACAAGTTCCCTAAATTTCATTGATCGAAGTAACCTCTACCAAAGAAACAACTATTAAATGTTAGCCTGCAAGATAGATTGTAACTTACAATGTTGGGTTAATACGGATCATTTGAGTTTGTTCTTATTACTTACAGAACATCTTGCTTTCAAAACTTCCTGAGAAACTGCACATTAATCTGAGTGCTAAAGTTCTTGCCATTTATAGTTGTTGAGTATCATTGTAATAGAAAGAGTTCACCATTTAAGGGCTTCAACTCAATGCAGAGAGAACCTTCTCAACAAGATCAAAAGCATGCTCATCTTTTATGTTGATTTGTCAGATAATGCTGTTGAGAAAATGTAAACCATTCCAGATGAAAGAAAATGAAGAGAAATAAGTGCAACAAGAGAAAACTGGTGTGAACAGGAAGAAGGCTGCAAATGAGAGAAGACAGGAAGTAATGTTTCTTAGTGATAGTCACTTTGTGACTTTGAATTTGCAATTGATGAAGAATCTTAATTTAACTATGAAGAGGGCATGCCTAAGAAGGGTGGGAGTAAGCTTGCTCAAGAGGTGGCAATTCTGCCAAAAATAAATGCCACAAAATCAAATTCTATGACAGCTCCTGAACACAAGAAAAGAGGACCATAAAGTGGAACACAAGGACAACAGATGATTCATGAAAGCCTGAAAGTTACTACAGATGATGACCTTCCCTTACAGAAAATATCCTCAGCTTTCAGCAGAAATTTAGGAAGATGGGACCCTCTTGCTAGAGCAAAAACGTTGTGTCAGTGATGCCAAAACTGTGCCAGTAGAGTGAGACACGTCCTCCAAGTGGAGATGGATTTGCTGGACCATTCTTTAGACCTGAAGGCTGAAAGGTCAATGATTTTCCAAAGCTAGCTGCATGAAGCAAACCACAAAGAGCCCTTTGAGCTTCTGTGCAGTATTTCTTGACTGATAGTGACAACTAAAGGATGAAGATGAACATGTGGAAGCAATGAAAGATTTGACTTTGAAGAAGATGATGAATGAAGTTGGAAAGGACAATGCAATGTATAATATGTAGTCAGTAATAAACTTGTCAAACTTAAGAAAATAATTTACAGATATGTATAGAAACACTAAATCCAAGCCTGATTTCAGCCAAGCTCCTACATTTGTTTGCTTTTGACAGTAATTTAGATGATATTCTTGTTCTAATATTATCAGTTGATGGTAATTATTTCATCAAAAATGGCTCATGGAACAAATCAGATGCAACTTCTATGTTTCTAGTCATGTTGAGTTGCATCCCCAATAGCTATGTAAGGGGGATATACTCACAAAAGTTTTATGCATAGCAATGGTAGATACAAGTTACAACCATGTTTTCTTTGCTAGTATAGTAAACAATTCAAGAAGATTTTTACTTTTGTGGCTACCCTACAAGCTACATAGGAAAAAATGCAGCCTCACCAAGGCACACAAACTATTTGACAGAAATCCACATTGAAATGCATATTCATAAAATATTCTTAATTGTTTTCAATGAATTATTATCAATATTCGACTGCCATCATTGTTAGGTATACAAACTAGGCTTGTTGGTAAAGCCTCAAAATATTTTGGCTAGTGGCAGGAATTTTTTGAAACGATTGCCAACTTATAATAATTTTGGTGCTTTGGAAAAGGTTTGGAAGATCCATCCATATTGATTGAATTCATATCTTTGTCTGATGCACTTGTGTCTGGATAAAGCTAGAAAGCAGACAAATTGTATGACAAAAAGCTGTAGTGAGATGTGGATTGCACTAAATTAATCACTTCAAATATTATATTTTGCACTTGGCCACACCCTCTTTGTCAACATGTCATTCAAATGAAACATAATTCAATTAGAATGGAACTCTGAGGTTGTTGTGAAACTTTGACAGTGATCCTATTGAAATTTAGATAACTTGTGTGTCTTAGTGGTGGACAAAATATAACTTATCAATAGCTTGCCTGTGTTTCTTTTGATAGTTTTGATGAAACATAAAATTTTGGCATCTTATGGAATATCATACTGAAAAAGTGTTGATATTTGACTGTATCAGACCCGCAAATTACAATTTCTTAACCAAAATTTTACATCTCATAATAACACACATTGCAAATTAATATGGAATAGAACAAATCTTTCTGGATTTGTCTTTTTATCATAGCATGTTTTTGCTACCAGATATAACAGAATGAAATAGCAACAGTATGTAAGCAGGTGCTTCTTTAGATGAATTTTATGAAATTGTGTGATCTGGTGTCTTCTTGGTATGTTCTTTCTTTCAAATGGAGTCTCAACCTAGCCTGAGATTCTTTTTAGGATTAGATAAATTGGGGTGACATTCAGACCCCTTCTCAAGAAAAGCTTGAGGCCATACCTTGGAAATAACTAAGTATTTATATGCATAATTAAGAAAAACTGAAGAAATTATCTAAGTACAAAAAACCACAGGCAACTGAATCAACTATATTCAAAAACTTCTTGCCCGATAACAGTTCATGATGACAGAAGTGTACGAACTACATGCTAGTTTTTTTAGTTAGCTGGTATACAACAGATTTTAAACAGCAGCACATGTGTAACTAGTACCAGGCTAAGAAAATTGTGACCATAGCAGAAAGATAAAAATTAAATATAAAGCAAGGCAGCTCCAACCCGGCCACGTGAGGTTAGTATTTCCACATGGCCCACCATTTTGTGACTGCCGATAGCATTCAATATAGCATGAATCCTTCTTTGTTCCTCAATTTCCTGTTTTTAGAGTAGGCAAAAGAGATTCTCTGTCACGACAACAACCTTTGCTTTCCAATAATCTGCCTTCGCCTTCCTTAATTTGTGACAGCCTAAGATTGAGAAGATTTATAGATATTAAATTTCTGGTGCTTAAAATGATTCCTATTGGGCTGTAATCCTGCAGTTGCAGGCATGAACAGGAAAGGCATCATTGTGTGCCATCACCCCTAATAACCAAAATACTTCCAAAATTCATTATTGCACCCAATTACCTGTTGTTAGTATATGAACATATACTGGCATCTGTGGGTTTCTTTTCTATTGTTGCATTTTCCATGTACAAGTTCAAGAGAAAACTCAAAAACTTTAGTGAATGAGATTATGAACCTCATCATGGATTGATGATCAATTACATTATCATGTTGTGCAAAGGGAGGTACAAAGGTGTTACAATTTCAGAAACTAACTTGGTCAAGGATTTGGCCATGCTTTTGAATGAGCAGTGGAATTATACTTAGAAAACTAGCACCCAATACAAAGAATTTGAAAACTGATGTCAGCTTACAAAATGTCAAAATGTCCAAACAGCTTAGTAAGGGCGAAGTATGGTTTATTTTCCAGGATAATTCCATAAAAGGCCGGCATTGCAAGATAAATGCAGAAAAACCAGCAGCATAAAAGCAGTTTAACAACAGATATATGAAGTGATAAGTATCATTCGTGATATACTTCATGGATTGTTGTCAATGGGGGAAACAAATATGTCATTGTCTTGGAACTGAGAGCCAAACATTATATTTGTACAGAAATAAACAAAGAAAGCGGATTATGCATGAACCTCAGAAGGGACACTCACTATGTCATGCTTGTCCATGAATCAAGGAATCACTTTGGATCTTTGAATCTTGGGGTGAAGATCTTGGAAGTGGTGGAGAATGAGTGCCTAAACTATGAAGTGGGGTGATATTTATGAATTAGGGAAAAGAATCTTGGAATCCTCAAATCCTGCTTGCCATCAAAAGAACCCTTGAATCCTACCTCCATCAAGATCATGCCCTGAGAATCCTCAAGTACTGCCTAGCATCAAGATCATGGCCTGAATGACCTCTATTTCTAAAATTTGTATGCCCCAATGAATATATTCTGTTGCATAGAACAGCTTGCTAATAAAAGTTGTCTGTTTGTCCTCTGGATTGCCTCCAAGAAAGCCTTCCCTGGGTGGCACTTGAGTAGCATCAGGGTTTTGGGGGTCAATCTCTTATCAGTAACATAGTCCACACCAATTTTATTGGCAAGGGAAAAATCATTCATGAATCTGGAAGTGGTAAGAAAGGATATTATCAGTGTTTCCAATCCCTGTTTGAGTGCAGATCTCTGCCCTGCATCCATCTTGGGGTTTGGTCACTTCCTATACTTGCTCGCAAACCTCCATCAAGGGCTTGCTCACTTGCTATACTAAAGAAAAGAACCACCTTGTTCTTGTTTTGGTTAACATGGGGCATGCACTCATTGTTATGTCATGCCATCAGGTCAATGCCAGTTCAAGGAGGAAGTGGTGGTTCAAGGACTAATCGGTTAACAACTGGTGGATGGAAAAAAATTGCACACTGAAGACTGGTTCAAATATTTGCTGCCCCTACCGAATGAGGGTGAACCATAACTTTTTCAGGTTTATACTGCAGTCTCCCCTTAACCATCCACATGGAACCTCCTCCAACATTAAATATTTTCAGTTATTAATTATCCTCCCACCCCTTGTTAGCAAGCAGTATAGCTGTTAATGTTTTCTTGTGATTTTTAAACCCCCTTTATGTGCAGATGTAATATGTACCCATTAGGTAGTCAATCCCCCATGAATACTGGAAATTATGCAACTTCATCTACAAACTGTACTTCCAAGAGTTGTCCTCATTTAGTATCACCAGTCCCCTTACTGAATGCCCAAACTCACTATACATCCCTAAGGAGATAATGGATAGTTTCAGCAGCTAAGACAGAGTGAAAGGGCAATCAGACAACCTTGCCTTTTTGACCTTCTTTACTTAAATGATTCAGAAATGCTCCCATTTATGTCAATTTGAGCAGAACAATCTTTAAAAAGAAGCACAATCATTTTAATAACTTTATCTCCAACCCCAAAGTATTGAGTATAATTTTAATGAATTTCCATTTAATTATGTCTTATTTTGAAATCTATTAATGCCATATATACCTCTTGACATATGCTTCTATCCTATTTGAATCGGTAATGAAATTAGCTAGTGTATATCTGCCTTATATAAAACCAATTTGGGTTTTAGAAACATGTTTGGGAAGGAAGTGTTTTAATCAATTGTCTTGGGCCTCAACTTCTTAATTATGTGTTTGTGATCCTCCTTAGGTGTCAGTATGATTATCCCTCTGTTGAAATTGTAGAACTCATCTGAGAAGCCATCATAACCGACAGATTTGCCCTCACTCATAGTGAGTATAGCATACCTTATTTTGACCTTGGTAAGATTCTTTCAGGATCCAAGGCATCTTCCTTTCCTAACTTTAGTAACTTAGTTCAAACACCAGCTTTGCTTTTCATTATCTAATCTCTGAGTGGTGCTTAATGGTAGAAAACTCGTTCCAGTCCTGTGGAGAAGTGCTTAATTCAGTGGTCACGTCCTCATCAATTTGGGATTTGTTGTGTTGTGAGCTTTTGGCCTAAGCTTTCCTGGATACAGTGCTTCTGCCCTCATTTACAAAACCTTGTAGTTTATGTACAACTGGTATGTATGAAAGTTCCATAGCTTCGTCAAATCATTTATGGAGTTATTTAAATTCAACGTGGATTTGCCTTTTCCTCATCATTTTTCTTTTTCATGTTTAACTGTCTTGCACAATATTTAAACAAAATATGCCAGCATATTTACCAAAAAATACAACGGCTAGATAACTCTCCCAACCAAGTAAAACATATATAAAAGATATTCTCATTTGCACAATGTTTATGCCTTCTGGGACATTATCTTCAAGATGTACCGAGAGTAAGAGTCAAGCATTCATATGGGGTAAGGGTATACTGGTAGAATCTACTTACAAGACATAACCTAGGGCTTTGAAGAGTTCTGGGAGAACATATCAAAATCTTTGAGGGACGTTTGTGACAACGACCCACTTTTGCTGACTGAAAACATTGACCTTGTTAATCTCTGCATCAGATGCCCAAGCATAGCTTTGAGTAAAAACTGGCCTTAGAACCAAAAACTTTCTCTATCACCGTTCGCATCATATTCAGATTTTTAAATGAATTTAAAAATTCCTTGCCATTATCACCTTACAGAGTGTTATGTTTAACCCTATTATTAACCCATGTGTTCAGTCACAACAGAATTTCTTGGCAGGGCTTTGAATTAAAAAGCAAAGAAATTGAATTCTTTTTATGGACAGCATCTTCTTTTTCAAGGGAAGTTGCTGGTCTTGTTATGAATTTATGGGTTCTCAGGTATGGCAATTCACCAGTTTATTTGTTTATGTGGGTTCAGTATGTCTGTAAAAAAATATATTAAATACGAAAATAATAATATACTAAATACTAAAAATATAACAATTCTTGCCAATAAATACATTTAACATAATATGCATAAAAGAAACAAAAATAACCATAAAGCACAACTGATAAATCGATAATTCAATGGTTTTATTGTTAAGTTCTAGTTTTTGCTTTTTTGTTTGTTTTGACTTTTCTTTATTATTATTATTATTATTTTTAATGAATTTTATTTATTTTTGAGTTTTGGCCATTTAGGGCTCTGGATTTACCTCAAGTCTTGCCCAGGTTTGAACAGATGTGGCGTGCCCTACCTGGGTATGTCTAAGACAAATCCGGTCTGTCTCAAAGTGGGCATTGAAAATCTCAGATGAAACTGGTATGCGCTCAGTAAGGGCATGGAAAATCAGAGGAATCTGTGCTGTTTCAGTATGGGAACTGATCTGGGACTGGTATCTGGTCTGAGGAGTTTGTGGGGAGACACTGTTAGCTGTTCTGCTTGCTACTCAACATTCCTTGCCTCTTTGCTGCTTTCCTTTAATCCAAGGCCTCTTGTTCGTTTGATTTTATTGTCATGTTTTCTTTACCTCTTATAGTTGTTTACCTTGACTTTGAAGACCTCTCAGTCGTCCTGGTTTTTCTGTCATCCTTGATTGTTTGGGGGAATGGCTTCTTTGTCCATTGGGGTATTTATTTCATACCTTTGATAGTCATCCCTGTTGCAGAATCTTTTATCTGTTGCACTCGTTGTTGGCTTCATGGTTTCCAAGGCAGAGTTTGTTTTCATAGAGAGGATCTGGATTAGTAGCCATTTCAATTTTTTGTTATTTTTCAGATATTGAGGAAAATAATGAAGGGATAGGGATTTCTCATGGTGTTTATTGGGGTCTCTGTCTCGACTCTCAACTATCTCTCCCCCTGCATTAATGCAGGGGACTTCTTTATAGTCCCTTCCAGCTCTTTCATATTACTTCCTCCTCTACTTTTACTCCACAACTTGTATAATCAGACGTCTTCACTTTGAAAGTTTTAAGTCGACAAAACTTATAGCCAATGTTATATTGAATGGCACTTCAGCTAGAAACTCAACATGAATTCCTATGAGAAGCTTGAGTTG
Organism: Sequoia sempervirens; assembly: GCA_007258455.2. NCBI lineage: Eukaryota > Viridiplantae > Streptophyta > Pinopsida > Cupressales > Cupressaceae > Sequoia > Sequoia sempervirens. The sequence goes on along the minus strand of VDFB02018296.1, from coordinate 31,138,404 downwards.
GCTGTAACGGAGACTGATTCTTCAACTTCCTCAACTAGAGCTCTCTTCCTCAAGGCTTCTTTCATTTAAAATACTCTTTTAGCTTGGGAAATTTATATAATCTGTCAAACAAGTAAAAACACTTTGATGGTCTACAAGCTACTTTGGCCTAAAGTATGTCAAAAGTCATCTCATCTTATTTTCTCCTTTCTGTAGTTTTTTCAATTAGTTATATGAGTTGCAAATTTGGTATTTTCTTTATTCCTCTTCTACTTTGTAACTTCAATGTATTGTTTAAGCTGTTTTTTTAATGGGTTTTTGATATTTGTTAGGTAAGAGAAATTATGAGTGGGTTCTCCACTACAAACCCATGTTATATGAAAACTGTAATTTACTTTCTGTGTGTGGGAGTTTCTCTGTTGAAAACTTGAAGATCCTATTTTTATACCCATCTCTAATTCATTTTTTATTGAGGCAGACTTTTATTTTCTCTTTTCTGATACAAAAATTCTTTTCCTTAATGGACGGTTTTGGTTAGTTCTGTTATAGACTATAGTACATTCTCCTGCAATTTGAATTTTATGTGTCAACATGCTCATTCAATAGGATTTGACTTTCTGGTTTTGATTTACAGATTTCACTTTTTGGATTGGAGAATATAGAATTCAAGAGGATTTTAGCTATTCTTTCGTCATAATTGGAATTTTGACAAGGTAATACATGCTTTTTTCCCAATATCGAGACTCAAGTGTAGTTGTTTATGAAATGTGTCTTCCAGTATCGGTTCAAACGCTCACTTGCCACTTTTCTTCTTGCAAGTTGCAAAATCTTCCATCTTTGTAAAAGCTAAAATTGGAAGTGTCTGAGTTCTGTGATGTGTCATTTCAATGTTAGGTTAGCAGTTGTCTGTTCTGGTTAGGGTCTGCTTAATTTGTTGAATTGTATGGTAAATTGAAAGGTATTTATTGGCTGAAGGTTGAGAGTTCATTAAAGGAAAGTGATAAAGACATTGCTTTCAGTAATTGGGAAGGTAATAGAAATAGATAAATAAATTACATATATTAATTGGGAAGGTATTTGGTTTTGTTTACTGAGCAATGAGTGCAAATGTCTAAATGCAGATTTAGTATTCTATTGATTTACCTTTCACGTGTTCTGGGATCAAAAATGTCTCAAGGCTTTGCAGTTGAGCTATATTTTGATCCAGCACTTGAGAATCAGGTACTCAAAGCATGGAATGTTCTGGCTAGAAGGCAAATCAGCACTCAGTTAATTGAAATTGAAGCTCGTCCTCACATCACACTATTTTCAAGCCCTATTTTAGACCCTTCAAAACTACAGAATATCATAAATAATTTTGCAGCCAAGCAAGAACCTTTGGCATTGACACTTTCTGCAGTGGGGAGTTTCTCAACAGAGGAGAATGTCTTATTTTTAACACCGACTCCATCACTCTCTATCCTTACATTTCACAGTGAGCTCTGTGAGCTGTTGAAAAGAGAAGGGATTGAAGTAAATGATATTTACCAGCCAGATAGCTGGGTTCCTCATTGCACTGTTGCACAAGATGTCCCAAGGAATCGCATGGCTGAAGCTTTTTGTATCCTACGGGATTTGAAACTGCCCATAAGTGGACATATTTTTGATATTGGTCTGGTTGAGTTCTCTCCTGTAAGGGAACTTTTCTCATTTCCTTTAGGAAACAACCTTGAATTATAACTAAATGCATATAAGAACTGATTTAAGGTTTAAGCGATTCCCTTTTAACAACGGATATCTTGTATATTCAAACACTGAGGTTTCAGGAAATACCTTCAGGTTTGAAATGTTAATAACTTGATGGTTTGCATGGATTGTTTGTACCTATCTGTGGTTTTTTTTCTTTTGTGCTGTAAACATCCCTTCATTTTCTGTGCATGAATTCATCTCTTTTCAATTTGTGGATGTTGAACCGTTCTAGAAGTACAATATCCTTTTGGTGCCTGTGTTTCTTGCATTTATTCTTGAATCGAAGTTTCCAGAAGGGGAATGGTTTTTTTTCCCATTGTCTTTGTTGATAAGAAAGATCAATGTTGCAATATTAGTGTGAGAGCCCATGTTGATATCTTGTCAGGAAATAGTTTCAGACTTGGTATACAATTTAATGCATCTGCTCTCAACAATCTAACCCCTCAAGTCTTTTATATGAGTTTTGAGTGTTTAGGTATTGAAAAAATCTTCTTTGTTTCTCAAATTTATTTTAGAGAAAGCTTGGTGAACTTTTTGAAGCATTTCAGAAGATGACATGTTTGTGAAACATATGCTTATGCATTTAAATCTTAACTTACAAAATGCTTGTTTAGAAAATATCTAAGATTAGACCCAATCACAGCATTTTTTATAAATGGGCAAAACACATGGTAGTCAGATGCAAAATTAGCATTTTCTAAATTTTTTGAGATTCTCTGGGATTCTGATCTCTTAGGCTTCAACCTAACATCTGTAAGCGCTCTCATATCTCATAGTTTTCCCTGACAAGTATCCTTTATTTAACTTGTTAGGGATCTTGTCTTCTATCATTTATTAAAATATAGTTCTCTCCTAGATCCACTGTAACTTGCTTTGGGTCTAAGTTCGTTACTGAACAACCCAAATATATTTTTTTGTGGGGGCTAGAAGAAAGCATTGGGCAGACTTTTCTCTATGACCTTGGCCTATGATCTGTTGTAGATGGATTGTCACTGACTTCACTTGCATGCAACCTTGTTAAGAGATGCCGAGTTATAATTGGGCTTCTCACAACTGGGGGGCAAGTTCTTGTGATTTGGAAAGAAAGAATTAATGCCATTCATTATGTCAGAAGACAAACCATGCTTGGGAATATTAGAACCTGATTGCCAATAGTTAGCAAATAAAAGACTAGGATAAAAAAATGGCAATGAAGTTAGAGCACGTGAGCCTTGATAGCTCAGAAAAACTGCATGTTGTCCAGCCACCAGAGTATGTCTGGACAAGGAGGCAGTGCTAAAGCAATGGAGGTTCTGATATTGATCTAGTTTAAGGAACACAAGAGGAGTTTGAGGAATTGGAGGGAACCACCTCCTGTTTTACTTTCAGCTGCAAGTAGGACAAGGTACCCATAGAGGTCATCAGTGGGGGAGATTATTTACACAGGGAAGTGATGGCCTTGTTATTGTTGGCCACGAGGAAGAGATACTCTCATGTCGACAATGTTAAAATGGATGCCCAAGATCCACCTGCTAGCGATGTGGTTCCCCCATGAATGAAGGTCTGTTCTACTTAGTCATTATTAATATTTTACTTGATGCACTACTTCAATACTTCTATACCTTTTTATGTGATGAGAAGGATACTCTTTTAGTGTTTACTAAGATTTGTAATTGTTTGTCTTGATCGAGTATCAATGGTTTAGCTGATTTAATTTGTACCATAATGTCAGGTAGTCCTCCATCGCAACCATGTGTAATTTTTGATAAATTGTTGTATTTTGTTCATCAAAAAATTATGTTCTAGCACCTTAAAGGTTCTTGTCTTCTATACCAATATGATGTAACCTCAAGTTATTCATCATAGTTTCATTTGTTGATTTTGTGACATTTTTAGAGTGATTCATTTTGTGTCAGATTTGTGATGGAAATTATTGTTGGATTAATCTTCTTCATAAGAACTGATCAGAATTGGATCATGGGCCGATGGTTGAGGGTCCAAAGTTTACCAAAGAATCACATTATTTGCTAGAATTAGTTCATTACTAGAAAAAGATCTCCATTATTCAATTCAGGAAAATGAATGGATTCCTTATGGTATAAGGGTTTATCTGATCTGAAAGCTTGTTCATTGATTGTTTCAACCTTCATAATTTTGAAAAAGCAATGGAAAATAAGCAGTCTATTTAAGTATGGTAGTCACTGGTCTAGCTGATTTAATTTGTACCATGATGCTAGGTGATCTTCCATCGTAACCATGTGTAATTTTTGTTAAGTTAAGAGTATTTTGTTTGTCAAAAAATTCTTCTCTAGAACCTTCAAGATTCTTGTCTTTTATAACAATATGATGTAATCTCAAGTTATTCATCATAGTTTCATTTGTTGATTGGAGACACTTTTAGAGTGATTCATTTTGAGTCACGTATTTGTGATGGAAATTATTGTATGGTTAATCTCCTTCATAAGAACCGATCAGAATTGGATCTTGGGCTGATAGTTAAGGGTCCAGAGGTTCCTGCAGAATCACATTATTTGCTAGAATCAGTACGACTAGAAAAAGATATCTCCTTTATTCAATCCAGGAAAATGAATGGACCTCTTATGGTAAAAGGGTTTATCTAATCTGAAAGCTTGTTCATTGATTGTTTCATTATATCAGGAAAACAACAGAAAATAAGCAGTCGATTCAAGTATGGTAGCACAAACTTAAAAGCATCGAGGGTGACCACTAAAAAAACAGAATTACCAGTAGCCTTACAACACAAACTACCAAAGAAAACATTTGTCTTTAGTTATCCCCTAGATTGAAATAACTATAACAATAATAAGAAAGGAAGACCTTTGCAAATCTTATAGAAATTGTGACTACTCGTGGATATGAAGTTACTCCAAATCAAAATCTTTAGTAAAGATGAGAATCACTCAGAATGATAATATAGACGTTAGGATTCTTAAATATTTCTCTCAGCTTATTATATAATGTGACCCTAAGCTTCATATGTACAAGCCCTTCCAACACTTTGCAAGGTCAGTCCGTGTGTGGCATGTTGATAAAAGGTTGAAGAGAGATGAACTGTAACTTAACAATGGCTGGATGAATGTGATGAAAGCAAATACACCAGCCAGAGCTGCATCATCCCCTTGGGGCATTATTAGATAAGCAATATCACAGCATAACTATATACCCTTAGGTATCAAGGGCAGATGGTGGAAGTGGGTGGGAGTTTGGTCTTAGGAATGGGAAATTGGATGAATAAAAAAGAATGTTTAAATTTACCAAATTTCTTTTGGTACAAGAAGAATTGTTTATACTATTTATGTAGAGTTCACAAACAAATTTACTTGTTTATGAATGGGTCCAATGACTAAGGTGTTTGTGTGATTTAAAATGAAGGACATGGTATGTACACCATGTAGAGCAATACATGAATCTCCTTGTGGGCATCCACCAAAGAGGGTTTTATATACCAAATTAATCTTTCACTTGGCGATGATTAGAAAACAAGTTTATCTTTTTTTAAAACTATTTTTAAATAGCATATTAATATTTTCAGTGACTTGGTGTGGAGGGTTAATATTTCATTTTTCAATGTTCATGGATAGTTTGAGATGGGCGAACAATTATGTTTCTAGTTTCTTGTGATTTAGCCCATGAATAAGTATCAGTTTTTATTTAATTAAAAAGTGTAAAGAAAGTCCGGAATGAACCCATATTCACATCAACTAGTTCCTTAAAAAATGCTACATTTTCTATTAGGCTAATGTCAAATTATTGCCTTAAAAAATACTACATTTTCTATTAGGCTAATGACAAATTATTGTAATAAAAAGATATTTATAATGTACTTCATTTTCATTATCTCCAATTCATTTAAGCATAAAAAAGTATATTTAAATAAATAAAGGTATACAAACTGTTATTAAAAAATAGGTATCTAGGTGTAAAGATTCATATTCTTAATATAGGCTAATCCAATAAGGTATACACACATAGGCATGAAGTAACATAGATTAATTGACAGTTGTTGGCGAGAATTGAAGAATTAAATGCAAAAGTTGATAAATTCCATGTAATGGATAGGTGTACTTATCTCTAGACACAATAAAGAAGGATGAAATTGAAGTGGCATTGGAAATTTGTTGCTCTTGGAACTAGAAGTGGATCTTCTTTGCTTGAGATGATTTTGTGAGTGCGGATTTGCTTTGATAGTCACATAACTAATGCTGCAATTTGTGCACTTCTGCTCTTTGGTTCATTGAATTCATTGATGTTTGCTTTGATATGAGATCGACAATATTTAAAAATGCCTTTAGAGGGTTGTGAGATCACTAGAGTACAAGATCTAGGTCAACTCCTCCATAAGTTTGGCTTAATAGTCATGCAAAGGATTGATAGGTAGTGAGCAAGAATGCAAATGTCCTAGATGATGACATTTAAGTAAATGTTCTTTTTAGTGACCAATTGAAATGTTTTAATAACAATTGTTCCCTAATTTCTCAAATAATTAAGATGAGAGGATATAAGAGGATGTGAAATAAATGCAATTGAATTCCTATAAATACAATTACATGGTAACAAATCATGCAAATGTGTGTTTTAGTTGGTTCACAATGACTAGTGAAATGAGTGGATTCATCTAAAGTTAAATTTGGATTTTGGAAATTCAAGGGTCAAATCTATTGATGCATGATCAATCCTACAATTGTAGAAATGACTTAGGATAGGGGAATAATAAAACTTGTGTAAGGGATGAATGTCTACTCATGGAGGGTGTAACAAATGTGGATTGTAATATACATATTAAACATGGTGCTAAGTGGGAGCGGCGCACAACGAGCAAATGCGGAGGTTGCATGGCAACGTGCAAATGTGGAGGGTTCTGAGCGGGATTGTTTGTGCGGGGGGCCTTGTGTTGCTGCTCCAAATGCTTCTGACTGCGATGGGAAATTTGTTAAATCCGCTTTGTTGGCGTTGGGCGGGAGTCGGCGATGTTCAACGAGATAGAAATTTTGAAGGATGTCATTGAGCTTGTTTGGCTGGGTGAGGCCTTATAGGGGGTGGTCGGTCATTTTGTCCCCTCTTTCTTTGAGGTGCTGCCTATTGTGGTGCCAACTGCTGTGGTGCCGTCGGTCTCTGGTGGTGTCCCTATTGCTAGCTTTAGGGCTGCTTCGAGTTGCCATCAAAATTCTTTTTCTAATGCTGTTTCTAAGGATTGTACTCGGACTTTACGTGCTTCGGCTAGGGTTAGGCCTTTGCCCTGTGCCCGTGCTTCCCTTGTTGTGGTCTGTGGACCTGAGATAGTTGTAAATGGGGATTTTTATTTGAAACAGGGTGTTGTTTGCAGGTTTAATGGTTTGTGGTCCTCCCTTCCCAATCTCCATGAGTGGGTTTCCGTCTCCTAGAAGCCTATTGTCTCGGGGCATATTGAGCTCTATCCCAGTGCTCGAGGCTTCTTCATTACAACCTTAGCTTCCTTCGTGGAGCGAGATTGTGTGCTAGACAGGGGATGGATGTAGGGTGTTCATTCGCTATCCATTAGGCCTTGGTCTTGCTCCAATCCTCTTATAGAGCCACTGAATACCAGACCAGTTTGGGTCTGACTGTTGAATCTCCCTCTCCAATTTTGGGAGGAATCATGTTATGAAGCTATTGGCAATGCCATTTGATGCTTTTTGAAGGTAGACTCTTCGACTTGGGATCTTGGGCATACTACGGTGGCTTGTATTTTAGTTGATTTAGACATCTCCAAACCACCTCCATGGTGAGGACAAATTGTGGACGCAGTTGCTGGACTATGAGGGCCTCCCTTTTCGGTGCAAGAGATGTTTCTTCGTTGGTCATTTGGCCTCTAGTTAAGCTCATGCTAGCCGCAAGGGCTTTGGTACCTGGTGGAAGGATGCTCTTTCAACCATCTCATGGTGGGTTCTCCCAAGCTTTAGATGGTTCCTCTGAGGATGACAACCCTTCCTTGGCTAACTCTTCCAAGGAGTCTATGTCTTGCTAGGCTCCTCTTCTGGCTATCCCTTTCGTGGAACCATTGGTGCCTCGAATTGTTGTTGTTCAGGTAGATCCTGCCCGACCTTTGTTGAATGCCTCTACTGATCCTATGATTGCTCTAGACTCCTCTACTGCGCTGCCAACTCCCTTGTTGCGTGGTGGCACTTTGCCCGAGGAGGCTACTGAGGATCTGTTCCTCTCGCCTCGCTCAGTGGACTTCGATTTTGAGTCTTCCTGGTCAGTTGTACAGAGGAAGAAGAAGGGACTCCCCAAATCTGTTGCTTCTTCGCGACCTAGGGTTAAAGGAGTTAGATTAGTCCCCTCAGGTTCTGGGGTTGTCTAGTACTTGTTTGTTGTTCAACAACTGTCTGTCAACTGTCTCTGTGTGTAGTTGTTTGGCCTTTTCTGCCAGGCCCTAGTCCTTTTTGTAGGGATTGACACCCTGGTTTCTTTTGGCCCTAAGGGCTTTTCGTGTAAAGGGTACAACACCCTATAAATACTGCTTATTTAATAAAAAACAAATGTGGATTGTATAGGAAAGTGGGTTGAAATATATACTATATGGTCAAAATGTGGGAATATGTGCATATGGGGATAGGTTAAGATGAGGGGAACGAGTCAAAATTTATATAAGATTGCACCATTTTTAGAAATGCAATTATATTAAGCCATTTGATCAAAATAGACACAAAACTAAATGGAATTGGCATGGGTATGCAAATTTCACTATTACATTTTCCCCCCACTTTAAGGTGCATTTGAATTCTAGATTGATCATTTATTTCCTTTTTCTTCATTTTTTTGCTTTCTATGTTATTTTTTTCTTTGATGTTTTGCTTGTTGCCTTTTTTTTTTTTTCCTTTGATGGTGTTTCTTTGTATATTTTATTTTCTCCCTTATTTATTGTTCTTTCTACCTATTTTATTAATTGTGTTGCTTTTTGTTCATGATTGTGTCACTATATTGCATAGTTAATATATTCATTAATGAGTTACTATGTAACTTTATTATGAATAGGTCACTATGTAATATACATACATTCTTGAATTTTACTTTGGAATTTTTCTTTTCATTTGTTTTGTTTTGATAAGTAATTTTATTTGAGGGCCTTATTTTTATATTTTTCTTTAATTGTTTCTTATTTACTTATTATTTTGTCTTGATTGTGTTTAATTATCTTTAATTGTCTCTCTTATTTTCCTTTATTTTTTTACTTTTTGATATTTATAATTATTTATATGCATTATACTCATATACATACATATACATACATATGCATATATGTGTGTATATATATACACATTAGATATGTATATGTATATACATATACATATACATACATATATACATATAGATATACATACACATATATACATACATACATATATATATATACACACACACACATTTACATATATATATATATATACACATTTGCATATATATGTATATGTATATGTATATGTATATGTATATATATATATATATATACACACACACATTTGTATACACACACATACATTTGTATATACACACACACATACATATACATATACATATACATACAATTGTATATATACACACACACATATATATACATATATGTATATATACACACACACACATATACATATACATATATGTATATATATATCATTGGCTTGCTTGGGTTTATTTTCTGCATTATTCTTTTTGGTATTTATTTTGCCTTCTTTTATTTTCTCCATTGAGTTATAGATAGTTATTTCTTTCTTTCCTTTCCTTGGTTCTTGTGCCAACCTTTCCCTTTCCCTCCCTTTTATTCAATTCTTAGTCTATAAACTTTCATTTTACTCTTTATGCTCTCTTATATCCTAACGATGGATCACATAGTGTGATCCAAAATGTTGATGTAAAAAATACAACACAATCTAAGCCAAAAACACCCAACAATAACTCCTTGGTCTTACAAAACCAAAAGTAAAGGAGGTTGTTATTCTTATGATTTGAAATGTAAAACAAAAATAAATAAGCATGTTCCTATTGAAATAAAGAAAAAAACTTTACATAGAGCTCATAATGAAATTAAAAAAAAGACAATAACATCAAAAACCAAACTAAATTTAACCATAAACCCCATTGTGATTTGATTTTCTCCATTGAACAGTGATATGCGGATGATCCTTTTCTTGAATATACTTATTTTGATAGCATTACTTAGCATAAAGTGATGATGGATTGGAATGAAGGAAAGAGTGTCCAAATTTATAGAATTTTCGAAGGGAGAATGGATGGTCAATATCTAATGGTGAGATCAACAGTGGAGGATGGAGGGTGGAGATGGAGGTAGTTAGATTGTGAATGGATATGATGAACTCACTTAAGTTAGTAAGTGGTTGTGACCATGCGAGAAATAAGGGACATGTGTATCTAAGAGGGCTATATTATTGGGATGGGTTGATAGAATAATGAGACCATAAGGAAAAGTGTTCTTAGGTACCCTTTATTCTTGGAATATGTTGAGGTAATATAGGCATAATTGAATAATAATTTTTTAAATTATTTTGGCCATCTGTGAGATGGAAAATAGGTGGAAATGATATTTATTTTTTAATTTATTATGAGGTAAGATGGGAAAATGGGATTACTTAAATAATATGATTAGTTAATTAAGTGATGGACTTTAGGTAAAGAGGACTAGAATAGGTGACATGTTTGGTTGATCATGATTAGTTGAATGAATGGACTAAGTGATAGGTACTAGGTACATTAGATAAATTTCTAGGTTTATATAGATTTCTTACCCACCTCAATAATTGGTCCTTGATTTCCCAACTTGAATGTAGGTTTTGTGGTATTCTTCCTAGGTTTGACACCCTTGGCTCCTATGAAACTATCTAACCTTAAGGATTTGGGATTTGTAAATTTGAGTACCAAAAAATGACATCATTTTGTGGACATATGTGAATCACATGACATCGTTATAAAATTGTAAAGATTTATGGGTTTGAAACCATTGGTTTTAGTTGCAATAGTATACTATTATTAATTTTTTTTTATCTTTCTATTTTGACAAGTTGAAACTCTGTAGGACTAACCAAGATTCAATATTATCAATAAAACCTAGCGATGTATAGAACATGATATCATGTGGATTAGTGTGCACAAGAAGGTATTTATACTCATATAAGGAATTAATGAACTAAATGAGAAAAAGGATGGAAGTGGCTCTTCTAGAAAAATGATATAGATATTGTAGGCACCTTAGGTAGAGAAAAAACCTTTGTTGACATAAGAGACTGATATCACTATAATTCTAATGACTCTACTGACCAACTACTCAGAATAAAAAGGATAAATTAGGATGAATATGATATGATAAGGAACATTAAAATGATTGGTAGAGAAGTTAGATGTCATCTCAAAAATATAAATTTAAGAACATATGACATGCATAATCAAATAAAGCAACAACAAATATCACTTGCAAGTTCTGACATGCCTCAATATGACTAGACCTTCCATGATGTCAATAAATAAAAATAAAATGATGATGATTAAAGGGAGAGTTCTAAATGAGGAGATTGATCTAATTGACTAAGATTTATGGAGACAAGAAATTCAAGCTTAAATGGATTAGTAGCTCAGGTATGTGCTGAAGCTACTCAATAGAAAATGGGAATATAAAAAAATGTACATAAAAACCAAACTAGTAGATGCATGATGTACATCTTTCCAAATCACCAAAACCCTTAATGGAAAAATGTGGGAAAAAACATGGGGGTCAATCCTTGATTTTTATGGAATTATAGGATATCATAATCTAATTCCAAATAAGATAAGAGTGAAGGGGATTTGATGAAAAATCCATCGAACTCACTGGGCACCATAATGGAGACATTGAGAAGCATATTACATTTCATAATAGAGAAGAAGATTCATCTCATCTGTGATGAGATCTCTATAGGATCGGTGTTTATTAGGATGTATGGTGCACTATTGTGATGTATTAACTCAGATGAATCTCGTTCAACACTTCCAAACATCCACAATGGTATTTTTAGAGCTCACACTAATAGTATCATCCTTGCAGAGAAATTACAGTATAATCTTAAATTTATCTACACCAAATGGCTAGGAGTTGGATGAACTCATGAACACCATTTCATCTTAATAACTTCTATTTTTGAGCTTCCATCTTTGACCATTAGAAAATTCTAAAAAATCAAATAGAAAAAGTATAAAAAAATTAAATAACAAAAAGTCTAATGTAGTAAAGAGAAAAAATTGCCTCTAATAAAAACCTCTATATGGAACCCAAGGTTAGTCAACTTGATGTTTCTTTTTTCATTGGAATCATGTTTGATAACCAAAAAGATCAAGAAAAACATAAATTGAATGGTAAAGAGAATTTTTTGGGTGTGTGCAAGAAGTTGAGTCCACTTTTTGGCCAAAAAGTGGAAGTGTTTTTCCTGATTTTTAAAATTTGTCACATTTGACCTAAAAATTTGAAGCACTTAAAGATTGATTTTTAAACAAAGTTAATAATATGAAATGTAGTACTCAGAGTCTAGTTTCTAAAATATTATTTTCTCTTAATACCTAGATGATACAAATTTATTTTCAATAGGAATGTCTAAAAACCACTATTTAAAAGTTACTTTTTCAAGACCATACCATGCATGTATAAGCCAACCATATTTTGACCTAAATAAAACTATTTTTCTAAATCCTTTTGGGAAAAGATTTGCAAGATACTAATGATTGTTGAGGATATTGTTTTGTAAATTTTTTGAATATTTTTTTATTGGCCATAGTTTTTGTTTTGAAAAACCCTTGTGTATGTCAAGCATAAGTAGACCTAAACTTATTATTTTTTGATTTTTTTCAAATTGAAAAGAACTTTTTGAAGATTGTTGACATATAATTGTTTTTCAAAATATATAAAAAATAAAAAGCTATTAGAAAATAAGAAAACATGTTATTTCAAGTTTATAGACCATTTTCATAAAAAATATTTTGAAAAATTGAAAAAGAATCCAATTATAAAAAAGTTACATATTTGAAATCTACATAGTCTCATCTATAATGTGTTTTAATTTTGTTAATTTTTTTTGCAAAAAATGTCTTTAGACATATGTCCAAAGTCACTCTTTTCTAGTGACACTAACATAACCTTCAAGTTGCAAGTCAAATCAGGTCCAAAGCTAAGGGTTGGATCCCCAAGCATATTTTTGGACCAGAAACCCATTGCAAAAATTGGGATAAAAATTGAAATGTGAAGAAACAAGATCCCGTTCTCGAAACAAGATCCCATATCCTAAACATGATCCCGTTTAGTTTATTCATTTTTTTAACCCTTCAAGATATGAGATTCCATTTCTAGAATGAGATCCCATTTCTAGAATATGGGATCTTTCTTTGGCTCAAGGTCTTGAAGCGAAATGGGTTCTTGTTTCATAAAAAGTGGGATCCCATTTCACTTTTCCCAATTGGGCATTTTTTCCTAAGTCCAAAACTTCCATGAGAAGTGGACCTAACTTCCTGCATTTACCCTTTTTCCTCTAGTAAAAACCATTTTTATAATGCTTTGAGAGAAAATCATGATGAAAAATTGTTCTCATGTGTTATGTATGATGGTCCACAACACTGTTATCTATAAACACTCTACACACTCAAGGGCATTAGGTTTAGCCATCCATCCACTTATCACATCCTTATTTATGGAACCTAATGCTATATACATTTAGGTCTTGTCTAAATTATCTTTGCTTTATCATTGTTTTGATTTATTTTATCTTTAAAATTTATTATTTGGACTAAATCATTTATGCATATGAAATATTTTCATATAGATCCCTTCTATCATGATGCATAATTCCTATGCAAACTAAAAAATATTGATCAAACACATAAAAATCTCCTCATAGATTCTTAGTATATACCTAAGCTCAAATACTTTGAAAATATATCATAATAATCCATATCCATCTCTATGATATTAAGCTTCAATACTGACCATTATACACCTTTTATTATCTAATCCTTATATTTCATCCCACATCATTCTTGCTATGTTTCTCATATCTACCATCCTAATTTATTTTCATCATTCTTGCAATTCTCCTCCTAGTATCCATCTCTACATCATCTTATTATGTCAATCTTCTTCCAACATCCATACTATATTTCTCCATCCCACTCAATCATTTATTTGATCATTCCCATTATATATTAGCCTCCATTTATTTCTCCCATCTTTGCTAATATTATTCCATCTATTTCAAAATTGTACTCATGTTCTTCCAATTTAGATCTTCTCGAGGGAGCATAATCAATTATCATATTATCATTATATTCAATCCTAAAAATAAAAATAAAATTTTGAATCTAAAATCTATTCAAACATCAAATCATCCTTCAAGTCCAATCATCCAATTAATCAATCAATTTGATCGAATTAATGAATCCAATAAATCATCCCTTAACCTTTCATTATTGAAACTTTATCTCTCATCAATGTTGACACAACCTATGTCTAGATCTACTTTCTTTGAAATAATATTGCTTTTAGTCATAACACCAATTTAAAGAGGGGTAAAATATAGACTCTAAAATCACATATACATCAAGACTACTATAATATCATCTTATATTAACTTTCAACAGACTTACCACCTCTCAATCTATTGAAATGATTAATATTATCCTAATTCCATTTGATAATTTAATTTAATTTAAATATAGATTATCCAAGTTTAATTAAATTAATTTAAATCAAAATTTAGACACTAAAATAGTTGACTATCCAATGAAAATAGTTAACTAAACAATCAATTTAGTCAATTCAGTAATCAAATCAATTAGAAAGCCAATCATTTTTTTTAACTCAAGGTCACAAATTAATTAAAAATTTATCAAGTCACCAATCAAATGAGTTGAATATTTAGTTACCTAAATTTAATTGATAGCTTGATTGTGACCTCTCCCCATCACACACACCATTCATATACCCAATATTGATTCAAGATTAAATATTTACCATTCAATTTCTTATCAAAAATCTATAAATTGGAGCTTAATCCTCCATTTTCATTATCCATCTTAAATTGGGAAAATAGATGCTACAAAATTAAGCAAGAAACACCACAAATCATTCAAGCACATTCACTTCATCCACAATGATGATTTGCAAATGTTTTGTATTTGTGATATCATTTATTTTATTTTGATCTAAATTGTTATTGAGCTCAATCAAAAGGAAAGATTTTTTTTAAATTTTTTTATTTTAGTTGGAGTTTGATTCTTGTTGCTTCATTCTCCTTTTTTAATTTATATTTCTATTTGATTGCACCTCTCACAAGATCTTAACAATTTTATATAATATGTGAATTTAATGAAATATTTTGAAACCTAGAAACCATCAAACTAGTAATCCTTTCATGAGAAAATCTGTATATAAAGATAATGAAAAACACATAAAAACTAACACTTGCATCCGGGGGAGGGGGGTGCAAGGGTTACGCCGATAGAAAACTACATAAAAACAAAGATGGTAATGAGGTGTAGTTTGAGATAAATGCAATCTTGGTTGTGAAATGTACAAAATGTTTGTAAAACATATTTGGTGATAATTACGTGAGTGAAATATTTGTAGCTATTTTATTTGTGGTGAACATTGGTACACCAAAAACTATTCAGTTGGAATAAATGTGAAATAATTCTATATCTACATGGAAAGCATAAGATACCATGCTTGTTTAAGTTAAATCAGCAAAATCCCCAAAAGAGAAAGCCTTTAAAAACATAAAACCCCTTAACTCTTTGGGTATTTCTATAAACCAAAAGCCCTCAATTTCCAAAATCCTCAGAAGCTCACAAGAAAAAAGAGAAGGTAGTGCATGCCTTCCCCACATTACCCTACACTGAAGAGCAAATTTTTTTACTCCTTTCACAACTGCCAGTTTTATGCATCACTCAATGCTTAGTTATATTCATGTATCAGTATATTCATGCATAATCTATAGAGGCTGGTTTATTCCATCAAATTTCAAATAGAATCTATAAATTCTCCAACCAATCTTGCATTACTTGTCTAATTTTTCATAGAAAGTTAATTAGCTATAGAGTAGATGAGTTCCTCTCAGAATCTTGATCTTTTTTGGAAATCTTAGCATTGAAGGACTGAAACTAATACATTAAGAAGAATAAATTTGAAACTTGTTTCTTTGTTAATCAAGCGAATTGTGTAGATTATGGAACATATAGGGTACAAATGGAGAAAATCAACTGCAGTGATGAACTTGAAGTTCAACTCATGGTAGTTAGTTTCTAATCTTTTGGGAACTTGATATCTTGATCTTTCTCTATCATCATCTCTATTGATTCCATGCTTTTTATACTTACATATTTTTATTCATTGCAAAAATATACTTGTTTTAATTGAAGCTTATAATATGAGGTTAATAGAGATAGACTAGGTTTAAATGATTTAGTTAAACAACTATTCCTTTGCCTATTTTCACTTCCTTCTTTGTGCACTAACCATAAATGTTTCTTTTGTTTCTTGAACAATGATGAAGTTTGCAGGGTCCTTGCCAACTTATACAGGCAGCCAAAGGCTCGGTATATGGAAATATGTAAAGATTCAGATTCGTTTGTATTGACAAACAAGTCATGGGATCCACCACCAGACGCTAAGGTGAGTGATCTCTTTTCCAAATGCTCTTGGACATACTTTTTTACATGGATTTTGTATAATTATTTGGAGGCTGGAGTATACATCCTTTCAGACTCTAATGTTATGTAGATTCATTTCAGGAAACATTGCTAAAAGGTTCATCAAATGGAGTGAAGGTTAAGAGTCAACCTGGTCCATCCATTGCAAAATATTTTGGTGGAAGGGATGCAATTGTAAAAGCAACTTTAGACAAATTGAAATAGTCAAAGAAAACTGATGCTCCAAATATATAGACTTGCACATAAAGCAAAGTGGAGAAATCCATAACCATTGAACGTGCTTCCAGCGCCACTACAACCATCACAAAGCAAGCCAAAAAACAACAAGAAATATATAGTTTTAATAGACCAAATTATCTAAGAATATGTAGTAAATTTAAAATGTCTTTCTTCAAACCTGCAACATAGTAGCAACTTTCTCATCCTTGGCCTATTCAGACAATATCCCCTCTTTTCATTAAGGTTTTGTTTAAAGATAATATCAACAACTTGGGAATTCTGTTTAAAAAATATGCAACCACATCTTTTATCCTTATACTAAATTTCAAAGTCACAATCTTATAACTTCATACCTACTTTGCCTATTGTTCACCCAAGATTTTCTGCAATAAGAATGTTAGAATTTGATGGTTTTCTTGGATGATAAGGCCATGGTGTACCAACACATATTGCTTGAATTTATCTACAACCTGATTGAGAGCCAACATTTAATTTTCTTCTTTCAAAACAAATTGGCCATTGACTCTATATTATAATTACACCTATGACATTTTCACACCTATAACATTCTCAGATGCATTGCAGTCTACTACAAACTACTCAAAAAGGTATTCAACTACAAGTATAGTGCTTAAACCTTACCTTCCTGATTTGTTGGGAGGCAGCCTCTACAGTATCCACCCTTTTGAATTATTGTTTATTGGTAGATAATTGAGGGGTGTCTGTAGGTCTCCAATATCCTTGATAATTTTTTTGTAAGAGTTGCATGGGCCATAAGATTCTCTCGATTGAGTCACATTTTTCTTTGTATACTGGTCAAGAATGACTAAAATCTTAGCTAGACGAGCTCTGAATTTGTGTCCTAATGTAATTTTAATTTAATAACTTTTTTTCCTATTCAATCTTATTACTTGATTATACACTTATTTTATATAAATAAATAGAGTGGCTGTATCTTAGCTTATATTCACTTGCAAAAATTAAGACATATTTTGATCTAGAACTCAACCCTCTATATGTTTTGGTATGTCTCCTCTGGGCAGCAAGGAACAACCCCTTCCTTCCAGGATTTGAAATTCAGAACAAAGTATCTGAGCAAGTACACCAATCTAATCTATTACAAATCAAACACTCTAAATCATAGCATAAATCTATCATCACTAATTATAGGATAAGTCAATCAAGGAGCAAGACATGAACTGCCATTGCAACAAGATTTTCTTTATGAATTCATAATATTATGTAGAAACTGATACACATGTGGGCTATTGGGGGTGCATCAAAAATGAAAAAGAAGCAGACAAATGGGTAATAGCACCATTCAAAAAAGTGTTTAGAATTGGATGATGCTAAGAGAACCAGAATGAAATAGTATAGCATTCTTTATGATTTAAGAGATTGAAAAACTTTACAGAACACACATAAAAGCAAGTGAAAAAATAGAGTATATTATTAAATATCAATTAGTAATTGAAATGGGTAAATAAGGGGTGATCCCACAATAGTGGTTTACAATTTTTGGCCAAACTGGACACTGCTTTTTTTTTTTTAACTAAATCTTCACACAAAAGACAAATCAATGTTGTAACCTACATATATTCATTAATTTCCACAGCTTGAAAAGCTCTTGCAAATTTAGAATTTAATAAGATGTTAAAAGTATGAAGTTTTCACAGTTATAATAACAACTTATCATAGATTTCTGGATTTG